>CM063247.1:18846874-20046874 GCA_032158295.1 Pycnopodia helianthoides | reverse complement strand
AATAATTTGAAATCTCATTTTATTCTAGGACTAGGTCAGGCTAGGTTGAGGAGCCTGACCCAGAGTCAGAACATGCTAGACCGGAGAAGGACGGTCTTGAATACCCCACAAATAAACATTTTATATTCTAACTAGCTTGTTTATACCAGTACAATATTAGTTGCGATAATCGTAACCCTCCATCCTCCCGACGGCCTGGAGGGTTACGATTATCGCAACTAGTACAATATGAACTATAATGTTTCCATCTGGGCATTGTCTCTGCAGCCGTATAGAATCAAGATTGAAGCCATCAAGGGCTCAGAAAACGTAGGAGCCGATTACCTCAGTAGAAGTTCTGAAGTAACGTAATTTTTGTTAGGCCAATTTAAACGAAATCTGAGACTGAGAGATTTCGCTTAAAGAGGAGTAAAAGTCACAAAATTGTTGGCTTTTGTGTGTATAGTTTTCCACATAGCAATGTGCCTTTAAGTTTTAGGTTAAATTCTTATATTAGTTACTTTGAGGCTGACAGTTGTTAGCCTTAATGAAGTGTAGAGGTTTAGGCCTATTCATTCCTTTGGTCTTTTATCATAGGTATTGCAGGTATGTGTTAGGTTATGTAACACTGTTCAAGGCAAGTCCAGGGAAGTTTTATATAGTGGTTAGCCTATTTCTTTAGTATGACCATGTGTCAGTCCAATGAGTTTGCCAGGGCAAAGGTTAGATATGCAAAGTAGATATACATGTATGCAAAGTAGATAGCCCAGCAACATTCCAAGTTTAGGGTGTTGGCCAGAGATATCCAGCAAGAGCTTGAAGAAGGTCATACTGCCCAGCTACTCTGCTTTTCACCTGATATTCGTGATTTGCCAGCAGCATCGAAATTAGAGTTGTGCCGACAATTCTAAATGCATACCTCAATTCTTGAGCCATCCAATTAAAAGTATATCCAGGGTGAAATTGTTCACCAAACACAGAACCAGATATTCGGCGGGGCAGAACCACCATGGATTGACTATGGCAAAGAGTATCCGCCAAGATGGCCAGGGGACGGCCGATAGTGCCAGAATATCGTCCAGTAGACGCATAGACGTCGAAGGGCCAGACAACTTAAGTCGGCAGGACTGGACCTAAGAGTTAAAGGATACGATGAGTTTACATTGAGGTAACCGTGTAAAGCCACAATTGGAGCAAGTGGACAGTGGCTTTTATGCCTAGAAACAAGGACAGGATGGAGGGCCGCATAGTTGGCTAAGAACGTCGTGTGATGCAGCAGGAGAACATTTCAAATTAATTGAGATAAACTGAGTGTTGTTCACCAGGTTTTGGCAAAGCCGACATAGTTTCGGGGAATCATTTAGTTTACAGAAGTGAAGTGAGGAAGAATTGTTGAAGTGAATGTCATTGAAATGAAGTAGAATCTGAGTTGAATTCATAAGTGAAATTGAGTAGAATTTAGAACTGAATTATTGATCAATTGTAAATACATAATGTAAATAGTAATAACTACAAAGAAGGAGTCTGAAGCGTTTTATTTTGGTGTTGATGATTTAGGGGGTAGTATCTGTTGAGAATACAGCAGGTGCTGACACTCTGAATGGACAGCTTGTCTGGTTGTCTGCTGGGTGTTATTTTTACCATGTTTTTAAATTTCTTGTGCGATAAATGAAAGGCAGTGGATATTTAGCCGGTGATAATTCGAAACATTATTTTTGTATCATTTTGTCAGCACCAGCTAAATATCCACAGCCTAAATGAAAAAAGAGGAACAAAGAAAGTAAAGATATCTACATAACCTAGGCCTTGTTTCTAAGTAAATAATTTTTGTGAATTTCAGATTTATTTTCCGACAGGAAGACGAGGCAGGTGGCAATTGGTCAACCATGTCATCCCTACAGTCTAGTCCCCTGTGCAGTCTACCCTCTGCGAGTGCAATGTTTGAGATGGGACCACCCTGCCTACAGACATTACACGCTGCTATAGAGGACATTGATAGACAGCTCGGTGAAAACGACAGAAGGTGAATTAGACTACTAGCATTTCTCAACTAGAATAGAGGCAGTGTAGCATGAAAATTTGATAATTTAGGCTCTCATTTCAAGGCTCTTAAAGGGGTCCATTGTTTTACAATAAAGCTACAGCGGAGCTGAAATTAGTTTCAAAAGCTATGCTTGTTTTCGGTGTCCAAAACTAAAAAGCATAGCATTGACATTTGATGAGATCTTTGACTAACAATTTTACAGATTAGACTTTCATTTTAAAACTTTGCTTTTACTTTCTCTTGTGATATTCTTCCACCCAGAAATCTACATTCATTACTCATCACATCACACACAAGTGAGACAACAAATGAAAGCCATAGCCTACATCATTTTATTAAGATCCTAACTGAGACACTTCCAGCAATTTTTGTTTCAAATGTTGGCCAACCTGTTGACTGTTATGATTAAAATTGCTAACTGCTCTTTATAGTCTTTTTTTGTATTCCATCAGTGCTATCCAAATGCTATCACAGTGGTATCACAATGATATTAGAGTGCTATCTCTTTTCCATCAGAGTGGTATCTTGATCTTATCAGAGTGTTATCTTAGTGCCATCATAGTGGTATCTCAATTCTCAGAGTCCTACTCATGCTATCATAGTGGTATCGCAATTCCGTCAGAGTATTATCTTAGTGCTATCATAGTGGTATTTCAATCCTATCAGAGTGCTATCTCTTTGCTATCAGAGTGCTATAAGAGAGCTATCACCTCAAGTGTCTCCAGATTTAAGCTGTTTCTTAAAGTAAAGTGCATTATAATCTTGTGTGGTTTACATGTATATTCATCTGACCTGCAGTATTGAAGATACATTGAGACGTCTAGTACAAGCTACAAATAGTCTATCAGCAGACAATGACTATACCAACATCAAGGATGCAATGGACAGTCTCATCCATACACCGGTATTGGAGGAGTGTGCGTGCCTGACACCAGAACCGGAAGATGTGGGAACTCTACTCAAGACAATTGTAAACAAATTTGGTTGATTCTATATAGTCAATACTATGAACAATTTTCTCTTGTGACTTTTCCGCTGGTATGCTTCAATACCATTCAAATAATTCTTGAAAATAGCATCATTGTAATTCTGGGGGTTTTGAACTGTGCCAAACTGCAAATCAGTCAAACAGTAAACTACCAATTGACCCAATTCACCTGACGTTGTCATTTCATTGATCTTGGTTGCACCATTTTGGAAGTCCATGTCCCTGTGTGTGATATATAGTCTCAGTGCTAATTTTGCTGTTGACTCCCAAATTGTTGAGTATTTTGTTTTCTCCCATTTCTCATACAGCTTCATCATCTGACGACAAATCCTGGGTGCGAGCTAACCGTCTTCAGACAACTACTCTTCCTCTCATCCCACGAGGGCCTCGGCCTGCCAATCAGAGCCCCCGACCCCGATCACATGACCCAGTCTGCCATGTCCCTCAACACCATCACCGACGCTGCGGACGAGGGCAACGACGAGATGTGGGAGGACATCCGATCCCGGTTGCGGCGTTACTTTCTGGAGAGGGTTCAGAGGCTCCCCGTCCTGCACAGTCGCGCCGGGGTCGACGTCCGGCAGAACGACCGGGTGGAGTACCTCCAGTCTCTGTGTATCCTGTACCCAGAGAAGAAAATATGGGGGAGCTACCAGCTGCTGAGGTCACAACAGGTCACGACCTTGATCCAGGAGTTGTTGACCCCCTCATACAGTGATGAGGTAATTTGTCAGTGTTTTGTTATTACCAGTTTGCAAATTTTGCGTTTGTGGAAGTGACTGTTAGTGTAAAGTTGCTGGTACAACCATGTAGGAAGAAACTAAACCTCATGGTACAACTATGTGTAAATCTCTTTTAGGAGGAGTGTTGCTCTGCAATAGAGCTGATGTTGTGGTCTCTTTATGTTCTTATTTTAACAAGGTAAATAGTACCACCAGTGTGTCCGACCTGGTTCCTCCTATCAGGGTGTGTTTGAGCGTGAAGCCAGGCTTTCTGCTTGTTCTCACCCGTACACTCTCGCTTTGCTGAGATGTAGAACACAGAGTATCTCTTTGCAACTCATTGCCCGGTATTGTTTCCCTCCATCCTACAATCTAGACTGTTTTAAGAGAAATATCAATTCCTACCTTCAGCCTCCTTGTAGCCCCTTACCAAGAGTGGCTTTTAAGCTTTGTTTGGGGCAAACTTGCATTAAAAAAAAAATTTAAAAATTGAATGTCATTTATAAACAGTTTATTTTATAATGGCACAGTCTATAACAGAAGCAGCAGAGCCAAGACAGCCTGTTACATTGGATCTACTTGCAATGAGGCTACCAAAACTAGTGGAGTGTCTTCAATGCATGATTGAGGAGGATTTTGCTGTGATGCTATCTAACGTCTTCGATGGACAGGTAAGAATTCATTTCCCGCAAGTAGCTTGGATTGATCATGACCAGTCCTTCATTTTAAGAAATTTGTGGAGAGCTATAAACTGCGCTCCTCAAATTATTGAGGAGATTGCTTTGCACTCCTCAGAACCAAACTTCACACATTGGTCGAAAAAGTGAAATTGAAAACATGTTTTTATGAAATGTGACTGTTCACAAAAGTAACTCTTACGATTCACATATGCATGTACAGCATTGCACGAATAGATTGGCTGATTTTTATCTTTTTTACATGATCAAAGCAAATTAATGCCACATTGGTAGTTAATTTCCAGCGTTTAATAAAATTTAATATTAAGGAATGTTATTTTTCACACTCCTCGGACATGGTTAAAGAGTGCCCATGTGATTGTTGACCCGACCTTTGCTTGTGACATCACAAGCTCAAACAGGCCCTCACTGAGGTCGATGAAGACCTATCATTGGCTTAGAGTTGTGCGTTGCACGTGCATGTGTATCCTTTTCTATTGTTTGACCTCGGTGATGGCGGCCAATGCAAGGGGTCTATCAAATGTTTTATTTTGTGAGATAACGGTACAGACACCCTCTGAACGTTTGTATGGTCGCTCCAGGTTGAAGCAGCCCAGGCACTGCGAGAAATCTACCTGTGTAGTCTGTCCGAGGACGTGCAAAGCCTTCTGGAGAGAGCGTGGGAGGTCAAAGATGACAGAGAGAAGGTGAAGAGAGAGGAGGAGGCAGAGAGGAAGCCTGGAGGGAAGAGGATGAAGGGCAGCGCCGCCTCATCCTCTCTCTTTGGAGATGATCAGGAAGATATGGAGGAAGACTCGGAAGGGGTGGAGGTTGACATCTCCGTCGAAGGTGATCAGAGTTTCTCTTGGTAGTTTTTTTTTTATCAGACTTTTTCTTTTCAAAATCCTTTGCAACATCCTTCAACGTTGGTACCGTAGCCGCTAATTCAGATCTGGCTTTGGTGTTTAAGATATGAAGATTGTATTTATCGCAACTTGAAATTACTCACGCTTCTCAACTACTCACCGTCCATTAGATCAGTTTGTTTTTGCGTGAATTAAAACAATTTAAATATCATTTAAAAATTGATTTCACTTTTAATTTAGAACAATGTTGTTATTGTGATTTCAGATATTCCTCCTTTGACCCATGAGGAGCTGGTCAACCTCATTAGCATCACTGAGCAGCTCTCTGGGATGGATTCACTCATACACATGCTACATCAACAGGCCTCCATGGATCCCAGCTCCCTCATGAAACACGGCCGCACCAAGGGCATCAAAAGTAAGTTGTCAACCCCAACCTTTCTCTGCAATGTTCTCGTCAGGTCTATCTTTGTCCAAACCACAACTAACTCGGGCTCAAATTTTTGGTGGATATTGCACCTTGTTACATAGAAAGTAACATTGCAAGTGATTCTTTTCAGAACCATCACAATTCATATGGAGATTATTACATGGTGTTAATACAAACCTTACTAGGGGCATGTCTTGGGACCCTGACCAGGCACAAGTTTTTAGCGTAAAGTTCATTGACTGAAACAACTTGAAAATGGGTCGTGACAAATAAACCAGAAACAGTTCGTGCAGTAGGTACATCTCTTGAAAATTAATGTTATCAAAATATACTGCCTTCATTTTATTTTTCAAATAATGAAACTTTAGTCTTTGTAATTTTTATCAACATTATTGGATTGGTATGCTTCAAGGTTGTAAGATATCCGTTGACGTTCATCGTCAGTTTGTAGAATCTGCTATCTTGAAACCAAGCATATCCAAACCAAAACTCGGTTACGGTTTGGTTTTTAAAACAGCCGCACCTCCACAGTTCAACCGAACACCAAACGCTTACCCAATGACCAAAGCTCAAACATGTTTCTGGTCAAGTCCCCTCAAAACGCGATCCATATCATAAGGATTCTATTTTTCCATCCCCCAGGTGCGCTGAAGCATTCTAAAGAACAAACCGGCCGAGATGCGCGCCACCGTGGCGAGTACGTCGGTAGGAAGGGGGTCATGCCTGATGCAATCCCCCCTCCGTTTGGAGTAACCCCTGGAATGATGAATCCTGAGGGTAGTGCCCAACGGAGACACACCGTATTAGACAGCCCAGTAACTCAGGTAAACTTCATTCAGTTCTCTTGTTTGTTTGCTGGTGAAAGCACTCGGGTTCTGCCCAGGATTTCCTTAGTGGTAGAAAAATATTTCCCTAGAAACCATTGCAAGATGGATCAGTTACACGGTAGATCATATAAATAGACTCAAATCAAAGAAATACTCAAAATTCACGGCTTCGGATACCATTTTTACTGGTAAATACCCAATTTTACGTTTCGGTGAAAACCTTTGAAGGGAAATTGCAAGTGTAATTTTAAAATTTTGAAAATGTGTGGTGGTCGAAAACAGAAAATTCTGTCAGTGGTGGTTGGGGAATCCTGAGTGCCGGGTGGGTTTTCCGGCAAGGACCACTGTGGGCAGAACCCTCAGCACTGTATTATTTTATTTATTATTTATCTCTTCTTTACCCTGGGGAGACCTCTCAGTGAAACACTGTTTTTCAGAGGTGCCCAGCAGCTGCAACAAACATAAACATTGATATCAAATGATTAAGAACATATGTAAAAAGATAAAAACAGCAAAATTAAGGTAAAGGCCACGGAAATATGACAACAACACAGAATCGTTACCACAAGTACACGTGTGCACAGCCACAATCATGGGTACACTTTTTGTTACAAAGACACCAAATGAACGACACATAAATATTGAGTAACTCTTGGCAGATCTTGTTTTCTACAAACTCAAGTACTTTCTACTCTTCATTCACACAGTGCTGGTTAATCAATTTACAAAAAATGTTCAAATAACTGTTACATCACTGGTTTTCAAAGTGTTGTTCATAACATGGACACAAAAAAAATGTGTACCCATGATTGTGGCTGTGCACATGTACAATATGATTACTGCTCTCCAAGCACTGCAGAAAAATGCTGGTGACAGTTTTACAATGAGCATTTATTAATAGATGGTAAATTTGCATCGGGGATAAAGAGTACACAGTGTACAGTACTGAGTATAGCAGTGCTTTACATACATCAGTGTTGGGGTAATAACCAAATACTATTCTTTATCCAATGCAAAATTACATCTACTAAATTGTTGAGGTACTCACTGATTAAAATACAGGATTTGGACTGCCTCTAGCTACCGGGCAATCTTGGTGGTCTAGTTGGTCAGACATCTGCTCTAGAATGGCAAAGGTTGTGGGTTCGAATCCTACCTGAGTAACATGCCTGTGGATTTTTTTCAGAGGACTCTGGAAGTACTTAGTGTAGAGTGCTTTACACACATCGGTGTTAGGGTAAAAACTGAATAATAAGCATTAATTAGGCACATTTAAACAGTGTCAAAGCTCCTTACACTATTACGCCTTAAGCAATCCATCTCAACTCCTTTGGAGAAAGCAGCACCGGCAGCTGAATGGGCGCACAGGTTGCTAATTATTCACATCAACAATCTGTACCCTCGCAGGTACCCATTTACTCCTGGGTGGTGAGGACCAATTATAGTTACGTGTCTTGCCCAAGGACGCAAGTGCTACGACTGGGATTCAAACCCACATTATGATGACTCGGCCATCAGAACACTTTTCCGGTGGTTTCAGGTACTCCAAAAAAATTAAAGCCATTTGGAAAAGCTGCTTACATGACGGACGGAATGCGGTGCCCTTTTTTGTGCTTCCTGTTGTATGCGTTAAAATCTCCTGTTTGTCCACAAGCAGAAGATAAAGTGGGAGTGGACAGCCATCTTGGAAGGGGTCATCTCGGATGTGAGTGCCAGCATCCTCATCTTGGTCAAGAATGTCTGCCAAGCTGCGTTGCAGCAGGAAGAAATGCTATTCTCACAAACCCACACTGTCGACATGGTCCCTGTCTGTGGTGAGTTGCTGCACTGATTCCTCAGACTTTAGGACTATGTGAGATAATTAACAGCCCTTATGCAAAAGCGCCATTTTCAAAAAATATACCGCAATGCATCTTGGGAAGCCGAGTACAGTTAAAAATAAATCAAGCTGCAGAGATGGCAAAAGCTGTAGTTTACATTTAACTTTTTAAGATTTTATAGTTGTGTACCGCATTGCTTCAAATTCAGCCCACCATGATGGTTGCAGGTGTTGCTTGGAATGGATTTCACCTAGAATACTTTGCGCGCCGATCCTGCGCATTGGGACATGCATATGGGCTATTGAAATGTGTTAACCCTAACCTAACAGTGGCCCTGTATTGAAGAGTATATTAGCCATATATATTAACATAAAAGTGTTTGTCATGATTTTTAATGTTGATTCTAAATTTTGTGTGAAAACACACACATTCTTAAAAAAAATCCATGAAGTGCTATATTGTTTATATTTATTCTGAATTTTGTATTCTGTCAGGTGATTTGGTGAATAGTGATTCAGGTTATCCAAGATTTGCATCAAAAGTAAGTACAGGAAGTGGGTCACCTCTTTGGACCGGGTGAGAATTCCACCTTGCACCATATGTTAGCCAGCGGGGTGTCTGGGTGTCTTTTGGACACCCTGTTTTAAATTTGACACCCTGTTTTATCTGTCATTACATGTAAATGTATTATAAGTGAAAAATTTGCACATCCAGTTTCTTAAATTTCAAGCAAATTTTGACACCCTTTAACCAAATCATGGCTTAAAACCTTGCCTTGCATCAGAGTTTTACATGTAGATTGGAAATTGGCAGTCCCTACCAGGGTGTGTCTTTTTTTCCTTTTAAAAAATTTCGTGGAATTTTTTTGTTAGTTTGTAAAATCCGTCATCTCGAAACCAAGCCTAACAGCTCAGTCACTGTGACCACGCTTTGAACACGCAAAAGTACTTCACCATTAACTGAAGCATAAGCTTGTTTCTGGTCGGGGTCACCAAAACACGCCCCTGTTATTATGGGTTTTTCTGAATCTTGAGTTTTTCTTCCACATCTGAAAACTTAACACTTCTTCAGCATCTTCTAAATTCACTTTTATTTCCAGAGCCTGGTTGATCTGATGTCCTTCTTGGATGCCATTCTACCCCTGGCTGTCAAAGGATCAGAGGGAGTAATTAAACCTGCCAGAGCAGCCTTTGTAGAGGCAGCATCGTTCAGCATGAATCACTACTACAAGAAAATATCATCAGTATGTAAATTGAATAATAAACATTTTGTTTAAAAACGGAAGTCACTCAAATTACTTAAGATTAAAACTACTACTACTCATGAGTATCTTTTGGGATATTTAGCGCACTAACTGATAAATACAATGAGTATTATTATCATTCCTTATAGACTTTAGGGAGCATCTCAAAAGTTGGGCACAATCTATGCCCAAAGGAACATTCCCGTAGGCATATACCCACAATCTTGGACCCCGTTTATACTAGATCAAAAAAGGTGGATCAGACCCAGATGTGATCCGCCAATGTAGATGAACAGCTAGTGTAAACGCAAAAAAAGTAGGATCAGACCCAGTTCAAGATCCTGCAATTTTAATCCACCTTTTGAGGAGGGTTGAACCCTGCAATTGGTGGATCAGATCCGGCAAAGTGGATTCCAGAAACGAGTGTAAACGCAAAGGTGGATCAGACACCGCAATTCAATACGGTCATTTCTGGTTTTGCTAGGAAATGGCGGGCTTTTTGCTTGTGTTTTTGTTTTACAGCTGTGATCAAAAGTGGGATCAGAGCCGGATAAGGCACTGACGTAAATGAGACACCAGATCTTGATCTGTGGTCGTGGTAAAAATGCAGTGCAATAGACCACAAGAACGTTCAGTCAGTTTCCTTTGTGGTTTATTGCTTTTCTTCTTCTTTTCTGACAGATGCTGATGAGCCCGACCATTGCTCCAGGTCATCAGCCCTATGCTAACATCACTGATAAATACAAGCTCTTGTCAATAGCATCCTTTGCAGCCAGCCATCTCACTTACTATGAGAACGCTCTCAATGATGAGGAGTCCAGGTAAAGAAACAAGCCAAGAAAAAGAAATTTAGTTGTTTCAACAACAAATATGAAACTAGAAGTTAAAAAGGTGCTGCAGAATTTTCAAAAAATGCTGAAGGGAGTGACCTCTAAATCTTCCTGTTGGTAAGTCGTTGCATCATGTGGTGTGTCGTGGCTGAGCGGTCTAGTTCACTAGACCCAAGTTCTGGTGTTGTCTGCAGCAGAGTGTGGGTTCGAATCCCGGTAGAGACACTTGTGCCCTTGAGCAAGGCACTTAATCATAATTGCTTCGTAAAAAATGAGAAGGTAGTGCATTCTGCTCTACCAGCCAGGCTCCTAGTGGATGATACCCAACGTGCCCCTGGTGACAGTTGATTTGGGTCTACAGCCCAAATCAGTAAAGTATAGCCCTCACCTTGAAGTGGCTGTCCGGCCTTGTGAGTTAGTCAATATCTCATTAAAAATTTTGTTTGGGTGCACATTTGCGGTGCTTCCAAAGTTTTCACTGCTTCCAGCTCCAAAGCTGGCATCTGCTTGTGTGTAATTTGACAAAAGTTGCCCATTTCATTGTTCAAACGCATTGTGTACGACAGAAACTTTTATTTCAGTGATTACAGTGATTCTTTGAAGGAGGTATGTAAAAGCCAAGTCAAGTTATTACAATTTCTTGCATAAATAATCATGTACAAACTGGCTGAATGCAACTCCTATATGGGCTTCTGGTAATCAGTGGAGCCAGTTCGAGTGAAGTGGGCGTGGCATACAGTGGAATAATGTCACACTTAAGAACAGGATAGGCGTATTCAAGATTTTTAAATTGAAATACAATGTGTGAGTCTGCTTTGCAATGTCTAGGAGCCAAGTTTCACATCATTCACCAGACGTCATCATCGCAATCTTGGCTGCACCATTTTGGGAGTCAATGTTCTGTGTGTCGTGCGCATTTTAGGTCACACTGCGTTTACCACAATAATATAATGTGCACTTTGACCCCCCAAATGGCGACGATGGCAGACAGTAGCCATGCTTGACATTGGTGCAAGGGGTCAGTAGACAAAACCCTTTGCTTATTATTTTGTTTTTCATTCTGGTTTGTATGAAAGTGATCACTTTTGCTTTGCAGATATTTTCTAAACTCGGTCAAGACTCAGTACTCGGAGCTGGCTACAACTCTTAAAGACCTGATTGTGACGTACCAGAACAACGTCATCTCCACCGTCATCCTACAAGATGCCGAGAGCCACCACTGGAGGGATCAAAGAGCCTTTTATGAGGTGAGGTAAATGTCCTGACGATGACCTGAGCAGGATAGTGGAAACTTTAAAACCAATAATTTCAGACTCTGCGGCAGTGAAGATAAGGCCGTGTTTGAACTGGCAGCTACGACTATGGCTACGGCTGGATCGCGGCGTCATCATGTGTTGCAGTAAAGGAGCAAGATACTCTACCATAATTGCTTTGTGCTTCGCATGGGACATAAAGTCGTAGGTCCCATGTACTAGGATTGGCCGTGCACATAAAAGAACCCAGAAACCCTGAACATTATCGAGTAGGGGTAAACCCCGGTGTTTCTTGTTCACATAGCAAGCACCCTTGTTGACAGGTTTCCTCAGGCTTGCGAGCTACAGTAATTAAGTTCACTTATGAGGCATCCTAGGTTTCATTACCAGAAATATATACTGATAACAATAATATCAACAATAGTATGAATGTTAAGTGTTTGTAAGGGTCACACCCACTTCTTGAGAATTACCAGAAGTCATCATTTCTCGCAGGATGAGAGATGCTCTTTCTCTGTCCAGATGTGGCATCTTCACCTGGACGCCTTGAGGCGGGATCTGTTTATCCTCTGTCCTCCTACTCAAGCTCAGGAGATCTTCGGTGAAGTGATGAACGAATCGCTGTCTGTATTAGCCCAGCGTTACAACAGAGCCAAGCCATCCTACAAGAGGACTAGGCAGTACAGGTGAGAATGTCACACGGCAGGTGACTGTGGTTCTCGCTGCTCGAGACAATCTTACTATTTTTTATTAAAATTTTTTAAATGCAAGTTCGCCCCAAACAAGGCTAAAAAGCCACTCTCGGTAAGGGGCTACAAGAAGAAAACAATTGATGAAAATAACTCAAGGGAGGTGAAGGTAGGAATTGATACTCCTCTTAAAAGAGTCTAGATTGTAGAATGAAGGGAAACATGCACCAGGCAATGAAGAAGTTCCAAAAAGATGCAGTGCGTGTAATAAAGCTGTTGTTCTACATCTCAGCAAAGTGAGAGTGTACGGGTGAAAACAAGCAGAAAGCCTGGTTTCACGCTGAAACACCCTGATTGGTCAGACACTCTGGTGGCAGATATACCATGAAAATATCTGTAGAAAAGAGAGGCTGGCAACAGACCTACTGTGGGAAAGAGGTTGTAACTTTGATCCCAACCCTTCACCAACAAGAGTGTCCCGGTCATTTTTGTCACAAAAGCAGCCTGTGTCACTTTCATGCATTCGTTTTAAAGCAATTTTGCCTCTTCAATTGACACCGTCATTCAATTTCAACTTGAGGCATGCAATTTTTAATAGCATTATATTCAATTAAACTTATAGGGCGTTCTTTTTAGCTACTAAGGGAGAACACTGATTGTCCATTCAGTTTGGTCATGAGACAAGTCTATGGATGCTGCAAGTTTACATGCAAGTAGGAGTGGATGACATGTTTCATATACAACTCGTACCTCACTTAGATCGTTAGTTGTGACTTTCTGTTTACGGAATACTTGTTTTTTTGTTACACAGAGCTGACATCACAGCCATCTTCCTGATCACAATGGATCATATCTGGTACATCTGCCCCTCGCCTGGCCCTCTTCTTGACCCCCTCTCTGCCCGCCATCCCATCGCCCCCATCCACAACTCCTGCACCTGTCTCCTGTCCGCCCTCGCCGTGGTGGCCTCCCCTCTGGAGGACCTCTACCGCACCTTCAGGAAAGGGTTCAGCCAGCGGAGGTCACGGTCCGGGATAGAGAGGACCATCTCGGAGCAGGAGGCTGTGGAGGGCTCGTCGGGGCTGTTGTCACTGGCGATGACATCGTCTAGGGAATGGTTGAGATGGATTTATCCAGGGTTGTTCAGGGGATTACACAAAGGGTAACTCCATTTCTGTAAAATTTTCACACACACAGAAAACCCCAAACTAACAACCTTACACTTAAGACCTTAAATAATGTTGAAGTAATCACGATCTAGTTGGTCTTACATAGAGCTATCACTATTATTTGTCATGGCTTAGTGGTCTAGGGCACTGGACTCCAGTACTGATGGCTAAGACGTCAGGGTTTTGGTTTGTATACCAGTCATGACGTGTCCTTGAGCGAGACACTTAACTAAAATTGCTTGTCTTCACCCAGTTGTAAATGAGTTCTTGTGAGGGTAGAGACTGGTTCTTGTGATTGATTTAGCTTGGTGCACTACATACTTGGCAGCACAGGCTGCATACTCCCCAGGGAGCTGAGCTGGCTTAAGGAACGTAACTAATGGCCAAGTGACCAGGGGTAATAATGTTTGAGTGTCAAGACGGATGGATTTGAACACTGTCCAAGAAGACACTATTGTTATAATTATTGTTTAAACATATCAAGTAATAAACCACTTCGGAAACTGACTGGTTAAATTAATTTACCCAGTCAGTTTCTGTTGTGGTTTATTGCTTGATATTTGAAATGAAAAAGTTGCATCCCCTTCATCTGATCCCCTGGCTGCTGCTTTCCAGGTTGTATCGTGAACTTGGGTGTGATCCCTGGCTACACGGCAGTTAACGGTTGTATGGCTTCTGACTGGCACCCCAGAACAAGGATATTGACAAAATAGGGAGACCACCAACATAGGGCTAGATAGGTCAGTTGGTAGAGCGTCGGCACATTAATCTGGAGTTCGTTGGTTCAAATCTTGCTCAAGTCAGTTATTCTTTATTCAACCCCAATTTTTTTAAACCTATTTACCTCAAGGTTTTGTTTTGTTTGGTTTTACCTCGGAAAGTCACTCTAATAAATAAAACTTAAAACCACAGTCATTATTATCCCTACTGTCGATATAATTTCTCAAGGATCCATACATACTCTAGCCTTTACAACTTTATCTCGCTAACTGAAGTCAGAAATATGAAAATACCATTTTGCGGAGCTGTTGAAAATAGATTTATGCTGTGTTAAATGTTACAGAATGGATCATCTTCAAGACAAGCAAGCAGTGTTTGTCCAACTGAAGCTCTTATGCAGTCAGCCATGTCCAAAATACCATCAAATACTACAGGTAAGGTTGCACCTATGCGCAGGCACCACAAACTGCTACAAAGTACCCTACCTTCTAGGCTAGCATTGGGTGCATGGGTTTTCTTCTGTTTGTACAGCTGAAACTGGTAGCACAGACTGCTACAAAGTACCATACCTTCCAGGCTAGCATTGGGTGCATGGGTTTCTTCTGTTTGTACAGCTGAAACTGGTAGCACAGACTGCCACAAAGTACCATACCTTCCAGGCTAGCATTGGGTGCATGGGTTTTCTTCTGTTTGTACAGCTGGCACTGGTACCACAGACTGCTATAAAGTACCATATCTTCCAGGCTAGCATTGGGTGCATGGGTTTTCTTCTGTTTGTACAGCTGGCACTGGTACCACAGACTGCTATAAAGTACCATATCTTCCAGGCTAGCATTGGGTGCATGGGTTTTCTTCTGTTTGTACAGCTGGCACTGGTACCACAGACTGCTATAAAGTACCATACCTTCCAGGCTAGCGTTGGGTGCATGGGTTTCTTCTGTTTGTACAGCTGGAATTATCAGGAAACTCCATGGCTTGTGTACCGTGGACTTGGTCTCCACAGTCTCCTGTGGAGTTTTGTGGAAAGAGCTAGTTGGGCAGGAGAGTGTACCGATTTGAACCCTCATTCTGTATACCAACATAACTGAAATTCGCTGCAGAATATAAATCAGTTGGTACAAAATAACACATTTAAAAACTTGATCAATCTTATTTTTATTGTTGTTGTCTGAATTATGTACATTCTGGTTTGTATTTGTGACGTAATGGTGAACATTTGAAAAATGGAAACTGCTGTTCCGTACTAAACACTCAGTTTGTTTGTTTTCTTTATTTGTGAATAATCTCATTCCATTTCAGGCACTACTTATGAAGAACTGTGTGGTGCCGACACTCATGGTGACAAACACAGGTAAAGGAGTAATCCAACTTTTGCATTATTATAAAAATGAGTTCAAGTTTACAGTCTTCTCCTTCAAGTCTCTCACTGCCTGTAATAGTTGCATGAAGAAGTGAGCTACATACCTGCCAGCTGTTCAATTTTTTCCAGGACTGTCTTGTTTTTCCAAGCTAAAAAACGCCTAAAAACCAAGAAGTCTTGATTTTCCGGGGAGGAATTTATATTATTTAACACAAAACACCTACAAAAACAGCAGTCTGAGTCAGAATTATGAAGTAGAGGACGCTGTAACTAGAGGGCAAACATTTCATAAGTCAGAGGTCGTATTCAGCTGCTGCAGGTGGAAATGAGCCTAAATCCTGGACGCTGCTGGGGCCTAGGCAGCTCAACTCTGGACACCACCATCAGAAACTGTGTGTCCCTTTTACCAGATTATAAAGGTTGGCAGGTATGGTATGTTCTCAGAGACTTCCCAAAACTACAGTGTTCTAGATGCTGCCGAAATTTATTCTTTTTTCTTAAATAAATGTTTTGTTGAATCTAGAAATACATAATTGCCTTTTTACTATTTCATAGGTCCAACTCAATCACAGACTGCAACATTGAACTCCATGGCTGCTTGTGACGGTTGCGGCGGTGGGATATGTCCAGGGAAGCTATGTCAAACTTCCCAAAGCCAGGACATTCCAGATGTTGTTCAACCTATCGTGGACCTCTTAGTTCTCTGTGGGGATCAGCCAAATGCCTTGACCACCGTTCTGACAGCAATGATTGAAAAGTAGGGAAGTTTGTGTGTGTGTGAGCCTTTTGGGTTTGAAAATTTGTCCAAATAGACAAGTTGTTAATAGAACAAAAGCCAAAAATTGTACCCACTTTACTCATAGAAATTTCCCCCTCCCTTACCAAGGTTCCGTTAAGAGTTGCATGGCCTGATTATCACCAAAAGAATTGTTAATTATTTTGACGTACTGACGTACTGATACAAATTTATCACATTTTACATTTTGACTAACAGGGAGGATAACTGGGAGTCGTTCAGTGAGGCCAGTTGTATACCGGATAGAACCGCATCAGTTTCTCTGTGGTTAGGCAGTGTCTACAAACTCATCTCATCTTATATTGACAGGTAAAATAGAACAAAAATACCAAGTAATCAGCATTGTGTTAAGCTGCCTACTTACCCTGTTCGTAATTGTGACATTATTCCACTGTAAGACACAACTGGCTCCAATGATTGCCAAAACCCAGTAAAAATGCAGATAGTTATTCCTTGAGGAATTATCTGTGAACTTTTATTTTTTATTTGTTGGACTGTCTTTTGTTTTTTGCTTAGCTTAATTTTGTGCTTAATCGGCATGGCCTAATTTCAATAGAGGTGCTAAGCAGACAGTTGTGCTGAATGCGTTTTTGCTAAGCGAAAGTAAGTAGGATACTAGTCACAGATGGTACATCTGTCATGACATTTTTGGTAATCTTATTCTGGTAAGCATGATTTTGTTGTGCTTAGCTACTTTTTTGTGCTTAAAGCAGCTCTATGAAATAGAGCCCCAGGATAGGAAGGTGATGTTTGTTCTCGCATAAGCCATGCCGGTAAAAACTCCCTTCAACTGACATCATTTGGCAAGTGGCTACTGCTGTGTAATTCCGTCTTCTTGCTTAACATTTGGTCAAGGTTGCTTGGGCACATTTCTATCATTTGTATGATCTTTTTTATAGGAAGTAACTATTAGTAGTAAACTTGCGGGTACAACCATGTGTAAATCTCTTTTGGGAGGAGTGTTGGCTCTGAAAAGAGCTGTTATGGTCTCGACCTTTCGAACAGTACACTCTGCTCGTCTTCAGGAGATAACCAGAGTATACTCGCCACTGGCTTTGACTCCTCCCAAAAGAGATTTACAAATTTTTGTACCCACATTTTAACCAATAATAATACTTTTCATATATACCGCACTTAATGCTGTGTTTCTAAGCGCTACAGTTTTTATCCTGGAAGGTATGTGGAGCTAGGTTTGAGACCTTTTTCCTTTACATAGCAACATGTAATAGTTTACAAGGTGCTATGGCCCATTATGCAGCCAATCAAACAAGGAACACTGGGGCAAGCCCCTTCTCGTAACGATAAGTGCACTGGGTTCTTTTACATTCTTTTGCATTACACAACACACGGGTACTACGGCTTTACGTCCCATCCGAAGGACACAGCAATAATGTGCCTTGACCGGGACTCGAACCCACACTCTGCTGACCAGAAACACCAGAGCTTGAGTCCAGTGTTCTTATCAGCTCGGCCATGACACACTACTAGTAGTGGTAACTTCCTATTATCTACACCATGCAAAGCTTGAAACATTTGTGATGAATTTGTTTGCTGCAGGGCGATCAAACCAGCCATGTCCATCCTGTTGAAGGAGGTCATTGACCCCAAGAGTCAGCGTGGCTTCCTAGACTCCTTGAAGGAACTCCCATGTGGATGTAGACTGAAACAGAAGACCAAGATACTCAAGGAAACGGGTGAGATGATTATATGGATTTTCTCAAGACGCCGCTTTCGAGGCAGTTTTGAATGATGTCTGGTAGCTTGCCTTGTTCACTCACAAGGAATGCTGAATTCTAAGTTCACTCATACTAAGTTCACTGTTGCTATGTCACTTGGTTTGGGACAAGCTTTTCTATAGTAACATAAGGGACGGCAAACACCCATACACAATTCTCAATTAAAAGTTTGGCTCAATGGATACCAGTCTTTGCTAATGTGGAGTTTGCCATGCAAAAGCTTACACCGAACCATGTGACATGACAACGGTATTATTTAGTCTGCAGAATTACACTTGAGCATTTAATAGTAACCAGTAAAGTCACTGTACCAGACATTCTTCCAACTGAACTCCTAAAAAACTAATTTCAATCACACCAAGAAGGAGCCTGACTATTTTCCCCTCCAGTTCAGTTTAGTTTGATCAATGTGAATGGAAGGAAACTAAGGCCCTTTCCAAAAATGAAACCTCGGCTTTGGATCTGTCAGATATTTTGAAAACATACACTTTAGGTACGGGACTCATGCCCCAGCTGAAGCGAAAGCCTAAAGGCCAGTTCATACTTGACGTAAACATGGAGCTGTCTTGCGTCACATTATAGAAAATAGCACCTGCTGATCGTTTACATGTATTCCCTTCCCATCCTCATGAAGTAGGAAGTAGGCTTAAGCCATGGTTTTTTATACGGCCTAGGGGGACTGCACCTTATAGACCTTATGCGCATTACGTCATTTGAGTAGGGCGCCCTCGGTTTACCTCTAAGATGGCGGCTTGATAACGTCAATGCTTAAAGGTCTATAAAGGTTCATACTTCATATTCTTTGAAGGTTGTTGAATTGTTATGTGTCTCTTTCTGATGTTTCACTACAGGTCCACAGGAAGACATGTTCTCAGCGATGCTGACGTTGATCACAACTCTAGCGGATAATGTCAGCGCGTTGCCGACTCCACTCTGCATCTTCTTCAACAGTCTACAGCAACGTCTGAATGAGAAGGAAATCCACTGCACTCATGACTGCATCGGTCTTCAGGTAATCAATGGGAGGGGGGGAACCTTACAGGGTTCTGCCCAGAATTCTTTAGTGGTGGAAAAATGTTTCCCTGGAAGCCATTGCGAGATGGCTCAGTTACACAGTAGATCATATAAATAGACTCAAATCAAAGAAGTACTCAAAATTCATGGCTTCGGATACCATTTTTACTGGTAAATACCCAATTTTACATTTCGATGAAATCCTTCGAAAGGAAAGTGCAAGTGTCATTTAAAAATTTTGAAAATGTGTGATGGTCGGAAACAGAGAAAATTCTGCCAGTGCTGGTGGTTGGGGAATCCTGAGTGCCGGGCGGGTTTTCCAGCACCGACCACTGTGGGCAGCACCGTGCCCTTAACCGATTGCGTCATCAAAGTAATGCCAACAAGTACCTTTTACCATAACTGTCACACCGAAGATTCAAACGTACACTTCAGTGGGTGTGACTATGAGGGCTCCAGTGGGCAAACAAAAGCAAATTCAAAAGCTAAAAATTCTTATTATTAACAATAGCATCTTATCGAATCATCCTTGCTCCTCCCAAAGCTGTTAAGTTGTTGTGGCGTGTCGTGGCATAGCAGTCTAGGTACTAAATCCCTGATGGACTTAAGCCGAACAGTTATGGCATTGCAAAGAATGTTCCCCATCTAAGTACTGACTTCAATTAATCAATCATCGTGCGTTTGCATTTGCGCTTAGCGGAGTAAAGAGAAGTTAAAGACAAAAGAGTTCACAGAATTGTATGTGGAGATGACAAGTGCGATGGACTAAATGTAAGTAGATTCGAAGAGATGAGTCTTCTAAGCTAGCTTTTGAAGATCTGTAAGGAGTCAAGTGTGTGTAGTTGATAGGGGAGATCATATCCATGGTTTGGGTGCTCATGAAGCAAAGTTCCCATAGCTCCATTTTGACACTTTGCCATTCAGCTCTTCGTTGTTTTCCCTTAATGTGTGTTTTCATGTAGGTGATTGCTTGCAGCCTGTACTCTAAACTCCATGACAACGAGTTCTTAGTGGAGATGGCCGGTGTGCCTATCAGCCCTCAGAAGTACTGACGAGCTAAAGTCAGCTAGGCCGCTACTGCCATAAGGCACTGACAGCCTCAACGGCTAGTAAGTACAGTCTAAACATAGGGATCCTAGCTACTGTGCCTTCTTTGTCAAGTCGTAAACTCTTGGTCAGTGCTCTACCAACTTTCTAGCCCTATGATGGCGGTTTCCCTGATTTGTCAGTATCTTTGTTCGGGGGTGCCAGTCATAATAATAATGAACATTTATATAGCGTCTGTCCATGAAACATGCTCCTGGGCGCTGAACAACTTAAAGACAATAACAAATATTTATATACATATATATAAAAATCCATACAGTTTTAAACCTTACAAAAAATACAGATAACAGGTAATATAGACAGTACCGGTTCACTAAAAACATCAAATGAGTGGTTTAAAAAAGCATGTTTAAAAAGATTAGTTTAAGGCCGGCCTTATAATTTTCTACAATGTTGGCTTCCCTAAGTTGCTTAGGAAGTTGGTTCCACAGTCAGAAGCCACTCAACCTGTAACTGCTGTAGAGTCAGAGATTACACCCTACTTTATGATGCAACCTGGGAAGCGGCAGTAAGGGGGTCACCTGGCTGCCGCTTCCTTGGTTATATCGAAAGCATAAGATTGTTTAAAAACCATTTCGTATTGAACTATGGCATAATATGATTGGATCTTACCAATTTGTAACTTTAAGGCATACAGTCTTCTGTTTTCCAGATTTGTAAAAGAGAAATATCAAATGAATATGTTGTTTGTTTTAATGTGTTTTTTTCAGGCTGTAGAGAGAGCCTGCCGCAACCTGTCTATGCCTTCATGGGCCGCCACACTGATTGGTTACACAGTAAAATAGACACCATCATTAGTCACATGGATAATGAGTAAGTTTCACTGGTCCCCTGTAGATCTTGTACAACTACATAACGACCATAGAAATCACTGACATCGGCCGATTCACAAAGCATGAATTACTCAGTTCTAGCTTTAGAGCGCTTTAATGTGATTTCTTGTCAGTTACTGGGTAATGCTAACAGATAAATGTTAGTTAGATTTATCAATAGATTAGATAAGCTTAACATGCTTGTGTTCTAGCCATAGGATACTGATCCTCACTCAGTTTATTAGTGCAGTCCTCAGTCCAACACATTCAGTAACCCAACACCCAAACTGTCGGACTCTGATAATGGTGGTATGCCTGATCCCATGTGAAGCATAATCAATTTACTAGTGCAGTCCAACACATCCAGTAACCCACACCCAAACTGAAGTTGGATTTGATGGTTATGTTCACAATCACATAAGAAAAGATTGACGTTAAAACAGACGACCTTTGAGCCACGCATTCTTCATTGTTACAGCTTTTATTTGAAAGGTCCAGTATTTACTTCTTGTTTATCATTTTCCCTGCAGGCTTTTCACACACTGTTCAGGCTACCCTTTGGATGAAGCACCTTCAGAATTCTTGGAGCATTACAGGCAGATGCAGGCAAACCTGATCCTCCAGGCACCTGAAGGTAAGTGACAAAGACCTATCACATGACTAACAAAAGTTGACTAAAATGGGATTAAACCTGCGAATCCCGAATTAACGAGCGTGCAGGTGCTCTATCAACTGAGCTATCTAGCCCTAATGTTGCCGGTCTTTTGTTTCTTTATTATCCAGGTGAAAAGTGTTTACTCCAGGTGTACAACATGCTGAAAAATAACTTGGTAAGTAGTTCTGGTAATACAACTCAAAAAAGTTGAAAGAGGTTTTTCTTCATCAGCAAATTATTTCAATTTTTAAGCCTGCCTCTTGGCTTTTCTTAATGGCGAGGAGGGATTACTTTTGATGGTTGTTACTAGTTTTTGGGTTTTTTTTTTATTCACATTTGCATCATCCAACAATGAACTAATGAACTTAATCCACTTGGGATATCCTGTGACAGTGTTTTTTGGCATCACTGGAATGCAAATTCAACAAGGATTTCATTTTTAAAATGCATAATGTGCATCTCTGACGAGTGTTATTGAGGCAACTGTTCACCAGCTCAAGCGAGTTTAAGCCTATGCATGCGTTATTACGAAAGCGTAAAAGCGCACCAGTAGTGACGGAAAACACTGATACAGGACATATGAAATGGATTTGTCTATACCTAAGTCCAGGGAACACTTTCAGGCAACAAGATTATATGTTTATATATTTATCCATCTTGTAATTTTTTTGCAGGATTGGTTTAAGCGCCATCTGGAAATCCCTCCAGTGTTTCCGTCCAAAGATTCCTCCTCAACGTCCGAGTCTGCCCAGAGTCCTATTTTCTCACTGGACCTCAACACCAAATCTCCGTCTCCAGCTGGCTACAATTCCATCCCCTGAAGGCGGTCAACTCCCTCAACGGGTCCCAGTTCGACCAGACAGCCATCGCCGAGTTTCCCTACAACTGGCCCAAACTACTGCAGTGCGAGTTGGGCATGAGCGAGGTGGGGTTCCGTAACTTGCTGTCGCATCGTCATGACATGCAGGAGGATGCCTTCTTGGAAGAGGCAGAGAAGAAGCCGGTGCAGTTCTTGAAGATCAAGTATAATCTAGAAGCTGGGGAGTTGGTTTGAGGGAAAGGTTAAATTTTTTTCATAGTATAAGGCAAAACGATTTTAAAAACATGTTTAGTGTCCTCGCCCTGCTTCCTTTTTAGAGGCCTTCTCCTTTTAACGTAAATTGTAACGATCTCTGACGGAAAAAATTAATTTAAAAATGTTAAGATCGTATTTTTAGACTTTGACACTCCAAAAAAAACACACAGGAAAAAGCTTTAAAAATAGCCCGGCCGGTGTGTCAGGCGTCCAATTAAAAATTAAATTTTTTTTTTTAAATGGCACGCCTCCTTTCATTTTTCATAAAGGCAGGCCGCTAAACATGTTTTAAAAATATTTTGCCTAATGTACTTGTTATGGAATATGTGAAGGGTCCCACTAATGTCAAGGTTTCCATGGCCGTATTATGGATGCGTTTATTTAGCTTGCTCGGGTCAACCTGAGTGTGCTCATCCGGGTGAGCCTACGGCAAGAGCTGTCTGAATATATTCATGGCTCAAGGAAACAGCCGACCGGAACTACTTTCATTGTGTGCATTACGTCTGAAACTCTTCACAGATTGACAAAAAGATTGTAAAATAATTATTCCCATGGAAAAACTACATCAATAAAATATTTAACGAGCCGAGAATAAAACAGAAGTGCACGCCTATCGATAAATGTGAAAATGTGTCTCAAACTTCCTGAAAGTGTCCTTCTGCATAGCTAAAAAAAAATGGCAGCCATTAAAAATTGTTTTCGTTGTGATGCCATGCACCCGGGTCAGACCCGAGTAACCCTGCTCTCCAGGAGGTTGCTTGGGTCTGATTGCAGTCAGCCACGACAATGATGTGAAAACTACTCGGACACACTGGGGTCAGACCTGGGTCGACCCAGGGAAGCGAATCACTCTTATCCTTCAATCAATAGGCCTTTTATCTACTTTAGTTCATTGGTTTATTTCCAGTACAGGGTTCAGGAAAATAATCACAAATGTTTTTAAAGGGGAGTTATAATAGGCCCCCCATTCCATACCTCTAACTTTCACAAAATTAATCTGTGAAAAATATCTTGCTGTTAAGATAACATCAGGTACGATGAGGTCGACAACTTCACTGCAGTACATGTAAATCAGCACTCATTACTGTAAGATGTACAATTTGTGTACATCTCTAACCTTAATCCACATGTTTCAAACGTCTCATGAAAAAGGATTCAATTTTCACTGAGAAGGTTATGTACATAAATGTCTCATGAAATAAGTGTATACTAATATGCTTGGTGAAGCTGAAAGTTTTCATTGTTAGTATTTATTGTGTTTTTGAAATTGTAATACCGTAGCATAACATGAAGAATTGTTTGTGAGATTTTCCAGTATTATGTCAACAATGAATGAACAAAATGTGTATATTTTTGTTGTGACCGTATTTGTATTATACCAGTTGTTATTCAAATAAAACATGCTCGTAAATCACAACATGCATTGAGAAGGATGGGAGTTGGCTACAGTGAACGACTTTCCTTGTGTAGCGTAGCAAAATGCTACACAAAATGTTTTAGTTGCTACTCAAAAATCACCAATTGCAACTAAATATTTCCTCAGAATATTATGCCGTGTGAAGTATATTGACAAATCGTTCCCTGGCCATTGCACGAATGGAAACTGATTTTACTTAACAATTCTTTTCAGAACCATGTGGGATCACCTCAGACCTACTTTATTTTTCCTTTAACTTTTCACCATGCTAAGCTGCGATTCTTACCAAAACAGTCAGTGTTTATTATGAGGAGCTGACGCAGCACACAAAATACACACCTGAATTTTAAATTTGCAAAACATTAATTACCATTATTCCCTTCTCCCCAAAGTAATACAAAAATTGAAATAGTTTAATAATGTCAAGAGCAAAGAAGGCTATGTGAAAACTTTAATGAAACAATTTTATTTGAATATTCATGAACCGTCCGTTTTATCTTAATTAAAAGAATGCATTTCTTAACAACGCTTCAAAGGTTTTAAAGGCCTTGTACATATTGGTAAGATCAAAAAACACAATGTTCACAGATTCACACATAACTTACATGATTTAAAGTAAGTAATGGTAGAAAGGGTTCCTTAAAATATTTCTGCCTAAAATGCTATCGTTTCTGAGAAACGAGTAAAACAATAGTAATTGTCATCCACGCGCGATAATTTGAAAAAACAGAAAACACATAAGATCTCTTTTCACTATTTTCTCGTGACCTTGATGACCAATTGTGCTCAAACTTTCACAGTTTTGTTTGTTCATGCATATGTTTAATCACACAAAATGTGGACACTGATTTTGAGCTGTTACCAAAAGTGTACAATACCTTTAAAGCAGGTTAGATTGTGTGTTTGCGCCGAGGGAAGGTAGACAAATGTGTATAGAAATTATTTATTTTGTGCCAAGAGTAGCCATTTTCAGATGAGGAAATGTGATTTTGCTTATTGTCCGAGTCTTTTAATTAAACAGTGAGATCTATTTTGTGTATATTCTTGGTAAAGCTAGAATAGTTGATTTCCATGTGCAATATTGTTCAATGTCAAGGTATTTTGAGTGAATAAAAGTAACATTTCAAAGTGCGTACCCACTGTTTGGTCAGAGCAATTGTTGCTTGTTTTGCACATATTGAATAATAAA
The DNA here is from genome assembly GCA_032158295.1 of Pycnopodia helianthoides. NCBI lineage: Eukaryota > Metazoa > Echinodermata > Asteroidea > Forcipulatida > Asteriidae > Pycnopodia > Pycnopodia helianthoides. The sequence goes on along the minus strand of CM063247.1, from coordinate 20,021,456 downwards.
TATGCAATAAGTTGATATGTATAAATATAGGCTATTAGTAGTGGGCCCAATTTCATAGAGCTGCTCAAGCAGAAAATTTTGCTGAACAATTTTTTTAGCTAAGCAAAAATCAGCAGAAAATCAATTACAGGTGGTAGGGCCTACATACAATATAACAGTATTTATGCCAATTAATTGCCTTGGCAGCTCACTAAACTTTGTACTGTGTTGTTCAGGTTTTCTATGGCACTAAAAGGACAAAAAAGTTTGAAAAGAAATACAGAACATTATTGACTGTGTTATTCTCGTCAACTTTTTTCCTCCAAGTTGACCAAAAGTGTTTGAAACGGTTGACAAACCGTGCACAAGTTAAGAAATAAACTGCGATTTTTCACCAACAGAGGGCGCCCTAAATCTTTAGTAATTCCCGCGAAACCCGAACAGAGCTATTGCGTTTTACACAGGTCGTAAGTAAGCAATTTTATTGACCTTTTGAGACAAATTTATGATTTTTTTAAGCTGAGATGTAAGTCAGAGGATGCGTTAATGTTCAGTGCATTGTTATTTTGTTGATTGGTTGAATAGTATTTACGCATTAACGCCCAGTACAAGGTTGACATTGTGTGGGATGTTTTGGTTTGTTTTTACTAATACTAGCAGTATAATAGCATAGATAGGAACTGTACTGTCCACTTGTGTCAATGACAATGTCGCCACTGTCACTCACAGTTCGAGTTTTGGGATTATTGTCAGGCCTGGAATTAATACATAGAGGCCATGGCCTCTGTTGCACCTTGGCCTCGGTGCCCTTCAAAGGTTTCCATAGACTTTTGAGATTTTGCATTGGAAGTTCACTTTGCAAAATGAAAATGGCCTTGCCCCTCCTCACCTCGGTCTATTCCACTCCAGGCCTGTAACATTATCCCTCTCCCGACGACTAAACCCCACCACTACTTGAATCCGATGCTCTAAACTGCTCGGCCATGACACCCTGGACTGATTTTTAGTTCTGACACTCTTTTAATTATTGGTCAAATTGTAGGTTATTGCCCCCAAGATGCAGTCAATATCACTAGACATGGATGACATACATGGAGCCGGGGATGGCTACATGAGTGATGAAGAGTTCCCTCCAGTGGGCAGGTCTTTACCCCCTCTCTCACCAAATAGAAACATCAATGATCCCTTTGGTGAGGACAACCCTTTCGGCAGTGGAGGAGGTACGTAGGAGTTTGTCATTCTTTTCACTGTAAATAAATATGTTCTTTATCACATGATTAAAATAGATAAGAGCCCACTACGATGTAGAGTGTAGGGTTGTGCATCTTTACATGATGTAGGTTTACATTCTTAAATGGTTAAACAAAACTTGTGACTTCTGTTTAACTTTTTAACCATTTCTACCAAGATTTTAATCCAAATTGAGAATCAGAACTTTGGTGTAGGGTGGGAAACATCACGATCTTCGGTGTTACGTTGGATCTCCCTATTTTCTATGTATTTTTAGCTGACCTGTAAAGGAAGGGAGCAGATGTTAACGCACTTTCCACTTTCCAGGAATAAAAAATAGAACATCCAGTCTTGATAGGTACAAAACCACAGTGTGAGGGTACATCCGTTGTGCTGTGTAGCTGAAATTGGGGGTACAGAGTAAATTTGTATTTAATTGCAGGGGATTGAAAATAATGTATTACAAATTGTAGGGGATTAAGATTAGAAACATTTCACCAACAAAATGGATGCAACCATTCTCCCTGGATATTGTCCGGAGCAAACATTTTTAAAAGAAAAGGAAGGTCACTTTTTTTTCTGTCACTGTTTATGTATGGATTTCAACAGGTTATTTTGTTACGGATAAACAGTTAACTGCTTAAACGTCTCAACCCTAGTAGAGTGTTTCACACACAAAAATTAAAAAAATCCTTGGCTGTTAACTTTAAAAGATGTCAGAATACAGTTATGGTTATTTCCTGTTTGAAGTCAGGGAGTACATTTTCAATTTTCCCCCCTCTTCCTACTGCTTGGGCAGAATATTTTCAAATTTCCCTGTAAAAATTGTTTTGTTGAAAAATCTTCAAATTGTACTAATTATTATCTCGCTGACAGATTTACCGGGAAGTGATAAGGAGAATCAAGGCGATGCAAAGCGCCCTCGCAAGCTGGTTATGAGAAAACCACAGCCAAAGCTCGATGCCACACGGTATGTTAACCACACAAGTCTTGTTAAAATTGAGTGTAGGAAGGGTACACCTTTGATTTTAATGTCAACAGGTGCATTCATTTCAGGCCTGGAATTACACAGAGGCCACAGAGACCATGGCCTCCGTTGCCCCTGGTCTTGGCCTTGGTGCCCTTCAAAAGTTTCCCATAGACTTTAAAATTTTCCAATGGAAGCGCCCTTTGCAATTAATGAAAATGGCCTCGCCCTCTCAAAGATGAAATTCCAGGCCTTCCAGAGTTTGACCTTCGCAGTCGGTCGGTCGCTTGCTGGCCCAACTGAGCGGAAAAAAAAGTGGCGGTGGAGTCAAAACACTTCTACTTGTACTCCGCGGGGCCAGTCAAAAAAGTGTTGCCATTACTAGTCAAAATAAATTTGTGATGGACTGTGAAGCTACCATTGAATTTCACTTATGAATTAGGACACCAACATATCAAAATGAGCAGCCAATTCAACTCGTCACTGTTGCTTATAAGTTAGGCTGTCAAGCATTATCACTTATAAAACGCAAATAAATTTGCTTTAAAACCTAGGGTAAATGTAAATTTAAAAACTCTAATTAAAATCACTTCGTCACCTCCAGGCTGTGCTCAGACAGAGGCCTCCCCACCCTGAGTAAACACTTTGAGCAGGTCAAGTTCAAGGGCAAAGGTCATGAGGTTGGTGACCTGAACCGTTTGATGTCCACCATGGAGCACTGGGCCCACAGGCTGTTTCCTAAAATGCCATTCGATGAGGTCATTGAGAGGATCGAGAAATTGGGGCGGAAGAAACCAGTACAGGTATGTGCTTCAAACATTCTTCAGGGTCCTCCTCATAGGCTCTTTGAATTTATTCTATTCATTGTTGGGGTTAACAAAGAAAAATTGACAAGAACAGGAAATTTCATTTCATTTTATTATTAATTCCTTAATTTGGCGGTTGGGTTGGCGTAGTGATTATTTCCTCACCTTCCACCTTAGGACCGTGGTTCGATTTTTCGCCGGGGGCACTATGTGGATCAGGTTTTTCAGTCCCTACCTGATTGCGTGGGTTTTCCATGGAATAATTCTCTGGGGTTTTCCTCCCAAATCTTAAACTGAAACTTCCTTCTTTGTCTTCTCTCCATGAGGTTTTTGGCTAGTATGAAAGTGATTCAGTTCGCTTTTCTGAGAGTCTTGGCTTCACAACTAGAATTAATAAATGAAATGAAACAGGCTTTGAACCTGCAACCTCCAGATTAACGTGCTGGCGCTCTACCAACTGAGGTCGCAGGTTCAAATCCCATTCTAGTCAATCTTCCTTGTTCACACAAAAATGGAATCAAATTGCAGATTATTACTTGCATTTTTTGTATTCAGTACAGCTTTAAACTGAACCAACTGGCATGGAGCCAGCCGGGTACACCAGTCATTATGATTTGGTGTTGAGGTACCATGTTACACTGTCAGATTTATGGGTACAAGATTCCTTGTCCGAACACAGAGGGAGTTGGGGTAACTTTTTCTCTAACTTTGTATCTGATCACAGACCTGCATTAAGAAGATTCGTCTGGACATGCCGCTGATGGATGAAGACTTTGAAGACCAGGATGAAGGTAAGAACAGGCCTGATGCCTTATTTTTTACCGTGCCAGGGTGCCGAGGCATTTTCGCCTTAGTTAAAGGGCACCTCTATGAGGAAATAGTCAATTTCTATTATCAGGAGAGGCAGTTGCCTCTATTGCCTCAGTGAAGTATCAGACCTGTAGGAATTGCTCTAAACCCTCCTACTGATTGATACAATAACAATCCAAGATAAATGTCTGAACATTTACATGTATCAATTTATTATCTTTTATCCACTGTATGTTCGGAGAATCGGTTTTAATTCTGGACACTTGTTTCTCTAAAACTTCATACAAAGCTTGTTTGTCTGAATTTATTTTAAACACAATTCAAACGTGAATTCATTTATACACAAAGTCAATCGGGAAAGTATGATTAATTTGTACCCTGAGTGATATTTGGTTTTACCCGTGCACCGATGTATGTAAAGCACTGTATACTCAGTACTTTCCCAAGTCCTGTGAACAAAAAATCCATGGGCATATTACTTGGGTAGGATTCAAACCCACGACCTTTGCCATTCTACAGCAACATGTCTTACCAACTAGACCCCCGAGATTGCCTGGTAGCTAGAAGCAGTTCAAATTCTATATTTTTAGCAGTGGGTACTGAAAGTACTGAGTATTATATGCTTTGCACACATGGGCGTGTGGGTAGAAACCAAATTACAATCTTTATCCAAGATGCAAATTTAACATCTATTAAATTGTACCTTGAAGCTTTTTTTGTGATTGCAAACTCTGTTCAATATGCTACTTCAGATTTTACAAAATTTAATTTTGTTTTAATCAAAGTTGCTCATTTCTCGCTTACTTTGTAGAAGGTGCTGAGATATGAATGACGCTGGTGATGAAGGTGATAATCAGGAGCCGGATGCTTCTCACAGCTTGCTGGACCAGTGTCCCAAACCTCAGCGAACAATGCCCCAACCACTGTAAGTAAAATGTGACCCGCTCTGCAAAAAGGCCCTTAAGTCGCAAAAATTATTTTTGAGTTAGATACATGGTTGGAAAGGGCCTTTTCTCAGCTTTAATTTGGTGTATGTTAGAAGTCTGTAGCATTTTGCAATCCAGAGTTATACCATAATTTGCATAAAAATTCTTGCCATTTTGGTCAAAATAGGTTGAGGAGAAACAGCCTTGTAAACTTTACACTGTATTTTAAATTATTTTAGTACAAAGTTCTTATGAAAGACCCTAACAACGAGCACATTCCCATTATACTATTCGTCTGAAATTTTCACCAATTGTTGAATATGACTTATTAAGTTCAAAATATTTTTTATTTTATTTAATGTTTTATATCGCACTTTTTAAAAACTAATCTGCATATTGTGCTTTTTCGCAATCTTTTTCATATCTTTAAAATGGCAAACACACACTTAGTCATTATTACGACGATTTTATAGCAGTTTGATTTAGTTTTAGTACTTTTTAAGGTAATCCTAATGCCAACTGGACTTTTTAGGAAACCAAATGAATTTAAATAGAATATTTTTGGGTGAAAACAAGAGCTTTTTGGCAAAAAGAAAATCTTCCCACTTTTTGGTATTTTTTTAAGCAACAGCTTAGGCTGATTCATTAAACCCTTCAGCCAGCTTGTATTTTCACGGTTAAAACTATTTTGGGGTTAAAATGTAACATTTTGGTAAAAAAAAATACTTTAGTTTAAAACCGGAGTATTTCCATTAAAATCTAGCACAGTCAAGGTAGTTTGCCTTCTTATTGAAATCTGAAGTAGATTAATCTACTTTGAAATAATCTTTGGGCTAAAAACATGCCCAAATAAATAGAACAAACAAATAAAGTAAACACAAGGAATCAAAGAGGGGGAATTTTTTATTCGCACTGGAATACACTCGCCTTTCCGCGGTGTTCGTCAGCCAGAAGAGATCTGTTGGCATCGATGGCGATGTGGAATCAGATTCCGAATCGGTTTCTGAGTCCACATCGTCATTTTCACATCGGAAGTAAACGAAGTAATCTTCCACGAAGCCAACCATGTCTCTCTCCTCCCTGACAAGATTGGCATCACGGAGATCATTCAAAGCTTCAGCCAGACACTGAACCTTCGAACCCATACAAAATATAATAGCAGTTGGCTAATAAAGTTAATTTATTTGGTTAAAAGTGGTAAATAATTCTCAAAATCTTTTCGCTCAGAGCAGTACAGGTCAGTTGAGTCATGGAGGTAAAACACAGTTGACTGCAACCTTGTACCCATGGTTTACTTTATTTCAAACCATGTTTACAACTGCTCGACACACCCTGGGGACGAGGTTGAGTTGGCTGTATTTTCGTGTGGCACGCACATAATAAACAGTCACATGACAGTCACCTGACAGAGAATAAACAACTGATATCATTCACAGCGCATGCGCGCACTCGACATTGCGCGCATTGACCAATGAGTGCACTACACTGTGTGCACGTGATAGCAAAGATCCACGCCCCTAGCAACAAGCGCTCTATGTCTACGTGTAATAAAACTACCGACCCTGCTTTTAATCTTGACCTCTGACCTTTTTTTATGTCTAAATTTAGAAAGATAACGTCCTCCGCTTTCAGATGATACCAAATTTATAATAGGGGGGTTTCAAATAGTGTCGTGTCAGACGTGTAAAAGACGCAACTTTTCGCTGATTCCACGGACACCGATCGTACAAACCACGAACAAATTGTACACAAAACACAGGTTTTTTTCCAACTTTATTGATCAAAATGAACATTCAATCTTACAAATTATGAAAGAGTGGACATCAACGATGTCAAAAATGGGATAAACAAAAAATCACATCGAGTAAGAAATTTTCACCTTTTCAACATTGACGAGCCCTTTTGCGTGCTAAGAGATAGCGCGACTTACGGGCCTTTTTTGCAGAGCGGGTCACAAATGTTTCATAGACCCCTTGCACATGATGTCACAAACTCAAACAGTGCCCTCGCTGAGATCAAAGGAAGACGTTTCATTTGCTAGGAGTTGCGTGACGGGATGAATGTGATGGAGTTGTTTGTGGATACACACTTGTTTTCAGCCATATGCTAGATCCCTCAGCCTATGTACAATTAATGGATTTATTTGATGCTTAGGTTAAGCCCCTACTGCACAACCTCCAAGCTGTAACGGTTTGAGTCACAATTACTTGCCAAACAATACCTATTGCGCCCAACCACTCCCTCCCCCTCCCCCTCCCAACTAAAATTGTGTCTCCCCCCCCCCCCCCGAAAATATTGCATCTGTGGGTTTCACCATTAAAGTTTACAGTTTCTGTTCCCAGCTAACAAAAATTGAGTGTAGTTGTTGGGTTTATCAGCGGTTATAATGTAGTGTAAATAGCTTGTGTTATAACATTGCAGTATATTTTGAATTTTTACACGTCAACTATTTTGTTTTCTTTACTTGTTTTGATTTCCAACTTCAATTTTGTTTCTTATGATCTATTTTGTTTACAACTTTCCAGGCTTCATTCTCCGAGGAGCAGAAGGAGCGGATAGAGCGAAATAAGCGCCTCGCCATGGAGCGGCGCAAATCGAAAGGACCCGCCCCAAGCTCCCAGGTCAACCTGAGTGGAATCACATCTGAAGAAATCCTAAAAATGGAAGGTGGACATGCCGACGAGGCAGAGATGGAGGACCAACTGTGGAAGGACATCGCCATGTTTGAGGTCTCCCAGAGAAGCATCTGGAAGAAGTCACCAGAAGAGGTCGCCAAGAGCTCGGATACTGTTCCCGATACTTCAAAGAGTTCACAGGTTTCGAGAGAAACTGCAGTTCAAAGAAACGAACAATCGGATTATACGGATCTGACGGTTGATTCTGTGACGGAGGTGAACTTGGTCAGCAGTAACGACAAACCTGAAGCAACGCCTGAGGTCATCAATGTTGATTCCGACGATGAAGTGGTGGAAGTTCAACAAGATGCTGCTGAGGATGCGGAGAGTCCTCCTTCGGGTTTGAATCTGAAATGGGATTCGGAATCTGCAGATGAAAGTATGACCGTCCAAGAAGCCTCAGAGAGTTCCAGCGCACAAAAAGACTCAGACAATATTCAAACTGTTCAAGCTGTCTCAGACGCAAGCAGAGATGTTGTCGAACTTGATGGGAACGATCAGAATGGTGGAGGAGATTCTGAAAGCACGGAAGTTACTGTGAATGAAAATGCTACGGTTACAAGTGTTCAGAATGCTGATAACGCAGGAGGTCATGGCGGTGCAGGAGGTCATGATGGTGCAGGAGGTCATGATGGTGCTGGAGGTCATGTTGGTGCAGGAGGTCATGATGGTGCAGGATGTACCGCAAATGTAGCAGAGAAGGGACCAGTAATTGCAACTGATCAACAGGAACTAGAAATTGAGGAGGCTATGGAAACCGAATAGCTCATTGTAGTAAAAGGTTGTGCTGTTAATTTCAGCAAAAACTAATTTAGCTTTATTTACACGCATGTTTCCCTAAGGCCAAGTAAAAAAGAATACCAGTTGATCGTCCAGGTTTTTTCAAAAAGAGGAGGATGAGGGCCTTTTTATTTTTGAGGTGTTCGTGCAGCAGCGCGAACAACTCTTTGTTTTTGTTCGTTTTTTTTTTTTTTTTCTTTTTAGTTTTTCTTATTCTTCCGAACGAGACTTGTCCGCAGGCAAAAGCATAGTTGCGAACTTTTGATCAACTTGAAACTTCATGTGAAGTTAAATCATAACTATCAGAAGGCAAGTAAGTTGTGACGTCACGATTACGTCATCAGATGTTAATTTACAAGCACTTTAAGTTCAAAAAGTGACGTCATGCCAATGCCTGTATGTCTCTGAATATTATAGCTACAATATTCATATTTGGGCATATGATAGACCAAGACATGGGCAACATTTGAAAAGTTAACCTCAAAATCGTATGACCTTTACTTCTTGGTCGTTACCCTGGGTCGAAGTTTGCCTTTGGTTTTTTTCTTGAAAAACATCATTTTCGGGCTTGTCTACGGCATAACTCAAAATTGAAATTGAATTTAACATTGAAACTCATCAGACATTTGAACCTCAATATCAAGACAACACAAACTTGATGATGTCATGATGACGTCATCAGGTTTTGAATTACAATAAATCAAAGTTCAATATTTGTAAAAAATCATAACTCGTGAACCGCATGTTGGATTTTTACAATCGACACATCATCGGACAGGTCGTTGAAAGTTCAACAAACCCTACACAAAACTTGACTCCATTTGACCTTTACTTCCGGTTCAAATCGGAAGTTGAAAATTTCAACAATTCGTATCTCAAAAACTACCAATTATTTTAGTTTATTTTTTGTATCAAGGTGTGGAACGTTAAGCCTGCTCAAACTTTTGCACTCAGATGACAATATTTTGACCTTTACATGAGGTCGAAAAAGGCGCACGTTTAAGTTGACCCACCGTGACCACGCACGATAGTGAAACTGAAAGAACACAAGTAGACATACGAACGAGCGCCTACACATCGCATGCATTGAAGGCTATGCGTACCGTGGCGTGTTCTGCTCGACTGATCACAGGGGGGCAAAGTCCATTTGGCATAGGCTATGCATAGAGCAAGGCTGTATGGGCTGTTAGTCTAATCCAAGTGTGAGCATTTTTGTCAGATAACAAAAGACACACTTCCAAAGATCACACAACCTTCAAACTTCGCACATAGTTAGCTCTTCAATTGTAGAAGACACCGCTTTCTTGACGTCATAATGACGTAATCAGGTGTTCAATTAAATTTAAAAAAAAATTGATATCTTTGAAAAATTAATAACTTATGAACCGTGCGTCGGAATTTTACAATGTATACATCGTCGGAGAGGTCTTCGAAAAATAAACAAACGCTACACAGAGTGTGGACTCAATTGACCTTGTCTTTCGGTTGAAAGCGGTAGTTAAGTAGTAACCTTAGCATTTATTTCCTGTGTAACAAATGTACTTTCCGTGAAAAATCAAAAGCTATCAACAATCTTTTCATCGATTTAATTAAACACTGACCCAATTGATAGCCGAACACCTCGGTGTTTGTTCGTACATACACTAAATTCTAGTTTATTTTTTATTTCTTTCGAAGGTGGCCGCCAAGCATTTTAATTCAAACTGGCCACCAATTCTTCAGTTTACTTTTCAACACTTACTTTCTGTAGTTACAAGTTCTAAAAGATTGATAAGTTAAATGAAAAATACACAGAAAATTGGTCTTTTTGAAAAAAAAAGGTAAAATAAAAAATAATTTAAAAAAGGATGCGGCCTCAAAAAAGGATGAGGGAGGGGACGATCAACTGGTATTTTTTTTATTTGGCCTAATACATTAAAACTAGAATTTCTGATAAGCTTCTATTGTATTCAACATTGTTTTTGTGCAAACAAGATTTTGTTTTTCTCATTCAGATTCGTTTTTAGTCATTCTATTTCATTTATAGGCAATGAAGACTGCTTTTTAACCATTCTGCAGTTAAATTTCAACTAACAATTTACAATGGATGAAATTTAATGGTTGACAAGCCTTTTTGTTGTTGGCTATTGTGAAACTGAATAATCTTATTTGACCAGTGAATGCGAAACTGTTGAAGTTGAATTTTCTCCATGCATTTTTGTCAAAAATTGGAGAAAAAAAATTGACAAAATCACAAGGGGTAAGTAAGCCTTACATTTTTTTTGAAAATGGGCTGAAATAGGATCAAATCATAAGGGTTAAGTCTGGCATTTTTGTCAAAAATTGGCAAAATTTTGATAAAATTATAGGCGTAAACCTTGTACTTTTGTCCAAAATGGGTTGGAATTGGATAAATCACAAGGGGTTAAAATAAAAAGCAATCGATGTTAAATGGTGCTTTTGTCATTTTGATTCTGGTCTTGTAAACAGTATTTTCGAGCCACAAGCTCTGTAATCTTTTTGATTCCCCTACCCCCCCCCCCCAAAAAAAAAATCTCAAAATCTGAGGCCAGAGACCCTCAAAATGGCTGTCATTGCTAGTTATTCTACCGATTAATATTTTAGGCCAACATTGGAAAGTCAAAAATAGGAACAGGCGAGTGGAGCATAAAAAGACAAAGGGTCTACTAGCCACTCCTGCTAATTACGACCGAGTGACATGTCACTCAATGTCAGTGTAAGTGGTGCCTTCCTAAGTGGGCTTTATGTTCACCATGTGGCCATTGGGGCCCAATATCATGGCTCAGCCTTTTTGCAGAATCATGACTTACAAGCAATGATAAACCACAGAATTCCGTTGCAGTGGAATGTTTTTAGCTGATCAAATATTTTTGTTCTGCAATATTTTTGTTCTTCACTGAGCAAGTTTTGAAAACTTGGGCCATGAGCGTCTGTATAACCTTTAAACTGTCACTCCGTGATTTTAACTGTGTAACAATTTAACACTTCATCCGAACACTTCCCCCTTTATACCCTCAAACCTAATCCATAACCCCTCAAAGCTCAACCATTTAATCCTTGTTGTTTAACCCTTTAATCCTTTACCCTTAACCCCCCCCCCCCAGCCCTTAATTGATCAGTGCTAAGGGTGTAGAGGATTATGGTTTGCCATAAAGGTACGTTTTAAGGGTTAGGGTAGGGGTTAAGGTTTAAGGGATAAGGGCTAAAAATGGTTAAGTTTAAGGTCATAATTATGAGAGAAGGGGTGGAGGTGTTTCGGGATGTGGGTAAAGTGTTGAGGGTTGTTATTCCTTGTGATATTTCATGTAATTTATGCCAAAATTGCAAGAAGTAAGCCTGCTGTAGGTAGTTCATCCTCCTGACTTTTTTAAAATGCAATTTTAATCCAAAGTGACAATAGGCAAGCCAAATCCCTTTTCAACCGTCGGACGTTTATAGCAATCTGGGTGTAATTTGAGGTTAAGTTAATAGCCATCCACTAAACTCAGTCCAACTCAATTGTCATATAATATTCAGTGTTGAACAAATACAGTGACATTTAGCCACTGCACATCTGCTGTACTGATAACAAAATTGAGTTGAAGTGTGAACTAGAAACTAGCCCTTGCATTTTTGGCTTGTCAAAAGGTTAACCTTGATGTTCATCCTCCAGACTATACACTTTTAGCCAATAAGTTAGACAAATTGTTGGTCAACCTTCTGACATTTCGTGCAATTTTCGGCAAAATTATACAGGGCTGGCTTTTCTTTTTGGAATTTGACTTTTCATGTTAAAAGGAGTAAGCCTTGCTGTTTAAATTGTACTACAAGCTCAGCCCAAGCCTCGACCCAGCCACCAGCCCTCAGATCATTGTTGTTAAAAATGTTCGTGTGAGGTTAAAAGGGAAAGAGGCTAAAGCGGTGGAGGCCGCTCCAAAACTACGGTAGTGTTTTAGGGGGCACAGGGGGTGCACCATTTCTTTCGAGGGGGGCACTTCTGGCCAATTAAAACTGCAGTTTATTTGAATTTTTCCCAGTCTCAGAAGTCCATATCAAATAGGGGGCACCTTCTTTCTTACAATCTTTACTTTATATGAAATCAGAAAATGTCTGGTAATAACATATATATTTCAAGTGCTTAATATAAAGAAATTATAAAGTTTTGTTCTTGTTTCTTTTAAGTATAGGGGCACTGACACTTCCTTCTAAAAATGATTATTTGATCAAGGAGGTGAACTTTGTTTTGTTATGCAAATTATTTTCTAAAATCCCGGGCGTATGATCACGTGGTTAGCTTTATGAGCATTTTTATGATGTACAATAAAATTATAGCATTTAAACTGGATGAGTAATGTGTTGTTAATTTTTAGTGGACTTGAACTATACATGGAGAGATTTCACAGGTTCTTTTCCCAATTACCAAACTCTGAAGCAGACAATCATGATGAAACTGCATGACTGAGTTACCATTGCAAAGTTTGAAATTCAATGGTACTCTGCATTGGGCTAGATTCGTGCACTCCCCAACACTCTTCATGTCAATTGTCATCCTATAGATGGATTGCAATTCCTACGCGTCATTGACCGCCATCTTTGATGTAAAACAATGGAAAAGTGCACGCATGTACGCGCTACGCACGACTCTCGGCCAATGATAGCGCTTCACGCGTGCACAATTCATCAAAGATGGCGGCCGATGACGCCTATTGCAATCCATCTATAAGAAAAGAAAACAAACAAAACACGTCAGTTAACGAACCCTGGAAGTGCCTGTTATGGTGACATTTTCAAAGGAACCAGATGTGACACACTCACACACCCGTAGCGGCACATTTGCCATGAAAATATCATGTAAACAGACTGTTCTTTAAATTCTTCAACGAATTTCTGCAGTCGTCACTATTGCCTACCCTTTTTCATATTGCCATGGAAGTCTGTGTTTTCTTGAGAATTTGTTTTGTGTTTTTGTCTACATCCGAGAATTGACGTAAGACGCACGTTGCATTCACGACATACAGCGACCGGGTAAACAAAATGCCCAAACCAAGCCAAAGCATGGCATTCACAGACATAAATAAAGAAATTCACGGAAAATAAATTTCAAAGCAAATAAATAACAATTCTCCTTTCCAAACAAGATTTGTTCGCGTACAGAAGGTAAAATGTATTATATCGCCACTTGTCAACAACTGATGAGCAAAAGGCCGATGTAGTGTAAAGTTTGTCCTGCCGATTGCGACTCGACCAAATTAATCACAAAGGAAACTTGAGTCGTTCAAAAGTCGTTCGTTTGCAGGCTTTTCTAATCTTAGGGGAAAAATCGTAAGAATGTGTAAACGAAATAATTTTGTTTTTTCACTTTAAGCATCAATGTGTGAATAAAAGAAAGTCATAGAATTTAAGGTAATTCACTTCATGAACAATCAATGGCCGATTACAACGTTAAACGTCGTTTTTACAACTTAGATTTGGGAAATAATCCAAAAATTTCCGTGAATTTCTTTATTTAAGGGATTTCCAAGACTCAACTATAACCAATACAAAAAAAATTGTCCACACACTTCCGAGGGTCGTTACGTACGCTCGCGTTGAATATTCACCAAACAATCGCGTAACACCAGTAGCACGCTGTAAATCTCTAGGAGGTACGCGTCCTCAGCGCACGCGCAAAAAGTGCGCACCGCCGCGCACATTCCCGGAAAGTGTGTGTGACGAACCTCTTTTGAGATACCGGACGATACTTCATTCTACGTCGTTTTGCAAACATTAGGAAGGTTTAGAAGCCACTAAGGGGAAAAACAACCCCAAGTATCGTGAGAAAAGGTATAGTTTATAGTTATTGATACCATAGAGAAAGGACTACCTCCATGATTTAACACTTTCCATTATTTGTATCATCTCCCCGCTCGCCCATTGCCTTACACGTTGTTTTGGGGTATAGTCGGGTGCTGTCAAAATTACGGTATCCAGACGTTGATTTCCACAGGTGCTGTCGGGCTGTGTATCTATAAATATCCATAGGTATTGTCTGTCTGTGGCACCCCCCCCCCCCAAAAAAAACAACAACAACCACCAACACTAATAAAGGGTCTGCAGTTTAAAGAATCCGTTTGCCGTCTGTCGTCGACTGCGGGTAATCGGAAATCACATCAAATCACTCTAGGATTATAGCGAACAGCCGGCCATAGAATGGGTTGTAATTCCAAGCAGACCTGTCATTTTGGGGGTAAGTTTTGATTGAATCTTTAGAGTTAGACTAGAGTAGCTAGCTAGAGCAAGGAATGAACGGCAAGCAAAAGTCGTCTTGTGCCTGATTTCCGGACATTACACTTACAGTTATCGATACACCATGGTTACACACACATAATTCTAGCCCAGAAAATTGTCCATAAACTATTAGACTAGAGTGCTAGACTGCCACTTTTTCACTCATTCATGATTCATTGATGTTACCAACGCATATTTCCAACAAAAAAACAATGTATATCTCAACTCAACTCAATTGAGTAAATAAGATACAATACCATTTACTGTTTTATTTCATAATGATTGATCAATAGGCAGTTGAGTTGGATACAGAAATTGTTACCCCTCTGGCCCTCTAGTGATTTGTACATTTTTACCTGCGCTGCATTCAGCAGTGGCATAATATATCCTATTCCTACAAAGTTTGACAACTTCCTGAATGGGCTTTGAAACCGATGGGTTCATGACTTGATCAAATGTATAACTTTATCTTATCTTTATTTAGTCCTTGCTCTCATGGTTGTACTTTTTGTATTTTGCTTGTTGTTAACTGAATTTTTCTGTAAGCACTTTGAGGCATTGCATCTGGGCCCAATTTCATAACGCTGCTTAACAGTAAGCAAAAGCATAAGCGTATTTCACAGGTTAGCAAGAAAATAAGGCAGTCATCTTGCGCGTTCACCATGTATTTGCATTGTTCATTCATTTTCTTGCAGTAAGTGCACCGGGGAGGCTAGCATGCCTTTTCGTGTGCTAATGGGTTAGCAGCGCTATGAAATAGAAAATCGTGCAAATAAGCACAGAATCGGCCGTTAAGAAGCGCTATGAAATTGGGCCCAGTTGGTTTATAAATTTTGATTTGTTTTTATTGTTATTAATGTAATTGATATTATTTTATCCCCTACATTTTGTAACTACTACATGTAGGTTCCACAGTCAGTGTGGCTTTTATACCGTTTGAATCTCAAGACTGGTGAGCAGCATTCATACCCATTATCTGTGTTCGAAATGTCTACATCTTCCCTGGTATACCTCAACTCCTGACGAGAGCTTTCCTGTCCCTCAAGGTTTGTAGAGAGAACAGACAGTTCTTTTAAAGTATCAATTACCTACAGTCCTGATTTGATAAGTAGGATTCAGCTCTGCTTGGTGGGAGACACTTGTTGCTTTAGGCCAAGTGAACAAACTTACATGTTTCTCGTCGCCACCCGCCTCCTTTTTGCCGCCGCCTCCTTTTTAAAAAACTATTGACTATTTTTTTAAAAGCTAAACAAAAGGGGGAAAATTCTGGGAAAAAAAAGTTCCTTGGGTTTTTTTTGCCTAAGAATTTGTCTAGACTCTTTTTTCACCTTTGCAATACAGCAGCCATTCGTAATATTCAATATATTCATAAATACCTGGGACAGTTTATCCATTCTGATTGGTCGAGAGCACATCACATGCCCATGTTTAAACATAGATTGTTAACTTTTTGTCAAAGAGGGCGCTATCATGTGCGGAGTGCGCAAATTCGGTAGGTCGTTATACATTGTAGTTTATTTCGTGCAAGTTTGAATCTTGCGTGCCATAGTTTGAAACTTAAGCACGCAAGTTTGAAACTTGCGTGACATGGTTTTTCTACACGCAAAGAAACTCTCAAGGTGAGCTGAGGCTAAATTGTCATATTTGTTCTCAATTTTTACGGGTTTGTGGATATTATTAGGGGAAAGGTAATTATGAATGGGAATTAAAGTGTGTTGATTTGGTTTTAAACTAGTGGTTAAGAATAATTAAGTATTTGAGCTTGGTGCTTTTTGAAGTATTATTTTTTAATCCAGTTGTTAAAAATTGGTGCACTTCAGCTTTGTATTGTGTAGCAGGCTAGCTGCATGTTTTGAAAATACAAAACGACTCGAAACTGCGCCTAGCTTTCTGTACATTTTGGTTCCCAGCACTTCGTTTTATGGCAAGGTAGGCGAACTACCGCCATGAACCACCTAACACCTTTAATGCCTAGGCACCTAGCATTGTCGCGAAGAACAGCTGATTTTCATTGTTTTCTTTGACAAATTTGTTGCTTTAAATTTACTATTTTTACATGCAGAAACACACGAATATGTGTGTTTACTGTTAGTAAGTGGACTTAAATGATACAAATCATTTGTTTTGTCATACATTGCATCAGTATACTCAAATAGCACAATGTCTGTGAATAAATATACCTAATTGGCCAGCCATTTTTAGCATGTCGGCCATCTTGAGAAAAAAAAAAAAAAAAAAATGAAAAATAGTAAATAGTAAAACCCTGCCTCCTCCTTCTTTTTAAAAAGTCCAGCAAGAAACATTTGACTTGTTTTACTTTGCCTTAGTAAAGCTGGAAAAATCTCTTGATGTTAAGTGAGAAGTTAAAGGAACATTACAGAATTGGTAAGAAAAAAACTTGTAAAATATACTTTTGATCACAGATTTACATAAAACTTACACGGTCTAATGATGATGTTAGTAGAAAACATCCCTTGAAATATTTCTGTCTGAAATGCCATATTTGATGAGAAAGAATAAACTAATTTTCCGATTGGAGTTTATCGCTCAGTGAGCGTTTTATTCATTTGTTGAATCTATATGATTTCATGCAAATGTGTAATCAGTTTTTCACTATTTTCTCGTGACCCAGATGGCCGATCGATCTCAAACTTGTACAGGTTTGTCAGTTTATGTATATGGTGGATTAGATTAAGTGCTTACACTGCCAGCAACTGTTTTGTTAGCAAAAACCAATTCTGTAATGTTCCTTTAAGTGTTGAACTATAATGTCAACAGCAGCAGCGTTTTTTTCTGCTTCCTGAGAGAAGCTTTTTTTTTGCCTGTAGACTCTAACAATGCTTGTCTCTTGGACAAAACCTCTAACCATCTAGTATGTGTTGTATATTGCTACTTGTTTGTTCCTCCCCTCTTCTAACCCCTACCCAAATCTGGAAATCACAATTTTTCTGTGTTACTTACAACTACAGGATTACCGATGGACAGAGAAAATGCTAGTTAGGAAAGTTCTGCAATTGTGGTTGGGGCTGGTTGCTAGGCAATCTGTAACAATGGACCTCTCTTTTGGCCTGCCAACTCAAGAGGTGCAATAGATTAAAACCTTGATCGAAGCTGCATCTCTTGTCAATCTCATCAAAGTAGAGGTAAGTATTGGAGACTTTTTTGACACTAGGTGGCAGCAGACAAGAAAGCGATTTAGTAGAGTGCTAACCTGTGTTGCATAATGAAGCTATGAGGGTGACAGTATTTCGATTATTTACCAAGTTTCAAAGTTGTTAAAAAGATTAACAGATGGAACAATTGCACCGTGGATAAAGAATATTCCTCTGTTTTTACCTTTACAAAGGTGTGTCATAAGCACTGTATATTCAGTGCTTTCAGACTTCTGTAAAATAAATCCAAATGTATCCTACTCGGGTGGGAATTTAACCCAAGACCCCCGCATTTTAGAGCATGTATCTTTACCATTAGACCCCGGAGTATGGCCTGTGAAAAGAGGCCAGTTCAAATCAGGAATTAAACTGGCCTCTGTAATTTGCAGCAAATACTTTTCTCTTAAACAGATAACTAAGTAGTAATGAAGTTGACATTCACAGTTAATATCGCCTTTTTTAAAATCTGTAATTGTCTTTTCTTTTGTAGTATGCACCATCAATGGCAAAGACTTTGTTCTGACACCAAATGACTATGTCTTGAAGGTAATTATAACCCAAATCCAACTTTGGGGTTTTTGTTTTGTCAAATTAGTACTACAAAGCCAAACCTGTTTGTAAGTGTTATGTATTTCAACTGAAAATCATGCTCACCTTTTTCTTGAATGAATTATGTATGACCAAACTTTTGGGACTTGCCTTTACCATATGTTTTGCAAAATATCAAGGTCCTCACAGAATGATTAGTTTCTGTTACAAATTCCTTAAACTGTAGTGTAGCCATGGCTCTTAGGGGTGAGTTGGGAGTCATACAAGTTGGTTGAACACAGACACTGGTCGGGTACAGTTCAAGCAGGCTCAAGATTGCCTCGCAGTTGGCTCGTCTGCCCTAACAGGCCAATATCTGCTTAAGTGGCCATAGTGGCTCTGAGAAGTGCTGGTTTGTACTCTGACCATTACTCCTGGGTCTTCTTCTGGAATATAACTGGTGTAAATAATCTTCTTTTCTTCTTGCATATTAGGAAACTGAGATGGGAGAGACAATTTGTCTGAGTGGATTTATCGGAATGAACGTCTCTAAAACCCTGGTCCTTCTTTGGATCCTCAGTGACATCTTCATTGGCAAATACTACTCGGAGTTTGATCAAGTGAACAACCATGTAGGTTTCGCTGATGCTGTCAAGGGTGTAGAAACCAAGACTTAGTGTTAGAATCCTTTAACTCTAACTCTTACCCTAACTATAGTCCTAACCTTA
This sequence comes from Pycnopodia helianthoides, assembly GCA_032158295.1. Taxonomy (NCBI): domain Eukaryota; kingdom Metazoa; phylum Echinodermata; class Asteroidea; order Forcipulatida; family Asteriidae; genus Pycnopodia; species Pycnopodia helianthoides. The sequence goes on along the minus strand of CM063247.1, from coordinate 20,002,629 downwards.
TCTCTAATCCTAACCCTAACCCTACTAACCCTAGGTTTAGGGTTAGGGTTAGGGTTAGGCCAAGGGCTTGGTTTTAGGAAACATGTTTTGTGAAGAAAAAAAAACATGTTGCCCATTTGCTTGCTTAAAAAAAAAAATTATTTGCCAGACTGTTTAAAATCAAAACATGTCCACCTTACAACTCTTTTCTTTTTTGCCAGTGTAACAAGAAACATGACTAACTTTTTGTTTGTCCCAACTGTGAGAAAAACATGCATTGCCAAACTTCCTATTGTATTTTTTTCAGTAAAACATGACTAATTCTTTGTTGGCCCAACTGTTTAAAAAAATATATATATTAACATTTTTAATTTGTTTTCAGTGTTACAAGAAAAATGTCTTTGTTGTGCCCAACTGTGAACAAAATGTCGCCCACTTTCCTACACATTTTGTTTTCAGTATTTTTTCATGACAATCTGTTTGATGAACAACAAAATAACACTGCAAAAACTTGTTGACCACCTACCTAGTTAAAAAAAAGTGTATCATGGTAAACTTGTTTGGCCTAACTGTTACAAAAAAACATGATGTCCACCTAACATCTTTTTTTTGTCAGTGTATCAAGAAACATTACAAACTTTTTGTCTGGCCCGACTGAAAAAAAAATTTGACCAGCCACCTACTTTTTATTTTTTAATGTTTTAGTGTAGCAGGAAACATAACTAACTTTTTGTTTGGCCCAGCAGCCACCTACTTTTTATTTTTTAATGTTTTAGTGTAGCAGGAAACATAACTAACTTTTTGTTTGGCCCAGCAGCCACCTACTTTTTATTTTTTAATGTTTTAGTGTAGCAGGAAATATAACTAACTTTTTGTTTGGCCCAACTGTGACCACCAAATTGTTAGAATTTTGTTAGTGTGTTTATTGAAAACGAGATGACGGGAAATCAAATCAAATTGTTGATAAATATTTTTGGGTCAGCAGGTTTTTAAATGACCGGTTGTCTTCTTGTATTTTTTTTTATTATTTTCTTTTTATGGAAGTCGCCCACCATCAGGCAAGTTATTTGATCACAGGAAACAAACATGTTTTGATAGGCCCCATTGGTATTTGAATGAGTCAATAATTACTCATTCAAATACCAATGGGGCCTATCAAAACATGTTTGTTTCCTGTGATCAAATAACTTGCCTGATGGTGGGCGACTTCCATAAAAAGAAAATAATAAAAAAAAATACAAGAAGACAACCGGTCATTTAAAAACCTGCTGACCCAAAAATATTTATCAACAATTTGATTTGTTTTGTTAAATTTATTGTAAAAACAAATTGATAAAATCTGAATACATTAAATTGTAAGCTTGTTCATATCCCATCCTGCAAAATAAGTAAATAACAAAATAATTGCAGACTTCAGGTCAATTTGTTCATTTATTGATGTGCACATCAAAAACGTGTCCCAAAATTTTGTTTTTCTCCCTCGCCTACTGACCCTCTTTTTTTCTAGCATGTTACAGGAAACAACTTTTGTTTAGGCCTGGTGTACTTTCATGATAAACCCTATCTTAAAAAATAAAGTTAAAACATTATCTTTGAATGTATTGAATGTTTACATAAATAATTAATACAAATGTTTGTTTTGGGAGAAGTAGAAAACTTATGATTTAATTACTTGGAAGGCATGACGTTCTGTCATTCCAAGAAAAAGAGACAATAATGTTTCTAAATTAATGGTCATGGAGTAGCCATCTTATTTTTTGCTAATCAATGTTATAACCAAAGCGAGGTTAGAAAAGAAAAACTTACGCCTTTTCGGTATTATTACTGAACCAAATATGTGTTTATAGACTTGGATCAATCCAAGTCCCATTTTTTGTTCATTTTGTACAAGCTTATTGCAATTAACACTACAGTATATGCTCAACCATATGATGCAAACTTTTTGTTATTTTCTCTTAATTTATTTTCATCTTTTGAATCTTGTCGAGTGTTAAAAATTGTTTCTTTTAAATTTTTTCCATTTTGTATTGAAGATTCCTCTTTTAAAATATTTTGTTTTTATAATAAACAATTTGAGAATATGAATTGAATATACTTGTACCATGTGTTCTTTCTAATGTTGTCTTTAATTTTATAAGTTAATTTGACTGCTCAAAATGGTTGGGTTTCGGGTTGGACTGTGTAGGGTTAAATTTTATTTAAATTAGACTTAATTAATAATTTAGTTTTAAAAAAGATATACAAATACAACACTCTTTTTAATTTCGTCAAAACAACAAACAAATTTATTTAAAACATACATTTTTCACCTCATCAAAAACAGCAAACACATTTTTTTTCAGTAGGCCACTGGACATTTTCCACCAACAGAGGGCGCTATTTTTATGCAAATATTTTACGCGCGTTAATATATATTACTATACAAGACGTGGTTCTAATATTCATCAAGTCCATAAATTCGAAATAAGCACAGTCTAGCGGTGGCCAAGTGGATAAGGCCGCGGGAACGTGAAGGCAAGGTACGCGGTTCGAGCCCCGATATGTGCATTAACTATGTTTGTTTCTATGATTGTATTACAGGTGAACGGCGCACGAGGAGGAGACACAGAGGAGGCGAGACACCGAGGAGGCGAGGCCACGAGGAGGGGACGACACCGAGAGGACAGGCGGAGGGGGGAGGCCACGTGGAGGGGACGACACCGAGAGGAGAGATGGAGGGAGGTGGTGCAGGGAGAGGGAGGAGACAACATTTTAATTTTTTTTAATAAAAAAAAAAAAAAAAATTAATAAAAAAAAAAAAAAAAGTGAAATTTTACGGTCTTTCAATTTTTTAAAATCACTCGAAACGTACGCTCGTTAATTTTTTCACTTTTTTTTGTATGAAATTTTTTTTTTCCAAAAAAACCCAGTTTTTCGGTCTTTTAATTTTTAAAATCGCTTGAAACGTACGCTCGTTAATTTTGGTGAAAAAAGATGAAACAAAAATTTAAAACTCCGTAAAAAGTCATGAAATTGTAACATTTTCCAAAATTGAAATCACCATTACGGCTCAAAACACTACAGAATACCTTCACACTGCTGATACCGATCTATTACTCTAAATGAAAACTATTCTCCAAAAGATTCAACTCAAAAGTACAATTTAACTCGAAAAACAGCTTTTAAAGGAAATTAATTGTGTTTTATAACACTGTTTACGTACATAAGTTGCTACCGATAACATAGTCAAACAAGTTACGCATTTTGGTATATAATTCTACATTTTGGCGACTTCTTGGCTTAAAAGCCACATTTTCTATCACAATTAATTAATTTCACATCTGTATCTAATAAAACAAGTAATTTTCAACTTTGGAAACGCTGAAAACGAACACATATTCACGTCAGTTTTCCCCGACAAAAAACAAAGGAAAATAGTCAGGCGCCCATCACTGAAAGTTGAGCTGTATCACCACTTAAAGACAGGGAACCAGACAATGACAGCTGCCGTTTGACGCGTGTTAAAGATAACATTTCCTAAGCATTTTAGATCTAATAATTATAATCGTTTAGCATCTAAAACTTATAGATTTGTGTCTATTTAATTATCACAATATTATCAAAACCAAACAAAGTATACAAGTTGAACGATAAATTTCAATGTGGCATAACCAGACAAATGGGAGATGGGGGACCGCAGCGATTGGAGGGGGTTGAGATAGGACAAAGACATAACTTGAGGTGGCTATTTAATGTTTCAAACCATTCGCTTGTGCATTTTTTTCAATATCATTTTGGGACGGAGGAGGAGGGCTGCCTCTGGCTATGCCACTATTTTTAAACTACAAGACCTTTCAAAATTCTAACTGGTAAACTAACATTTCCAGGCCTAACATTTCTCCATACAACTACATTAAGTAGCAAATACCCCAAGAAAAGTTCTCCAAGATAGTATAGGTAGTCAAAAAGAAAAACTGATGCATTTCAATCTGAAAGTTCACTGGTTATTAGGTTCTACTGTATGCCTACCAATCTTCAAGAGGAATAGTTCTGTTTTAAATATTGTCAAAGTCGGAGAAACACCATTTGAAGTCCCCATAAGTTATTCCTTCTTATATCGATTGCCGCAATCAAAATAAGCCTGATATAAAGTGTTTTCACACTCAATTTCAACCACCTGTTTTAACGTCAAATTCAAAGGTTGTTTGTTTAGCTACTTTTATGGCAAGTAAAACAGAAAGAATTAATTTACATGTACTCTCTCTCGAAATAGCAATAAAATTGTAAGTAATTTCCCTCACTACGTCATCAGTAAAACAAGTTTCTGATCAAAAACAGTTAGTACAGAGAAGACCCGATCAGTGTTCCAACTACTTGACATTGGTGATCAATGAATTTCTTAGTTTAAAGATTCTAAATAATACATTCATAGTCTCTGCTGAAGCTAACAGAAAATACTAACATGCGTACTGTAATATCAATGGGGTACATGCTTACTGATGATGAACAAAACGACTGATAATCGTCTTACATAATCTGAAAGCTGAAAGCTGTTCTTTCATTAACTTGATACCACAATACAATTGTCTCTACACTCAACTTCTTCAGCGGCATAGCCAGGGGGGGGGGGCCAAGGGGGGAGCACAGGCCTGGGGGGGAGAGCACGTGCCCCCGTACAAATTTCCAGCGCCCCCCAGTGCCTCCCCAAGAAAAAATTTGCGATAATGCTCACAAAAAGAAAAAGAAAAAGAAAAGGGAAAAAAGTGTGTTTGTATAATCTAACGATCGGGATCACTATCACTACTGCGGCCACAAAATGCCAAGTATATAAGAGGCAGTGGCCACCTGTAGCATCCCCCTCTCAAAATAAAAACGAGACCCCCACCACTGACAAACCCATGCCCCCTTGGCCCCCCAACTTGAAAGCAACGCCCCCCTGTGCCCACCCACCCCCCCCCCCCACTGAAAAAGTCCTGACTACGCCGCTAAACTTCTTCTGTAGTAGTGCTGTTGAAATAAGCACGAATGGTACAAAATCAACGACTTTGTGTTTACAAAGTTGCTGACATTTTTACAGTTGAGCTGGGTTGGTGGGTTGTACAGCATGTCTGTTTAAAATACAGGCACTACTCAATCTAGAAACCAATTGTATTACACTGTCCTACATGCAAGCCACTTTGTTAGCATCACATTCATGATTGTACAATACACTAGTACCTAATTAATTATCTTACATTATTATCATCGTGTGCAGGCAGAAGGACGTAAGGAAGGTTTGCCCAGTAGCAGCGGTGTAACCAGGGGCCAGGGGGGTGGACATAATTCAATTAAAGAAACTCTTTCTAAAAAGCACTACGTGTCAAACTGTCATGCCTGTTGCTACTTTGCTAGCATCATATTGATTCATGATTGTACAATATACCCATGGGACATGTACATGTACTTCTAATTATTGATTATCTTTCCATTATTACTGTCAGAGGCAGACGGAAACCTAATGGGCAATGCTTTAAAAAAAAACTAATTATTTCTAAAACATGTGTTCATAGTCAATGTAGAAAAGTTACATTCATGAAGTTAGAAAGCTGAGTGGACAGTTCGATCATTGAAGAGAATGAAGAAGCATGACTAAGTTAGAGTAATTCCTGCAACGCACAATATATGCTTAGCTTCATTATGGAAATTGAGATAATTTGATTGCATAAGACCTTTCTGCTGAGTCAAATGTTATGCTGAGGCTTGCTAGCACATGGGCGTATCCTTCTGCCAGGCACAAGATGATATGTACCTTACATTAACAGTCGCAACTCGCAATAACTGGACTGTAAGTAAAGGTCTGTTTACACAATACAAGACTTCATCAAATTCCCTCCAGCACTTTTATTCCACAATTTATTTGGACAATAAAACAAACGAGTCTAAGGTCTAAGGGTCATGTCACATGAGGTAATTTAGAGAAAATCTTCAAGAAAATAATACATTCACATCTGAATTTTCAAAAAGAAAATTCTTGATGTCAGTTTAACAATGTTGAAAAAAAGGACCTCTGTGATATCAGAAGTGTTTTGTTTGCGTGCACTGCATTTGGTTGCCTCCAAGTTGCCTGTAAAAATTTTGACCAGGCTCTAAGTGTTATGATGATGAAGTCAAAGTGTATGTAAACAGGCCTTTTTACAATTTATAAATAACACAACAAACCTACCTTAATATCCTAGAATTGAATAATTTACAAAGTTGACATATAAGAAGCTTGAAGTAGAGATGATAAAGTGTCTGAAGTCATGATGAAGCTGCAAGTCGTGATGAAGCTGCAAGTCAAGTGTTCTCATCACACCCCCGGTGTATCTTTTGTGAAGAAACTGCTGTTCCTCATCATCTTAAATGAACCTGTAAACAGAAATCAAAGAAAAAAGAATTGTATGAATTATAAGAGCCTTTGATGGATTGAAGTACAGGCTGGTAGTAGAAGGGGGTTACATCTTGGGGGCGGTTCAAGAATGACATAAAAGTGGGGAGCATATTTGGAATTGCAGTACAGACTGGTGGTAGTAAGAGAGGATACATCTTTGGAGCGGTTCAAGAAAGATAGAAAAGTGGCGTGCATGTTTGGGATTGAAGCACAGGCTGGTAGCAGAAGGGGTTACATCTTGGGGGCGGTTCAAGCAATGATAGACTAAAGTAGGGTGCATGTTTGGGATTGAAGTACAGTCTGGTAGTAAAAGGGGTTACATCTTGGGGGCGGTTCAAGAATGATAGAAAAGTGGGGTGCATGTTTGGGATTGAAGCACAGGCTGATAGTAAAAGGGTTACATCGGGCAGTCAGATTGAGAGAGTGGGGCATGTTAGAAGAGAGGTGTAGCAAAGGTTACACTGGGTTCCAGATTGTCAGAAGTGGGTGCATGTTTTGGATTGAAGTTCGGGCTGGTAGCAGAAGGGGTTACATCTTGGGGGCAGTTCAAGATTGACAGAAAAGGGGGATGCATGTTTGGAATTTAGGACAGGTTGGTAGGAGAAGAGAGGACTCAACTTGTTTGGGATATTGGGGGCAGAGTGGCTGGGTAAGACCAGACATTTAGCACGGTCCACATACTGACAAAAAAAGTTATCACAAAAAAAAAGGGGAAAAAAGTTGTAACTCACCAGTAATTTCAAGAGGTTGAGTGTGTCGTTATTACTTCTTGCATGGTGAATGGTTGATGATGACTACAACTGTATCCGTAGAGTCTCAAACCAGTAATGATGCAGTAGACAGTAAAGTTACTTCAAGGACTCCTAATAAAGAGGTGAAAAAATACAACAGAAATTTGAGTGAAAAGTGGTTTGTTTAAGGAAATTACCTCTTATTATCCTGAGCATTTTAAACTAAGACTTCTACAACTTTTCCTTTTTCCACGATAGAACTGAGAAACTGAAGGTACAGCCTTGTACTAAACTAGAAAATGCCCATATTTTTACTTTCTAATGCTGTCTTCTGATTCACTCTCTTCATATACCCTTATGCCTTGCATATGGCATCAAGCTCAAACAGCAGCTCACTGGGTGAAAGGAAGACTTTATCATTGGCTGAGAGTTTTCATGGCTGTGCGTGGTGCATACAAAAACTACAAAAGTGCACGCTTTCAATGTTTAACGTCAGGACGGCAAAAGGATAAGTCTATATAGAAGGACAGTTTTTTGTGACTGTAGTGAATGAGTGTCCATTGGCATTGCAATCACTCAGTCAGACTCAGTCTCAAAGACAAAGTCAACAATGTCAATCTCAGATCTGACAATCATCAGATTTAAAATTTATGTGACCAGTTCACAATAATTAGTAGAATTAAGGCATTAACTATAGAATATACAGGTACGCTAAAAACAAAGCGGCGTACTGTGTAAGATATTATGTACGTGTGACTGTGTGGACTCTGACTCGTGGGAGCCGGGCGCAGATATGTATTGACCTGAATTATAGCTTCACCACGCTGTAGTTGCTATGATTCCCCCTGGTCCCTGGGCCTGGGCTAGAATGTAGTTACTTATCTGCGACTAACCCGTTGCTTCGCCGTCATAGAACATTCATACGAATCCACATGGTACACAACTCCAATATCGCATCAAAAACAAACATTATTTTATTTATTTTATCTCACAAAACAAAAGTGCCAAAATTGTGCCCCACGGCACTTAGATATACACCGAAACTACAGCTGTTTTCAGACCATACGAATCAATAAATTAAAACAAACAAATCCTTACTTACCGATGTTTTGTTTTTTATAAAACCACCGTGAGCAGACGACATGTTTACAACGAAAACTGAACGATTGTGTTACCTACTGTTACTGTGTGAATAGCATTGAATGAACATGCACGACGTCATGGTTTCGAAAAGGGCCTGATCATTGTTTGTTTTTTGTCCCAAGAGGGCGCTGTATTCCTAGCAACTGTCATGATCATTAATTTTTCAGTACCGACCGCACACTACACAATCGTTACAATTTTCGTTGTAAACATGTCGTCTGCTCACGGTGGTTTTATCAAAATGTTTTCATCACAAAATATCGGTAAGTAGGGATTTGTTTGTTTTAGTTTATCGATTCGTTTGTTGGAAATAGCTTGTAGATTCTTGGTGTGTATCTATTGTGCCGGGCACAATTTTAGCACTTTTGTTTTGTGAGATAAAGCTAAACGTCACGGTGTTTGTTGATGCGAGCATTCATAATTGTGACTAATTGGAGTTTGTGTACATTTGTGACTTTCCGTGTGCTGGGACAATGTTTTTTACCTACGGCGAGCACGGATGGGCTAAAGTCGCAATGTGATAACGATAGTTAAGCCATTATATACTAGTACTACAATACAATTACAAGCCCCATGCCCAGGGATCAGAGAAACTCAGCATAGTGAAGCTTAATTCTATTTCTATATTGTGAACTGATCACATACATTTTTAATCAGACTGATTTCATTTGTCAGATTGACATTTGTTAACTTTGAGACTGAGACTAAGTCCAAGTCAGTGAGTGCATTGCCGACGGACTCTCACTACAGTCACAAAAACTGTCCTTGATCTAGTAATAGTATAGATTGATCCTTTTGCCATCCCTGACGCTAAACATTGAAAGCGTGCACCTTTGTCAGTTTGTGTATGCACCACGCACGACAACTCTCAGCCAATGATCATAAAGTCTTCCTTTCACCCAGTGAGCTGCTGTTTGAGCTTGATGCCAAGGCATTGCAAGGATATATGAAGATGATTCACTAGAAGACAGCATTAGAAAGTAAAAGTGAATCTGAAGATAGCATTAGGAAGTAAATATATACAGGCATGCAATTTTTCCTCAGCTCAACTGATTTCCTCTTTTTTATTCTCAGTTTTACCATTCAAAGTTGAAAAATACTATACAAAATCATTGAAATTTTGTCATTTCCTCTTTTTTGGTGAAGTTACAGTTACATGTCTGTATGACTTTAGCATGTTTAGTACTTACTTAGGCCCTACATCTTCAATGGGCTACTGTGTCTCAGTTCAATCACGGAAAAGTTGTTGACGTCTTAGTTTTAAAGGCTCATGTTTATTAGAGGTAATATCCCAAAATAAACCACTTTTTCACTCCAATTTCTGGATTTTGTTTCCCTCTCTAGGAATCCTTGAAGTAACTTCACTGTGAACATCATTTGTGGTTAGAGACAATACAGTTTTAGTCATCATCAACCATTCATCATTCAAGAAGTCCTCAGCAGATGACAGTTTCAACACTCCACCTCTTGAAATTACTTCAAATACTGGTGAGTTACAACTTGCTTTGCTTACTTTTCTTGTAATAACTTTTTTTTGGCAGTTCGTATCATCCTAAATTTTAGGTCTTATCCAGCCACTCTGCCCACATTGTCCCAAACATGTTGGGTCCTCCCTTCTCCTACATGTACCTACCTGTCTTAAATTCTAAGCATGCACCCCACTTTTCTATCAATCTTGAACCCTTCTCACGATATAACCCCTTCTCCTATCAGCCTGTACTTCAATTCCAAACATGCACAACACTTTTCTTGAACCCCCTCAAGATGTAACCTCTTCTACTACCAGCTTGTAGTTTTATCCCAAACATGCAGCCCACTTTTCTGTCAATCTTGAACCGCCCCCAAGATATACCCTCTTTTAGTTACATCCTGTATTCAATCCCAAACTTGCAGCCCACTCTTCTGTCATTCTTGAACCGCCCCAAGATGTAACTTCTTGTACTACCAGCCTCTACTTCAATACCAAATATGAACCCAACTCTTCTCTCAATCTTGAACCACCCCAAGATATACCTTCTTTTAGTTACAGCCTGTATTTCAATCCCAAACATGCAGCCTACTACTCTTCTGTCCTTCTTGAACCGCCCCTAAGATGTAACCCCTTTGCTACCAGCCTGTACTTTCCATACATGCACCCCACTTTTCTGTCATTCTTGAACCGCCCCTAAGATGTAACCCCTTTGCTACAAGCATAAACTTCCCAAACATTGCACCCCACTTTTCTGTCGTTCTTGAACCGCCCCAAGATGTAACTTCTTGTACTACCAGCCTCTACTTCAATACCAAATATGAACCCAACTCTTCTCTCAATCTTGAACCACCCCCAAGATATACCTTCTTTTAGTTACAGCCTGTATTTCAATCCCAAACATGCAGCCTACTACTCTTCTGTCCTTCTTGAACCGCCCCTAAGATGTAACCCCTTTGCTACCAGCCTGTACTTTCCATACATGCACCCCACTTTTCTGTCATTCTTGAACCGCCCCTAAGATGTAACCCCTTTGCTACCAGCCTGTACTTTCCATACATGCTCCCCACTTTTCTGTCATTCTTGAACCACTCCAGATATATACTGCTTTTACATACAGCCTGTACTTTAATTCCAAAAATGTTCCCCACTTTTCTGTCATTCTTGAACGCCCACTAGACGTGACCTCTTCCAGGCGCGGAACCAGGGGGGGGGGGCCAGGGGGCCCGTGCCCCCCGGGTAAAATTTGAAAAGGAACCAAACAAAAACAAAAACCTTTTTTTTCTCTTTCTTTTTTTAACTTATTTGCCTGCTTAAAAATTAGCCACAAGTGTTTGTGGTGTCTTTTCCCCCAGCGGCAGGATGAATTTCTTTTTCATCCTATGCCTATCAAATTTGTTTCTTTCTGCCAAAATGAATCTTTCATTCATGTCACTTGTAATTGCTTAGATTTGCACGATAACATAAGTGTTTGAAACCTGACGTGCCAATTTCTCATGGATAAAATATATTTCATGTCGTTCTGGCATTCAAGTGTAAAGACTACACTAAGCTTGAACTATATTTTTTGAATGAATGAATGCATAAAACCAGATATTGCAGCGACCCGATTCAAAGGTGAGATTTGTGGGAATGAAATTTCCTTTGAGTAAAGTTAGAAGATTGGTATGGATCAGAAGTGCTTAAAAAGTGTGTCTATTTCTCGGTTTCAGGCACACAGAGGCTTGAGTTTTCACCCCTCAAAATGCCAAAAGCTCAGAACTTCCGGGGCCTCACCCCTGGACCCCACCATCGTTGTTACAGAAATTTTTCCTGTAAACTTAGAAGATTTAAATGGATCTAATTTCCAATAAGAGGGTGTCAATTTTCTCTGTTTTAGGCACATGGAGGCTTGGTTTTTTACCCCTCAAAATGAAAAAAGCTCAGAGCTTCCGGGGCTTCGCCCCTGGACCCCCACTATCGATATTACAGATTTTCAATTAAAGTGTGTCTACGTCTTTGTTTTAGGCACATGGAGGCATGATTTTTAACCCCACAGAACACCCAAGGCTCAGAGCCTGAACCCCCACCAGGGCTTCGCCCCTGGACCCCACCGCCCTAAGATGTAACCCCTTGTGCTACCAGCCTTTATTTCAAGTCCAATAATGCACCCTAATCTTCTGTCATTCTTAAACCGCCCCAGACTGTACTTCAATTCCAAACATGCTCCCCACTTTTGTGTCAGTCTTGAACCGCCCCCAAGATATACCCTCTTTTAAAAACAGCCTGTACTTCATTCCCAAATATGCTCCCCACTTTTATGTCATGCTTGAACCGCCCCCAAGATATAATTCTTCTACTACCAGCCTGCACTTCAATTCCTAAAATGCACCCAATTTGTATGTCAGTCTTGAACTGCCCCCTTTTAATACCAGCCTGGGGTACTTAAATTCCAAATGCGCTTCCCACTTTTTTGTTATGCTTTATCTGCCCCCAAGATATCCTCTTTTACTACCAGCCTGTTCTTCAATTCCAAGTATGCTTCCCACTTTTCTGTCAATCTTGAACCGCCCTAAAAATGTAACCCTTTTTACTACCAGCATGTAGTTCAATACATCAGTGGCTCTTATAATTCATACAACTCCTTTTTCTGTAATTTCTGTTTACAGGTTCATGAAGATGATGAGGAACAGCAGTTTCTTCACAAGAGATGCAACAGGGCTGTGATGAGAACACTTGACTTGCAACTTCATCATGACTTCTGACACTTTATCATCTCTACTTCAAGCTTCTTATAAGTCAACTTTGTAAATTATTCAAATCTAGGATATTAAGGTAGGTTTGTTGTGTTGTTTATAAATTGTAAAAAGGCCTGTTTACATGCACTTTGACTTCATCAGCATAACACTTAGAGCCTGGTCAAACTTTTTACAAGCAACTTGGAGGCAACCAAATGCAGTGCACACAAACAAAACACTTCTGATATCACCGAGGTCCTTTTTTTTCAACATTGTTAAACTGACCCCAAGAATTTTCTTTTTGAAAATTCAGATGTGAATATATTTTTTTCTTGAAGATTTTCTCTAAATTGCCTCATGTGCCATGACCCTTAGACTCGTTTGTTTTATCACCCAAACCAAAAAAGTGCTGGAGGGAATTTTATGATGTCTTATATTATGTAAACAGACCTTTACTTACAGTCCAGTTATTGCGAGTTGCGACTGTTAATGTAAGGTACATATCATCTTGTGCCTGGCAGAAGAAAAACGCCATTCTGCTAGCAAACCTCAGTACAACATTCCCCTAAGCAGAAGGGTCCTAAGCGATCAAATCATCACATTTTTCATGATGAAGCTAAACATATACTGTGCGCTGGAATTACTCTAACTGAGTCATGCTTCTTCATTCTCTTGCTGAATGTAACTTTCCTTCAATGATTGAACTCTCCACTCAGCTTGTTAACTCGATGAGTGTAATTTTCCTACAATGACTATGAATACATGTTTGAGAAATAATAAAACTCCGCATGGCCCATTATTTGCTTTGTACAAGTTTTTTGCCGGACACATTTTCCTTGATCCTTCTGCCAGCATCTGACAATAATCACATATATCCTAGCCAGGGGTATATTGTACAATCATGAATCAACGTGAAACTTGCAAAGTAGTTACAGGCATGACAGTTGACGCCCCCCCCCCCCCTTGCCCCTTCTGGTTACACCGCAGCTACTGGGCAAATTTTCCTTACATCCTTCTGCCTGCACAAGATGATAATATTGTATGATAATTAATTAGGTACTAGTGTAATGTACAATCATGAATGTGATGCTAACAAAGTGGCTTGCAGGTATGACAGTGTGATTCAACTAGTTTTAGAACGAGTAGTGCCTATAGTTTAAACAAACACGATGTACAACCCACCAACCCGGCTCAACTGTAAAAACGTCAGCAAATTTGTAAACACAGACATTCAGTTAGTCGTGGATTTTGTAACAATCGTGCTTATTTCAACGGCACTACTACAAAAGAAGTTGAGTGTGGAGACAACTGTATTGTAGTATCAAGTTAACGAAAGAAAATCTTTCAGATTATGTAAGACAATCATCAGTCGTTTTTTTCATCTTCAGTAAGCATGTACCCCATTGATGTTACATAGGCCTATGCATGTTAATATTTTCTATTTGTAGCTTCAGTAGAAACTGTGAATATATTATTTAGTAATCTTTAAACTAAGAAATTGATTGATCACCATTGTCAAGTTGTTGGAACACTGAACGGTTCTTCTCTGAACAAACTTTTTTTGATCAGAAATTTATTTTACTCATGACATGTAAAGAAAAATTACTTTCAACTCCATTGCTTCTTTTTGAGAGGGACCCAGAGTACATGTAAACTAATTCCCATCTTTCTGTTTTACTTTGAGTAAAATTTACCATACAAACAACCTTTGAATTTGTCGTCAAAGTAGGATAAGGTGGTTGAATTTTAGTGTGAAAATTTCACATCAGTCTTATTTTGATTGCGGCAATCGATAAAAGTAAGAATGATTTATGGGGATTACAAATGGTGTTTTTCCGACTTTGACTTTAAACAGAACTGAACTGTTTCTCTGGTAGGCATAAAGTAGAACCTACAGTGAACTTTCAGATTGAAATGCATCAGTTTTTTTTAAACTACCTGTACTATCTTAGAGAACTTTTCCTGGGGCATTTGATACTTGATGTAGTTGTATGGAGAAGTGTAAGGCCTGGAAATGTTGGTTTACTAGTTAGAATTTAGAAAGGTCTTGTAGTTTAACAATGGTGGCGTATAACCAGAGGCAACCCCTCTCCCCCTCCGTTCCCAAATGAGTATGAAAAAAAGGAAAATGAACGGTTTGATACATTAAATAGCCACCTCAAGCTACGTCTTTACCACTTCAATCAGTGCAGTTCACTACCCCCCCCCACCCCCAACCTTTGCCTGGGTATGTCACGTTGAAATTTACTCTTCATCTTGGCTACATGTTTGATTTTGATAATATTGTGATAATTAAATAGATACAAATCTATTGGGGAAGTTTTAGATGCTCAAAGATTATAATTATTGGATCTAAAATGCTTAGGAAATGTTATCTCTACGAGGAGTCAGACGGCAGCCGTCATTGTCTAGTTCCCCATCTCTAAGTGGTCATACAGCTTACTCTCAGTGACGGGCGCCTGACTGTTTTCCTTTACTTTTTATCGGGAAAACTTACGCGAATATGTGTTCGTTTTCAGAGTTTTTAAGTTGAAAATGACTTGTTTTATTATAACAGAATTGTCTAAGATATTTTGTGGATTTAAAGTCAAGAAGTCGCCAAAATGTAGATTTGTATACCAAAATGCGTAACTTGTTTACTATGTTATTAAGTAGCACCTTATGTACAGAGACAGTGAGAAACACAAATAAATTGCCTTTAAAAGCCGTTTTCGAGTTAAATTGTACTTTTCAGTTGAATCTCTTTAGAGAATGATTTTTATTTAGAGTAATAGATCGGTATTAGCAGTGTGAAGTTGTTCTGTAGTGTTTTGGGCCGTTAAGGTGATTTTAATTTTGGAAAATGTTACAATTTCATGACTTTTTGCGGTATTTTGATTTTTTCTCAAACTTTTTCACCAAAATTAACGAGCGTACGTTTCAAGCGATTTTAAAAATTAAAAGACCAAAAAAATGTTTTTTTTTTGAAAAAAAAAAATTTCATATAAAAAAAAGTGAAAAAATTAACGAGCGTACGTTTCGAGTGATTTTAAAAAATTGAAAGACCGTAAAATTTCACTTTTTTATTTTATTTTTTTTATTTATTATTTTTTTTATTAAAAAAAAATAAAATTTTGTCTCCTCCCTCTCCCCTGCACCACCCCCTCCATCTCTCCTCTCGGTGTCGTCCCCTCCACGTGGCCTCCCCCTCCGCCTGTCCTCTCGGTGTCGTCCCCTCCTCGTGGACTCGTCCTTTCCTCCTCGTGCGCCGTTCACCTGTAATACAATCATATAATCAATCAGAGTTAGTTCACATATCGTTATTTCACATACCTTGTGTCTCTGCCGGGGCTCGAACCGCGTACCTTGCCTTCACGTTCCCATGGCCTTATCCTCTTGGCCACCGCTAGACTGTGCTTATTTCGAATTTATGGACTTGATGAATATTAGAACCACGTCTTGTATAGTAATATATATTAACGCTCGTAAAATATTTGCATAAAAATAGCGCCCTCTGTTGTTGGAAAATATCCAGTGGCCTACTGAAAAAAAAATGTGTTTGCTGTTTTTGATGAGGTGAAAAATGTATATTTTAAATAAATTTGTTTGTTGTTTTTGACGAAATTAAAAAGAGTGTTGTATTTGTATATCTTTTTTAAAACTAAATTATTAATTAAGTCTAATTTAAATAAAAATTTCCCTTCACAGTCCAACCCAAAACCCAACCATTTTGAGCAGTCAAATTAACTTATAAAATTAAAGACAACATTAGAAAGAACACATGGTACAAGTATATTCAATTCATACTCTCAAATTGTTTATTATAAAAACATATTTTAAAAGAGGCATCTTCAATACAAAATGGACACAAATTAAAAAGAAACAATTTTAACACTCGACAAGATTCAAAAGATGAAAATAAATTAAGAGAAAATAACAAAAAGTTTGCATCATATGGTTGAGCATATACTGTAGGTTAATTGCAATAAGCTTGTACAAAATGAACAAAAAATGGGACTTGGATTGATCCAAGTCTATAAACACATATTTGGTTCAGTAATAATACCGAAAAGGCGTAAGTTTTTCTTTTCTAATCTCGCTTTGGTTATAACATTGATTAGCAAAAAATAAGATGGCTACTCCATGACCATTAATTTAGAAACATTGTCTCTTTTTCTTGGAATGAGAGAACGTCATGCCTTCCAAGTAATTAAATCATAAGTTTTATAATTCTCACAAAACAAACATTTGTATTAATTTATTATGTAAATATTCAGTACGTTCAAAGATAATATTTATATTTTATTTCTAATGATAGGGTTTATCAGGAAAAGTTGTTTCCTGTCACAGGCTAGAAGTAAAGAGGGTCAGTAGGCCAGGGAGAAAAACAAATTTTGGGACATGATTTTTACATGTGCACATCAATAGAAAAAATTGACCTGAAACCTGCAATGATTTTGTAATATTTACTTACTTTGCAGGATGGGATATAAACAAACTTACATTTTAATGCTTAGGCTTAGATTTTATCAATTTGTTTACAATAATCAATAAAACAAAACAAAACAAATTGTTGATAAATATTTTTTGGTCAGCAGGTTTTTTATTTGCCGATTGTCTTTTTGTATTTGTTTTATTATTTCCTTTTGTGGAAGTCGCCCATCATCAAATTATTTGATGACAGGAAAAAAAACATGTTTTGTTAGTCCCCATTGGTATTTGAATGAGTCAATAATTTCCCCTCCTCTCCTTTTTGATAAACACACTGTAAAAAATTCAAACAATTTTGTGGTCACAGCTGGGGCAAACAAAAAGTTAGTTATGTTTCCTGCTACACTAAACCATTACAAAATAAAAAGTAGGTAGCTGCTGGGCCAAGCAAAAAGTTGGTTATGTTTCCTGCTACACTAAACCATTAAAAAATAAAAAGTAGGTAGCTGCTGGGCCAAGCAAAAAGTTAGTTATGTTTCCTGCTACACTAGGGGGCATTTGGAGAAACCTTATTTTGAGCATGTTCAAGTATAATTATTTCAATTGCGGCAATCAAACTAAGCAAGAGGGTGGCAGGCAGCTTCACATACTTACAAGTATAAAACACTAAAAAATCACATATAGATGTATCCAAGTGACCTTTGTAAACCCCCACTCCTAACTCGGAAGGTATCGTTCCATCTATTGCACTCAGCAACCACTATTCACTCATCAGTGGCATCTTCAACCAATTATTTCGTTTTAACCCAAGCTAAAGACTGCATGCATTGCAAAATGTATCTCCTTGATTCATCTTCATTTCTTTTGCTCCCCCCCCCCCACAAAGAAAATTCTACCATTAATTATAAACAAAATATTCTAATACTAAGCCTTGGTTTCTACACCCTTGACAGCATCAGCGAAACCTACATTGTTGTTCACTTGATCAAACTTGAAGTAGTATTTGCCAAATGAAGATGTCACCGAGGATCCAAAGAAGGCCCAGGGTTTTAGAGACGTCCATTCCGATAAATCCACTCAGGCAAACTGTCTCTCCCACCTCAGTTTCCTAATATGCAAGAAGAAAAGAAGATTATTTACACCAGTTATATTCCGGAAGAAGACCCAAGAGTAATGGTCAGAGTACAAACCAGCACTTCTCAGAGCCACTATGGCCACCTAAACAGTTATTGGTCTGTCAGGGCAAACAAGCCAACCAGGAGGCAATCTTGAGCCTGCTTGAACTGTACCCGACCAGTGTCTGTGTTCAACTATTTTGTATGACTCCCAACTCACCCCTAAGAGCAATATGGCTACACTACAGTTTAGGGAGTTTGTAACATAAACTAATAATTCTGTTTTGCAAAACATAACCCTTTCAGTTCCAACAGATACTTGCAACTAATGCAATGGTGACCCGAGAAATTTCATCGACATGACTACTTGGTTACCAAGAGTATTCTGTAAAGTTTTAGGTTACAGCGCCCTCACAAGGCAGATTGGGGTTAGCCTAGGTCCTAGTCACAGAATGCAACTTGTACTTGTAAGCAACCAATGTTGACAATGAAGTATATGATGAAATAACTGTTTCCTTTGGCATATTGCCTTTGACTAATTAATTGCCTTAAGCATATACTCAAGGTTTGGTATTATGACCAATTAATGCCAAATTGAGTAGTTTCAATGTGAAAGCTTAACATTTCTAAAGTTGCTTTTCATACCAATCTGCATGAAAATTATTTCCCTCGAAAAATTAGTTTCTGAAACCTAAAATAAACAGAAGGTTTAAAAATTTCCTTTTGAAGCAGCATCCCCCCGCCTCAATTGACACCTATCATGAATCTATATGTCAGAAAGGAATTTCAAAAGTGCAATTGTTTTTTTTCCCCAACCTGCCTCAATGTTGGAAAGTTTGTTTGGCCCTCATAGGTTTCAACTTTCAATATTGCCTAAAATAAACAAGAGAGGTTTGATTAGCACAATATGACTTGGAACAAAATTACTGCTAAAATCCAAACTATTATTGATTACCACATTTAATGTCAAAGGAAGTGAGCTGTACAAATTAACACCTATCATGAACCAATTCCCAAAGTGCTATACTTGTACTTTGAAGCACCCCCCACCCCCGCCTCAAAGTTGACTGGCATGCGCTTTTGGGACTAAACATTGTATCGGGGGGGGGGGAACAAGGCGGTTTTCAGAAATTATTGAAAAAAGTTAATCGCTTGGTGAGAAAATTCTCAAAGCATGGTATAATACACATTTGCTTTACATATTGAGGGCGCAATTTACATTTTGAGAAATTACTGTTGGTGCGTGTGCCAGTGAGCCTCTATGGTAAACAAGAGAGGAAATAGTTAGGTGCAATAAGGACTCAGTGGTCACGAGGTGGAATGCTTTTTTGAGCACATCTGGCTCAGCGGTACTGAAAGGGATATGTTAAAGGCAAGTCCCAAAAGTTTGTTCATACATAAATCATTCAAGAAAAAATAGGTCATGAATTTCCTACAGGCTTCTGGCTATCGTTGAATCCAGTGTGGAGTGAGCATGATTTCCAGTTGGAATACGTCACACTTAAATACAAGTTTGGCTTTGTAGGACTTGGATGGATTTGGGTTGATTCTTTCTCATAATTACCTTCAAGACATAGTCATTTGGTGTCAGAACAAAGTCTTTTCCATTGATGGTGCATGCTACAAAAGAAAAGACAATTACAGAAAAAAAGTGATATTAACTGTGAATGACAACTTCATTCAGTTATCTGTTTAAAGAAAGGTATTTGCTGCACATTCAGAGGCCAGTTTGAATCCTGATTTGAACTGGCCTCTTGTCACAGGCCATGCTTGATGGTCTAATGGTAAAGACACATGCTCTAGAATGCGGGGGTCTTGGGTTAAATTCCCACCCGAGTAGGATGCATTTGGATTTATTTTACAGAAGTCTGAAAGCACTGAATATACAGTGCTTATGACACACCTTTGTAAAGGTAAAAACAGAAGAATATTCTTTATCCACGGTGCAATTGTTCCATCTATTAATTTTTTTAACAACTTTGAAACTTGGTAAACAATTGAAATACTGTCACCCTCATAGCTTTATGCAATGCAGGTTAGCACTCTAATCGCTTTCTTGTCTGCTGCCACCTAGTGTCAAAAAAAGCTACAATACTCACCTCTACTTTGATGAGATTGACAAGAGATGCAGCTTCGATCAAGGTTTTAATCTATTGCACCTCTGCTGTTTGCCCGACGAAAAGAGAGGTCCATTGTTACAGATTGCTTGGCAACAAGCCCAAACCACAATTGCAGAACTTTCCTAGCGAGCATTTTCTCTGTCCATCGGTAACCCTGTAGTTGTAAGTAACAGAAAAATTGTGATTTCCAGATTTGGGTAGGGGTTAGAAGAGGGGAGGAACAAACAAGTAGCAATATACAACACATACTAGATGGTTCTCCAAAAGTATGGATTTTGTCCAAGAGACAAGCATTGTTAGAGTCTACAGGTTAAAAAAAAGCTTTTGTCAGGAGGCAGAAAAAACGCTGCTGTTGTTGACATTATAGTTCAACACTTAACTTCTCACTAAACTTCAAGAAGTTAACAACAGGTCCTTTTCAGAACACCCACACTACTCAAAAGAGATTTTTCCAGTTTTACTAAGGCCAAGTAAAATAAGTAACATGTTTCTCGTCCGGACTTTTAAAAAAATGGAGGAGGCAGGGCTTTACTATTGACTAGTTTTAATTTTTTTGCTATTTTTCCAAGAAAAAACATGGCTGGCCAAGGTATGTTTATTCACAGATATTGTGCTATTTGAGTTCACTGATGCAATGTATGACAAAACAAATAATTGGTATCATTTTAGTCACACATATTTGTGTGTTTTCGCACGTAAAAATAGTAAATTTAAAGCAACAAATTTGTCACAGAAAACAACAAAAATCAGCTGTTCTTCACGTCGTTGCTAGGTGCCCTGGGCAATAAAGGTGTTAGTTGGATCATGGAGGTAGTTCACCTACCTTGCCATAAAACTGAAGTGCTGGGAACCAAATTGCACAGACAGCTAGTCGCAGTTTCCAATCGTTTTGTACTTTCTTTAAAAGGAACATTACAGAATTGGTTTTTGCTAACAAAACAGTTGCTGACAGTGTAAGCACTTTATGTAATCCACCCTATACATAAACTGACAAACCTGTAGAAGTTTGAGACCGATCGGCCATCTGGGTCACGAGAAAATAGTGAAAAGCCGATAACACATTTGCATGAAATCATATAGATTCAACAAATGAATAAAACGTTCACTGAGCGATAAACTCCAATCGGAAAATTAGTTTATTCATTTCTCATCAAATATGGCATGTCAGACAGAAATATTTCAAGGGATGTTTTCTACTATCATCATCATTAGACCGTGTAAGTTTTATGTAAATCTGTGATCAAAAAGTATATTTTACAAGTTTTGTTCTTACCAATTCTGTAATGTTCCTTTACACCTTTAACCTCAATCCTGAAATCGACATACTGTATCCAAAGAGACTAACTGTACAAACTAATGGCAGTCATACAAACCACATGTGTAGAAATTAAATTTGCAAGATCATTGAACTAACCCTGTGCAAATAATATCTGCCATTTGTTTCTGGATGGTTTAAAGGTGGACTACCCCAAAAATTAAATTTGTAGAAAATTAATTGGCGGAATTATGAGAAAAAAACTAAAATCTTACTATAAAGTGCAGTGACGCACTTTTGAGTAAGGGTTTTAACAGGCAGCTAGTGTGCTAAACAATACAAAGCTAAAGTGCACCAAATTTTAGCGACTGGAATATAAAATAATACTACAAAAAGCACCGGGCTCAAACACTTATTTATACTTAAAGGCACTGGACACTATTGGTAATTACTCAAAATAATTGTTAGAATAAAAACTTACTTGGTAAGCAATGGAGAGCTGTTGATAGTATAAAACATTGTGAGAAACGGCTCCCTCTGAAGTAACGTAGTTTTTGAGAAAGAAGTAATTTCTCAGTAAAATATTTGAATTGATTTTGAGACCTCACGCGTGAGGTCTCAAAATCAAGCATCTGAAAGCACACAACTTTGTGTGACAAGGGTGTTTTTTCTTCCATTATTATCTCGCAACTTCGACGACCAATTGAGTTCAAATTTTCACAGGTTTGTTATTTTGTGCATATGTTGAGATACACCAAGTGAGAAGACTGGTCTTTGACAATTACCAAAGGTGTCCAGTGTCTTTAACCACTATAGTTTAAAACCAAATCAACCCCTTTTAATTCCCATTCATAAATACCTTTCTCCTCAAAATATCAACAAACCCGTTAAAGTTGAGAACAAATCTGACAGTTCTGTGCGTATAGAAAAACCGTGTCATGCAAGTTTCAAACTTGCACGCTTAAGTTTCTAACTATCCCACGCAAGTTTCAAACTTGCACAAAATAAACTATACGCCCTACCAAATTATGCGCAGTCCGCGCAAAACCTTATAGCGCCCTCTTTGACAAAAAGTTGACAGTCTACATTTAAACACTTCTGACTGTGTTTATATCACACGTTTAAACATGGCCATGTGATGTCCTCTCGACCAATCAGAATGAATAAACTGTCCCAGGTATTTATGAATAGAATACCACGAACGGCTGTTGTATTGCAAAGGTGAAAAAAGAATCCAGACAAATTCTTAGGCAAAAAAAACCCCAAGAAACTTTGTTTTTTCTTGAATTCCCCAAATTTTCCCCCTTTCGTTTTGATTAAAAAAGAAGAAGTAAATACTAGAAAAAAGGAGGCAGCGGCTAAAAAGGAGACGGGCGGGGACGAGAAACATGTAAGTATTTTTACTTGGCCTAAAGCCTAAAGTGTCTCCCACCATGCAGAGCTTTGAATCCTACTTATCAAGTCAGGACTGTAGGGGGTAGGGGGGTGGTGATGGTGGTGGTGGGTTGGGGGGGGGGGGGTTGATACTTTAAAAGAATCGTCTGTTCTCTCTACCCACCTTAAGGGACAGGAAAGCTCTCGTCAGGAGTTGAGGTATACCAGGGAAGATGTAGACATTTCGAACACAGATCAATGGGTATGAATGCTGCTCACCAGTCTTGAGATTCCAATGGTAAAGCCTTACTGTCTGGGGAACCTACATGTGTAGTTACAAAATAATATCAATAACATTAATAACAATAACAATATATCAAAATTTATAAACCAATTGGGCCCAATTTCATAGTGCTGCTTAACTGCCGATTCTTTGCTTACTGCACGATTTTCTATTTCATAGCCCTGCACCCATTAGCACACAAAAAGGCATGCTAGCCTGCCGGTGCTTACTGCAAGAAAATGAATGACGTAACAATGCAAATACATGGTGAACTCGCAAGATGACCGCCTTATTTTCTTGCTAACTGTGAAATACGCTTATGCTTAAGCAAATTTTTTTGCTACAGTTATAGCACAAAAATTTGCTTTTACACTAAACAGTTAAGCAGTGCTATGCTTACAGAAAAATTCAGTTTTACAACAAGCAAAATACAATTTAAAAGTACAACCATAGAGAAAGGACTAAATAAAGATAAGATAAAGTTATAAATTTGATAGTCATGAACCCATCGGTCCCAAAATTGTCAAACTTTGTAGGAACTGGCACTGGCAGTGGACTGGTTTTGATGTAGTGTACTGTAACCATCACCATGGCATGGTGTATCTGTCCGGAAATTTGGCACAAGTCGTCTCTCTGTTATTCTTGACCTTGCTCTAGATTCAATCAAACCCTTGCTTTATGATCAAACTTACCCCAAATGTCTGAGGTCTGCTCGGAATTTCAACTCATTCTTTGGCCGGCTGTTCGCTGTGATCCTAGAGTGATTTGATGAATGATTTCTGACAGCAAACGAACTGCAGTTGCAAGGGCACCGCTGTTTACATGGTTGGTGGTGTGTGTGGGGGGGGGGGGTGGTGGGGGTACACACATAATAACTTTAGACGGACAGCAGGGGGCGCTAAACTGAATTTTTTGATTTTCTGATACTATGGGCTGAATTAAAAGCGCGTCAACTTTTCAGGAGATGACCCGATGATTGATTTTAAAACAAAATATAGATGAATTTTTTGTAGTCTCTTAAAAATAGAAAATCACAGAAAAATAAAATTGCAAAGCAAATAAACTACATTTCATTTCCAAACATGATTTGTTTTCGTAGGCAGAGTCCTCTACCCAGCTTGATCGTGCCCTGTGTCCAACCAGCCACACCCAAACCAGTCCCCAACCCACACATGTAACCATCAAGCATCCTCCCAGCCCCGGGCCCTGGTTCTCTACCATGTCCAGCCGGACAGCCATATACCAGCGATTTGACTATAGTCCATACCTCTAACCTCAAATGCAACAATCTCATCCCATTCTGCAACTGACTACCCATCAACTTCCCAGTCCATTGTACAACTCTTTACCCAGCTTTACCATCCATCCAATGCCTCACCACCCATCCACAGCATGATGACCTCATCCCTCGCAGTCCCGGTCCTTTCATCGTAGCTCTCTTATACTTCTTAACTTTACCGGTGTTGATTAATTATGATATTCTATACTACATTAAAATGCAAATTAGGCAGAGGACAAGGATCGGCACTCCGAACCCCAAGGTACCGGGTTCGAATCCCTGGGACTTAAATCACAATGTCACCGGGTTCGAATCCCTGAAATTAAATTCTAAATCGTTTTCCCTTCGGTAGGCCTTATGTAGTTTTTTCTTAGTCATATAAATTAGTATCAGAGACAAAGAAGTATGAAGACTCCTTATAGCCTACTAGAAAGGCCTTGGATTCTGGAATGACGAGGCAGTGGTCTATAGCGGGAGAGCTCCGGACGCTGAACACTAAGGTACTGTGTTCGAATCCTGTGTTTGTATCTGTGTATTTTTGTGTTATTTTTGTTGATGTACCTTGTTGCCTTGTGATACTATAGCGTTTAAAATCATGATACTGAAGAGCAACAGTGGCCCAGTGGAATGGGTTTTGGACTAAGTACCAACTTGGTTCGAATCCCGTATGTTCTTTTTATACATTGATGATCATTTTAAAGATTACAAATTAAACTTGAACGCTAACTAAGCAGAGTGACTCAGTGGAAGTCCATTGAACCCAAAGGTATGTTGTTCCTTTTGTACGTTTTTGATTAAAGTTTGTTCACTCCAGGGTTTTAAGTTAAACTCGAACGCAATTTAGGTAATAGCAACAGTGACCCAGTGGAAGGGCTCCGGACTCTGAACCCAACGGTACTGGGTTCAATTCCCGGGTGTTGTTTTTGTACGCTATTAATTTAACGTTGTTCATTCTAAAGTTTTCTTTCTAAATCAACTTTACACGTTGTTGATTTAATGTTCTAGGCTCTTAAATCAATCGAATGCAATTCAAGTAAGAGGAGCAGTAGCTCAGTGGAAGGGCTCCGGACTCTGAAAACAAAAGTACTGGGATCGAACCCTTGTGTTCTTTTTGTACGTTGTTAATTTAAAGTTGTTAATTTCTGTGTTTTAAGTTAAACTCTAACGTAATTTAATTAAGTAAGAGCAACAGTGGCACAGTGGAAGGGCTGTGGACTCTGAACCCAAAGATACAGGGTTCAAAACCCTAGGTTTTCTTTTTGTACGTTGTTAATTTAAAGTTGTTCATTGATGAACCTTCGGTTCATACTTAGAAAATAAATCGACCGGAAATCACACGCTTACGCAGATTAATGGCATAGGGAATTCCTTGCTTTATACTTAGAAAATATTTGCGAGTGGAAGGCACACGATGTATGTATATACCATTGGTTTACTTATGAAACATAGGCATGGGCCATTGCTTTACGCAGGTTACTACTTGCTTTATACTTGCGAGTGGAAGGCACACGCATAGACATAGACTCTTGGTTTGGACTTGGAAAATGTGGAAGGCACACGCTGTAGGTATAGACAATTAATTAGTTCACTAAAGAAATGATACGGGAATTATTGGCATGACTACTAAAGGGGATACATTGGGGGGGGGGGTGCAAGGAGAGGGTCGATCTTATCAGTAGGCTAGCTGGCATCATTATGACAGCAGTAATTTCACAGGTGTTTTTGTTGGATAACATTTGAGTATCTGATTCCGTGGTACTCGTTGTGGAATGAAGGAATAGGCCTAGAGCTGGATTATGAATGGATTTAGAGGTTCGTCCATGCCGTGGTCACTGGAAAGTAGCAAGGCCTAGCGGTAAGATAACGTCACTGGTGTTTTTGTTAGATTTTGCGTGTGCGGTTGAGTGGTTTCGTTGGAGTCTTGGTTTGAATAATGCATCATGGAAAGAGACCGGGTTCGGTACAGTACAGCACAGACAGAATACAATAAGAAACTAACACGTGAGGATTTTAAACTCGGCGCCAGTCACAAAACGCCCAAAATATCTTCAAACTATGCAGATAAAAGTCATTTTCTTTACTATGATTCTGTAGACAAAAAAAATTATCAACTCACCGTCGTATTTGTTGGCAGGGGGATGCAGCGAAAACACAAATTTGCTAGAAGAAAAGGCACAGAGACTTGTAAAAAGTCATAATTGTTTTCTTCACAGACTTGTACACATAATAATGGTGCACGTCACACGCACGGACGGGCGTCGACCGCCTGCTCTAAACTTTCCTCAAGACACGCAAGTCACACGTCCCTGGATTTCCCACGTCCCTGGATTTTCTATGATTGTGCATATTAGGACTGACCAGGTGTTTGGCTAAGTTTATACCCATGTTTGGTAATAGACTCGACCCTTTTTGTTTAGGGGTGATACGGAGCTATTTTTACTCAAAAAATAAATGAGGTGCACTCGTTTAATTGTTAAATCATTATAAATTATATTCGGTTTGCGGTAACACCATGTGTAAAAATATCTACTTGCTGTGTAGATTTAGTTCTTTAGAGAACAATTGTCTTGCTATTTATTCTACTAGTACTACCGCGGAGTATAGATTTTCGGAATTCGGGAGACTTCTCAGTTCTGAAAAGAACTGTCCTGCTTATTAACTACTACCTGGGCGGGAGGTAGGAAATCGGCCTGGACTACTACTTTAGCTTTGTGGAACGGGGGGACTTCTCGTAATTAACTGCACTGCCGCGGAGTGAGTTCTAATCATTGCTAACCAGGCGGGTTTCTGGTTGGTGGACGACGTAACTTTGCTGAGAAAAACAATACCCCTTGAAGAGAATGGAAGACATGACACAAGAGATTTTTGTCTGAAGGTATTGGGTATTGGTACGTAATCAATACCTAACACATCTTACTTTTGACTAAGAAGTAACTGTTTTGAAAGGGGGGGGGGGTAATAAGAAATTAAAATGTGATCGATTTTTGATTCACTTTGGCCTACAACTTGGTTGGGAGCCGAAATGACCACAGAAATAATATAATACCTAGGTGTTTTTATGTCTATGGAATCTGCTAGGAACACAACGCCCTCTTGGGATGAACAATAAGAATGGTCGGGTCCTTTTTGGAGCCACGACTGACGTCGACTCAGGCTCGTTGTTCAAATCAGTGCCTTTGCCGCACAATGCCAGCAGGCGCGCTACCCGCAGACGACAACAAACTACATTGCAGCATACAGCATGTATGCAAATCAACGTCTGGACACCGTCATTTTGACAGCACCCGACTATACCCCGAGCAAAATCCGTGAAAACGCAAGCCAAACAACGCGCAAATCGATGGACGAGCGGGGAGTTGATGAATAGAAACTTTTTGTTACTTTTAAGGATGACAAATTCACCAACATGTTGACTATGCAACAGTCTTGGAAACAGTGTTAAAGGCCCTGTACACTATTGGCGAGATCGAAAAACACAAATGTTCACAGATTCACACATTACATGATTTAAAGTAATGATACAAAGGGTTCCTTAAAAAATGTCTGCCTAAAATGCTATCGTTCCTGAGAAATGAGTAAAACAATAGTTTTTATCACGCGTGATAAAAACTTGACATTTGAAAAAACAGAAAACACATAAGGTCTCTTTTCACTATTTTCTCGTGACCTCGATGACCAATTGAGCTCAAACTTTCACAGGTTTGTTTGTTCATGCATATGTTGAATCACACAAAATGTGGACACTGATTTTGAGCTGTTACCAAAAGTGTACAATATACCTTTAAATCAACTAGACACCTTTTCCACGTTACAGTACTTGGTCGCAGCTCCTCCGCTTTAGCTTCTGAACTTCCTCCATGTTTGCAAAACGATAAAAGTAGAAGGAATTATTGTCCGGTATCTCAAAAGACGGTTGTCGCGCACTTTCCGGGAATGTGCGCGTCAGGTGACTTAAGTTATTAAACCATGGAGGAAATTCTTCCTCTATGGCTTAACATGGTAAAGCAGACAAAAAGAAACCAAACACAGTGCTTTAATGCATTGCAGGTGTGTGTTAATGTAATTTAACTCAGCATATCTTTATACAGTATATTCATACGTAGCGTTTCTTCAAACATTCTCCAGAAGACTATAACGGAAGTTCTATAACATTCAAGTGCTGTCACCAGAAATATTTGGCAACTAAAAAAATATTCTGAAAAAACAGGAGTTTAATTTTAAGTTAATTTGCAATTTAAGAATGACAATTTAACAGAAAATAAATGAGACTGGTTTACTACTAGCCTAAATATTGATAGTGGATGTAATTTTTGTTCACACAAATTGCGTCCCCTTCCATCTGTTGTATTGGAGCTGCAGATGGAAACGTGCAATATATATACAATCTCTTTTCCACACAGAAAACAAATCCAACTTTTCCCTGGTGCAAAGTTCCAAGAGGGCCAATCATTCACAACGGTCTAAAGCTTCCCCTTCCCATTGCAGCTGAACTTACGCAATACCCTCGTCAACTATGGACCCTTTTTGAAACCACGGGTCGGGCTTGGGCTTTGTCTGCCTGTTTCAAGCCCTGTCAGGGTTTGCCCTTAACCAGCAGGACCAGTTAGCTTGTCATTTCACTGGTCCCCACCTCTTTCGCTTGTAAAAAAAAAGGAGGAGGCGGGCCTTTAAAAAGGAAGGGGGCGGGGACGCTAAACATGTTTAAAAAAAAATGTTTTGGCCTTATCTTAAGGTTTTTTTCTTCAGTCATCTGTATGAGACTTGACTTTGAAACCACACAAATAATAAGTGCAGTCAGTGGTTTACATGTAGTGTTTGAAAGCAATGAACTAATCAAAAAAAAATTGACTGGCCCTCGGAAGTTATGACTGGCCCGCAGGCAAATTTATTTTCTGCAGCACACGTCGGCTATGGAGTCAACAGTTAAGGGATAGGGAAGAACAGCCTATCTCTTAACTGTTGACTGCATTGACGAAGAATGCTGCAGAAAAAAAATCGCGGCCCGCAGAAGTCATAACTGGCATTTGGCCAGCAGACCACTTTTAAGGTAGTCTTGATAGCGCCCTCTTGTGGGGAAATTGTGACAAATCAACACGAGGTCTTCCACCGAGATTACTGTTAAGAAAGAACGCTGCCATGTACCGAAATACCTGAAGGTCCCTTCTCTTTTGATAGAAAAAGACAAATTTGAACTAAATATAACATTACACGACGAAATGCAAATCCCTAGATACAACATAAACATAATTTGTACACCTTACAATGGAAGTTCCTAATTTAACTAAGTATTACAATGCTCAAGTAGTTTCCAATAATACTATTTTTTTAAAACATCATTAAGGAGTCATGTTAATTGAAATAAAATATACCATATTTGACAAACTCAGATTTAGTTTTTCTAACCACTCAGTTGGGAGACCGAATCCTCCCTTCACAGCCTACAAGATGAAAAGTGGGGTTCTCAAGCTTCAACCACACAGTGGGGCAGACAGGGGGACATTATTTGGGGGAATTGTGCCTTTGATGATACAAGCATGGAATTTGGCACACAGTCAGAGTATGCCAAAAGAGAGAATTCTAGCTATTGGGCCATCAAAGATTTTTCCTTTGAGAAACTATAGAAAAGCAAGTAATTTTCTAAATTGTCAAAATGGCTGCCATTGCTTATTATTCTACCATTTTTGTTCAAAGGACAAATCCTGTGATGGCCCTGCAGCCAAATATTTTTCTCAAGACAAACTGACTGCCAAATTCCATGCTCGTGTATCATCCAAGGCACAATCCCATCACCTACCTGCCGTACTCGTACAGCAGACAACGTTTTAGTTCCTTTTAGATATTCACTTATTTTGTTCCCAGCAATACCATATTACTATACCTCATACATATTCATAATCAAGAGCCGAGTTCTTACTGCTCTCTTTGCCATCATGTGCCAAATGCTATTTTTGCTGTTAACCAAGCGCGTGCGCCAGTAATCACGCACAGGGCAAATACCCATGCGTAGCAGACTTTCACATCAACTATGAATGCACTATATTAGACCAATCCATTAAGCTCCACCCCTTACGTGTTCACCACCGAAAGTCCGACACGCCCATTAGAAAAGTAAGCATGCGTGCGCGCGTATACTTGAAGGGAGCACGTTTATGTCGTGAGTGTGGCATTGGAGAGATGCACACGTGCTGCCCACGTGTGCAGTGGTGATGCGGCCAATGCTATGATTGGTCAATATGTTAAAAGGGTGGGGCTTAATGGACCGGTTGATCGTGGAACTGTCGCATGGGTGTGTATAATACACCGATCCAGTAGGCTACGCCCACCATAGCAACGACCAAACGTGTCGCGTGTCCCCCCCGTCCGCCGTGCACGTTGTTTTTGTCGGACAAAATGGCAGTATAGTGTCGGACCTTAAATCACGCATTGTGATTGGTCAATTTGTCATGGGGCGTGGCCTACTGGATCGGTGTATTATCGAGCAAGGAACAGTCCGTGAACATTTCGATCGCCCTCGCCCTGTAGCTACTACATAAACAGGAAAAGCTAGCGGTACACGTAAAATAAATGTTAGTCTGGATTTCCCCGAGCTCCATAATGATTCCGAACAAGAGAAGTGTGAGGTGTAGTAAATGCAAATACATTGTACAACACAATTGCAGGTGGACAGTCGATATTAGCTCCCCTCGGTATTGAGGTTGACAAACTAGGAGTAGTTCCCACGACTAGTTTGTCAACTTCCGATACCTAGGTAGGGGAGCTATTATCAACGGTCCACCCCCTCGATTAAACTGTGGGTAATAACAACACTAAGTTTTTTTCTGAATGATTGTTGTAACTTTTCAAGATTCACAAGAATTGCTTGGGAAAACAAGAAAGCCGATGAATGTGGTCAATATCACATGAATCAGTGAAATTGCAATCGTGGCAATGCTACTCCCTTGCCCTTGTGGTGAGGCATGTATCCAACTATTATTAAGAGGATGTACATGTGTGGACTACACACATGGGTCCAAAACACAACAGAACAATGGACCTTACAAGGAATTCTTTGATCAACCAGGACCCTACAGGGGAATTCTTCAGAAAAGGGAACAATAGAACAAAGCAGACCCACAGGCACCCCATAAGGGTGTGTGTATTGGGGGGGGGGGGTCAGCTTTGTGTAGTCTGTGAGGTAAGGGAACAATTGCCAGGTGTGCCTCAATTTAGTTTAAAGAACAAAATTGTTGGCAGTAGTACAGACCTTGAACTTCGCTCTTGAAGGGGCGTGGCAGTTTTCCTCTGGTATGGGGCACTTCTATGAGAAAAATGTCAATTTGTATTGGAATATTGCTAAGGGCACCACAGCAACAAACACAGGGCACCACATCAACAAACACAGGGCACCACGGCAATTGCTGTGGATGCCATGGGTTAACTCAAGGCCTGGTAATGCATGTGTTCTGGTCACAAGTTTAACCTGACAGATGGTATGCAATTTTTAAAGTAGCATGCTTGTGAACGATTTCCCTTGTGTGGCATAGCGAAATGTTAAACAAAATGTACCAGTTGCCACTCAAGTCATCATTTGCTGCTCGATATTAGCATTCGGTGTGCACAAAACATGAGCAGTCTGAATGATCCAAAATTGCTAGACAAAAATCATTCGCTGGACAGTCCCCAACCAACGTACGAAAAGCTTTTGTCTAATAAATATCCGTAATAATTATGTAGAGTTTTGATAACACCTGTACATGTATATACACAAGAACCTAAAGCATGAGACTATGTGAGACATAGGATTTCCTGACATGAAAACCAACTATGTGATGCACCATGTCTTGCCATAGTCAACATACTGTACGGTTCAGAGAGATATAAAAGGCACACTGTGGTAAGCATCGTCTCTTATTTACAAATGCTAAAAGTTTTCTAAATATATAGATTTTCTTTTAAAAAGGAGTTTGACTTGAGTATTATTCGATTGATTGTACATATTACAGTCGACCCTCATTATAGCATGATCGCCTGGACTGGCCAAATTACCTTTTTATATACAGGAACATTGTTATATTAAAGGAACATAACAGAATTGGTAGAGAAAAAAACATACTTTTGATCACAGATTTACATAAAACTTACACGGTCTCATGATGACGATAGTAGAAAACATCCCTTGAAATATTTCAGTCTGAAATGCCATATTTGTTGAGAGATGAATAAACTAATTTTCCGATTGGAGTTTATCGCTCAGTGAGCGTTTTATTCATTTGTTAAATCTATATGATTTCATGCAAATGTGTAATCGTTTTTTTGTTCACTATTTTCTCGTGACCCAGATGGCCGATTGATCTCAAACTTCTACAGGTTTGTCAGTTTATGTATGGTGGATTACATAAAGTGCTTACACTGCCAGCAACTGTTTTGTTAGCAAAAACCAATTCTGTAATGTTCCTTTTAGAGGACAGAAAAGCAAAGAAACACAACGTATAAAACAAGATTCGGGACTTAAGAGTGTACTCTTTACACGCAGAGCTTTTTTACAACGTGCTCTTTATAACGAGGGTTGACAGTACATAAATCCTACACAGACTCTTGTCATTTGATTGGAGTAATAATCAAGGGTCATAGGTCGAAGGGTTACGGCTTCCCTACATAGGGTCACAAATGGTTACAAAATAATGCAAAACTTTCACGTACATGTATGTTGAGGTTAAAACACCCAAAGTGAAAGATGCTTCAATAATTCATTACAAGACTGTTCAGCTTCTTAAAGGTATTATACAGAATTGGTAAGGATAAACAACACTGTTTGTTTACTTTCAGTCTGAAAGCTTACCGATTATAAAGTTCATACTAGAACCATTGTTTTTCCTGTGAAATATTTCCCTCTAAAATGAAGTCAAATTTCGAGAAAACTGTATCTGAAAACCTAAAATAAACACAAACCTGCTGATTTACAGACAGATAATTTATACCTAATTTTGACGCGGCATTTTAGTGGCAAGTTTTTTTAATTATCTTTTCCAGGTGAAGCTTTGCCCTTACCCGACTAAGATTGTAAGGTAGTCCATACTTTGTGTGTTCAGAGTCCTGTAGGAAATGTCCACATGAAACTCAAATGGGAATCCAACCCACAATTTCACAATTACTGAGCTGTACCTTCTTGCTACCATGCAAGCTAACATCCAAAACCTGGGCCAATTTCATAGCGCTGCTTAACGGTAAGCAAATTTTTGCGCTTACTGTAGCAGAAAAGTTTGTTAAACGTAAGCGTATTTCACAGGTTAGCAAGAAAAATTGGGCGGCCAGCCTGTGCGTTCACCATGAATTTGCATCGTTACATCATTCATTTTCATACTGTAAGTAGGTGATGGTTAGCATGTCTTTTCATTTGCTTACGGTTTAATAACAGCGCTATGAAATGGAACTCGCACAGTAAGCACAAAATTGGCCATTAAGCAGCGCTATGAAATAGGGCCCTGGTGCAAACATCTGCTGTATGGACCCGATGTAATCATCACAATGATTTTGGTTGTTCCATTTTGAGAGTCAATGTACCTGTGTTAATACAGCGTACAGCGATTTCTATCTACACGCCTACCTGTTGACCAAAGATTACAGAGCGCCAAAGGGGAACTGGAGCTCTATCTATTGTTGGAACTGACACACGCATGGGCGCCATTTCAGCAAGCAAATGTTTTGTTATATCATTGATAGCAATGGTCATTGTCTGCACTGACCTATTGTTGCATCAAAAGAGTTGCTTGCTGAAATGGCCTCCACTGCACATTTCACATTTCAGCCCGAATTCCCCACCTTTGCTGTTGACCTCCATTAAGGTGAGCGTCGCAGACAGTAGCCGCGTGTGCTGTGCGTGCAGGGGATCAATACTGTGAACAAGTTGTGGGTTTGATTTCATAATGAGGTGACTGGTTTAAAAAGAGTTTATTTTTTTGCCTGCAGGACAGGGACGTAGCCTAGCACACGCTGCGCTTCATAACATCGAACGGTGGAGGGCAACACTAATTTTCATACATAGGGTTTCAACTTTATTTATGAGTATCTACATTAATTGTGCTATTTCTCGAAAAGGTGTGAACTGGCCACAGGAATAAAACAAAATTCTAAATAGTTTTCTTGACTTTGTACATTGAAATTTGTTTAAAATCAACTGCAAATCTCGACTACAAAGTTATGAAAACCCTGTCAGATTTCTGGGATCAATGGAAAATGAGTAACAGTGGAAATGCTGATCTATAGACTGTTGTTTAAAAATAAAGTGTAGTTTTGTGAGGCCATTTTTTTCCCTGTGAATGGAAAAGAGCAGATGTATGGAATTTATAACACACAGTGGAGACTCACAAGGGGCCTGGAACATGAGTCAAGAGGAAGTTGAGATTCTGAAGTTGAGATTTGGAGATATTTGTCACCTCCTATGGAAGCAATAGGCACTTCCACATGAATACAAATCCTTTCAAGTCAAGTTCCTTTCACATCAAAGTTTTCCTCTGGTAACAGCGAGTTTCAATAATGCTTTGTAGTCTTATTGGCAGTTTTGAGATTAGTTTCAGCGTGAGTCAACAAGCTCTTTCCAAAAGATTCTAGGACTTTCTTTGCGTGGTTCCCAGTACACACAGTGACACAGATAATACTTTTTCTTTTAATTTCAAATAAAGGGACCAGGGCTCGATTTCACAAAGCGCTAAGATTCATCTTAAGATGAGTTGCCAATATCACCGTGGTGATTTGCATCGTGACATCACACTTTGATCAGCAGCCAAGATTTGACAGACATCTTAAGACCAATCTTAGTGTTTTGTGAAACAAGGGAAGGTCTCCCATCCAATTACAAACTACAAGGGCCTATACTTAAAGGCAAAGTTAACATTTGGTTTTCGGAACCCTTTGATTGTTTTAATCCTATATAAATGTAGATATATACAATAAAACTAACCAGTGAAAATTTCATTTCAAAAGGTGATAGAGTTTTTGAGATATCGCTGAAAATCTGGTTATGTCCACGCAAGAAAAATAATCCGTAATTCTCAGATTGAAATGTTTTCAAATCTCTCTCTCTCTAAAGCCACATTCCTTTGAAGGGAATTGTTTCTCAAAATGTTGTACATTATCAACAGCTGCAGTGCTTCTTACCAAGTAATTAATGTTTTGGAGTAGTTACCAAAGGTATACCCACCCTTTAACCCTCTTGCTGTCTGACCATTCAATACCATTCACTGTGGTTTTGAATGATAGATAAACTATGCCAGCCTGCAATATGATACCATGAGGGCATGCATGTACACAGTACACAGTTAGTTCTGTGCACAATTGTGCCACAGTACACAACCTTGGCAGTCGAATGGTTTCAAATGGTTGGTCAACTCACTGGAAAATGTTGCCAAGAGTCACTGACAGTAGGAGGGTTAAGCAGCTTTCTTAAATTGGGCACTGGTCTCAAATTGTCTTCTTACAATAGACTGATTAATTAACACAATAAATATATATTTCAACTCCCCCATTCTACTTTTACAAAAAAAATAAAATAAACAAAAACAAAATCTATGTTTTTTTTTTATTAAGAATCTTGCTGTCTGTGGTTTCAAATTGGCGACATTGTCTTCCCATTGTATACGTCTCGCCCATCGTCCTCGCCATCCGAGTCAAAATCCTTGTTTAGTTTTTGATACTCATAATCAGACCCACTTTCTGTGGGTGTGGCTCCCACAGACCAGCAGCACAGTCCCTGGCTGTACGCTTGCAGTATTAGAAACAGCAAGAAGAACAGCGCACACAAGATCACACACATCAGCAGCACAGACAGGAGGACGTTTCGGGTGTAGCGATGCGGTGTTATGCAGTACACATCACGTTTAATGTAGCTGTGAGGGCACGTCAGGCACTGGTTGTCGTTCGGACCGAAACATGTCTGGCAGGTTTGGTAGCACGGCCGGCAAGTGTGCACTATTTGCGTTTCGTTCAAGGTACTGTTTCCTTGTGGACGTCGGTGGAGAGGAACTGTCCCTCCGGGCAGTTGTTGGGCCCAATGTGGTCCTCCAAGGGGTGCACCTCCGTGCCGTACATCACCAATGTCCAGAGCTTGAGGGTACCTAGGCGCAAAGAAGATCTGAAGTAAGCAACAGGCGGGTGTGGAATAGCAGAATGCCGACTACATAACCCACCGGGCTGTACAAGCCTTGGCGCACAGCAGAGGAAGAGGGATTGTCCGTCACCGTGGGGCATGTTTCACACGGACTGGGCACGCACTCTGTGTGCACGCAAGTACCGTACAGCCCTAGTAGTGGAGTGGCATGTACTGACAGGTGTTGGTGGTCGGAGCAGTATTGGGGACCACCGCGGGGGGCCAGTGGGTCAAACTCGGTCCCGTAAAGAACAAGAAAGTAGTTTTCGACAGTACCTAGGTAAGAAGGAAATTACATAGATGTGCAAGCAATATATGGAGCAGGCATGCTTTATACCTTATGCAGACGCTCTCAAAAGGCTCTTAAAGTGCTCTCGTTCCGTTTGCAAGATTCTGTGATTCATGATGATCTTCATGATGATCTTCACATGTGTTTATTGTTCAAACTTCAACATAGCCTTGTGAAAACGTCAATGCATAAGGTTATAGGTCAAATAAAAAACAGGTTAAGTGCAAAATATAATATACTCAGTCATCCTTCAATTTTAGAAGACTTGAACTGAAAATGTAAAGTGTAAATGTAAATTCCCCCCTCCCCATGCATAATAAACTTGTATTTTTTTACTATATTTTTTGGAAAGTAAAATACCATGTCAACGCAAGATTTCCATTATTTCTTTCCTTTTGTGCAAAGCTAGATTTAAATTCAGAAATGCTGGACATGAGCTGCAAAATGAAAACAGGATTGTAACGCCCTCTGGGAAATCTTGCCTTGAGTGCATTTGGAAAAACCGTGCAGCCAAACGACGACGGCCAATATTTTGAAAGTATATTTTGCACTTTACAACCTCACAAAGAAAATGCTTAAATCAACAGCATGGGGGAAAGTACAAAATGCCGGAGATAAAAATACACGCACATATGAAATGATTTGAAACAACTAGAAGGCCACAACGGGAGTCAAGGAAGTTGGAAACAAGTTGGATTTGCGTACTTGGATACACCAGGATGTAAGGGTCATCAAGTAAAGAACGCTTTGGCAAACTGAGTGTAAAAATTGTGGAAATGTGATAGATGGGGTGTATGGAAAATGGTATGGGACCTTTTCAATCACACTCAAAACAAATTTGGACTTGCAGCTTGGAAAACAAAAAAACTTACAGCCTGGGCAATAATAATTAAGGTCAAAAACACAAATGAGAATGACATGGTGACATGATGACATGGTTTGAAGTAAATATGGGGGCCAAGGCAGGGGTGAAGGTGCACATGATCTGCGATCAAACAGTGAACTTATTTTTGGGGGTAAAAATGAAATGGTGCAAGGAAAATGCCACTCAAAGCTTGCGTGGTGTACAATCTGCTAAAAAGGAGGCTACAGTGTGTTATGATAGCTTTCTGTAACATCATGAAACACTTCTAGGTATTAAGCTGTGACAGTGCAATCAAGAAATCAATTCACAGCGTGGATGTAGCTTGTGATAATTGGCTAAAAAAAATGTACAATACAGCCAAAAATGGCGGGTTTTTAAAACTCGGGGATCAAGACAGGGTGAAAGGGGGAGATGGATTTTTTATCAAAGTTGCAACAGGCTAATCAAGAAAACAGCTCACAGCATGGGTGGTGCTTGCAATATAATAATAGTTTTTTGAAAACAAATTGGGGGCCCAAGGGGTGCACAGGGCAGGATTGTTCTCAGCTGGGGATTTTTTTGCTGCATCAGTTTCGGGGTCACCAGATAAAGAGCATGCATGTACACTCATTCATAATTGTCACCACATTTGTGCAGGTTCTAGGATTCAGGATGGTCGCACTAAACCCAGCGGCATTTTCCAAACCTAGGCTAAGGCTCAAGGCTCCGCCTCCGACGTCACATTTGGATGCAGTGTGCATTTTGCACGGTGCTTCAACATCAAATGGAGCCCGCAGCTGGAGCCTGAAGCCGAGGTTTGGAAAATGCCCAAAGTGTCAACTCATACCCAATTCACCTGAGGACTCATAGTCCAGTTTCATGCAAAAGTGGCAGCCTCATTCTTCAATAACTATGAATAGTCAGACCAATACAAGCAAACGGCAGTGATCAATCAAGGCAAACAAACAACTGTCAAAGGTCACCGTAATACATGCACGAATGAAACAAGTATGTAGGCCAATAAAGTTCCAATGCCAAAACAAAAAAAGGTACTGGGGTTTGGGGTACTGCTTTGTGATTGGTCAAGCATCTATGACATCACATTGATAACAGTTGCTTGCAAAACAATGCTAGGTTAAGCAAGCCAAGCAAGCCGGCAATTTTTCACATTCACATTCCACATCTTCCTACATGAACAGTAAAATGTTGTTCAAAAAAAAAAGGTGATTAAATATTTAAATGATGACTTCAAAATCTAAATATAGAGAAAATCAAAATAATTCCTGAATGCCAACATGACAGGTGACAAATATACAAGAGTACACCGTATGAACAAAAATGTGATAACCATGCATGCTAAGCCAGAAATATTGTTCGCAAGAAAATGTAAACAATGTGACATCACAGATTGATGACCAATCACAGAGTGGCACTCCTAACATTTGGAATTAATTCAGAGATGGAATCTATTCGTCCATAAAGTCTGCTTGACGCTGCACTTAGCTGCACGCCAGCCTTACCGTGATTTGAGCTGCTGCCGGTGTTCTGGATCACCAGGGTCCACACCCCCGCCGGGTTTTCACCCCACGAGTGCGTGGTCATGAACTCCCAGTTGGAGAAGCCCTCCGTGGAGTAATCCCGGGGGCGGGAGGGCAGCAGCGAGGCCGTGGTGCCCGACGGCGACGTCAGCTTGATGTTGAGGTTACCGCGGTGGTTGAAGGTGAGGGTGATGCGGGCGTGTACCACCTCCACATGCTGGACGTACTGGGGAGTGTTGCTACATCCGGAAGTGTTGAAGGTGATCACTAGGCTACCACTTCCTGGAATTGCCCTTTTGGAAATCGACAAGATGAGAGAAAAGCGTCAAGCCACAAAATCCGTACTTTACCCTATAGAGACCATAGCGGCCGCAAGTGTATTGTACCAAAATGCCCACAAGCCGCTGCGAACGGCGCAAAACTTGACCTACTTTTGCTCCAAAAAAAAAGGTAAAGAAAGGTATCTGACCGAAGTTGACATTTTCTAATGTTTCCCACGTAAACATTGACTCTACAGAACCATGTATTTCTGTTTCTTAATAATCTTCCTGACATTTTTTCCTGATAATAACGGTGCAAAAAATTCAACAAGATTAGCAATGTCTGGGCGTATGGCGAGGATTATACAGAAATGAATGGTCTCTAAAGGGTTGGTTAATCACTTGTCCATGCTTGCCAGAATTCAACAGCGAGCTCCTTAATCTGGTGGGACAAGATCAGGGCCCAATTTCATAGAGCTGCTTAAGTAGCAAAAAGAGTGCTTCACACATTTCTGCTAAGCAAACAAAGCAGGATACCAGTCACAGGATAGTAAATGGTGGAATGGTATTTTGTCTGGTAACCTTGTTTTGGTAAGTAAAATTTTGTTGTGCTTAGCTAGTTTTGTGCTTAAGCAGCTCTATGATTAAAAAAAAAAAAAAAATAGGTTGAACAAAGAGAAATGAACTAGAGCGGGATTTGAACTAGCAACCTCCGAATTAACGTGCCGGCACTCTACCAACTGAGCTATCTAGCCCTATGTTGGTGGTCTCCCTATTTTGTCCATATGCTTGTTCGGGGGTGCCAATCAGAAGCCATTCAACCTAAACTGCTTGTTCAAATCCCGCTTCTAGTATCTTTTTCTTCAGTCAACCCAAAATTATTTAAATTTTACCCCTGTCAGTTTCCCTTGTTGTTTATTGCATGAAAACAAAAACAATAAAATGACACTTTTTACCGTGGTTGAGATAAGGCATTCTCTGAGCATATATGCTGCTCTGGGACTCTATTCCAGGTCTTTGCCATCGTCACCATACCGTCAGCATCCATTAAACCAAATCCATAAGAGTGGCTCACTGTCGGGAGAAAAACAAACAAACAACCAGGCCAGGGAAATTAGGACGAAGATTCTACTGACAACAGGGTTTGAAAGGCATTGATTTCTTGGTCTACTGCATGTAATAACCCTTATGCACATGACATTATTTGAGTAGGGGGCCCTCGCCTATAGGGAATATATACCATTGGTGCTCGATATGGGGCAGAGGGAACCCCCCCCTCCTATTGTGTCTTCATTGTGTGCTTGGAATCTCAGGAATTCTTTTGAGGATTTTTTTTTGGGTAGTTCTATACAAGAGGAAAATAGTGTTATAGTATGGAACATTGGGGGGGGGGGGACACACCCTCTACCCCAACTCAGGCAGGCTATAAATAAAGAGGCTGTTCATTGGCCAATGCTGTGAGCCGTGCGTACAAATCTGTGCATTTCCATTGTTTCATCATCTGTTTACCTCTAAGATGGCAGTTTGATGACGTGAATGCATAAGGTCTATTTTAATCTCAAAGCTTAGGGAGGGTCTCAAAAGTCAGAATGGTAGGAACGTTCCTATTTGGGTAGGATAAGTATTCTAGGTGTCCTCATGGAGCATTTGGTTGGGCCGCTGGACTGTTCAAAACACTAATGAGCACATTCACTCGTTCGGCTCAATGATGCGGTCTGGTGGAACGTTCTTGCGGTTTAATGGAATGCGGCGGGTGTGTGCCCACGAGAACATTCTTTTGCATCTAGAACGTTGCCCCACTTTTGAGATGCTCCCTTACGAACAAATTTAACTCATCACATAGCTAATCCTTCCATGTTTTTGAAGTATACCTTTGTAGCCTGCACCGTTGGTGACCCAGTCTTGTGCTACAGATGTTCAGATCTAGACGTCAAGACGATAATGTGTTGCAAATCTCTCCATGTCAGATGGGGGCTACAGAAGAGAGAAAAAGAATAATTCAGTACTTATTCCATCACGGACACCAGCCAGACTGGGAGTCAAACCCGCAAGCTGAGAACAAAAGAGTTTGTGGCCAAATGGTCTTGCGCTTTGAATACAAGATTTGATGGCCGAGTCAACAGAGTGTGGTTTCGAGCCCGGCCATGACACATGTCCTTGAGCAAGGCACTTACCCATAATTGCTTCTCTTAACCCAGGTGTATAAATGGGAACCTGAGCGGGCTTAGACAGTATTGAATTGGATTATCCCTTCGCGCTGATTTCAGCAGATTGAGGCTGTATGCTTCTCAAGAGTTGAAAAAGTTTGAGGAATGGTCTAAGTATGCCTGATGAACAAGGATAATAATGTTGTAAAGTACCACCCTTGATCTAGCCACTAGAACATGTGCTCTATATTA
Source organism: Pycnopodia helianthoides (assembly GCA_032158295.1). Classification (NCBI taxonomy): domain Eukaryota; kingdom Metazoa; phylum Echinodermata; class Asteroidea; order Forcipulatida; family Asteriidae; genus Pycnopodia; species Pycnopodia helianthoides. The sequence continues at coordinate 19,960,916 of CM063247.1, read as the reverse complement.
GAACCATGGCCCATCTTCACAGAGCAGAAATGAGCTGGATACCAGTCACAAATTGTACATTGTGGCATGGTAGTTTGGCTGGTCACCTTATTCTGGTAAACATAATTTGGTTGTGCTTAGCTACTTTTTTGTGCTTCAGCAGCTCTATGAATTTGGGCCCAGGTATTACATCATTATCATCCACTAAACTCCTCGGTCATGACAAACCACAACAAACCAGTCCGACATCATTTGATGCATGTCTTTGAAACGGTCCTAGAGTTGACTTACTTCGCTTGTAGTGCGAGAGCGCACATCCCTGCAGCAAGTGGCGCCGATGCCGAGGTTCCGCTATGACGGTCTGTACATCCTAGATTCAGGTCGGTTGTTATCTGAAAAACCAAACAAAACAAATCTTATTTCTTACCCTTCACTGACATATGTTTATGCACTCGGCGCTTTATGTGTCCTGTTGGAAACAAATCTAAAGTCACTTTAATTGAGACAAACGTATTTGCCAATTTTTTAAAATCTGCAATAAAGGAACATGCAGCAGAGTAAGAGGCTCGAGCCGCTCAAGCGGATTGTCCAAGGCAGGGTTCACGATCAAGCTGCCCAGGGCTGCTTTTTTCACAGTCCTAGCCACTAACTGTTTCGGTTGACTTGGCCATCGGTTAATCACTGGGCAATGATCGGAACAGTTATTAGTTTAATGGCCAGGAAAACGCACCCCATGCCTCTGGTAAAGTCCAGAATTTAGCTCATTTAGACCTGCAACAGCTAAACCCCGACCTCTGGTGTTACAGTGCCTTCTCTATTTCAGATGGTGTCGGACTCAGACTGCCGGTTTTGTTGGTGATTTGCGTATTAAATCAAATTTATTCCTCGACTGTAAATCATGATGTCCAAGGAAAAACAGAACAGCTGGCAGATATGGAATCGAACAACTTACGGCAATGTGTCAAATACACCACAATGGGAAATATTCGTCAAAGGGTTCGGGGCCAAATTCAAAGACTACCATCTCAACACAACTTCAAAGAGTTTTTGTTGTGATCACCGTGATTTGTATTGCAACATCCTCTTAAAAAGACCGATCCTTTAAGCCCCGCCCACCCTAACAGCTGTCTATCAGTAGCACCAATTTGTATCATACTGTACAACACACTTAAACCATTATTGCTTCGTCCTTCGGATGAGATGTACATGTAAAGGTAGGTCCTGTGTGCTGTGTACTGCACGTAAAAGAACCCAGTTCACTTATCGCTTAGAGAGGAAGTTTGCCCCGGTGTTTCTGGCAGTGGCTGCTGAATGCGCCGCAGCACCTTCTAAACCCTAATAAGGTGCTACATGAATTAGTCACATACATCAAGACTTTAAAAAAAACCTGTTTTTTCTCTTTGTTCAAGCGCCTTGAGTACCTTGTAAGTTATTGGTAGATACATGCAACATAAGACTCTGGCATAACTATTAGTATTAAACAATCAAATTCAGGGGAAGCTTCTTTACGTTTTGCTGGATTTGAACAAGTTGAAGGTTTAGTGAATAATCAGCCAATGCAAAGGCGGTGGAGCCTAATACCTCAATCTGTTTCATGGGGGGTTCACAGTTCAATCAAATCAACCCTGGATTTGAAAGACTCAGATTAACACGCCAGCCGGCTGCCTGCCACAGTCTCATTGAGGGCTTAATTGAACACTGTCTGAGCTCTAATCACATCAGAGAGGAAACCGTAATTGAATTCTACCCCATTAAGGAAGCAGCTTAGACGAATCTAATTCAGACAAATGTGATACGAACCACCCGCACCATTCCCTTACAACCCATAAAAGGTGAAATTTCAATGTACAGCAAACCAGCCTTTCAGCATTCCAAATTCAAAGATACAGGGGAGACAAAAAGGTCTGGACCTAGGATACGGATTTGAGGTCTGTTGAAATAATGGCATTTCCACCTTTTGGTATAAACCCGGTTAGTTTATAGATTATGGGGTTAGAGTCGCTGCCGACAAAAGGTTCTGGAACTAGGATCTAACTGTCTGGAGGTATGTTGAATTGATGACATTTCCACCTTTTAGTAACCCCTCTGGAGTCATGCACTTCAAAGAGCTTCTGGGAACAGTACGCTTGGCGCTAGAGATGTAGATCAAAGAGCATGACTTCTTCATATACAAAGAAAATAACAGCCATTATTTTTTTCAAAACAAATCTAGAAAAAACAGATTGAAAATTTCAAATATTGGAATTGCGAATGGACTCTACAAAAAAAGTGCACTTACAACTTCTTTTTCATTGGTACTCCCACTGCTATATGTGGTAGCTAATGTAGACGCACATGGTTCGGAGTACCAGGGAATCTGGCCCCTCTCTGACACACTGCTGACGGATATGGTGTAGATGGAGTTTGTGTAACCGTCACAGTTGCAGCTGTCTTTGGCGCGGCCACCATTACCAGACGCCCAGACGAATATTGAGCCGAGTCCCTGACGACCCTATACACCCAAGAAAATAAGGAATGAAGAAAAATGTATTGTGGTCATAACATAAAGTTTCTTAAAGGGAGTGTACAACATTGATAAGGTTGAAAATATAAATGTTCACAGATTTGCACATAACTTACATGGTATAAAGATGGTCATAGTAAACTTCCCTTGAAATAGTTTGCTTTAAATGCTATAGTTTTTAAGGAAATAAGTAAAACAATTAGTCTCTATCGCGCGTGTCCAAAACCCCATGTTTGAAAACAGTGAAAACATATAATGGGGTTTTTCCACTATTTTCTCATGACTCTGAAGACCAATTGAGCTTAACATTTCACAGGTTTGTTATTTCATGTCTATGTTGGGTCACATAAAGTGTGGATACCAGTCTTTGAAATTTACCAATGTTGTAAATGTGCTTTTACAGGGTATACATGCACAATACTAAGAAGCGTGAAAGTATAAATGTTCACAGATTTGCACATAACTTAAAATGTATAAAGCTGGGCTCAATTTCATAGAGCTGCTTAGCTGCTTAGCACAAAAAGTAGCTAAGCAAAACAAAATTAATGCCTACCAAATTAAGGTTACCAGCCAAAATACCATGTCACATGTACCATTTGTGACTGGTATACTGCTCATTTCTGCTTAGCAGAAAATTGTTGAGCAATATTTCCTGCTTAAGCAGTCTATGAAATTGGGCCCTGGTCAAAAACTTCCCTTTAAGCATCTTTGCCTGAAATACTATAGTTTTTTAGAAACGAGTAAGATAATCACTTTTGATCTCTCGAGTCGAAAACCTGGTATTTGAAAACAGTGAAAACGTACAATGTTTTGACTTTCTTGCGACTCTACTGACCTATTGAACTTTCACAGGTTTTTTAATTCACATGTTGGGTCACACAAAAAGCGAATACAGTACAGGTCTTTGAAAACTACCAATGTTGGGCGTGTGCTTTAAATGCAGAGTCGAAAAGAGTACACCAAAACACTGGTGTTTGAGCCTGTTTTGATGTAACTACCGCAGACCAAACTGTAGAAAATATCTCTAAAATGGATACTACAGTTCTGCACTTTCAACAGGATAGCTTTGACACGTTTCCAAGAAATTGAACATATGAATGAATGAATCCTTCTAAACATCAATGCCTCACCATCCATTAGCGAGGGCGTCTCTAAAGTGTCTCTAGTATCAAACCGACGGAAGTTTCTGCTTGAGATGTTTATTGCGCTATTTTTAAAACGGCATGGATTACTAAGTTGTATCTGGAACGTGTTTCTGTCCATGGCATTTCTTGGAACTACTCATAGGTATCCCCCCCCCCCTGAATGGGTTGACACTCAGCCGCCCCCCCCCCCCCCAAGGGGTTGAAGCTGATTTACCCAAGGCTCTTGACGTTTGGCACAGGCTTACTGTCACTGACTGATAAAGACACCACAGGCTTTGCAATTCCCCTTCAATGCGGATATCTTCTACCCGCAGAATGTCTTTATTAAAATGGGGGCATTATCAGCTGCTCACACTGGCAGGATGGACCAGGGACCTTCAAGGGAGGGTCCAACGTTATATGTAGGTACATGCTGGCCTCGTTTTTTGGAAAGGGCAAGGGCACCAAGGCGTTTTCTCCTGTGCAAAGGGCTCTTTTGTGAGGAAAATGTAAACTTTTATTGGAACCTTGCAAGGGGCACCAAAGCAATGAAGAAACAGGCATGTACATGAACGGGCAACAATACTACTGTGTAGGTACATAGGGATACATTGTACATACAATAATATACTCCATCAGGGGCACCAAGGCAGTGACCAGAGGCAATGGAGGCAATTGCCTCCTTCAAGAATCAGGCATGTACATGAACGGACCAATCAGAGTCGAGGATTAAAGTTTGCTTGAAGATAATATCTCACGTCCATCAGCCATGTAAAAACAGTTGTGCTTGTTATACATCTGTCTTGAATGCTGTATTTTCATTGGCGCAGAACGATCACATGAGCGGGCAACACATACCCAAGCACCACTCTCCTCTCACGCGCGCGCGCATGTCGTACAACTTTCTGTGCAGCAAAGGATCAAGATTATCATCGTTTCGATGAAATTGGAGTCCTTCAGATGAGGAAAATATTACTGTGATTTGCCCTCGGGGGCAAATGGCACCCTCGGCTTTCGCTTCGGGTGCCATTTGCCCCCTCGGGTGTACAAAACATCATGGACCATGTCACCGCAGGCAGCAATTGTATAATGTTCCATGTGTATTGTTCATGGCATACGCGAATGTGTATGTTTTTTGTACTGAAAATCAAGCCATGCATCTTTAAAACACCTTCAAGAGAGCAGTCCTTGAAAACAAACTTTGCCCTCAAATAACTTTTAGAAATGTCATTTCCATCGTGACTAACTCTCCGGGGTGAGAGTCATTGCTGTCCCTAGGATCCCAATTCTAGGAGGTATGTTGAAATGATGACATTGCCACCTTTCGGTAAACCCTGGTGTTATAGATTGCTCAATTGCACGGAGCTTTCAGGACTGTTATCCTCAGTGCTAAAAGAAGTTCGATCAAAGAGTATGAATTCTTCATATCTGGCGAAAAACAATAGCCATTTATTTTCACCAAGCGGACAATAACAAGTCTGAACTCAGGTGAGAGACTGAAATTTCTCACCCCTGTATTCTGTTACTGTTTTTGTTTGTGTTTTGTTCTTTTGTCTGCTGTAAAAAAAAAAAAAAATTTTTCTTGAAGAGGGGGGTTTTATATTTCATTGACAGTGAGGACAAAGCCCGGCAGCCTACGGCGACAGGCAACCCAAAAACACAATCCCGTATTGCACAAAAACGTAAGGAGCAGTAAACAGGAATGAACAAGGAGGGCACACTACGAGTGCCAACAACCCCCTAATCCCTTACATCCTGGGCCTGGATTTAAGGCATTAATATCGGATTCTACCTGCTGAATACTATCAGCGAATACTATTTGCACAAGATTTTTTATTCCAAACTAAGTTGCTTTTTTACCCTCTCCTGGATTTTTCCCTCATCCCTTCATTTGAGGGTATTTTGGAGTGATGGGGGGGGGGGGGGCTTATAAGACTGAGGTTCACCTGTTGTGCACACTTTCTTCCTTGTACGATTTGTTTTTCCAAAAAACAAAAAGGCAAAAACAGATGTCGGATGTTGACACCTTGGTACTGTTTTTTTTGTAAACTGCTTGAGACAAAATGTGTGTTAAGTCCGTTCTTTTTTTCACTATTGTGTACCAACCCCTGATTATGTATATATACTACCCAAATAGGCTATGGAAAAATGCACATTGACTTCCCGGCATGAATTTTTAAACAAACAGATGTCGGATGTTGACACTTTGGGAATTTTTTTTTTGCAAACTGCTTGGACGAAATGTGTGTTTTTTCACTATAGAGAAAGTGTCTTTCAATTGTGTACCAACCCCTGATTATATATAAATGTATACTACCCAAATATAGGCTATAGCTTGAGAAAAATGCATATTGACTTCCCAGCATGATCTTTTTTAAACAACAACTCTCAACCTTAATACCTTTGTAACGCCTTCACAGAATGCCTTCTTGGCCAGTTTTCCAGGGCCATCCACCGTCTTGCCGTCGTCATCTGGTCCCCAGCTGGCACTGTAAATGTCGACATGCTGCGGCTTGTGGCTCAAGGATCTAGCCTCTACTGCGTCCGTTACGTCCCCGTCCAGCATACGTACCCCTAGGATCACAAACAAAACACACATATATATTATTGGTTCATTAAAAACTGTTTATAGCAGCCTAACGGGCTGAATTACAAATACAGTTGAACAAGCAGTAAAAACGTACATCAAGATAAAACACACAAAAAGGTTAAATAAAAGGGAGTTTAAAAAGGCCTAGGAATAGAGCATTAACACATAAAAAACACAGAGAAATTTTACACATTCAAAATGCTGGTCAAGTAAGGAATGGGACTATATTTTGTTGAACCACGGTTTAAATTCTCTAAAATGGAAAATATTTCTCAGGACAATTAGGAGTGATGGTATCAAGTTGATAATAAAACGTAGGCATTTCGACTCAATATCGTACAACTCAAATCGTTACCAACCATGTACTTGTACCGTATTATTCAACCGACCTACTTTTTGCAAATTTTTCTCAGGACAATTAGGACTAGGAGTGATGGTATCAAGTTGATCAAAAAAGGTAGGCATTCAGACCAACCATGACCTACTTTTTGCAGACCCACCAGTTCTTTCAAACAGAGATTCCTAAGGGCATAAACTTGTTTTTTTCAACTTTCTTTTTCTGAGCAAATGTGTTTCTTTAAAATACTACAAGAAACTTTCCAATAGGCTTTCATAGATCAATATTAATATGTTGAATGATACCATTGGTCCTTAAGAGTTCTCATGATAAAACCATTATGAATTGTGTTGCCAAGTACATATTCTCTGCTTTTAAGTTAAAGGAAAACCAAGTATAATTTGATATTTGTTCATGCTAACCTCTCCTTCTTTGCTATATTGTAAGTTTTAAATTTTGTTATTGTTGTAACCTTTCCCCCAGAGTATGGGGTTTGTTCCGTTTTTGGAATAAAATTAATACAATACAAACAAATTAATGTAATGCCCCATGCCCAAAACCAGGCACTTCCTGCCAATACTCAGAACTGTGTTTATTTTGCCATAACACCTTGTAAACCGTTACAAGGAGCTGCATGTATAAACACACATGTCAAATGGGACTTACGATTCCAAACATAGCTCTGCATACCTGTAGAAAAAAAACAGGGCTTTGAGATACCTCTCAGGTGTGAACAGCACTACACAATATTATTATGATCTTTACTAATACCAGGTCTCGAATGTCATGTAAATACAGTCCACAGTCCTAAATAAATACATGAGCTATGCGGCTGTCAAGTCATGCTGGCACTCAGCGCTGTCCCTCAGCAGCGAGGCCCCGATACACTCAAGGAAACAACCATACACTCCACAAGGAAACAACCAGGCCCTCACTGCACCGTCCCTCAGCAGCAAGGCCCCCACTAGGCAATACACTCCACAAGGAAACTACCAGCCCTCACTACACTGTCCCTCAGCAGCAAGGCCCTGATACACACCACAAGGTGGCCCTCTCAGCATAATCCCCATGACCAATTAACTCTAGAATCTCCGCATAATTGCAATCTAATTTACACCTTGCCGGCAATTATGCAACCCAATTGATCTCGGGATGTGATGTTTTAACTGGCTTTGACGTTTTTTTTTTCTTTCTTCCCCCCTACTGGGAGCAGGAGGTTTTCTCAATGTTTTTAAAACCCAATAAATAGGACTCTGGGGGGCACACTGGGGGTTCTTGAAAAGTCGGCTATCCCCACCGGGTGGTTGCACAGGTAAACGTGTACAGGAGATCAACTGATTAGCAGGGGGACTTACGAGTCGCCCACCCCCCCCCCTCCCAAAGTATCAAATGACACCTAATATTTGTTTAAACATGATTAAAAGTTTGTTTGTTTTTAAAATCTGTCATAACATATGAATCATCAGGAGTGTGAGAGAGTTTGTTTTTCCCATTTCCTCTTCCGAACACGCGAGAAATTGTCAGAACTGATGACTTTCCACATGATTGTTTATTTAAAGGGATGGTAAAGCGTCACATTTCGGCAGGGGGAGGAGGGAGGGGTATTGACTCGGACCACAAATCTGGATTGGATTCATATTCTGAGGAGACAGTTGCATGTGTTAAAAGCACACTGACAAAATTGGTAATTGTCAAAGACCAGTATCAGCACTTTGTGTGATCCACGATGTACATGAAAGAACAAACCTGTGAAAAACTAGCTCAATTGGTCATTGGAGTCACAAGGAAATTGTGAAAAACCCCATTTTGTTTTCCATGTTTAGAAAATGGACTCAAATTGAATGAAAAATAATTCACCAACAATGAAGGCATATTTCTGGAACCATTAGACAAATCTTCAATTTCCAATTATCATACGCGTATGTTTCTTGTACAGTGAGTGCCAGGCCTGAAATAACACAAAGGCCACGGAGACCATGGCCCCAGGGGCATGACATGGTTTTGGCCTTGGTGCCCCTTCAAAAATGTCCCCACAGACTTCCCAATTTTCCCAATGGAAGTTATCCTTTACAAAATGAAAATGGCCTTGCCCTCTCAAAGATGAAATTCCAGGCCTAAGAAGTACATGCACTTGGTCATAGCTTTTCACAGAGCTCTTTATGACTTGTGGACAGATAAATTGCCCAATCAAATGGATAAATACATGAGTACCTGGTGTATGCAGGGAATGTTGGTATCACAGCAAGTATGCAATAGCTAATTTTGGACATGTACTTGATAATGCAACTCCCCCCCCCCCCCAAAGGCTCTCACCAGCAAGGCTGTCTGTGGCTCTAATTCCCTGCAGGGTTCTTATATGAATGGTGATAGATTCATGTAAATCTAACCTGGATGTTTATCATGTACAGTGAGTACCAGGCCCAGAATAACACGAAGGCCATGGCCTCCGTTTGACTTGGTATTGCACCTGGTCTTGCCCCCCCAACCCTCCCTCTCTCTGTCTCTCTCCATGTTATATTTGAACTCAACTTTCATCAAACCTAACTTGTCTTTATGGTTTATTTATTTAAAAAAAATCATAGCAGCATACTGCCGAATTGCGACATAACTTACAATCATTAAAAAACAATACAATGAAAAAAGAACATTATGAAAAGCAAAAATGAAAAATGTGGGATAACCTAAGTGGCTACGAATGTATCTACAATAAAAAAATATATATATATTTAAAAAAGTATAAACATACATAAGGGAGCAGTAAAAGGTGGAACAGTAATTGAAGTGTTCAGAAACTTGGTGAGGTTCGTTTTGCCTTTAAAAAAGCCAAACTTGGGTCTTTGGGGCAGTTGCATTGTCGGGCACAGGGAACATCCCGAAAGTCTTTCTTCCATTCAAATCATTGGAACCAAACTAAGGCAATGTTCAAATTGGCGGCTATGGCTGTGGCTGTGGCTAAGGGTGTGAAGGGTTCTTATGGTTTACAAACTTACCCTATCTTGTTCTGCCTCCATTATTATGAATGGGCTGCTGAGTCGGAGTCAACGGATGGTGGAGAAGTGTGTCTGCCCTTTTGGGTGGCTGTGTACTACAACCAACACCTTGGTGGACACACTAGCTCAAATTTATTATAAACTACTACTATTCCTAAGCTAGCTTACGATGAATAAATATACACCTACTCTAAACTGAAGCAATACCTAAGCTAAGGAAAAGACCTCATGAAATGTGCTGGCAGGACTAAACTAAAACAGACTTGTGTCCACTCTGGTAGTCTTGTAGAGAAGAGTGAGAGAGAGTGTGTGTGCACACCCACCTATTATCATTCTAACCTCAGTGTCCTGCCTAATCATGCATGAAAATAACAAAAGGCTACCTGCATGCTTAGGTACCCTGGGATATCCAGGTATAGATTTAAATAAAGTCACTGTGGACTGGTATAGCCTGCCTGATATGGGGCAGAGGGTCCCCCCCCAATGTTCCCATACTATAACACACTATTTTCCTCTTGTATAGAACTCCCCCCCCAAAAAAAAAATCCTCAAAGGAATTCCTGAGATTCCAAGCACACAATGAAGACACAATAGGGGGGGGGGGTACCCTCTGCCCCATATCGAGCACCAATTGTATACTAGAGGTGGTGACTTAGTACAAAGAGTGGTCACTACAGGTGTTACAAATAAAACAAATCTTAAGTTTCAAAAAGTATGGATGTACATATAGAGGAAGTGAAAGTATGCATTCCACACAGTTTGAAACAAAACCTACAATGTCGAAAGTGCCTGCCGTGGCGTACAGGACTTAAGATGTGGTGTTTCTGATCAGCAGAGTGCGGGTTAGAGCCCCGGTCTCAACACTTGTGTCCTTAAGTGTCCTTTAGCAGGACAGTCAACCACAATTTCTTCGTCCTACAAAGGGGACACAAAGCCTAAGGTCCAGTGTGTTTAGCAATGCACATATAAGACCCAAGTACAATTATTGCTAAGAGATGGGGTTCGCCCCGGTGTTTCTGGCATAGTTGGCAGCAGATTGCGGCACATCACCTTGTAAACCCTTAAAAGGTGCTATATAAATCGCCTCATAATTCAAATAACTTTATAGCACACCTGTCTTAACCACAATAAGTGCTATATTAAAATAGAACTGATTAATATCTAGTTTGCACATTGGGAACATTGCGGCATTAAGGTTCTAAACTGGCATATACCTCCTTGACAGACATGAGGCATTTTTGCTGCAAATGTCATTATCTTCGACATTGGCAGACGCGCTAATTGTTGTCATCAATTCTCAAACTCTTGCGATCGTTTCCCCTTGATGATGAGTCAACAGCTGAAAATTTAGACTTGGGGGATGACCTTTATCACAAGACAACAGTTCCAAAAGTATTTTGGGATGCAATGAGTATTTCATTCCAGCTTGGGACTCGGCTATCTATTAGGGTTGAACCTGTTATATGGGAGCCCTTCCCCATATGAAGTAACGGCCTGATAGGGAACAAAATAACCATGCCTGTATGGCTGAGCATGAACAAGAACACAATGCATGTCATACATGTATAACAAACCTTTTGCCGATGTTGCAGGTACATGTACACTGTACACACAACAAACACCCCAAGGGCAAACAAAAATAAATTAAAACTAAAAATTTCAGAGCAACGTCTCATGCTTCATTAAACTCCTTTCTTGAAATCATTTTTTGAATTAATGTATTTTTTATATATATATATATATAAAAAAGAGAGAAGAAGAGAGCAAACACCGTTTACGCCGGAGGATGTATCTGAAATGTAATACCCCGTACAGCCATCTCCCGCACACTCTTAATAAATACATCAAAGCTGCCTCCTTACTTTATCAAACTGGTTAAAAGGATGTAAGCCTCACTACCTTGTCCATATTGCCAGGTTGTAAGTTTGCGATTCCGGGACTAAAAGAGTGGGGACGAGGTCTTACTCGGCCATTTTAAAACCGACAGGGTTGCGGCCCGGTGCCTTTATTGCACGGCCACACGACCCTGCGGGGTTTTAAAGGCCCTGTACACTATTGGTAAGATCGAAAAACACAATGTTCACAGATTCACACATAACTTACATGATTTAAAGTAAGTAATGGAAGAAAGGGTTTCTTAAAATATTTCTGCCTAAAATGCTATCGTTTCTGAGAAACGAGTAAAACAATAGTAATTATCGCGCGCGATAATTTGAAAAAACAGAAAACACATAAGATCTCTTTTCACTATTTTCTTGTGACCTCGATGACCAATTGAGCTCAAACTTTCACAGGTTTGTTTGTTCATGCATATGTTGAATCACACAAAATGTGGACACTGATTTTGAGCTGTTACCAAAAGTGTACAATACCTTTAAACGGACGGTAAACATGTGAATTGTCATTGTTTTTCATGAAGGGACTGGCCTGTCAAAAATCATGTTTTCTACATTTTTGAGTTGTCTTCACCTCTATAGCTCCTCTCGCCTGTGGAACTCCCTCCCATCATTTCTTCGCGAATTTGACAACCTGGACCACTTCAAAGATTCGCTCAAGACTCACATCTTCCTTTATTGGAGGAGCTCGCGCCTTTGAATGTTTTTGAAACAGATACATGGCACCATACAAATGCTGTGAATCATCATCGTCTTCACCTCTTGCCTTAAAACATAATTCTAAGCCATCCCGAACTGCTGCTAAATTAACATTTTTGCTTAATTTCTTAATTACATTCATTTTGTAATGTAGGTAGGCAATCATCTAAGTAATTGCATTTTGCGTTCTCACAAAGAGACGGGCATCCCTAGACAATGTGCAAAATACATTAGATAAAAGTGGACAGGCATGCAGTTCAAGTTCCTTCTGCAGTTTCACAAAGAGATGGGCTTTTCAGCTTACAAGTGATCATGTGACATTCCCGCCCTTCATTGTGTGACAAACATACAGTATTAGATGTGTGCAAAAGTAGGTCATCATGTTTTTGCGTTTTCACAAAGAGACAAGCATGTTTGACGACTAACTATTGTGCTGATTAAACAAACTTTTTGTCATTTTCTAAAAATGTTTGATCGGGTTTAACTCCTAGGGCACTAGCTCAAATCTTGCAGCCATTTGCAGCCAGTATAGGCATTTTGGTCCAAGCCGTTCGTGGCATGTCGTGGCCGGGCAGCCTAGTTTACCGGGCCCAAGCTCTGGTGTTGTCAGCAGCAGGGTATGGGTTCGAATCCCGGTCATGACACTTGTGCCCTTGAGCCAGACACTTGACCATAATTTCCTCCTAAAAAGTTGGGACGGTAGTGCATTCTGCTCTACCAGCCAGGCTCCTAGTGGATGATACCCACGCCCACATCCTTAGGGACTGTGGAGGGGGTATAAACCCTGTTTCAGCCCTGGGTTCCCTGCCAGGAGTAGGTGGCAATGTTTTCCTGGTGACAGCTGATTTGGGTTGACAGCACAAATCAGTTAAGTGTAGCCCTCACCCTGAAGTGGCCATCCGGCCTTGTGATATCTCATAACAAAATAAACATCTAAAAAAAGCTAATAAAAATGGCCTTTAAATGTTCATACATGTAAATCTTTTGTCATTAATATTTCACAGAATATATATTTGTGGAAAAACTAGAGTACTCTCTTCTTAAAATGAACATTGCGCAATCACTTTTTAAAGAGTGCGCACAACATTGGCAAGATTGAAAGATATCAATGTTCACAGATTTGCACATAACTTAAAGACGGTCATAAGTGGGAAAACTTCCCTTGTAGTGTGTTTGGCCTGAAATGCTTTATAGTTGTTGAGAAGTGAGTAAAACATTTAGTTTTGATCTCACAGGTCCAAAACTCAATATTTGAAATTCTAGGGGGGGGGGGTTCACTATTATGTTGTGACTGTGACAACCGATTGAGCTGAAACTTGAGTATGAGTATGCTGGGTCACATAAAGTGTGACTGCTTGTTTTTTATAGTTTGGGGTTGAACAAAAAAAATTGACTAGAGCGGGATTTGAACCAACGACCTCCGGATTAACGTACCGCTCTAGTCAATTTTTCTTTGTTCAACCCCAAACTATTTGAAATTTACCCAGTCAGATTCCCCTGTGGTTTTTGCTTGTTTTTTTAATGAGAAAACACAGAGTTAAAGCATGTGGACGTTATTGGACAACATTTGCATTTGTCAAAGACCTACGCAGCAGCTTTGCATCGCTTTAATGTCAAGTAAACACTCCAGTTGGTAATTAGAGAATTTCAACAACCGACAAGCCGTGGTGGTGTGAGCCGAACATATTTATTTCATTTTTTCTCCAAGATAATTAATGCAAATTAGAAATCTGAACATTAGAAGGCAGGACTGGGGGGCATGATTCACTGTATAATTGGTATTTTCCTCCACAAATTTGTTCTGTAATTTTCTGTTTACCTTATGGAAAGGAAGTACAAGTGACTTTGACATGAGAGTTTTTGAACAAAAGTAAATGACCGAATCAATGCCTTGTAGTTCAGACAAAGATTCACTTACATTAAAGGAATAAATTGTAAAGTATGGTTTGAAGATAAACTGAGTATTTTCTAATCTGAAAGTTACCCGATATAAAGTTTAAAATGCTATCAATTATCTTGAAAAACATTTCCACTGAAAATTTGAAACTTGTCATACAGGGAAGTGCGTAATGCGTCAAAATGAAACAACCCACGCAAATAATTCCACATGTACGTATTGCGTACTGCGTTATCCTTATAAATCGCATGCATTGCTTGGCGTATTAAAGGATTGCCGCACAATGCAGGACGACACATGGCCTTCCTGATGATACAGGGCTCGAATTTTACACTGGACCGCTGGCTAGAGGCCAGTGATTTTAGCATCGGGCCAGTAAACTCATGTCCAGACAAGTCCGGCGGTCTTGTGTTTGTGTTCAAATGTTGACTTTCAGTCTGATAAATACAATTCTGTTGATAATCAAAGACTACTTACCCATAATATACAAATAAGATAAATCTTCTCTTTTTGCTTTTTCAAATTCAAATAGTTCAATTATTAATCTGTGTAGGCATTTTTTTCTTCTCACTTTAATTCTGGTCTTGTACTCAGAATTCTGGTCCAGTAAATATTTTGAGCTACAAGCCCTGCGGTCTAGTGGGTTTTCCCCCAAATTCTAGCCCTGTGATACCTGGGTCAATGAAACACGAGGAACCATGGAGTTGCACTTTGAATGAGTGTGTTTGTACTCTCCCCAAACCCAATAATGTAACCGTCCCGCTAGATGTGTTGCAGTGATTTTGAGTCGAGTGACTTGATGAATCTCCTCGTGACTTGAGTTCATCTCACTAAGTCTAAGCCCCCCATGATGCTCACAGAACAGTCACTCATCATGATTGCTAATCACGAGTAGAAACCCTCATATAAATCTACATAATGATGGTGTACGTGACCGAACTCTCAACATGTGAGTTTTAGGGAAGTTAGTTTTTTTTGTAAAAAATCTTTTCAAGAAACTACCTGCTCGCATTGCAAGAGTAACATCGGCAGACTCGACACTCAAGTCTTTTAAGGGCAAGGCAGTTTTGTTTTCCCTTAATAAAGGGGACCTCATTGTGGGCAATGTCAATTTCGATTGGAACATTTCAAGGGGCACCATTGCAATGATCAATGACCAGGGGGCATGGAGCCCCTTCATCAGCATCTAGTAATGCAGGCCTGGAATTTCATCTTTGAGATGGCAAGGCCATTTTCACTTTGCAAAGGGCACATCTATTGGAAAATCTTAAATTCTATGGGCAACTTCTGAAGGGGCACCAAGGCCAAGAGCAGGGCAACGGAGGCCATGGCCTCCGTTGCCTCCGTGTAATTCCAGGACTGTAATGAAACCAAGATTCCTCAAAAGTGAATTTAAAGGTAGATTACACCATTTGCAGACATGAAAAAAATATACTTCCAAGTTACTACAAAGTAGTATACATGTACTTGACTGAAAAGTACATCTCATTCACAAGTATCTAGTGAAATCGTTTCACCAAGTGTTAATTCATTTTGAACAAAAATGAAATTTTGTATAATGTTGAAGCGATGGTCGGCCGGCCATTGCTTGAGACTGTGAGGTTGTAATAAGTTCTGTCTGAAAGCTTAAAATCTTCACCGTTGCTCTCGTTTTTCTCGGCAGTCACAGACGCAAAATGTAAACAGGTCGGCAGTACCTTATTTCATAATAAATCCTATCCCACAAATCCACATTTTTCGTGAAAAATACAACAACTACCAATGCCCTAATTTCCCTTTAAAGATACCAGACGCTAGGTTTTGAAACTCAAGCGATCAAAACTAATTCCTTCACTAATTTCTCAAAAAATGATAGCATTTCAAGCAAATATTTCAAGGGGAGTTTTTCCCCACATGACCATCTCTAAACTTTTTTATTTTCAATCTTTTCAATGTTGTGCACATCCTGGAAGTCGGCATTTGCCAAAATGCATTTGTGAATATACATCAACTGAAGCAATTAACTTCACAGTTGTCACAGAAGCACGTCATATCTGATTCAAATAGGTGGTGGAATCGGAAATGAATTCACAGAAAAATTGACAGATTGACAAGTTACAAGTTATTCAACGGAACTGGGAACTCTGTTAGGTGGGAAGTCCATTTCCTCTCTAGACCCGCCCCCTTCTAATTTGTAAAACATATGCTGACTTTTCAACAACGAAAAAAACTTTCTACAACTTGACAGGTTTTCAAACCGAAAGTATTTTTTGTCCAGGAAAAATAGGTACAACCAGTACCAAGCATAAAAACCAACAAATTTAAACTCATCATCTGTTTCTATAAAACCACAAAAACTACACCACATCCGTTTATGTTCAAGTATGAGGTTTGATGTCTGTGAACATTCCTGAAAATGGTTTGCTGGCCTGGGGTCCCCCCCCATATTCTAGACCCAGAACCTCCCAGATGTTACAACTCAGGACGCTCACAGACTTTGTGATGACCAAAAATACAAAACTGCAAGATTGATGGACACAATGTGGGCTATTTCTTGCTCACTTTGGTGAATGATTTACATCTTTTAAGATAACTTTAATGCTCAAAGGAGATTTGTTTTTAGAAAAATCCTGAAATCAGGAAAAAAATCCTGAGAAATCACATGCCTGTTTTTAAATCAAACTAAGAAAGTAACAGAATTTGAAACAATCTTACATGGGGAAAAAACAAACAGTTTGGTGAGACAGCTGAATGTGAAAACCCATGAGAAGAATAATAGACTTTCATCGTGGTGGTTGTTTTGTTTCTCCTAATGAAACCAATGTAACCAAAATGAGACTGGAAGGGAAAATAGTCTGGCTCCTTTTCACAAATTGAGAATTAAGACTATCGGTATGTATACAGGGAATCTGACAACACTGGCTGCTGCAGTGTGATAAAAAAAAGAGTCCATCCACCCCTCCACAGAGTACACTCAAGGACTGTCACAACAAGAACTCTGCAAAACCCATTTTCTGAGCTCCCCACGCACTTGCTGTCCCGACTAATGCGCTACCAGACAAGTAGCAAAGCTGGAGCCCAAGCATTTTTTTTCCTTGGAAATGTTTTGATTCAACTTGACCCCGCGACCTTGAATCACTTCAACGTCTTGCAGACAGCATGAGGTCAGGGGCAATTATACGCTGCCTACAGGTTGTCAGGGTAAACCAGACAAAAATGTCTGTCAAATAGGAATGTCACTCCACTTTTTGGGGGGTAGAGTAACTTTAGAGACTAAAGTCTGAATGAAGGTTACATGTATTGATCTCATCCACAGTTTTTCAAACAAATTCAATTTATAAAGATCATGTCTCAAAAATATAACAGCAACCAGGCCTGGAACTACACAAAGGCCACAGAGGCCATGGCCTCCGTTGCCCTGCTCTTGGCCTTGGTGCCCCTTTCAAAAGTTTCCCATAGACTTTAAGAATTTCCAATGGAAGTGCCCTTTACAAAATGAAACTGGCCTTGCCATCTCAAAGATGAAATTCAAGGCCTGAGCAACAACAAAAAAGAAGACCCTCCTACAAAGCAAACAGGGTTTTTGTCATTCCATATTTGTTTCTTATCAGCCAACTTTACCACCAGCAAGCTTTCCTTTCACAAACATTTCCCGCTAGCTCTTAATCTAAAACTCGCTCCCGTTTAAGGTCAAAACCAATAAAATAAGGTCAGATGTCCTCCATGGTATAATACAACAGTTTGTATTAGGGGCTTGAATGTTAAGCCATGTTTATTATTCAACAATCCCTCGGGAGAACAGGGAAATTCACTTAAGACTTTTCTGCACTCAATGGAAGCAACTTATAAGCAAGTTGGACTATTTGACGGGACTTTGGACAACTCCTGAGCCATTTAAAATGTTTAAATGTCAATTATTTTCTGTTTTTGGCAAACAGAAAACCTTCATGGCCCTCATCACAAATCACCGCCAAAACCAAAAACAGTTTACAGATTTCAGTTGTTCCACTGACATCTATGAACAGAAAGTTTCCATTCCAAAACAGAATCAGTGACTTGCTCGAACAAAAAGCTTCAACTCCCATCGTGGAAAATCACTAGTCCTACAAATCAATTGCAACTTGTAGTGTATTTCAACGCATCTCCGGACAATCAAGGAACCAATAGATCATGCAAGTCTTGCGGGTATTTAAATATTTTTGGGACCACTTTGGTCCCACATACAGTAATTTAACGTGTAAAGCAAGCAAACTCACACACTTTTATGGGTCCTACATGTATGTTCGAATATGCTTGAGACTTGCACAATCAATACCAAGACTCAAGTTTAAAAAAAAAAAAAAATATGATCATTATGTTTGTGCTAATCAATACCATTATTTCATACTTAAAAAAACAGCAGCCTCATGGTTATTTTGCCCTCTGGACCACAAACATGGGAGAATAAAATCAGGTTCTTATGTACGTAGTCCTCTGATAATCTTCTTCTTCTGCTACCCTGTCTAACTAGAGCAAACCATGAATCCTGCCGAACCACACTCAGATGACGAGGCCATCAGAATTTGAATCCGATGCATAGACCGCCCGGTCAGGACATGCCACACGAAAACAAGAACAATGTATGTACTCACCTCCGATCCTAGCATTGTAGGCTATACCAACGCTGCATATACTGTTGTTGGCAAGAGCAGCCACCTCTCCAGCGCATCGAGTACCATGCCTGCAAATCAAGACACCCACAGGGAACAGTTAGTCACAAATTACAACCCAATGTCAACAAGCTTTTTGGGGGGTCTCAACTCCAAATCATTTTCTCAAAACGGCTCAAACGAAAACAAAAGGCCCAAATGTCTCAGCTGATTGCATCTCATTATTTCTAACTGAAAGTATAAGCTATTTCGATTTAAATTTTAAAGGAACATTACAAAATTAGTTTTTGCAAACAAAACAGTTGCTGGCAGTGTAAGCACTTTATGTAATCCACCATACATAAACTAACAAACCTGTAGAAGTTTGAGATCGATCGGCCATCTGGGTCACGAGAAAATAGTGAAAACCGATTACACATTTTGCATGAAATCATATAGATTCAACAAATGAATAAAACGCTCACTGAGCGATAAACTCCAATCGGAAAATTAGTTTATTCATTTCTCATCAAATATGGCATTTCAGACAGAAATATTTCAAGGGATGTTTTCTACTATCATCATCATTACCTTAAGTTTTATGTAAAAAAAAGTATATTTCAATTTTTCTTACCAATTCTGTAATGTTCCTTTAATATTAATTGTGCAGGGTTTGCTGTTGATTTTGTCAGTGACTAGCAAGCAAGACCAGTTAGCTTGTAGCTTTACTAGCCCGCAATCCTTTTCATTAGTCCGTATTTCATATGAAACAGATCATATGCTTTTCGACTAAACTAGCCAGCTCCGGGACCATTTGGAGAGAGTTTTGACTGGTCCTCGGGTGTTTCACCGAGCATTTGGCCAGCGGACCACTGTTAAGGGAGACACTGTTTGGATGCACAACGTTTGGAGTTACCTTCAGACAACATTAGTTAGAGTTCTAAGGTTAAAGTGTGCTGGTAGAAAAACAATCAAAATGTGTTAATTTGAGTTATCTGAGGCAGGTTAAGTTAGCTTAGCTGAAATACCAAACTAAGGAGTGAAAAAAAGAACCAAGTTTTAAAATTTTAGACAACTTTCAAAAAGACAAAAACAGAAAAAACATGTTCTAGTAATTCTAGAGAAGTAAAATAGAATACCATTCTAAAGACCCACAGAAGGTCTACATTCCACTTTAAAGAGGAGATTCAACATCCAAACTTTGAAACACACAACCAAAAATAAAAATTTTTTAGGGAGGGGGAACAATCTAACAGGCCTATGATTCAACCAAATGGATTAAAAACGTAACTAGGACCATCACAGATTTGTCCTCTGACAAAATATAAGTTCAATACCAAGCAATTTTCAAAATGGCTGCCATTGCTGTTATTCTAAACATATTTTTTTTCAGAGAACAAGCCTGCGATGGCCTTACAGTCGAATATCTTTCTCACTCTGGCTGTGTGTGTCACTACCAAGCTTGTATCACCAAAGGCACAATCCCAACACTGTTTTACTATTGGTATTTTAGTGTATAATAAAACATACTGCTGCTATGGGTGTTGTAGTGCATAAGTAACTTGCTCCCTGGTTAAATATTCATTTACAGACAATTACAATGTCTCCAATTAAAATCAATACAGAGAAACTCAATAAAGCCATGTTTAAACTACCATTTTACCGTTACCAAATGTGTACTTAGGCCCAACCTATAAGGACTTCATAACAGAAAACTGTCTGGGATGTGTACATACTGAATATGCTATTACATTTTAAACACTGACCACCAATACAAGTCTGCTGGTTATACAGAGAGTAATTCAGCTCCTAGTTCCCCACAGGCATGGGAGAACTCAAATTACTTGTTTGAGTTAATCATGCAAAAAAAAAATGTACATAGGAAAAAATACAAGCGACTGTATCCAGGCACCCGTAAAATGCCTAGGAGTTTAACTGCAAGGAGATTTTGCTGAGAGTGACCCTCTCACCACGAGCGAGCGCACTTCCTGTTTGAACGATGTAATATTTGAAGAAGAACAAAAATGGCGATTGGGAATTTCAGAAGCAGTTTTTACAAAGAAACACACAAGATGTAGTTTCCGTTTGATAAGACAGAGTAATTTAAAGCCAGTGGATACTTGTGGTAATTACTCAAGAAATACATTACCATATAAACTTACTTGGTAAGGAGCACCTGAGAGCTGCTGATAGTATAAAACATTGTGAGAAACGACTCCCTCTGAAGTAATGTAGTTTTTTTGAGAAAGAGGTAATTTCTCACTAAGATATTTGAATCTGAAAAAGGTTTCAGGCATGAAGCCTTTTTCAGGCATCTGAAAGCACTCAATTCTATGCGACAAGGGTGTTTTTTCTTTCATTATTTTCTTGCAACTTTGATGACCAGTTGAGCCCAAATTTTCACAGGTCTGTTATGTTATGCATATGTTGGGACACACCAAATGAGGATACTAGTCTTTGACAATTACCAAAAGTATATCCTGCCTTTAAAAAAGGGTCTGAGGTCAAATTCAGTTTTGTTATGCACTCATTTTCCAATTGTTAAAAGCCCTAATGAAAGAGGGTCAACACATTTCAAGTCTCTAACCTCACTTTAAATTGGTGTAAAATGCCTTTCCTTTTAGTGCCAAATTTGTCATTCCCGAATTTCCTTGATATTCAATCAAACCGGCTAGTAATTTGATCCAAACGAAAACAATTCTTGTTGGGAATGTACAAAACCATTTATTGTTGGAATCGAATGACATCATTGCCTTTGCCTATGACAAACTGGGGTTGGTACTCACAGAATGAGCAGTTTTCAACACGATCAAAAGTTCATGTGGCGTAAACATGTGGTTTAGGGTGCCACTGCCTGTGAGTTTACCGACACAAGTATCAACAAAAATTCACAGGTTCTTTTTTTATAATGTGAAGTATTGGGAAACGGTGTTTACTGTTATCATGAAAGCAACTTTGAACCATAAAAATCGACCACATATATATTGAGAAATCAAATAAGAAACAGTCGGACTTTCTCTCTGCTCTTCAGAATTTTGGTTATTTGACACCATCAGTAGGCTGGTGGGTCACTCAACTGGCCTTGGGGAAGTGGGTTCCAGGGTGAATGTTTTAATATTACAACTACTTTTATACTGATAAACAGCTGATAAGAGTCCCAGTGAAACCTGTGAGTAGAATTCAGAGATTTTGGTTAATGGAAATTAAGCGTGCAAACGTGGTATTGCCAAAAAATCACACGACATTGTCTAACAAGCAGGGACACTGAATCCCAAAATGACGCAACCAAGATAGTTGTGATGATGACCGTGGGTCATTTGGGTCAATTTTTTATAATATTTAGCAGCTCATAGGCCTACATGTATCTGACCAGTCTTACAGATACACATTTGTGTCATAAACACAATGTATGATATACCTCACTATAGATCCATGTTATTTGATTGGTGGAACACAATCACGTATAATCCTACATTTTGCCATGTTACTGCCGCGACGCTCCAAAATTTAATATAGGAGTTTTGTATGGATTACTATAGGATGCTTCAAAAAAAATTTGTTCCCCGGCCCTTTGTCCAAACAGGCAAGGTCGTGCCACACCGGTCAAGGTTGGTGTCTACATGGAGACATCCATGATGTTAAAAAGCCATTGTTGTTATCGTGAAAACATTTCAAACGACAAGGACGGTGTACATACAACAAATACTGAATGCATTTCCTTTATAATCACTCAGTCAAATTCTGGCTTTTCTACTGAAATAGTCAAGATTTCACCTTGTGACTATATATTCTGCCACAATGCTCTCACATGCTCAAGAATATTTGTATAATATCATAGAGGTGTCAGCACCCAATCCATCTTCCTAACACTTGTGTAAAATTTATGCAGCGTTGGAATTAGCATATCCACAGCTTCCGGGTAGGGTTTCTGTGAACGACATCAAAGCCACATTTGATTGATTTCAACAAATGTGATCCGTCATAACCACAAAGCAGAAACGCCACTACAGCGGAGAGCGTTCAAGACATTCAAGACGGCGAGCGGTGTAATATTTAAGTGTGGAAGACCAGTCAACCACACGATCGACTCATTGAGCATGTAATTATCATCTATTTCTGGCTTTAGTGACCGTGTGTGACCGCGCTGCCACTATCCCCGTCATATTCCCCGTCTGTAAAAATATTGAGTGTACACAGTTTCTCACTAAACCAAAAGGGTGTCAGACTACATGTATTTGTCCAAACTCATCCTTCGTTTGTTAAATGAGGATTTTAATAAAAAAAATATAATTCTGACTGGCCCCCCCCCCCAACAAAGATATTGACAAAATAGGGAGACCGCCAACATTAGGGCAAGATAGCCGAGTTAGTAGGGCCCCCTGCATGTTAATCTGGAGGTGGTAGGTTCAAGTCTGACTCTAGTCACTTCTTCTTTGTTCAACCAGGAAAATATTTTGAAAAATACAAATACATAATTTATATAAATTGCAAATTTTCCCGCTTTTTTGGGGGATATTTTTTTTGGGGGGGGGGGGCCTGGAAATATTAGTTAGTGAGACTCTCTTCTTTGAACCTCAAATGTTTAGAGTCACATCATGTAAGGAATACACTTAAGAGAAAACCTTACAATTTTAGCACAACCCTACCACTAGCTTGCTAACATAAAGTCATGGTTGCTCCTTCCTCCATGGTCGACACAACCAAGAAGAAGAGAGCTCAGGAAATGAATGGTACAAAGAAACATAAACATTCATAACTGGGGCTCAACACTTGCGCTACCAGGGAACAACCACTGAAAAACAAGACAAGCCCCGGTATTAATCTAGCCCAGCATGCCCATGTGGATTGGATGGGAAGCTGGTTCACTCTAGGTGGAGAGGGTAAGTAAAGTACAGATTGGGCTAGAGCCTAGACCACCCATCAATAGGGAGTGTTTAGAGGGCCTTGTACCTGGGGGCTCAGGTAATTGGGACAACAAATCTTTCAACCCCAAAGGGATGGTGGTATGACATTGATACAGGGTTCAGTACATGTACAAACCATGATCTAGTTTCAAACAAATTGCCAATTCCATGGTTTGTCACTAAAAATTGAGTACAAGTTTCAGCAATCTGGTTTTCATATTAATTTGTATAACATTGACACTTGAGCATGTGTGCTTACCCATAAACCAGCTAGTTTGAAGCCAGTTGCCAATTTCATGGTCATTCACCAAAACAGAGTACGAATTTCAGCAGTCTGGTTTTCGTATTGATTTTCACGATTTGAAGTGTGTTGTTATCAATTACAAAATTTCAACAGTTTTAAGTCCAACAAATTATTCAGAAAACAAAAATAAGTGATGTACATCTGGCATAACTGTAATTATTATCATTTATTTCTGGTAATGAAACCAAGGATGTTTCATAAGTGAACTTAATCATGTAGCTCGCAAGCCTGAGGAAACCTGTAAACAAGGGTGCTTGCTATGTGAACCTCATGGGACCTCTGGCTTAAATTTCCCATCCAAAGGACAAAGCAACTCTATGACAAAGGTATCTTGCTCAAAGACACAAGTGCCATGACCGGGACTTGGACCCATATTCTGCTGATCAGAAACACCAGAGCTGGAGTCCTGTGCTCTACAAGCCTAAATGGCACTCATAATTATATTTATAATAATAAAAAAAAAAAAAAAAAAAAAAAAAAAAAAAAAAAGCAATACAAATGATCACCTTGTACATTTTTTTGCATTATTTAATAGGGATGAGAGTCATTGCTGGCTAAAAAGAGGTCTGAAACTACAATCCATATTTTAGTAGGCCTGCTAAAAAAAAGATTGCATTTCTACCCTTTTGGTAACCCCTGGAGTTGTAGATTCTAAGAAGCCTCTAGGCACAGCATCCTGAAAGCTAAAGACGTAGATCAAAGAGTATGATTTCTTTACATCTGACGAAAGTATCAGCTTATTTTTTGTTCACCAGGCAGACATGAAAAAAAAGTCTGAATCCAGATAAAAGTCTGAAAATTCTCATCTCTGATTTTATCTTCCATCTCTTTGCCTCCAAGCCAAGGTAAATTCAGTTTCCATTCAAACACACTTTGGACGGTGGCAACTTGTGATGGCAAGCTTCAACAAGGTTCTTTTTTCCCCCTCTGCACGAGAAGTATTGTACAAAAACAAAACAAAATGTATAATAATAATAAGATATTAACTTGTTCTTATATAGCGCATTTTACAATAGTGTATCAATGCGCTTTACATTAGTGCCCTGGTCATTGGGCCATTAGCATTCCTGTAATCTTTCTCAGCTCCCTGGGGAGTACACAGCCCTGTGCTGCCATGGCACTCCAATGGCTTTTTTCAAACACAATATCAACCTCTACCCTCACAGGAGCCCATTTATACCCCAGGGTGAAATGAACCAATTATAGTAAAGCTTCTTGCTCAAGGACACAAGTGTCATGACCGGGATTCGAACCCACACCCCGATGACTCAAAACACCAGAACTTGAATCCGATGCTCTAAACCGCTCGGCCAAGACACCCTCTATATAAAACAATTTGAAAAGGGACTGAACATTTCCCTTTAAGTATTTCATATAAAAACTAAATATTGGATGCTGGCATTTTTTTAAAAAAAAAGCTTGATTGATGCCGAGGCACCAACATCATTGAAAATTCTTACCGAAACGAAACACGGCACAAGGTGTGTCTATTTCATTAGATACACGTATCATCGTAACAAACAATGTGTTAAACACACAGAAGCACACTTAATTATCTAAAGTTTCAAGGAAACGTTCCTCCAATCCACATGATGGAAAACAGAGTACACGTCGCTGCTAATCCACACATAAACCCCTCATCAGCACAAAACAATAATCATTCGCAAGATTTATCTGCAATTTATCGAGACACTTAATTAACCGTGCTTCATTATATACATTTTTTTTCTAATTACAACACGAGGCCGGACCGTATTGTCGCGGTAAACATTTTCAGGATTCCACAACAACGGGACGAGAAATTTAATTAAATTTTTGATTTCATTATTTGTTTGGTTTTTTTTTTTTTAAGTGCGGGGATAAGAGGAGTCGGTACAAAGGTATGACGACAGCTTTGTGTTTCCGATTGAGAGGAGAAGAGTGGGTGAAAGCAGGACGGCAGAGATGAAGATCTTGTCTATATGCCCCTAGAGAATTTAAATGAAGATGTTTCATGCTCCAATCAACGCAATGTGGGCAGGATCTTGTTTTATATATCTACAGACATGTTTAGTATGAGGTTTGGTTTTTATTCTCCTCCAGTGCGACACAATTTTTTTTTTAAAGGGAAGGATCACTTTTGTGTTCAACATTGGTTTGATTGAATCAGAAATGCTCCAATCAACAACGCAATGTGGGCAGGATCTTGTTTTATATATCTACAGACATGTTTAGTATGAGGTTTGGTTTTTATTCTCCTCCAGTGTGACACAATTTTTTTTTTAAAGGGAAGGATCACTTTTGTTTTCAACATTGGTTTGATTGAATCAGAAATGCTCCAATCAACGCAATGTGGGCAGGATCTTGTTTTATATATCTACAGTACATGTTTAGTATGAGGTTTGGTTTTTATTCTCCTCCAGTGCGACACAATTTCTTTTTTAAAGGGAAGGATCACTTTTGTTTTCAACATTGGTTTGATTGAATCAGAAATGCTCCAATCAACGCAATGAAGGCAGGATCTTGTTTTATATATCTACAGACATGTTTAGTATGAGGTTTGGTTTTTATTCTCCTCCAGTGCGACACAATTTCTTTTTTAAAGGGAAGGATCACTTTTGTTTTCAACATTGGTTTGATTGAATCAGAAATGCTCCAATCAACAACGCAATGTGGGCAGGATCTTGTTTTATATATCTACAGACATGTTTAGTATGAGGTTTGGTTTTTATTCTCCTCCAGTACGACACAATTTTTTTTTTTAAAGGGAAGGATCACTTTTGTTTTCAACATTGGTTTGATTGAATCAGAAATGCTCCAATCAACAACGCAATGTGGGCAGGATCTTGTTTTATATATCTACAGACATGTTTAGTATGAGGTTTGGTTTTTATTCTCCTCCAGTGCGACACAATTTTTTTTTTTAAAGGGAAGGATCACTTTTGTTTTCAACATTGGTTTGATTGAATCAGAAATGCTCCAATCAACGCAATGTGGGCAGGATCTTGTTTTATATATCTACAGACATGTTTAGTATGAGGTTTGGTTTTTATTCTCCTCCAGTGCGACACAATTTTTTTTTTAAAGGGAAGGATCACTTTTGTTTTCAACATTGGTTTGATTGAATCAGAAATGCTCCAATCAACGCAATGTGGGCAGGATCTTGTTTTATATATCTACAGACATGTTTAGTATGAGGTTTGGTTTTTATTCTCCTCCAGTGCGACACAATTTTTTTTTTAAAGGGAAGGATCACTTTTGTTTTCAACATTGGTTTGATTGAATCAGAAATGCTCCAATCAACAACGCAATGTGGGCAGGATCTTGTTTTATATATCTACAGACATGTTTAGTATGAGGTTTGGTTTTTATTCTCCTCCAGTGCGACACAATTTTTTTTTTAAAGGGAAGGATCACTTTTGTTTTCAACATTGGTTTGATTGAATCAGAAATGCTCCAATCAACAACGCAATGTGGGCAGGATCTTGTTTTATATATCTACAGACATGTTTTAGTATGAGGTTTGGTTTTTATTCTCCTCCAGTGCGACACAATTTTTTTTTTTAAAGGGAAGGATCACTTTTGTTTTCAACATTGGTTTGATTGAATCAGAAATGCTCCAATCAACAACGCAATGTGGGCAGGATCTTGTTTTATATATCTACAGACATGTTTAGTATGAGGTTTGGTTTTTATTCTCCTCCAGTGCGACACAATTTTTTTTTTAAAGGGAAGGATCACTTTTGTTTTCAACATTGGTTTGATTGAATCAGAAATGCTCTAATCAACGCAATGTGGGCAGGATCTTGTTTTATATATCTACAGACATGTTTAGTATGAGGTTTGGTTTTTATTCTCCTCCAGTGCGACACAATTTTTTTTTTTAAAGGGAAGGATCACTTTTGTGTTCAACATTGGTTTGATTGAATCGATCGGAATAAACTACATGGACAATTTATTTTTTATTTTATTTTTGTAACTTTGATTTTCCGACATTGGTTTGATTGAATTGGTCAGAAAAAAATAGATGGACAATTTGCATTTTATTTATTTTGGATAAATTTGATTTTAACAGTGGTTTGGTTGAATTGATCAGGAAAAAAACTACATGGACAATTTGTATTTTATTTATTTTGGAAAACTTTGGTTTTCAACATTGGTTTGATTGAATTGATCGGAAAAAACTACATGGAAAAACTGTATTTTGTTTATTTTCAATTCCAGCAAGTTTGCATTCTAAACAATTTTTCCATGCAAAAGGACATCTCAGACAAGCAAAGCCTGGTTCCAAGATGTGCCCTGCACTTAAAGTCAGAAAGTGTGTACAGGTGTTCATCCTCTGTTAACACATATCTGCAAATGGTCGTCTCAAACAATGTTACGTAGCAACACTGTTTGGAATGCACTCACTCATGACCGAGCAAGTCGTTCCAACCGACGTTATTAAAAATTAACAAGCAAAATGGCTGATTAACGGAAACTGTATTATTCCGCCGTCCTAATGCGACAGCAGAACTGTGAGTAGATTCAAAGCCATTTTGAGTGGAAATTTGAAATTTGTCCGCAACCCAATCCACAGAGGTTTTCAAATTTAAGGATTGGATCATTACAGTCTTGACTTTTAGCACATCAGATAAGACCATGGCTCCATGGAGTGGCGGGGCCAAGGGTATAGAGTAACAGCTGGGTAGTAGTTTGCATGATGTTTGTTGTTGGAAGTTCAGGTGATGGCTTGTAACATGAGAGCGCATGAATAATGTTAAGGGCTCTGTGTCAGAGTACAGGAAGGTTAGTGTCTCCTTGGATTCTTCATGTTTGCCCGCACCACCACGGTGCTGCGGTCTGTTTGGTTTGTTATTGACCATGGCATGCTGAAATATGAATTGCCAATCCGTGCCGGGTGAACTAGCCACGTGGTAAAAATAACATGGACAGCTTGTGTTTTCTATGTGGTAAATCACCTCAGCCAGACAGTAGCCCTAATAGTCCCATGGATTTCCTTCCTCCGTGATAGAACATGGTCAGGCCAACTCACAATAAAGGGTTAACAGTGGAATTAACCACAAAAAGCAGAAAATAATGTGTCACTTAAGATTAGAGAGTTCAAGCAAGTTTTTTTTACCAATTACCAGCGTATGTTTTATTCATCTCTCAAAAGATTGTACATATCAGTCACAACATCTTAATTCAGCCTAAAAGGTCATAGTGTGCGTCATATCCCCAACTGACCACTTCCATTCTTTCCCGTTTTGTCTATATTTATCTTCCATTTTTAGAACACAAACTTGGTATTTCACTTGTTTCCAGGAAGGGGGGAGGGGGGGGGGGACCCTGACAATTCTGTCTTTCCAGCCGAACTAACCCAAGTCCCTCACTGCCGCATACATGTACATCTCATCTAAAATTCCTAACTACCTATACACGAGTCACTACATAATGCAAAACAACAAACTGGATTGTGAGAATTCATTTATAAATTGAGGTTTTTTTGGGGGAAAGAGTTTTACAGACTTGCGCTTCTTGCAGAACGATCAACAATTTGGCTTGTCATTTGCATATGTTTCAAAGTCACGGCCAAATGTCAAGTCGATTTTAGACAAGAGACAGAGCTTGAGAATCAATACTGGAAAACCGTCCCTCACAGTATAGATAATCAGAATGTACAGAAAGCATCTATGAACTTCAAAAAAAGAAAAAAAAAGTTCTAGACGGGTATGGATTTCATGCGATGGTGGATTACAGATCTTCCCGTGGGTAATCGATCACGACTTGTGCCCTAACGCTTCAAATTGGCGGCGGATTTCGTCAGAATTGAAAACCCCTGGAGTCACGGCGCAACGGTAATGAAGTTGAGAGCGTAAGACGAATAATTCAAGATTCTCTGAATGATCGATCACGTTTGTCTTAAAGGGGTGATGCGAGAACGAATTTTGGCAGAGTACATTC
The DNA here is from genome assembly GCA_032158295.1 of Pycnopodia helianthoides. Lineage (NCBI taxonomy): Eukaryota > Metazoa > Echinodermata > Asteroidea > Forcipulatida > Asteriidae > Pycnopodia > Pycnopodia helianthoides. The sequence goes on along the minus strand of CM063247.1, from coordinate 19,931,162 downwards.
GTGTAACACTATATCTTGCTTTTAAAACTCTGATTTTTAAGGACATGATATTTAAACCATCGAGTAGCATGTCAACTTTTGAAGGAATGCTTCATTTGAAATCCAGCTTTTAAATCCAACACATGCGACTCCACAGGACCCAAAAGCACTGGGTGTTATTTGAAGTGGCCGAGCAGACTAGAGCATCAAACTCAAGTTCTGACCGCCGAGTCATCAGAGTGTGGGTTCGAATCTCCCTCGTGACACACTTCTGTTCTTGGGCAAGACACTTCACTATAATTGCTTCTTATCACCCACGAGTAAACTGGTACCCGCAAAGAGATTGTTGATGTGAGATTGTTGACTTGAATGATTAGCAACCTGTGCACAAATTTGGCTGCTGGTGCTGCATACTCCAAAAGGAGTTAAGATGGTTTCAGGATTGCTTTAAGGCACGATAAACAGTGATAGTAAATGTGTACGGGGCTTGATACAATGTTAAAAAGTGCCTGATAAACAACAATTAATATTTTTATTGATTTTGAAGTGCTTACTAAACATTGGTGTAAGGGTAAAAACCAAAATCATATCCCCCCCCCCAAAAAAAAAAAAAAAAAAATGGCTAGAAGTACTTTTCAGGTGACCAAGAAGTGTTATGTCCTTCCTTGCCAGGAAAATGCCGACATAAACCCAAATACTGGCAAATGAAAACACAATTATTTTACAGATAGTATTAACTCAGAAGGACATTAGAGTCAGGACGACCGGTACACAAGCATCAAATCTAAACTACATGTATTAAGCCGTATTATGATTAAACTTCACTGATTTGTTACTACTCTTTAAGCTTTACTGCATAACTCAGACTCTAGTCCCAAACCATCAACTCTAAAGATTAAACCATACACTGTCTGTTTTATTACATGTACGCGCGCTATAAATAATTACGCTATTTGGGGGGGGGGGGGGTTGCATACTACCCTGGACATAGAAAGCTGATCAATCTAGGTATTCAAAGGACTTTAACTAATAGGCCATGAAATGGCGTAGATTTCCTAAGAAATTAAGCCCCTGAGGGTTGGGATGAAATCCTATCTCAGATGTTGTTTTTGTAAATGTAATGTGTAGCCAAAAGGGACAGGAGAACTTTCCGTCACACAGACGAGAAGGAGAAGAAAAAATCCAACTTTCTTCAGTTTGTGTAATCTTGCACACAGTGCTGGAAGCAACTAATGTGTAGTCAGTGGAAGAAATACGGCAGTGGGACTTGACTTCACAAAAAAAACTTGACAAAACTTAACGGCTATACCGTGATAAAAAAGAACCTGCGAGGTTTTGGAGAAAGCCATCAGTAATACTCATGAAATAGGGAGCTGGGGGTTGTTTATCTTTCTTTGTTTGTTTTGTGTGTGGGGAAGAGAGGAGGGGGGGGGGGCAGTGTATTAACTATCAAGTGTATTTTGTTATGGTTTAAACATCCAAACAAAATACAAGCTAGTTTTCCCTCCCTCGTTTAGAGCCCCGTAGAGTAGATTTCAATAATGGTGTTAATGTTGACAGGATTGTAGTTTGTCAAAGTTCTTTTGAGGGATGTTGATTTACAGTTGCCTACACAAATGCAGTAAATGCCGGGTTCTCCAAATGCACAAGCTAGTGTATCGGGCTGATACAAGCGAATTGAGTGCCGATAGGTGCAAACTGCAACTGATATGCAATTTTATTTATATATTTTTTTAACTTCAGATCAAACAAATTCACAGAAATTATCAAGATAAAACTATTTAGACTGTTCCAGCTTGCACAGTAAGGTTTTTCAAACTAAGATAAACACCGGGTAGAAAACATTTCATTGACCTCATTGTGGTGTGGCATGGCCGAGCGGATAAGAGCACCGGACTCTGGTGTTTCTGTTCAACAGAGTGTGGGTTAGTGTCCCGGTCGTGACACTTTTGTCCTTAAGCAAGACACTTAACCATTATTGCTGCGTCCTTGGAATGGGAGTAAAGCCTTAGGTTCCATGTGTTGTGTAATGCACGTAAAATAACCCAGTGCACTTATCGTAAAGAGAAGGGGTTCGCCCCGGTGTTCCTGGTTTGATTGGCAGCATTATGGCCACAGCACCTTGTAAACCATTACATGGAGCTATGTAAAGTAAAAGGTCTAATACTTCAAAACGTAGCTCCACATACCTTGCAGGAAAATACTGAATGTTGAAGCACCTTGAGCATCACTGAGTGACGGATATGAGCGCTATATAAGAAGCCACTATTATTATTATTATTTCAATTCAGCATGCTTTGGCCAGACTTCCAGAACTTGAGTCCAGAATGCACCACGGTTTTGAAAAAAAAATCCTGGGGAGAACCTTGAAATGCCTCCCCAGTATGGAATAATCCGTAGAGGAAACAATAAATTAGTGTCTTTCAATATACTCTTATTGCGAGTTGGGAAACTAGGCAGAAATACACATGTACATCACATTAAAGAGAATTATGTGTTCTTTCCAACAGTTGTTGGGACATGTCTGTTTGCTAGGCAGTAAATAATAAATATTTATTGTAATGCAGCAATGAACGCTACATGGGCTTTGAGAGGGAACATTATTTATGCACTGTGAACAGTCAGGCAGATTTGGGGTAAAACAAACAAATATGAAAACAAATAAATAAACAATTACTTTCTCAGAGATGACACAATTTCAAGCAAACCTCATGATGATTGCACCTGCCTCCTAAACACAACATCAAGACAACTTAACAAAACCTCCTGAAGATGAGCAGAGTGTATTGTTTGAAACACGAAGACCACACCAGCTCTTCTCAGAGCCAACACTTTTCCAAAAAGACTTCTACACATTGTGGAACCCTCAAGTTATACTACTAAACAGAGCAATGGTTACTATTTGTTATTCTTACCCTACTTCTGCGTCTTAGGTGAATAACTGGCTTAGGTGAATAACTGGCTTAGGTGAATAACCTGGCTTAGGTGAATAACCTTGGCTTGATGCTACGCTGGTCTGCCACACTCCAGTCAAATAAATAATGTTGTACAATATTTACAACACTTGTAGAAATTATGCCTATAGAGAAAATACCCAAAAGTCTATGGTGTCCTCTAGCCAGAAGGTTGCTGTCTAGGTGTGGTTTACTGCCAATTCAGTTCCCAACCAGCCTTTGGACGACCATCTAAAAGCTAACCCTAAATAATATACCACTAGCTAACATGAGGAGCTATTACTTGTCTGTGCTGAAAGCTGGAGAAGAGTGAGGGACTCTTTTTGTCTCCATTGGTTTTTATATGCCTATGTACAACAATTAAAGGATTAGGGTCTGCTCTATGCATACACAAAAGAAGTTAACTAAATGCCTTTATATTACACTTGGGGTTTTTTAGTGGCTCTTCCTAGCTAAGGTAGAGAGTCCATTGTGATCATTCACAGTTAACATTCCAAGTACAGTTACACAAAAGGGAAAGGCAACAGCTGTTAATGGAATTTCACTACACTACTATAGCTTTTTCTTGTGACAAGGAAAATCTTGTTTGACAAATTTGAACATGGTGAAAAGGGGTGTCCTTCAGCACTGCATCATCCCATTGTAATACCGGTGCCCACAGAACACCGACTCGGGGGAAACCGAACCGTCCTTCAAATTTGTACATTAATTTTCTTTTTTTTGAAAACCGGTTAATTTTTTTTTGATGAAACATTTTGCAATCCAATGCAAGGGAAATCATTCATCATGATCCAATCCGAAAAAAAGGTATCTTGTTGTTTTATGAAGCATCTTATATTCAACCATTGACCTTTTAACGAGGGCGAATTTAGGTTTTTAGGTCAGACGTTTATAGTTTAAGAAGGAAGGCTTTATTTGGAGGGGGGGGGGTTCATGAACACCCTTCCTCAGTGTACGGCATAAGATTGCCTGGATGTTAACTTCAGGAAACTGTCTCGAGACGTAGAAGCTGTATTTTTCTTCCGTCTCAGGTCCAAGCCAATATTAACTGAGAAAATCTCTAAAGTGTATAAATTTTCAGGCTGGATGCATGACGTCCATTTAAGTGTTTTTTCTACGGGGGGGGGGGGGGGGGGGGGGGGGGGGCATGTTTTTAAGCACTGGTGGGTAATGGCCAAACATTCTTGTTAAGGGTTTTCGGCATTCTGAAATTAAATTCTGGTCGCTCATGTCAACACAGGATCTGTTTACACACACATAACAGAACTAGTCAAAACAAACAGAAATTGTCTTAGCAAAAGCAGCACAAAGTCATCCAGAAAAAAAGGTCGTCCATAAAACTTTCCAGTCACTTCCCAATCAACCCTTGAATGTCCCCTTTATGAACCCTGTGAAACCTGCTAAACCAAATCCGGGGTTTTTTCCCCTCGAATGTTTGAACATCTGTATGGGATCAAGAACGGGAACACTGCAAGGACATTGCTAGTTCAATAATCCCTCTTCCTGACAATAATAGCGAGGTGTAGAATAGAAGCCTGAGAAAACCTGTAGTTAGTGCTGGAAACAGTCACTGGACCACTGGTCGCAGTCCGGTACTTTTAGCACTTGACCACTGGCCGCAGTCCGGTACTTTTAGCACTTGACCACTGGCCGCAGTCCGGTACTTTTAGTACTTGACCACTGGCCGCAGTCCAGTACTTTTAGCACTTGCCCACTGGCCGCAGTCCGGTACTTTTAGCACTTGACCACTGGCCGCAGTCCGGTACTTTTAGCAATTGACCACTGGCCGCAGTCCAGTACTTTTAGCACTTGGCCAGTAACCCCAAAACCAAACCAAGTTCTGCAGTCTAATGGTTTCCCAAACACAATTTTTGTTTTGAAGATTTACAAAATGTTTACTTCAGTTTTTGAATTCCAAACTTCCTAAAACTTCCTTAAGTTCAGCAAATATAACAAAATAGATATAAAATGAAATCCTGTGTACAGTTCTGAGCACCAAAACCTGTGATCTGGAGGAGTTGTTCTTGAACTTCAAGCCCTGGACCCGATTTTACAGAGCTGTTTCAGCAGAAAATATTGCTGAACAATTTTCTGCTAAGCAAAAAATGTGCAGAATACCAGTCATAACTGGTGTGTATGGCAAGGCATTTTGTAACCAGATTCTGGTTAGCAAATTTGTTGGTGGTTAGTTACTTTTAGTGCTTAAGCAGCTGGTACCGATGATTACTTGCTATGAACAAAACAAAACCCCCAACCTTCCATGTAGAAAACAAATAATTTAAGTTTACTGAGCGTTAATCTTCGTCCTATGAAAATAATTCTGAGAAGAAAAAACAACTTATGGTTGGCAATGATGTAATCAGATCTAGATAATCACAAAATGTTATGTTACTTGAAGGTTACCCAATCTGAATCAGTTTACCTCTTGAGGCTATTTTCCCCAAAAGGGCCGACTAAATAAACCCCAGCATCACATGAGCATTTTTGGGTTCCTTTAGGCCTAAATGGCTTACATAAATACCACCAGTCTCACAAAAAAATACTATCTTATGACAAACATTCACCAGCCTCACAAAAAACCACCATCTTAAGCAGTTGAACACTGAGAAATACGACCTTGCTGCTTTGCAAACCAGGAACGAACTTTAACAATCGGGGTCATGCGGCGGGCACTACCTGAGGACCAAAACTTGTGGACCTTTGTGGATCTTATTCCAATGATTCACTGGGAATATGGCCTCTCCTTAGAAAACAGTAAAGGGGCCTCTGGAAAACCAATCGCACGTATTCCTTAAACAGCTACCTGAGCGAAAACCTGTTAACGGAAATGCCATTTAAACTTGTTTGAAATGTGTTTGTTTATCATTTAAATGGATTTTGGACATTTTTACACTTCTGAACTTTTCGTAATTATCGATCAAAAAGTTAGGCCCCAACCAAACCTCAAGGTTTAAATAAACTAGCTACACTTCTGCCGATATCGGCATGCTTAAAAATGACAATATTTCGGCATAATTTGTGGAATGTTGCTTTTTCCATACCTCCATGTTGCAACAAAGCGCCATTACAAAACGGAGCTCCCTAATTTGACTAAACAGGGCTTTTCAAGAATCTTTCTGAAAAGCACCTGAGCAGGGTATTCAAAATTATTGCTTTTTTTCACAATTGAAATCTGTTCAATCTCATATGAACTCAAGTTCCTTATTGATTGAAATTTTGTTTACATAAATTTTAGCAAAGATCGATTGTTGGCTTTTTTCGCTCAAGCTGGTCTTTAAAGATGTTTCCAGAAAATTGGATGCTGTGATTGAGTGTACAGAAATCCTGAACCAAACCCAAAGATAAATGTTTCTCAACTACAAGCTGGTTTAAATCGTACATACACTTTCAGAATTGAAAAAAAAGAAGTCCATCACAAATGTTCTTCAAAGTGAACAAAATATCAATTTCGCCCTCAAATTGTTTCATTCATCTGACCATTCACATGTCCGCAACCAAACACCCAGTGCTCAATATCCCACAACAGTCCGCCTTCAACCTGCAAGAAATATTCTTCCAAGTACTCGGGTTCGCCAAATTATCAACGTCATCTGCAAACAGGAGTTTTTATTTGATCATCCAGGCAGGATCTATGTATGGGAAATCCTATTATCAATATTGTTTTCTTTTTGAAAGGGGAAAAACCCGAAACTTCCTGGCTACCCTTGCCGGGGCTACCCAGACAGTAGATCATCACTAAGGTAGTTCTTCCTGTCTTCTCTTTGGACCAGTTATTCCCAGGGGAGTATAATCGGCCTTCCTGAACAATGTGACTGTACTACTGAGTAACATTTCCGTGTAAACTTATGATTGAGATCTCAAAGGGCGAAACAAGCAGCTGCGGAAATCGCTATGTCCTGAATAAATGTTCTCGGCCAAAACTGTCTATTTCACCGGTCTGTTCTTTTCCCTTAAAAGGTAGGGTCATAGATTGGTAAATGCTCCCAAAATGAGCGACCTTGAAAACTTACTTGGTGAGAAACACTGTAGCTGTTGAAACTATTTTGAGAAAAGAGTCCCCTCGAGGTAATATGGTTTGCATAATTTGTCACCCCAAAACAGTTGAATCTGAACGAATCATGCATGAATCGTTTCTCAGATTTCTGGGGGGGTTGGAGTCTGTTTGCGAATGCTGCTGGTACCCGCTATCGACTCGCTTAACGTAGATGGGTTTGACATTCTTGTGAAAATAGTGTGACAGTTTTTTTGCCGTTTTCTCAGCAAGTAGACACCGTATTCAGCTCAAACTTTCACAAATGACTTTTATTGTACATTTCTTTGTAAATTTGCATATAAATCAGCATTACATTCCCAGAAACCACTCTATGGTCCTACCATTAAAAGGTGAAAATGCAACTGTGAAGCTAGCTATTAAATGGTGTGACGTTATTATTCACCGCTACACATTCACAGTCACAGCGAAGACACTATACAACGAGCGTTAGCGTCTTGCACAGGATGAGTACTGCATGTGATCAACCACGTAGTGGCTCGCTAGCTGCTTGTGGGCACCTGGTCCCTGAGAGAGCCACACATGTTTGCGGAAGTGGTTCAGGTATTCCGAAAGACCCCGGTTAATAATCACACAAACAGGCTTCAAGATGATACGAAGTGACGGTTACAAACCTTGGAATTTACCCACTACTTCCTTTCTATAATGCATTCAATAACTTCCACTTTGAAAACATTGTACGTATCTTCAAGGACGTTAAATTTGCATCTGGATAAGGAATATTACTTGCGTTTTACCCCATTCACCAATATTTCTCAAGCACTTTTTACTCAGTGCTTCCCAAATCCTGCGCGGGAAAAAAATATATATCCACGGCATATTACTCGGGTGAGATTCAAACTCACGACCTTTGCCATTCTAGAGCAGATGTCTCACACCACTAGACCAAAGAGCTCTAGCCCAGTAGCTAGGGGCATTTCAAATTGTGGATTTTTTTTCCACAGGACATAGGAAGGTAAGGAGTAGATTCGTTAAAAAACACAAATCGGTGTATGGGTAAACCATTATATTCATGACATATTTGTTTATCTAAACAGATCAGGCGGCTGTTTCGTACCTTCCGTATCTTTCACCCACACTTAGTGTCAGGGTAATTTAACCACAAATACTTAATTTGGGGTTAAACAAAGAAAAACAACAATTAAAATAGAGCGGGAGTTGAACCAATGACCTCCAGATTAATGCGCTGGTGCTCTACCAACTGAGCTACATGTATCTAGCCCTACAAGTATGTTGGCGGTCTTCCTATTTTGTCAATATCTTTGTTCCGGGGTGCCCAGTCAGAAGCCACACAACCTTTAACTGCCGCATGGCCAGGGATCACACCCAAATTTACAATAACTGATAACTGGGAAGCGGCAGCAAGGGGATCACCATAAGGGGATGCAATATTTTTTTTACTTCAAATATCAAGTAATACACCACAATGGAAACTGACTGGGTAAATTTACAGGGAAATTTTAAGGGATTTACCCGAACACAATTCCTGGCTTATATTCCAGTGTAAAATCATGGTATTTCTCACATAATTGTTACACACGGCAACACCCACTGACGTGGGAAAAAGTCCCCTCCTGTTATGATACCCAAAAAGGATACAAAAGTACAGCGCAATGAAAACAGAAACTGCCTTCTGTAATATGCCTTAACAATGAGCTCATGATTCAGGGAATCATGAACATGATTTCATTTTGAACGCCTCCAACAACATAGCCGGTTTCCTATCCGCAGGATATTTTGATGGTGACATAATCTTCTTGTGGTATTTGTAAAATAATTTACTTCATAGTGTGCACATATGGCCATACAGGCTCCTCCATTGGTATGCAATTCGCTTGTGGAGGACTTTTCAATTACATTACAGCTATTAGAATGCCACGAGGACCTTTCGTAGAGCCTGTGAGTTTACCTAAATGTTCACAGCGCTGTTTTCCATTTATCAATTTCCTACGGGAATTTCACAATGGTCACTGTCCAACATGGTCCTGGCCTTGGCCTTGTTTCCCCCCTCCGAAAATACTCCCATAAACTTGAGATTTTTTGATGGAAGTCCCATTTTCTAAAGTTCATGTAGTATGGCTTCTCCCTCCCAGCAGGTCATAGCCCTGCACTTGTACTTAAATGTTGGGTCATACTTTGGTAATAACCCTGAAAAAACATTGTCTAAAAAGCCTACTTGAATTATAAAGATGGTAATGGTGGTAAGCATCTTGTGAAATTATTTGGGTCTGAAATGCTCCCATCGATGAGCAATCAATAACAGTATGTCAACAAATATAGATCTCTTTTTTGTTGTAAAGTGTTGCGATACCCTTTTGTGTAAGAATGCTAAGTGCTTAACTTATAAATTATTAATGCCAACATTTGTAATAAGCACTCTAGAAATGCAAACATTTCAACACCTTGTTCAAATAAAAATAGGAAGCTTACAATGTAGCTACCCAATGCGCCTAGTTGCAATACACAAACACTTAAGAAATATGACAGACTCGATAGAATAAATATAACAGACTCGATTGAGAAAGCAACAAATGCTGGAAACACAACAACTGGTACAAAGGCTTTTTTTGGACATGTTTAGAATATGAGGATATGAGAGGGGGAAAAATGGCTTTCAACAAGTGCTGTGCATGTATGCCAAGGCCACAGAGACAAGCAATACAAGGCCACAGCTATGGCCGTGGGCTTAGTGACCACTGAGAACATTGCTCAGAGACATAATGTTCACCTACATGTACTTGTAGAAATCTTGGAAAGGGAGGGAGGACAGAAAGGAGGGGGGCTTGCCCCTCAAGGGAAAGAGTACATTCAATCCAATGAAAATGGAAAATAACATGAAAATATGTAATCATTGGGTACCGTTTACTTGAAAGCATGTGCGCGTACATGTAACTGCAATTTTTACAAGATAAGTTTTGACAGTAGGCCTATGTCTCTTGACAGCAAAGCGGTTTGAATGAATGTACTCCTCAAAAATAAATTGTGACCATCCCTTTTAAAGAATCAGCTCTTCAAGCTTTCAGGCCTGATGCTTTCGTTTTTGCAAGGGCAAGGGCACCGAGGCGCTTTCTCCTTCTCCTTGGTAAAGGGCACCTCTGCGACGAAATGGTCAGTTCTTATAAACGTTTCAAGGAGCACCAAGGCAATGACCGGGGCCATGGACGGGATTACCTCCGTTGTCCTTTATGAAGTATCAGGCCTGAACTGTTCATATGGTGCATTATATTACAGTATATATTATGACATCTGGAAGTGTGAAAAGGTCAACTTGTAGCTTAGAATTTACTGCACCAAATAGTTTTGAGAAAGTGTGACGAGACAACTTTACAATTTTGAATATCTGAAAGAAGTTGTGGAGGAAACAAAGTACCAAAAGGACGTACATTTACACAGCTCCCGAGTGCGACAATAAATGAAAGAACTAGGGAGTAAAATAAAGAAGAGAAAAATGTTCCAACCTGTTGATGTTTCCGAGCGAATACCGAGGTTGAGGGTCGGCATCGTTATCGTTCAAATCATAACTCCCTGGTGCGTCCTTTTGTTTTAGTGTTTAGGATTAGCGATGGTTAGCATTCAATGAGTGAGAAGAAAAAAGATGAATGAACGGGTGAGTGGATTAGAGAGAGATGTGATATCTGCAGCACCTGAAAAAATCTCCTTTCGACTGATAGCATGCTCAAGTTACAAATCCTCCAGAACCAGTCAGTAATTTTATTTTTTAAATTTTTTTTAGGATCAATTTTTTCAACGCAATGTAACCATTTAAAAAAAAAGACATTTTGTCACTGTGGTTTTGTCATTGTCATATAAAGCCAGTTTGGTGCAATTTATTTTGTAACTGTATGGTGAACATAATTATAGCTCTAGTTTGTTAATATATTTGTTCCCTGGTACCCACTGTCACCTTGCAAACGTGGATGGATTTGACGTTCTGAATGTTTCATCAGTCACAGGTTTTTTTTTTTTAAATAGTGTATTCAGCTGAAACTTTCACAGGTGTTTTAGATTGTCTCTTTAATGATCATTTGGCCTATGAATCAGCAGTACGTTGACAAAAAACAATGACCCTACTTTAAAAAAACAAAAAAACAACATTGTCAATTTGTTTGTGGTTAAAAACAGACACAAAGACGAGGCGTGGAAGATTTGGTATTGGGCAATGCTATCACTTTGTCAGACAGTTTACTTTAAAAAAAAAAAAACTTCTCTTCAAAAATGAAAACGAAACTAGAAGTAATTGTTTCAATAGCATGTTTTAATGGGAACCACATCTGCCTTTAGAAGTACAAGACCTTTCAAAGCTATTGAAACTACAACCACACAACCTAGATCCATTACCAACTTAGGTGTTAGTGGCATGTAGAACAGAGGGGGAAATTGTTCCACCTACGTTAAACCTAGGTTCTGTGAACAGAAGTAACAATTGCTATAAAAGGAAAACATGAAAGGAACAACGATCAGCGTGATCAGAAACCATTAATGTTGAGAAATTGTGAAGCACATCATCTTTTTGGTTTATTGTATAGTCATGATGTCATGAGAGAGATACACGGCAACACTAATTACAATCTTTTGGGAACTTTGCAAATATTTATTTGGGATGTTTTTGTTTTGTTACACAAGTGAGACTCAACAGAAATATATTTCAATTTGCTGCAGAGTATTGTGTACATGAATACAAGCATTTACAAAGTTTATGTTCTCAAGCAGTGTGCAGTTAGCCGGGGCCCAATTTCATAGAGCTACTTAAGCACAAAAATCGACCCAGTGCAATATAACTGTACCATTTTCAACTGGCATCTTGCTTGTTTTTGCTCAGCAGAGAACTGTTAAGCACTATTGTCTGCTTTTAAGCAGTTCTATAAAATTGGGCCCTGAGCTTGGCATGAGATACACATAACACTTTACATTTCATACTAGCCTTTACTGATCTTGTCCAATTTTTTTCTGACAAGGGGGGAAAGTCCATTGGAAATTTTTAATGGGGCAGCAAGACTGAGGGCAATGGTTGCCATTGCCTCACAGGATTTCTCAGCCTACTGCAATTTGTCATCTTCTGTAATTGTGTTCTCTCTGTAAATATGACTGTACAAACACCAAACAAATGGCCTGCTTCATGATGACAGCAACCAGGCTGTGTGGAAACGCAGGCGTGTTAGTTTAAAACATGGCATTGACATTCATGCAAGAATAAACCCCCAAACCCCTCTCCCATCTTAACCTAGCTTGACTACGTTCGCTGCAGCTGTCTCGGGATAAGTTGACTGTACATTGTGAAGGAACGTGACATTTGGTCACAAGGATCAACATCTTTCAGTTGAGTATGTGCGGTGAAACAGATGCTTAAAAAAACCTTTCAAATACTGCGCTCCGAGAGAACAGACATTACATCCTGTATCCGTGAATAAATTGATCTTCAAAACTTGCTGTGTACTCTTTTTGAATGTAGTGACGATAATAGACAATTATAGGGTTCCATGAAAACGCTCAGGCCATGTCAAAATCAAGCGACTTCGGCTATGGCTATGGCTGTCCACAGCAGCGACAATGTTAAACAATAGATCTTTTCAGCAACAATCCGGCCATAGCCACTGACAAAGTCGTTAATTTGGATTTGGCATTAGAACTAAAATTCAACAGCAAACAACTCTTTAGAGGCTTTTCTTCAAAACTGTATGGTTTGTTTTCGTCAAGATTTTTTCTTCTTTTTCGTTTATAAATTCTTTCCCTTTGTATCAATGCTACCAAACTGAGAGTGCAGAATAATAGTCTGATCCTTTTGGTCATTATAGAAAATCAGTGTCCATTATTGCTACTGCACGCAAGGGTACAAGACAAAGATGAAAGCAGTATATTTATCATGAATGACACTCTTCACTAATCACTTCAAAGTTTAAGCAGAAAAAAATTCCTTTCAGCAAAAAATTGCAGTCAAGCTGCGCACACGTGATCACTGCGAGTCAAGTCAGGCATGAGGGAGGGGGGCGCGTGAGGGGTCATTTAAGGGATCATTCACAACACCTGTTTTCATTGGTGTAATCATATCTCGGCTGGGGATCATCGTCTCCACCGTTGACATCATAGCTGGCCACCGGGTCCTGAGACATTTTTACAAAAGCACAAAACATGTACAGCATGCAGTACAACAGGAACAGATGGTCCACCAAAAAACAACGATCGCAGGCCTGATGCTTCACTTTTTTTTAAGGGCAAGGGCACAAAGGCGTTTTTTCTTCTCGGTAAAGGGCACCTATGTGAGGAAATTGGAACTTCCTAAATCGAAATCGGAACTTTTCACAGGGCACCAGGGGCAATGACCGGGGGGGGGGGGGGGGCAACGTTGCCTCCGTGAAGTATCAGGCCTGTGATAGTATGCAGAGAATACATTTCAAGTATCAAAGAGAAGCTTTGCTGGAAAAAGACAATTTTTTTTTTCTAAAAGGAACGATACATAATTGGTTTTCGAGTTTCAATCTGAAAGTGTTTCTATATCAACTTGGGTGGTCGTGTTATGAGAAAACACTTAATGGAGGCTGTTTGGTTTTCTGGGGGCAGAGATTGCATACATGTTCAACAGTCTTGTAACTTGTAGTATTCAAATTTTTTACTACTTGAGTACCGGTTTTATGGTGCTCATACTCGGCTAGCAAAACACTCATACTCAAAGGCCATACTCGATACTTGCCTAAAAAATCATCTGTACACGTACATTAGTCATATCGATGCTCGACTGAAAATGTACTCGGCCTCCGATTTTAAGTACTAATGGTCAAAATACCACTTTCCTATACGTTTGTTAATGAACAGAGGAATAAAGCTCTGATTGAAAACGTGTTCATATTTAAAAGATAACGATCATAACAAGCACCCACTGTCATCTAGACAGTCTAAAAAAGAATTGTTTGCATACCTCATTATGCAGTAATTTTTGTATTAAGTGCTCGTTCTCGTAATCAGTAATCAAAGTACTTGGTACTCGGCTGTTGAACCTGGTAACCAGCAATCAGAATACTCAGACACTCAAGTACTTGTACTGGAGTACTACTCGGCCACCTTAGTACTTGGCAGTTGATAATCGACTCAAAAGTACGCCACTACAACACTTAAGAAAAACTCAAGATCTGAATATACTCTTCTAAAAACCCAATGATGTATCGTACCTTTAAAATTCAAGTGTCTGTCCTGTGCAGGGAAAAATTCTGTTTTGTTTTGACACCACAGTTTTAAAATACTGCTTAATGCAACCCTCCTTCAACCACAGACTGCCACAAAGAACCACACCTTCGAGGCCAGCATGTGGTGCATGGGTTTCTTCTGTTTGTACAGCTGGTAATACGTACGTGGAAACCCCTGGCTTGTGTACTGTGGACTTAATCTCCACCGTCTCATGTGGTATTTTGTGGAAAGAGCCAGTTGGGCAGGAGAGTGCATCAGTTTAAAGTGTGGCAAGATTGACGAGAGTGGTCGGAAAAATGTTTGACTTCTGGTAAATGTGAATGCAGTCAGTGTGTTCTTAATCACGCATTACAGCACAGTGCACATATATGCTTCCAATATTGATAAACTTCTTGATAAATTCTCTTTGAACATTAGATATTCATTCAACTTTAATATATGAGTACCAGAAACCAGGTCAAGAAGAGAGAAAAGGTCTTGCCCTTTTTGTGTTATCAGAAGAAACGCATAATGGTGTATTTGTATGGATGCAAGGAATCCATCAAAGTCAGCCACTGTATGAAGCAGTGTCCGACTTTGCGGCTGCGGCTTGATCATCGCGTGATCTGTGTTGAAGCATAGGCGGCCCATAGCAACACCCTCAGCAACAGCCACAGCCACAGCCACCATTTTGGACACGGCCTTAGTTTGGGTCTGCAGCCACGAGAAGGCACTCTAGTGAGGTTCAGGCAGGGACTCGGCCACTGCTTCCCAGGCAATAACCGAATGCACTCTTCATTTCAGAATATGCACAGAACAGACAACTGTTTGTAATGCCCCAAAAGAACAATTGCACAATGCACACATTGACACTTTACTGTTTGCAAAGAAAGACAAAGACATGCGAATGAAATTGAACACATTTAAAGACAACAACCTCAGAATTTATTTCCTA
The DNA here is from genome assembly GCA_032158295.1 of Pycnopodia helianthoides. Lineage (NCBI taxonomy): Eukaryota > Metazoa > Echinodermata > Asteroidea > Forcipulatida > Asteriidae > Pycnopodia > Pycnopodia helianthoides. The sequence goes on along the minus strand of CM063247.1, from coordinate 19,916,068 downwards.
GAGGAAAGAAAGATTCCAAATGGAGCATGTCGGGGGAGATACATGTACTTTCCCCAATTTGACAAGTTCCCTGACGACAAATGCAATCATACAACACATTGATCCTCTATCATAAAAGGGTCCAGACTATTTTTTTCCCCATTCATCTTCACCTTTAGTGGGGCAGATACAGGAAATATTTGGGGGAATTGTGCCTTTGATGATACAAGCATGGACTTTGGCACACAGTCAGAGTAACAAGCGATTTTCAAAATGTTCAAAATGGCTGACCTTGCTTGTTATTCTACAATATACCTTTATATTTTTTCTCAGGACAAATCTGCAATGGCCCTATAGCCAAACATCTTTCTCATGAAATACTCTGACTTCGCACCAAATTCCATGATTGTATCATCAAAGGCACAATCCCACCACCTACTGTACCTGCCGTACTGTTTGGGTTCATTCATTTAAATCAGAAGAACTAGTTTTCTGCACCAATGGTCTCTACATGGTGCTGCCATCTACCCAATTAACTCAATATAATCATAGTGAGGCTAAAAGGGAACTTAGTCTGGCCCCTTTACATGAAACGAGAACTACATTTACCTATGCTACTATGGATACAGGGGACCTGACAAACACGGCCATAGCATGATAAAGCCCCTGCTGGGCCCGGCCATGACTGCCACGGCATTCTCTCAGTAACCATCTTCCAAGTCTTCAACAATTGATATTTTGTCCCAATGAATGACTCATGAAGGTCGTATGCCAGTAAGATTACAGTCCAGTAATGAATATGATTAGATTAAAAACCATTTAGGAATCCACCTGGGTCACTGGCGACCTAGGAAAGAAATCTCCACATGTGGAAATACCACTCCTTATTCAATTAAACAGTTGCCATAAATGTTTGCTGAGGTTAATCTCTAATGGTTCTGTAGCAGAGCGCCAGTTAACATGTCTTGCATTTCTTGATTCCCACCCCCCCCCCATCTGAAGGCACTAGTCCATGTATGTTAAAATCTTCACCAAATTTTTGTTGATGATAAATAGTGCGCGATCCAATAGGACTCAATCCCGAACTGGAAACTAACCACCAAGACACACTACATCGATTTCATTTGACATCGTAACAAATTCTAAGTATAAGTTTTGACAATTGGGTTAAAATGTATACTTACGTAGTTAGCGCTAAGATCCGGATGATTTTTCTCGATGCCGTCATCAAGTATGGATACCACCACATCCTTCCCCGTGTAGCCTTTCTCCCAGGCTGGGATTACATTCATATCAAGGCCTGGCTGGCGTTGCTAAAAGGGAGATAAAAATGGAAAACGTTGAGTCCCCAAATTTATTCGTCAAGCTGGTGTCGATGCCGATCAGAAAGTATGTGTACTTGATCAGCTGAAAGGGGGATAAAAATAACAGGAAGTGGAACATACATCGTTTAATAGATGTTAAATTAACATCTACATGTACATGTATAAACTGTTGCGGTACCCACTGTTAAAATACAATATAGGGTTCAAACTGCCTCTAGCTACATTTACTGGGCAATCTCGGTGGTCTAGTGGTAAGACATCTGCTCCAGAATGGCAAATGTCCTTGGCTCGAATCCCAACCGAGTTTGCCTGTGGATTTTTTGTTCACAGGGCTCAATTGAGTGTATACAGTGCTTTTACACACCTCTGGGTACATGTACATGGGGTAAGGGTAAACCCAAATAATAACACGTATTTGTCTTTTACATATGTACATGTATTACAAGGGCCGAATTTCATAGAGCTGCTTAAGTACAAAAAGTAGCTAAGCACAACAAAATTATGCTTACCAGAATAAGATTACCAGCAAAACTACCATATCACATGTACAATTTGTAACTGGTGTCCTGCTCATTTCTGCTAAGCAGGCACTTGTTAAGCAATATTTTCTGCTATAAAGCAGCTCTATGAAATTGGACCCAGATCAATTGACCCTTTTCATCATCTCATCACGCACAATAATTCTTGGTTGCGCCATTTTGGGGAATAAGATTCCCCGTATGTTTCTGGGCAAAGCGTATTTTAGACGACGCATCTGCAGTCTTAGACGCACACCATACATGTATCTTTACAAGCAATTTGACTCCCAAAACGGCAGAACCTGGGCAGACAGTACATGTAGGCCAGGGCTTGACATTAAAACTGGACCAAAGGCCCAAGGCTAGAGATTTCAGCGTCGAGCCAGTAAACTCACGAGACTGGACAAGTCCGAGGGTCTTGTGTTTTTCAATTGAATAATAATAATACCTCACTGTGCAATATCTTGAACAACAATGAATTATGGTTAAATGTTGACTGTGAGTCTGGTAACTACATTATCATTAAGACAGAAGAGATTTACATCTTCTTACCATGTCTTACCATGTCTTAGTGCTGGGTCAAACAAAAACAATTTACATATATATGCAGGGGTAGAAATAGACATCCGACATACCGGGGCTAAATTTAGCCCCTGGGTGAGCAAAAAAAGGACCGGCCCACGGGCTGTCCTCCTGGGACTAGGGGCTTTTCCCAAATTACCAATGCAGTATTGTTTTTAAAGACAACACAAATTATCTTTAACTCACTCTCTCTCTCTGACTTTTTCCCTCTCTGTAGTTATTTAAGTTACAATTTTGACAAATAAGATTAATATTTTTCAGTAAAATTTAAATACAAAAGAAAACAGTTCCAGGGGGGAACGCTCAATGTTTAGTGCGCTGGTAAGACCCTAGTTTTACGCCGCGACCCTAAACTTTTTAATCGGCTTTTTAAAAAAAAAATGGGGGGAAAAAAAAAAAAAAAAAAAAAATTTTAACCCCGAAGAAAATCTCTGACTTTTACTAATTTAACATGTTCTAAGCAACATTGACATAAAAACCAGAACATATCAAGAAATGTTTACAGATATCTCTGTGATTTGAGTCTCATGGTTTTGCGATGTCCTGCGACTCGACTTCGAGCGAAAATACCCACAATGCAACGCACAGAGCGCCACGTGTGCACACGGCGCTGTTTGGAGCGCATTCCACGGATTTGCGCAATCTTCAGATTGCGTACATTTTTGCCAATCGGCCGCTTGAACTGCCCATCTAAAGAGCGCAAATTGAAGATTGCGCACAATTTGCAAGGTCGGGCAGATTAACTGCCAAACCTGCAGAGCGCAAACTGCAGTTTGCGTGCGATTTTGCCCAACTCGTTGAGCAAATCCATAGATTGCGCTCAACAAATGAACGATCGTGGACGTATCGTCAATCCTATCAGAATAAAATTAGTCCGTCCGTTGATGGGACGATACGAACGTTATTTGAATAAAACCATCAATGAATTTCCACTCTGACTGAATGAAATACGGGGGGAAATGGTTCAGGTAAGAATGGGACCAAGGGTTTTTTTAAGCGCCGGAAGCGTTGTAGAAATAGAGGGTCAAGGGGCTTTTTATTGGGGACCAAGCGCTAATAGTGCCGAGGCGCCGGGTTATTTCGAAGCCTGTATATATGTCATGTATGTAAAGTACATGTGTTCAAAACAATACAGAAAGTTTTTTCTCATTTTAATTCTGGTCTTTAAAAAAAATGCCAGTCCAGTAAAAAATTTGAGCAACAAGCCCTGTTGTCTTGTGAATTTTTCAAAAACATTAGAGCCTTGTATCCCCTTGTGACTGTCAGTGACAAGGGTCCAACCCTCACCGAACCTTAAATTCACACTATCCAATGAGACTACATTGTACTTAGCTTGCATTTCACTAGTTCACCCACTTTTCCACTGATTCATATGTTACCTTTCAAAAATTGTACTTTGCATTTATAAGGGACTTGAGTTTCAAGCCACAGGGCAGGCAGTGATTTTATTAAGCTAAGTTCCGAATGATCTAGCCAGTCTTACTGAATGAAAACAGTTTGTTTTATATACCACACACATTGGTGGAGCATACACACACACACATTGGTGTAATATTGGAGTCCAATATGGATAATTATTGGATGCTTCGCTGCGCTGTTTCAAAATAATTTATCCCTGCCCATTTCTCCAAATGAGGCAAGGTCCTGTCACGGCAGACAAGGTTGGTGTCTACATGGAGTTGTCCACGTTGTTTAGAATGTTTTTTTATAAAAAAAACATTTCAGAGTTTCGGGTGAACGAGTTTCCGTACCTATTTTGTGTTTATTGTGACAAAATTCCAAATGACAAGGATCTATTGTGTGAGTTATAAAGGAAATATTGAATGCATTTCGTTCGTGCATTGTCGCAGAATATAATCACTCGGTGAAATCTGGCTTTCCATTTCACTTGGCTTTGCCTTGTAAAATGGAACAGTCCATTTTTGACCTCACGATTATATTCTGCGACAACGCACTCGAACGCATCCAATGTTTGTTTAATGTCCCTCGGGTGTTTGACTTGACATTTGGCCACAGGACCATCGTTAAGGGAGAAGACATGCTTACTTTTAGGAGACTCCCACCACTTATTGATCATTATAATTTATTTAAAGTCCAGTGTATTATTGTCTAAGCAAACTGAATGAGTAGAAATAAACTGAACTGAACTGAACTTCATGAGTCTATCTTGTGGTCATTGAAGCCTTTACCCCCTTCAAGCTCTTGTCGCAGCCCTTCTGCCTTTATAATTTATTCCGATGAGAACGTTCTAAACCCGTGATGGAAGAGCTCTTTTCTTTACCCCCAAAAAGTGGCTTTGCCTCTTAAGAAATGAAATTTCATCTCTGAAGAGTCATTTAAAATTTGTATAAAAATATCAAACTTAAAAAATGAGACGTGGTTTGAGTTTTCTTTTCTATTCATTGGAATCATCCTCTGTTCCCTTACACTAATCGATGTAGTGGATACAGTAGTGGATGTACATGTAGTGGATAAGTGGATGTAGTGGCTACAGTTTCAACTTACACTCTATTGCAAAGTATTCCCTGACAGAAAACAAAACTCACAATATGACCGGAACACAATTTGAAGGGGAAAAAACGTCTGGACTATGCCACTTTAACATCAAATTCCCCTAGCTGGCAATGGAGTGTTTGTATAATTCAGGTTCAAAGAACAGTGTTGACTGTACATTTCTTGAAAATGAAAAAAAGAGAGGGAAAAAAAAGGTTCCCTCCAAGTCAGCTACATGTATGACCAGATTTGGAATTGTTGACAGATGGCTAACACAAACACAGTACAATCCACCCTTTTGATGTAGTTGCAGTCCCCTGTGCTGAACTGAATGCCTTGTAGCTCGAGGCAGGGCATTTATTAAAATGCAAAAGACCGGTATTTTTATGCCATTTGGTTTTTTAAAGAATTTTTAAGCACAGACTACAGGGTACATGGTTATTTCTTTTTAGTCCACCTTGGGTTAGAAAGGGAATCGAACCCACAACTTTAGAACTGTTTCAGGTTCCCATCAGAGGCGCCTACAGATTTTCTTTATACAATAGACTCAAAGAGTAATAATGAGTCAAAGAGTACAGGACTAAAAGAGTACATGACTCACAGAGTACATGACTCAACGAGTACAGGACTAAACAAGTACAGAACTCAAAGAGTACAGGACTCAAAGACTACATGACTTAAAGACTACATGATTCAAAGAGCACAGGACTCAAAGAGTAGAGGACTCAAAGAGTACATGACTCACAGAGTACATGACTCAACGAGTACAGGACTAAACAAGTACAGAACTCAAAGAGTACAGGACTCAAAGAGTACAGGACTCAAAGACTACATGACTCAAAGACTACATGATTCAAAGAGCACAGGACTCAAAGAGTACAGGACTCAAAGAGCACAGGACTCAAAGAGTAGAGGACTCAAAGAGTCATGACTCAAAGAGCACAGGACTCAAAGAGCACAGGACTCAAAGAGCACAGGACTCAAAGAGTACAGGACTCAAAATATACAAGACTCAAAAAGTACATTACTCAAAAAGTACATGACTCAACGAGTACATGACTCAACGAGAAAAGGACTAAACGAGCATAGAACTCAAAGAGTACAGGACTAAAGATTACAGGACTCAAAGTGTACAGGACTCAAAGAGTACAGGACTCAAAGAGTATGGACTCAAAGAGTACGGACTCAACGAGTACATGACTCAACGAGTACATGACTCAATGACAAAAGGACCAAACGAGTACAGAACTCAAAGAGAACAGAACTCAAAGAGTACAGAACTCAAAGAGTACAGAACTCAAAGAGTACAGGACTCAAAGAGTACAGGACTCAAAGAGTACCGGACTCAAAGAGTACAAGACTCAAAGTATATGTAGGACTCAAAGAGTACAGGACTCAAAGAGTACGACCTGAAGAGTACAGGACTCAACGAGTAAATGACTCAACGAGTACAGAACTGAAAGAGTACAGAACTGAAAGAGTACAGGACTCAAAGAGTACAGGACTCAAAGAGTACAGGACTCAAAGAGTACAGGACTCAAAGAGTACAGGACTCAAAGAGTACAGGACTCAAAGAGTACAGGACTCAAAGTGTATGTAAGACTCAAAGAGTACATGACTCAAAGAGTACAGGACTCAAAGAGTTCAGGACTCAAAGAGTACAGGACTCAAAGAGTACAGGACTCAAAGAGTACAGGACTCAAAGAGTACAGGACTCAAAGTGTATGTAAGACTCAAAGAGTACATGACTCAAAGTGTACAGGACTCAAAGTGTACAGGACTCAAAGAGTTCAGGACTCAAAGTGTACCGTAATCAAAAACTACAGGACTCAAAGAGTATAGGACTCAAAGAGCACAGGACTCAAAGAGTACAGGACTCATAGTACAGGACTCGTCCCAAAGTACAGGACTCGTCCCAAAGTACAGAACTCAGATTACAGGACATAGAGTACAGGACTAAGAGAACAGGACTGAGAGTACAGGAGTTCAAAGAGTGCAAGGCAACAATCCTGAATAAATCATTGGGGAAGGATAAATTCACATTAAGTTGTAATTTTCTCCAAATCGAAAGAATCACATTACTGCATGCACGATACTTCATTCTTGTAAGGGCAAGGCAGTTTTGTTGTTAGTGAAGGACATCTTTACAGAATGCAGTTCAACTTTTTACTGGAACGTTTTTAAGGGCACTGAGGCAATGTCCATGGGCATGAAGGAAACAGCCTCCGTGAAGTATCAGGCCTGCCACTGATTGTAAAATATTGTGTAAAACACGTACCAGATACCAGAGCGGCCATTTTGGGTCATTAAGGGGCGACTCTTGTGCATCATCATTGTCTCGCTTCCTTCTCGTCTTAGTGACTTGCTGCTCCACCCAATGAACCTACACAAAAAAACAAATCCAAAACAAAAGGTGAATGAGAGAAAACAACAACTAGGATTGTAAATTAATAAGATACATCAAAACATTGCAAGCACAAAGCACCAGTAAGGGTTAAGCAAGTGTGCAATTGTACAAAAATGACACACCAGAAACCCTGATGCTTACTGTTTCCTCTTGTGTTACAGATTTTAAAAGATCTCTGAACTTTAAAGAGGAGGATTCACAGATTTAAACCATCCTGTTGGCAAGTGTGACATTATTCCAACTGTAAGTCATGCCCACGCAACACAAACTTGCTCCGCTGATTACCAGAAGCCCTTAGGAATTGCATTGATCTAGTTTTTTGTCCAAGGGTTTGTCAGAAAAGTATAGAAATTTACACATTCCTTAAAGCCTCAAGGCCTTCTCACGAGTCTCAGAATAATAAGTTTCTGTCATAAAACAATGCTTTTAAACAACGGAATGGGTGGTTTTTTGAAAAAATTACACACAAACGTCTACCAGGTTTGGAGCCAGAAGTAGCGAAAAGAATTGGGCGTGATGCTTAAAACCCAACAAATGTAGCATTAGAGGTTTGGACACAATAACGTAATATCCTACTTCCCTTATGGAAAGCTTCTTTTCATGTCATTTTCAAGACAAAGGGTACACATATTCTTTTTTAATTCTACATCCACTCAATCCCTTTCTATTTCTAAAATTAAGTTTAAGACTTGTTTTCTGTTTAACAAGCATTTGGTTAATTTAGTTTATAAATGATTTATAACGTGTAACAATTGTTGCTTTTACAGTTTTGGTTTTGTTTTATTTTTAAATGGTTGCAATTGGTTGCAATTTTAAGATTACAATTGGCTTGTGATCATGATTACGGAAAAACACCTAAAATTAGATTGTTACTATTATTACATTTTATGTACAGTGTTTAGCACAACTTCTGTCTGAAAAATCATACACCAAGTGAAGTACCTGCACTTTACAATACATTTTCAATGTCAGCATTTGACAGTGAGTTGAAAATCATTGAGATACCAACGTGTTGAACGTGATTTTTGTGTCCTGATACATGGTTTATGAGTTTTCATACACCCACTGGGGCAAACAACATCTCTGACAAACCCTGGGAGGTGTCTCCAATGTCACAACAGATCAACCACATCAGTGAATAAAGTCAACCAACAAAACAGCAAGTTCATCAGAGAAAAATAAGCTGTGATTTTCTTTTGAAATGTGCCTATGCAAACCACGGATGCTGGCCAAACACTGTTTACAATATGTAATAATAAAAACACAAATACAATGCAATGTTCAGCTAGGCCTACAGTTGGTTTTACATTTTTTATATCCTGAATGCGTACGTAGCTGTATCACATTTCTACTTGAAAGCTCAGTTTCAAACATAAAGTTGTTTTGATATAACACAGGGGGGGGGGATGCCGATATTACAAAGAACTAAAATTAATCTTAATTGCTAAGCAAATTGTGATGGGGGGATGCCGATTTCACAAAGAACTGAGATTGATCTATTGATCTTAACTGTGCTTCAACCTAAATTACTAAGCAAAGCGTGATGTCACACTACAAATCACTATGGCAATATCGACAACTCATCTTGAGATGAATCAAAGTGCTTCGTGAAATCGAGCACCAGGAGGAAACCCTGAAAATTATTTACTGCATGAACTTTTACTCTAATTGACAAACTGCCAAGACTACAAACTATTTAAAACAAAATTCAAACCAGCCAGATGTCATTTGAACACCGATCAATTATCCCTCCCGTTTTCACAGGTTGGTTCAAGACGCTGTTCGAGATAATTTATCACTGCAGAGAAGGTCCCTTGTCAGTGGAAATTCCATACATTTAGAGCACAGTCCCTGCTCCATGATCAATGGTAGAGAGAATTATTGCTACACATGTTCTACATGTAACACATTTTTATGTAAATGTCTAATAGATGATCATACAGTTAAAAAGGGAGGGTATATCTTTGGTAATTACTCCCGAAGTAATGACCATAAAAACTCACTTGGTATGAGGCACTGCAGCTGTTCGTAATGTGTTATAATTTGAGAAATAATTCTCATTTCTAATGAATGTGGTCTTAAGAGAGAGAGAGAGAGAGGGAGAGAGAGAGAGAGAGAGAGATCCAAAAACATTTCAATCTGAGATACATTTCTGCATGAAACGTTTCTCAGATTGTGTATTCCAATTGCTGGACAGGAACATTTGGAAAGCCATCACAAATGTCCGGTAAGCCATTGGAATAAATGTAACATTTAGATTGAATTTCTGTGTGTCTTGTAAGTATGTTGGTGTACTTTGTACCTTTAAAAAACAATCAGCTTTTCACCCTCACCCGTATAAGGTGTTTTCTAGGCACCTTGCTGAATGCATCAAAATGTGTGCAGTTGTAATGAAAACCCTGTTACACCTGTACATGTAAATGCAGCAAAAGTGATCTGCTATAAAGTGAACTGGTTTACACCAGCCTTGGCACTGGGCATTTACCCCCCTCAATGCACCAAAATGCGTATCATTGAAGTTTGCTAGGGACTGGCATTGCTCATGAACATGTCTAGGACACGTAGAACCCTGCTAAACATGCTAAATGCAACACAGTGCAACAGAGTATGTGATTTGAGTTGACTGCTAAACGCAACAAACTACAACGACTTCTTCCATTTGGCACATTTTGTTCTATTTGGCAGGGATACAGATTTAATGAATGTTATCCTCCAAACAACAAGGCTGGACCTTTCCTTTAAAGAGATGACTGTACAAATTTTTAACTTGCACTCATACCGAAATAAAGGTAGGGTCATAGATTGGTAAATATTGTCCATACAAACTAATGACCATAAAAACTTTTAGTGCAAGAAGCACTGCAGCACTGACTCCCATTGGTTTGGATACATTTTTTACACAAAAACATTTGAATCTGAGAAACGATTCATACATGAATCGTTTCTCCAATTCCTGAGAGTTTGTGTCCGTTCCTGAATGCTGCGGCCAGAAATGCAGTTGGAGTACCCGCTGTCACCCTCTCTGAACGTGGATCGATTTGACGTTGGTGTGAAAATACTGTGACAGTTGTACTGTTTACTCAGCAAGTAAACTAGACGCAAATTCAGCTGAAACTTTAATATGTGACTTTTATTGTATCTTTCTTTATAATTGTCCCAATAAATTACCATTTTGTGTCGTTGACAAAAACCAGTCTATGGCCCAACCTTTACGTACACATAAGCGACAGCGTTCATATACATTGGTGACTAAATCCACTACAGAATGCACATTATGTGTATGGTTACGGCACACATTTGAAACTCAGGAAATGAGTACAATTTCCTATGGCTTGGAGCAAGAGCCAAGATTAAAAGTATCGCATTATTGCACTACTTTTAATTTCCCTTTAAATGCTATTTCTAATCACAGACAAAAAATGCAGGAATGTAAAACACCATGGGGCATTATTTTTTTCCTTAGCCTGGTTTTTAATATATTTTTTTTAATTGGTAGGGAAAGTGCAGGGAATTTTATATTCTCTTTGTCAAATGTCATAGGCCTATTCGTGCAATTGAAACTTTCTGCGACCAATGTTCACAATGCCTGACTGCTTTCATTCATAATGTACTCTGTACTCTACTGATTTATTGCACACATAAAATGAACTCTTGTAAACTTTTGAGCTGTTTCCATCCGTTTCTTTTGATTATGAGTAAAATGGAGCGCCAAGATCATGTCCATGGGGACGACCCTCAAATTCTCTTCCTCTCAAAATAAAATAGTTTATGTTAACCATCATTCAATATTGTTATCTTATCTTCAAGCAAACTTGAATCCTCAATTCTGATTGGTCGACCCACAGCAATGAGAGGTGTGATATAAACCTACATATATCACACAGCCCATATCACACTCTGCGTATTGCGCTGTTCTAACTAGGCATAGGCGTATTGTGTTCTTTTAAGCTAAGTTTACACAAAATGTACAGCTGCGTATTGCATAAATCTGTGCGTCAAGTTTGCCTGTAAGACAAATTCGTTATCACACGTGCGCTCCTGGAATACAGAAAATATAGCGCGTCTGTGTCCCATATTCAACTCGGAGTTGGATATGGCATGCAGAAGAGATTTTTCCGTATTCCACACACTCTTGTGTGATAACTACGTAATAGCTCTTGTGTGATAACTACATGTACTCGTGTAATAGCTTTTGTGTGATAACTACATGTACATGTAATAATACGCTGTGCAGTTTTAACGACAGAAAAACAACATGTGTAAGTCTACATTTATGCCTGTCTGCATAATGTTTAATGTACAGTAAATGTAGTTCTGGGCAAAGTACACGTATTTACTGCATGGAGCTACATATGTACATGTCCATGCTACATGTGCGGTACAACCTTTCTCTATGGTACAACATACACAACCCGTGCAGTTGAATTGTTGCAAGTGTTTGGTTAAGTCACTGTAGCATATTACCAATACTAGGAGTATTCAGTGTACATGGTTACAAACTTGCAAAAAAAAGATATACTGTAGACGCAATGCCAGATTGTACAACCATCATAGACCAGGGTTTAAACATTTCTTCCTATCTAGATACTGAAAACTTAACATTATGCACACAATGTTTAGAACAAAGATATTCTTACTATTTTCATGCACATTTTTGATAATTTCCATTTTGTTCTTTAAAGGGGGACTGTCGTCATGATCATAGTAGGCTCGTGGCTGTATATGAAATTATGAACTATATAACTCAGTTACTACACGCGTACTGACAGTCACCATCACTGTAGAACAAAGACTCCACCCCTTGTTGTGATGTATCGGCGAGGGCGCATGCGTTCGGCAGTAACTGGGTTAGAGTTCATAATGTACAGCCACGGACCTACAAGTAGTATTTATAAATCATGGTGACAGTCCCCCTTTAATTTTCAAAAAGAATTAGTCCTGGCATTTGAGTGTAAAAGGAAAACAAAAAAATAATGTAAATCAAAATTTCTGAATGAAAGTCTTCAGCACCAATTCAAATAAACAGGAATCAAACCACAGTTTTTATGAAAATACACGTATACAGTGTACATGTAAAAGCATTTAAAAATATATATCTTTGGATGGTAATTACAGACATTAGTAATAGCTTTATGAAATCAATATCAGCACTCCCAGACAGTGAGCTCAATGGAAGAGCAAGTGGTATAAGCACCATTGACTGTGGTCAGTATTTGGATGGGAAACCATGACATGTATACTATAGTCATGTATGTATGATTAGGGCTCCTGAACATCTTTTGGGCTGTACATTTTATGCATTGTGTATTGTACATGAAACACCCAGTACACTGAACAATGAAACTAGGCTTGCGCCGTTGTTTCTCAATTGGCTTCATGTAGCGCCCTCTCTGAGCATGTTCGGAGATAATTTATGTGATGCCCATTTTAGAACACATTCTAGATTTTGCACAATATAAACAAATACATGTAAGTTCATTTATTTATGAGGAATTTCAACAAGTGCAAGCCTTCTTTATATTGAGACATTCGTCAGATTTCATAATCTACCAATGTGTACATACGTGTATGCACATGTCAATGCATTTCTTTTAAGTTTTCAACATACAGTATGTAACAACACTTGTCTCAAATAGAACTTGTAAGTTGTAACATGCATGTGTACCTAAAGCTTGACCTAGTTTTTGTGCAGTGTCTCAATAAGAAGTGAATTATGTCACTTCCCATCTTAAAGTTAGCCATCTGTGTTCAGTGTTGACATGTGCATATGTGTATGATCACACTTTAAGCAATCCTTTTTTTAAGCACTGGCCTTGAATTCCACCAAGGTGTAGTACCCAGGTTTGTCGACCCCGCAGTACATGTACTAATAACAGACTTCTCTTTCATCTCACTTTATTAGGACTTCTTTTTTAACGACGTCCTAAATCGGTTTTGTACACGAAAGTGAAGCGATAGGCCTATCAAAACACCCAGCTCTAAGCTTGGGCGATACCACGATATTATCGAATATCGCGATACTAGTTCTGAAACGATTACGATATCGGGTCACATTTTTTTTTAATTGTGATATCGGTAAATCGCGATATCGTTAAGTATCGCGATGTACTTCCTAGCCGAGACGATCTTGCAACAATAAATCTCCTAGTTGAGACGATTTGCTGCAACAAAGAGCTGCAAGTCACAAACCGCAACCACAAGATTCCCCAACAGATCCGATCCGACGGGGTTAAGTCTTCGAAAAAAACAACATCAAAGTCTTAGCGATCAGGCGGTCTCACGCAGAAGGGTGTTATCACGTGCGTGTTGCATGTGCGAGTAGCGTGATCTAATTACTAATGCACACATATAGAACAGTCTGTCTTGCGCAGTTAACACATTAAATGTGTGTAAGTAATAGGCCCAGGTTTTCATACCATAGGTTTAGAGTAAAACCCGAAGAATACCCGATTTGAACAATGGTGTAACAGTTAAGTCATTCATGGCCACAACTCACACCGTGAGATATGTAGGAGAATGACACAATCAAAAATTAATCGCGATAATATCGAATATCGCGAAAGTATTCTCGACGATATATCGTGGATGAAAAAAAGGGATATCGCCCAAGCTTACCCAGCTCCCTTTAGTCATGTCTGTTTGTTAAAGTCTTTCAGTGTCAGCGGGTACATGTATAGTACATGTACTACAGACACCCATGCAAAATTAGCAAGTCTTGCCTCAGCGCCCAATATGCCAATTTTAAATTTCCTCTATAAACACATTTTTCTGTGACAACAAAACTAAATTGTATTTTTACTATAAAATCTGAAATTCTTGTTCTTGTTATCTGAAATGATGAAACTTCCTGATATGTTGGTTCAATATTTTAATTAATGCACTTTATTTGAGGACTTGTGCAATCACACAACCGAATAACTTGTAAAGTGGGTCAAATTAGGGCTAATTGATATTAGCCCAATAATAAGGATATTGTTTGAAACCAAGTGTTTTATATCCTTATTTAAAACAAAAATAACCCCAATTGACGGAGTGAATCAATAAAGCTTATTTTTCTTGGACCGCTTTAAATTCAATACCTAAACGGTAATAGACTCTGTCTGGCTTTGGCTTGAGATGCCAACTTTTCTTTCTTTAAACCTGACCCCATTTTGTGATTTACTAGGATCCTTCCTCACCAACATTAGCAACATATGGTAACTCAACATCCAAACTGTTGGACTCTGATTTATTGGCGGAATGCCTGACCCTACATGTATGTCAAGCATTTTAAGCAGTTTACTTGTGCGGTCCTCAGTCTAACAGAATTTACACTGTAAAATATGCAGGCAACTTTGGACTTTGATGGGTTAGGAACATTTCGGCGTGTCGTGGCGGAGGATCAAGCACACTGGACACAAGTTCTGGTGTTTTTTGATCAGCCAAGTGTGGGTTCTAGTCCCGGACATGACACTTGTGTCCCTAAGCAAGACACTTAACCATTATTGCTTTGCCCTTCAGATTGGACGTAAAGCCAAAGGTCCTGTGCAATGTGTAATGCACGCAAAAGAACCAAGTTACACTTATCGCTAATAGAAATGGTTTGCCCTAGTGTTTCTCGCAGTGGCTGCTGAATGGGATATTATCATCATTATTAACATTGTTACCTGCACCTTCATACCTATTGTTTTCTGATAAAGATCTTCTTTGTGCAAAGCACCAACAGGTATAAAGAGCAATCAAGTAAGGTTTGCGTTAAAACCATGAAACAATCTCTTTGAATTGTTGTGGTTCTAAAAAGAACCTGTGGTTTGACAACATGACATTTCGATCAGTATGCTCTGGTTGTCGATATAAACGTCGGGTAAACCACAGGTTCTTTTCAAAACTACCACAACTAATATCCTACCGTGCAAAGTTTCAAATTTTAATCGTGTACATGGTGTTCTGCAAACCTTACTAGATTGTAACTCCACCATGCAAAGTTTCAAATCATACTCATGTACATGGTGTTACCAAAAACCTTACTAAATTGTATTCCCACTATGCAAAGTTTCAAATCCTACCTATACATGTAGGTATTAAAAGAAATAAACAGAAAAAACAAAGCATTTTTAAATCACAAGTCTTATTCTAAACCGATTCAAAGAAAGTCAACACATACTTTGGGTTCGTCTTTCAAATGAAGATGTCTCTCTGTATTCGCTGTTAGTGATCTTCGCTCTCTGGAGTGATGATCCAAAAAGTGGTAATGATTTGAAACAATCTGTCCAAGGAAACAAACCACAAATAAATATGAAAACAAAAGTCATGCACATTTTAAAAGCATGACCTGTGGCCGATTTCTCAAAGCACTAAAGATTCACCTTTAAAGACGAGTTGTCTATATCAACATACATGTATCAATTTGTTCTGTGATGTCACACTTTGCTAAGCAGTTAAGATTGGCTCTTTATGAAATCGAACACAGAGCTCAAATTTTACAATTGGCTGCAGACCCAAGGCCACTGTGTTTAGCATCGGACTATTTTAACGACCGGACAAGTCAGGTGGTCTTGTGTCTTTCAACTCACTGAATAATAATACCTCACTTATTTTTTTTTTTAGTTTTCAAATGTTGACTCCTGTCCGAGAAATATTTGTCAATTCTGTTGAGCATCAAAGTATACGTCGATATACTTGTGGATTCCCAATTTCAGGCCCATGACGACTGGCACTCATGCAGGATTAACAAGTGAAAAATGACAGACTGGACAGTGTCAAAAACTTCCGTGTTACCATGGAGGTCCATGGTGTTACCAACTGTATCACCACAGATTGATTTATAGACTTTTTCTACATTGGGCTCAAACTTATACACACTCTCTCCCTTAGTACAAACCGCAAGAAACACAAGATGTACGGAAAAAATGATATTTTGTCTTACCTCTCCTAAATTAATAAATCCATGTTTTTCTGCAACTAGGTTGGCTTCTTCAATTCCACCGGTAATGTGAACTGCATAGGTGTTTGTAAAAATGCCTGGTTCCGAGCTTACACCAGGAACCAGTTCGTCAGGAGAAGACCTCAGGCAGACAATTTGGCATAAGAGTACGTACAGGGCCCCAAGGGGCAACGTTCTGATCACGTAAGCCATGGCTTACCAAAGCCTGAAATAGGAAGCCGAATGAATGTCCTCAAAACCGTCAACTGTTAGAGAAAAACATTACAATTAATTTAAATTATATTCCATCAGCAATTTGGTAGTTTATTAAATGTGGATAATACATTCTGAAAGCATTCTCAATGAACAAAGCTGAAAATGAGACAGCAGATTTTTAACTTATGACACTGGACACCATGCAATGAAATTGGAGTTAACATTGGAGACATTTTACAATCAGTTTCACCTTGATTAATTTTCACTTTTACTTGTTGAAATTTATTTGCTCGACAAGTTGTCCTTTTTTTTTCAAAAAGTACAGTTTTAAAGGTGGTTATTTTGTTCAGCTGTAAAATAAAGTCAACAACTGAATATAAAGTTTTAAAAAGTCATTAGGCGAAATAGAAAATGTTTGTTCTAGTTTTTTAATTGCTTTCTGCATTTGTTTAATACTATACTGGAATACTGGTAAGCTACAACAAGTGCAATTACAAATTTCAATAAAATTAATGAATACCTTGCGAGTTGGCTGGAAAATAGGTTTAATGTACTAGTTGTAACAAAGTACTAGTACAGTAAACCTTTCAACTGTTAGTGTTTTAATGAGTCAAAGTGAAAAAATGCAAGGAAATGTTTAAAAAAATAATAAATATTCACAATAAATGATAGAAATATAGAGAACTATTTTGTAGCAAGAGATCCATTCAAAATGTCTACAAAATTACAAGACTTCATTGTTGTAACGTTCAGCTCGTAATACTTAGTGTCCTTGTTCAGTAAAAAAACTACATAAAAGTAAAACAGATCCCTACGTCAGTTCCTGCGTGACAACTAAAAATACGTTATGTACACACCAACAACACATTTCTTGTGTGGGCAAGAGAAGAGGATGGAGTCTGAAATCCTGATTCAGAACAACATTAAATGTTGAAACGACCTACATGCTCGTTTCAAAAACACAGGTACTTTACTGTCCAACTTTCACGTATTTGGAAAGTTCGTGAAAAATTCCGGAAGCTGTCTGTCTACACGGGAGGGAAAACCAGAACAGGAAAGGAACGTCCGAACCGCAAACGGGCAGTAGTCAGTGGGTGGTGAAACACCGTATCGTATGGTACGGCCTCCCCATGTCATGACGACACCGTGCCACAGACGACACCGGCCGGCCATACGGCAACCCAAAACTCCCATTCACTTTCGAAAAAACATACTTACTTCAGTGCTCTCAAATTGAAGACTGGTTGGAGGTTTTTCTTCAAATACACACTAAAACAATACTCGTTATCATTGCCAAACAGTCACCGGGTTCAGGACAAAATATTGTGTCTGACGTTCCGCGATATATTTGACTTGTTTTTGCAAGTGTGTACGTTCGTGATATCATCCGCAGCAACTTCTTTACTTTGCGGTGGCCATTCGTCAAATGAGGGATGTTTGCTATACACCATGCATTACAAGGTGCTTTGTGCATAATGAGCTCACCGTAGGCTCAAATTCATGCATATTGATTGGGGCCGAGGACCAAAATTCTTTGTTTTGTTGTTGTCTAGCTTTTTTTAAACAGTGCAACCCCACATGGTTTTCTGTTTTCCAAGCTAGTTGGAAATTCTTCGGAACAGGGATAGATCAAAATAGGACCTAAAACCGCATCCCAAAAGTTATAAGCGGGTAAAATTAAAAATTCGTCCCAATGGTGCCATCTACGAGCCGATTATTCAATGATCACGCCCCCAAATAATGAAAATATTTCGCTGAAACTTAAACATCAAACCTGAAAAGTGAAGCCTATAGCTGTCGGTCCATGGAGGTAGAATCGTTAATAGGCGGATCACCGAAATTGAAATCCTTAACGGAAAAAATTAAGGCTACGGGTTAAACCAGTCGCCAAATGTTTCCTTTAATTGCATGGGTTTTGTAAGGAAGAAAGATAGCTGGCAACCGGCCAACGATTATAGCACTTCGACACAATGATTACTCCCGCCGGGTACCAATGGCAAAAGTAGTTTAATTGCGGGGGCGGGGAGAGGTGGTATGCGTGGGTTTTTTTTTTGGGGGGGGGGGTGGGGGGTTACATTCGCTGTCGGATCCGGAGCCTATTCGAGGAACTAGGTAGTGACGTGACGAAGAAAGCGGATCACTTTATGAGAAAACCAGACGAGAAACTAGATAGCTTAGGCCTAGGGTTCGATTAAAATGTCTTATTTGTGTGCGTGCCATCTGGATTAATATCGTGGACGAGTGGTTAAGACTAAGACTGAGACTAAACTAAGAGTAGACTAAGAGCACCGGATTAAAGCTCTTATATAGCAATATACCATGGAGGTAGGAATAGGATTATACTTATCAAAATACCATATTCATCGTCTGTGATGGGTATCCCAATTTTTTATTTTTTTTTCACTAAGCAGAACAGTTGTAAAAATAACATTTTTTGCTTAATCAGCTCTGTGAAAACGTGCCCATGCGTTTCTGATCATCAGCAGATTACAGTGTGGGTTCGACTCCCTCAAGTTGGGGCACTGTGTCATTGAGCAAGATACCTTAACTTTACCATAGTCATAACACTCATGGAAGAGTAGGGGTTAACCCCGATGTTTCTGGTTCACAAACATCCTTGTTTACAGGTTTCCTCAGGCTTGGGAGCTACAGTGATTATGTTAACCTTTGAGGCATCCTTGGTTTTATTAACAGATGTATAATAATAATCTGGTACAGAACGAATTTAATGAACACACAAAACCTTTGACAGACGAACAATGCAGTTTTAACCAAACCACCATCAATCCGGTAAAAACCCGATTTTTTTTTAGCAAAAGACGGATTTTTGTCGACATCATCCACTTTTTCTTCAAAGTATAACGCACGACTTTGCGTTCAGCTGTGTGTGCGTATATCAGCCGGCGGGTGGCCGGACGTACGACGACGAGCAGATGACCAAACTCACGGCCCCTTTGGCATCAAGGTCATGTTACCATTTGGATCGTCAGGGTGCATGAAACATCGATCAGGTTTAAAACCAGAAAATCAGAGAAGGAAACTTGCGAACCGTATATGCTTACTTTTTCGATCTGAAATAACACAGAAAACATGAAAAGCGTGTAAACAGACTATTCTTAAATCATTCTAAAACAGTGGTAGAATCTAAGACCAAAATAAGACTGAACCACTCTAGAAATCAGGCAAATGCAGGTTACTTCAATCATGCTTAAAGTCTCACTTACATGTGTGTAGAAACAAGTAAACAGCTAAGATCCTTAAATGCAAATCTTCTAAACACGAACTCAATTCAGTCAGCTCCTTAAACTACATAGTGAATCCTTAAGTGAGTCATAGAAAATCACTGAATTTATCAGGTTGAAATTACTGCAACTTTATCATAAAAAACAGGAAATAAAATCACTTAATTACTTCTTGGGCAAGTCCTTCTATACCAAACTGAATAATTATTAGAAATATCTGGCTCTGGAACCTGTGTTTTTCTGTACTGAAAACCGTTTATATAAACTGGTTTGCAAATATGGCTGAATTTGTCAATTGGATTAATCTTATGTAAGAAAAAGAGTGAACTCTTGAGGGCGCTAGCATGACTAACTATAGACTGGTCCGCTGTCCTTATCTGCAAGGATAAGGACAGGCACACTCGAAGTGTGATGTCAGATGTTCGGGCTAGACTAACTACAGTTCACTGAAACATCCTCCGCCCCGATGAGGAGTCTATCCTCTTCCTCAGTCATCATAGCCTCCAGTCGGGTAAATCACAGCAATCTTGGTATGCCTCGCATATTCACCACTGGTAGTTTTAATCTTCACATTCCTGACTTTACCATCTGATCCTGGGAAGACATGAAGTACTCGACCAACAGACCACTTCCCTCTGATTGTGTTGTGTTATCTGCAACTACCACAACATCACCAACCTGAACATTGTGTCGATCTGCAATCCACTTCTTTCTCGGGACCAACAGAGGTAGGACATCTCTACTCCACCAAAAGGAATCAGTGATCTGTTGAATAAATTCAACACGTTGTATGGGCCGAAATAATCACATGATGTATAGTGGAATGGTGGTGTATACGGTAAATTGCCATAAATTGTGTTTCTGTCTGATGGTCTCGTTTTCGGCAAGATACGCAGCGGTACTTCTCTGTCTTGGCCAGCTTGTGAGCCTGAAGAATCCAGTACTTGGTTCTGCTCTTTGCAATGGTAGTAGCTACCCCGTTATGCCTATCTTGGTGCCATTGGCGGATGATAAGAAGAGAGACATGGTGGTTCTTCGGCAGTAGGACTGGATGCTTGGTTCCATATGACATCAAGGATGCATCTACTCTGCCTCCTACTCTCGGCACTCCATCAGCATCGGTAAATGGTCTTAGTGCCTTGAACTCTCCATTGGTGAAGCGGTCATGTAGATTCTTCTGGGCTTTGACTATCCAATACTTTTCCGCCTCTTCAAGTTCAGCTGGTGCGAGTGGACCCTCTTCTCGGCTACCTTGTTACCCTGTCATTTGGTACGCATATTCCAAATAAATCTTATTGTGTAGGCAGTTACTCTGATAAGTCTTCTCCAAGAAGAAAACTTGCTGGGCCTTTCATCCAGTAGATGTTCAGGCAGTGGCCCTGGAATGTGGCTGATGAATTGAAAACAATGCGTAGTGGCGTGCTTTTATTCTCTGGTTTTAGGACTCCATGATGGGCAATGTAATGGACTGGACCCGTGTATGACTTCAATTCCTTGTTGGACAGCTTTCTGGCGAATTGCATTTCTACCATTTCCTTAATCTGGTTGGTGTATGTTCGTGCATGGTCTGGGTTCTTCATCAGTTGAGGTTCTGTTGAAGCAAGCCTCTTCTCAGCTTGGCCTTTATTATCAGGTAGCAAATTTGGGTTTCTCCTCCATGGGTACGGAATGATCCACTGTTTTCCAACCTTTGTGCAGGACTCGCCAACTATTTTGGCTTCTTCTGCTTCAGCTGGACTGAGTTTCTCCCGTTGACAGTTGCAGGGCTCGATAGCAACTCCCATCGCTTCAGACATCCAAAAACCTTTCATATCAACGGGCAGGGAATACTTAATGTGAAGAACTCGGCTAATTTGAGACTGTTCTCCAGAAACTGTTCCAAAAATCACCCAACCCAGTGGTGATTGGGGGGCTACAAGGCTTCCAACTTTTTTGTCTCTCCAGCATGCATCTTGGCATGGCCAATGCCAATCAAAAGATCAACTGATCCGCTTCCTCGATGTAGCTTCTCTGGCTGTATCTCGAAGTTTTTGGCTATGTTAGTGAGCTCAACCTCTGCCAAATCTTCACTGATGGTGGGTATACCAATGGCTGATACGGTATGTAACTTGGACTTATTCAATTGACGGGTACGGACCTCAAAGATTTTCGTTCGCAATTCTTTTTCTCCTCCTCCAACCTTCGTGATCACCACTTCTTTTCCTTTTAAATTGAGGTTTTCGGCAAGTGACATCCGGATCTTACTAATCTGAGTGCCTGAATCGAATAAAAGATTTCCCAGCTGGTAGTTACTGTTGCCTACAACTTCCACCAAAACAACCAGTAGCATCGCTTCTCTGCTGCTTACTGATGCGACACCGACATGACTGGTAACAATGGAGTTTGTAAAATTCTTGTGCAACAGCGTGTGATGAAAAGACTTGCACTGAGCACCATTCACCATCTCTGTACATTGCCATCTCCTTGAACATGTCGTGGTTTATTCCGGCTTTCTTTAGACAGATGAAGCAGGCATAATTTTCTTTCATCAATGTCATGCGGTCAGTGGGATTCATTGACTTGATTTTGATACATTGATCAAGCCAGTGGTCAGACGTCTTACAAAGCCAACACTTGAAACTGGTGGGGAATGTTGAATTTGTGGGGTATTTCGGATTGACTGTATTCTGCTTAAAGTGGTTGATGCTTGAACGAACACCTTGGGTTGTGCATTGGAATGGTGCCGTTGCTCTCATCCGGGACTTCATCTAAGCTGCCATCCATTCCATCAAGTTTTCCTTTGTGGCTTGTCGTTTTTCTCTTTCAAGGATACGCATATGGTTGTTGTCCAAATCATGTGGTCTGCCTACTTCTTTTAGGATGTAGTAGCTACGCTTCACTAGATGAACGAGCTCACAAAAGCGGCCATCCTCTTCATCTTTTAGGGGCTTGAATTTGACAATATCTTGCATAATGATATCTGCAACGAATCTGGGATCGCCATAAATGGGATTAGGATATTCTATTGCTGAATCATAATCAGATCCTAATCCTTTAATTAGGTCAAGCGGTTTTCCGAGTAGGCAGGTACAAGAAGTGCTATTGAGTCGAACTTACTATATCTCCCATCAACCATGTGCGTGAAGTCTGCTCGAAAGGTGAAGTATTCAGTCTTACGTCACCTGAGAATTTTTGCAAATCTGGTTTATCCATCTTGAAACTGCAGGATGAAGAATGACTGGTACTGGTAAGCTGTGGTTCAGAACAGAAGGCGGTGTCTGGGGGGGGGGATGGGTCATCGGTGGCTGTTTTTAAAACACTGGTTGGTTCAGTGCTCTCGCTCGTTTCAGCTACTGTTTCGAGGTTAGGGATATTAGAACTACTGTCTGACGTAGAGGGCACTTTTGCTTTCATGTAATCAGTTGCCTCTCATTTCAAGTTGATGAAACTTTCCTTGCAGTCTGCCAGCCAGGCCTCTTCGATATCAAATTCTGCATCCTCTTCAACGTACTGGATGTATTCCTCATGCTTATCATAGCATGCTCAATTTTGTGTAGTAAATCACTAA
This sequence comes from Pycnopodia helianthoides, assembly GCA_032158295.1. NCBI lineage: Eukaryota > Metazoa > Echinodermata > Asteroidea > Forcipulatida > Asteriidae > Pycnopodia > Pycnopodia helianthoides. The sequence goes on along the minus strand of CM063247.1, from coordinate 19,892,857 downwards.
CCTCATCTCTGGTACGGTTACTCTCCATCCATCAAGATGTGCAGGGCCTTATCCAGACGTGTCAAGGCAGCCTTGGCATTTCTTCGCTTTTTCTTGGCCTCTTTCACTTTCTGCACTGTACCTGTCATCGTGCATACAACTCCCTCTGATCCCATGGTTAGCAAAGATCAGAAATCAAATTTTGTGGATCGTCAGGATGCATGAAACATCAGGTTTAAAACCAGAAAATCAGAGAAGGAAACTTGCGAATCGTATATGCTTATATATTCGATCTGAAATAACACAGAAAACATGAAAAGCGTGTAAACAGACTATTCTTAAATCATTCTAATAAAACAGTCGTAGAATCCAAGACCAAAATAAGACTGAACCTCTCTAGAAATCAGGCAAATGCAGGTTACTTCAATCAAGCTTAAAGTCTCACTTACATGTGTGTAGAAACAAGTAAACAGCTAAGATCATTAAATGCAAATCTTCTAAACACGAACTCAATTCAGTCAGACTCCTTTTTTAAACTACAGTACATGTAAATCCTTAAGTGAGTCATAGAAAATCACTGAATTTATCAGGTTGAAATTACTGCAACTTTATCATGAAAAACAGGAAATAAAATCACTTACTTCTTGGGCAAGTCCTTCTATACCAAACTGAATAATTACTAGAAATAGCTGGCTCTGGAACCTGTGGAAACTGTGCTTTTCTGTACTGAAAACGGTTCATATGATCTGGTTAGCAAACATGGCTGAATTTGTCACATGGATAAATCTTGTGTAAGAAAAAGAGTGAACTCTAGAGGGCACTAGCACGACCAACTATTCGCTCGGCCCCAGTGGCCTATCCAGGACCGCTGGGATGGGCTAATCAGCTTGCACAGATTCTTGTTCAAAAAGTACGTCATGCGTGCAGCGCTTGCAGTGTGAGTGTGATGCATGATGGGACTAAGCATTAACCAATAAGCGTGCTTGATACGTTTGCCTTTGGTTTTAAGGCAAGGCGCTGGGGACGAGCGAAGACCAACTACAGTTCACTGAAATACCGTTCTTATTTGCATAACACAGCCTGAACCTTCTCATTGGCTAATTTTTATACTGTAATGAAAATAAAATTGACTTGTATCTAAGGGGATAAGACTATTTATTTGATAGGGGTGATAAGTGATGTTTACGCACATGGGTGCACTTGTTTAATTATTAAACCAATGTTTATCCAGCGGGATTTGATTGGTTAACTTGTTTTTCAGAAGAGAACAATGATGTCCCTTGAAGAGAATGGAATATACGAGGAAAGATTGTCCATAGTTTTTGTCTGGAGGTAAGGAGAATTTAGAAGTTGATCAATACTACCCATCGGATAACTAACGCATCTTATGTGCAACTGAGAAGTAGGGAACATTGTTTTGTGAAGGGTAAATTAGAACTTAAAAGTGCTGAGGGGAGGTGGCTGGGCAGTCAGTCAGCCAGTGGGCTGGGTTCGTTGGGATGGGGGCTTGGGGTGATGGTAGTCAGGGGCGGATCCAGGATTTTTTAAACCGGGGGGCACGAAGTGCAACCAGGATTTTGTATTAGAGGGTTAAAAAAAATGGGTGGGGTCCAGGGGCCGGCCTTACTACGGCCCCTGGTGGGGTCCAGGGGCGAAACCCCGGGGCACGAAGTGCAACCAGGATTTTGTATTAGAGGGTTAAAAAAAATGGGTGGGGTCCAGGGGCCGGCCTTACTACGGCCCCTGGTGGGGTCCAGGGGCGAAACCCCGGTGGGGGTTGAGCCCCCTCAAGCTCTGAGCCTTTGGCATTCTGTGGGGTTAAAAATTAAGCCTCCATGTGCCTAAAACAGAGAAATAGACACACTTTCATAAGAAATCAGATCCATATAAATCTTCTTAATTTACTGGAAAATTTTTCTGTAACATCGATAGTTGGGGTCCAGGGTGAAGCCCGGTGGTGGTCCAGGGGTGAAGCCCCGGAAGCTCTGAGCTCTGGAAAAAAAAAAAAAAAAAAAAAAAAAAAAAAAAAAAAAAATTACCCGGGGGGCACGTAGACTTGACTCAAGTCCCAATCCCGTGCCATCCCCAGAATACTATTGTTTTGTGATGCTCTGCATTCCCCAACCTGTTCCGCACGCGGGACAGGGACTTGACGATGCCGCAGTTGCCTGATATGTAAATGTATTCACCTATATTGTAAACATTGCTGCGTGATTCGTGTTGTCCAATCAAACGCATTCAACAAGAAGGCTCGTTCATTTGTTATTTGTGGGGGTTAAGTACTTGAGGATTGAAATACATTTTTGAATAACCAATTATTATAAAAAGAAAGCACGACTAAATGTTCATTTGAATTTAAAGTAATACGTTGTAACATACATTGGGGTCGGTTTTGTTTGCAAAATTTGAATTTTGGGAAGTGCAATTCAACGACTTATAATACCGACACCCCCTTGCCTGCTGATTAGTTTGGGCCCAGGTCACATTCTCTAGTAATGTTTTGTCTCTTTTTCTTCAAAATATGTTCTCAATTATGTTTTGAGTGTTATGGTTGGATTCCTTAGACATTGAAGATCAAGCCCGCGTTCTTAGAATTTCTTTCATGATTTTCGAAAGTGGTAAAAATTGGGCATTTCTGGTACTTATAGTCTGTCAACTTTGGTCGAAATTGCACTTATGGTCGAATCTCGTGCACAACACCTCGTAACCCTCCGGTAAACAGCCCGTCTGTAGAGAGGGTTACGATCATCGCAACTAATCCTAAAATTAAACGAGTTTAATAACGAAGTTTGATTGGGATTCTATGAATCCATTATGACGTGGCGAAGGAGATCACATGAGATAGCGCTCACCGCCCAGCAAGATCATTCTTTAGCGCAAAGTCGAGTTTATCTGTAGAAAGAAAAGGGGTAGGGATCAAGAATTGCCCAACAACAAAGGGAGGGCATGTGATCTCCTTCGCCACGTCATAATGGATTCGTAGAATCCCAATCAAACTTCGTTATTAAACTCGTTTAATTTTAGGATTCTACGTCACCATTATGACGTAACTCAGTTATCACATGAGACTTTAGAGCCAGGTAAACGAGACTTTTGAAGTTCGTTTCTCAAATAAGATTGCAAATATACTTCGTTCCATTTACACATTGCATTTTTTATTAGATATAACCAGTAGACCTGTTGCAGGCAATCGTCTATCTTAAACTTGACTTAAGTTCTTCTTTCCAAAATGTTTGTGGCAAAAGTCTCTTGATTAACAAGTGGTTTGTTGTAATGATGAGCAAATGTACTTGCTCCAGACCATCCGGCTGTTGTAAGTATTGTCTGGATAGGAACGCCACATTCCCTGGCTGACGATGTTGAAGCTGCCCGAACACTGTGGGCTTTAAAATGGGAAGTATCAATTCCTGCTTTGTGTAAAGTCTCTTTTATCCATCTGCTAATAGTATCCTTGGATACTGCCTTATGAGGCTTGTTGATACTAATAAAGATTTTCTTTTCGGACCCTCTAACTTCTGATGTTCGGCCCAAGTAATCTTTCATTGTCGACACCACACATACCTTTTGGTTTGCGGCAAAAGCAGGTAAAATAATATCAGACAAATGGACACCTGGTCGTGTCTGTTTAAGTACAATCTTAATTGAAACTCGACACTCTGTGTCTGTTAAAGTTAAATTGTCTAATGACAACAAATGCAAAGTCTGCACTCTTTGTGCAGTTAGCAAAGCAAATAACGTTGCCAATTTTTGGCTCAAATCTTTTATTGGAAGTCTTGAATTAGATTCAATTTCCTTGAAATAGTGTAAAACAACGCTGACATCCCAAATTGTTTTGTATCTTGGAAATGATGGCCTCTTACAAAACACTCCTCTCATAAATCTGGAAGTCAAAGGGTGACTGCCAAAAGAAACACCATTAGGTAACTGAAGCACTGCGGATAACGCTGATCTGGCAGTGTTCATGGCACTGTACTTTAGACCATTTTCAAACAATTCAGTCAAGAAGTCTAAACCATCACTTATTAATGGCGAAATTGGATTAATGTTCCTTTTACTACAGTATAACTGCCATTTAAGTAAGTATGTTCTATACTGTTTGTGTGTTCCTTCCCGCCAGGAGGACACAATGATTTCTGCAGTGCGGTTCGAAACACATGAGGCTTTGAGGCCTTCCCGCACAAGTGGCAAGCAAGTAGTGACATATTCCGATGTAAAGGATGTACCTTCAACATATTTTGTGGTAGTTGAAGGGGAGCCATGGCTGCTGGTATCAGTATTGGCTTTGCATTTAGCATGTTCATTATCCCTGGATACCAATGTTGGGTTGGCCAATTTGGAATGATCAGTATGCCTTCTGCATCGTCTTGCTGCACTTCCTGCAGTACTCGGCCAATCAGGCTAAAAGGAGGAAAGGCATAGAAACGGATATTATTCCATGGTATCATAAATGCATCAACTGCAAATGCGTCAGGGTCTGGTCGCCATGAAACGTATGTATTCAATTGGTTATTCAGCCTGAAAGCGAATAAGTCAATTTCTGGTATAAAGTGTGCATGTAGCTCCATAATTTGCCGAAACAAAAACGGCTTGAGCATCCTTTCCGTATCTATATTGTTACGTCTGGATTCTAAATCTGGTAGCACGTTAAGTTTGCCTGGTATGTACGATGAAGACAACCAACTATGTCTTTGGATACACCATGATCAAATATCTTGAGCTAAGTCATTACAAGCTCTTGATTTTATTCCACCCATAAAATTAATATACGTTACTGATGTTGTATTGTTCATTCGTAAACGTACATGTGTATGTTTTCGTTCTTTACACAATGACCTTAAAGCCATGTAACCAGCCATAAGTTCCAGTACATTGATATGATTTTCCAGTTCTTGTGGGGTCCAATGCCCCCTGTTGTTGTACCATTACATTCTGCACCCCATCCTATAAGGGACGCATCAGATGACAAAATAATATCTGGCTGGGTATGAGTCAAACTGTTACGAGTTTGTTTGGGTTCAATATTTTCAATCCACCAAGTCAGGTCTTTCTTTGCTTCTTGTGACAACCCCATTTGGGTATCATAGTCATTGTTATTGCTCCTAAGCGCATCAATTTTGTCCCATTCAAGGTGACGGTAATGTAACTGGCCATATAGTATGCTTGTAAAACTTGACACGAGTTTGCCAAGAACTTGGGATACCTCTCGTATGGAGGGTGATTTCTTGAGTAGCAACGTTTTGCATGATATCTCAAGAGTGACCGACTTCCTTTCTGTTAGCGAAATACACATGTTCTCTGAATCTAGTACAACCCCAAGAATGTACATGTTTTAGCTGGGTCAACCGCTGATTTGACCTCATGAATAATAAACCCCGTTTGGGTCAATAATGATGATACTGCATCAATGTTTCTACGACATTCTTCGTATGTATCACCAAACAAAAGTGAGTCATCAATATAGGCTACAGATCGGAGCCTTGAGCTCTAAGACCAGAGTAAATAGGTTTTAAGAGTTTGGTAAATAAACGAGGAGCACAAGCAAGACCGTTTGGTAGGCAAGTGTATTGGAACACAGTGTCGTTCCATAAAAACCTCAAATATTTCCGATGTTCATGCGATTGGCAGAGTGTAATACGCATCTCATAAATCAATAGATGCCATGTAGCAATCTCTAGAATTTAGACAAATAGCGGACTGCAAAGTTTCCATCTTAAAATGGTGATATTTGACAAACTTGTTTAATCCTTTCAAATTAAGGATCATCCTGTATGACCCGTCCTTCTTTGGACAACCAAAAATAATTATTCGAAATGAAATCGCCACATTCTCTTGTGGTCTCCTCTATCACTCCTTTATTTAAGAGTTTTTCTACTCCCAGACCAATAATCCGTTGCTCATTTGCATCTCGTTTGTATTGTTTTGGTTCTTTCCATTGACAAGGTTGTCTTTTAAACTCAATGTGTAATCCTTGAACTATGTCAAGTATGGTGGGGTCTGAAGTTAATTGTCTCCACCTTGGGAGAAAAGACTTCAATCTTTCTGCTACAAAAGGTTTTGCTTGCACTCTATTGTTATTCACAATGCTCACCTTGATTACATCATGTGAGGAATTTACTGGCGTCCTAGGCCTTTCCTTCCTCCTCGGCGGGTTGCATAACTGCCCCTCTGATAATGAGTGTTGAACCGCCAGTTTTTTGACGATGAACCCCGAGTTGAATTGTACTGGTTCTGAGGGTAGTGTTGCCCTTTGTACGCGTTCCATGTACGGGCACCCTGTTGAAGCCATAATGGTTATTTGGCCTCCCAATTTTTATACCAACTTTATTTGTCGTGTTAATATCTTGTACCTGTTTAGGCACATCATCACCAAATAGGTTTTTTGTGTGTGCCACAGTTTGGGTACATATTTGCTGATATTGTGCATTTAGGTCTGGCTTGATCAGCTCTCGTCTGCGGTTGTTCGACTCAAGATTGGCATTTGCCATAAGAGTCAAGGCGTCCATGGTCAGTTTAACCTCCTCTGTTGAGTTTTCTTTTGCAAGGAGCTTGTCTGTCAATTGGAGGAGGGGCACAAATGCCGTTACCAAAAGTCCTTGAACTTTTTGACACTTAATATCACGAGACCTTGTACTAGGTTTCAGCTGTGACCAGATTTCTGGATTTACAGTTGTTTTTGTGAGATTTTCACAGTTTTGCGGTCGACAATACTTGTCTTGTTTAGCGGACAACTTTTCCTCAGACAGTTTTGATTTCAAAATATTATCTGTTAAAGCCAATTTGTCCTTTATTTTCGGACCTATTTTGTCTTCAGCTTCATATTCTTGCTGAATGTCAATTAAGCAATCATCATCATCACTGTTGCTAATGCTAGGGGCCATTAGGTCCTCAATTTGTGCATCAGAATTTTCACTTGCACTAATATTCTCTGACAGTTTTTGCTTTTTTGGTAAAGGATAACCGATTTCGGTTGCGTCTTGGCGTTTGCCTTGGCTTAGCCCTGCAATCTTTGCAGTGAGGGCTCCTGCAATATTGTTAAAGCCCTCTTGCATATTAGTTATTATAGCATTACCTAAACTTTCAAACCTGTCAGAGTCAGTTTGTGGGTGCGATTTATCGCCCTTTTCGGTTGGCACCGGAGCATTGGCTCTGGAATGCCGTCTTTTCTTAGCTTTAGATTTACCTTTAAGGTTTAGTTTGCCTTTACCACCTTCGTTGACAGCGTCATCGAGTGGTATTGGCTGTTCGTCAGGAGATTGCTCCATAAATTGTCTGTTCTCCAACCCCAAAGGAGAAGCATGCGGGGAAAATCGGATAATGCCGAGAAGTTGTCTATACCTAACAGTAGAGACTCCGTCATGATGAACGTGCACACTGTATGCAGGCTTGAATTGAAGAGCGCTAGTACGTTTACGTCTGATCCTCAGCTGGGTTTAAAGCACAATGATCTTGCTGGGCGGCGAGCGCTATCTCATGTGATAACTGAGTTACGTCATAATGGTGACGTAGAATTCTGATACATGTTTTGGGTTTCTTTTTTTTGCAATTGTTTCTTTAATAAAATGTTTTTGCAGTATTTCATGTAACTTTTATTGCGTAGTTGCATCGACAAATACAAAATTAAAAAAAAAAAAAATAAATAAAAAATTAAATAAATAAAATCTCTACGTTATCTCTTTATAAATAGCCGAATCGTGTCTGTCTGTGTGTGTGTATGTATTTGGATCTCCTCCCTGGATACCGCATCAAACCTCACCAAAGTTACACGGAAGAAAGACGCTGACTTCGTCTTGACACTCATCTATTTTTGAACAAAATCCGTTGAGAATTGACAGATTTATGAGCAAAATAACACCAAAATTTGTGGGGTTTTGCGCGCCGTTTTCACTGCAGTGGGTAAGAATTATTACGTCATGAATAAATATTAAGGGAGGCGTATATGGGACGGGATCATGGAGAACGGAGGCGGGCTTTGGAGCACGTAGGGCGGGGAGAGGGAAGGGGCAGTAGGGGGACGGGGGAACGGCACCTTTTATTTATCTGTTTTTTTTAAGCTAGCACCTTTAACAAGATGGGTTTAAAATTTCTTCTTACACATGGGGACTTTAATTTTTAGTTTAAACCTCGCGGCATCTATACCTATTTTGTTAACCCCCTCGCCCCCCCCCCCCAACACACTAAATATTACAAACTTAATCAAACACACCTTTAAAAAATACGCTAACGCGTTTAAGGAGATAAAACACAAACACAATATGAGTGAAAATTCACTAAGCCGCCATAATTATGTTCAATTTGGGTCAAAAATTCAAAATGGATGCAGAATAATCATTCCAACTCAGTCAAATAGTCCAATTGTTCCAATTTATTAATTTGATATTGTCGGGGCTACAACTATTTCGAATATTAAAAAACAAAATATTTCAAGTTTAACAACTTGTAAAAAGTGAGCAGTTAATATGAACAAAAAATAAGATCATTTTGAAAAACCTCTTCAACTCAAACTGCTAATGTTTTTAACACCTTGTTACAAATATGCTTGGCAACAATTTGGCCGAAATACGTATAATATGGTTGTTTTCCAAAAAAATTATGGCTATTTTCATGAATTTCAGAGGTTTTTTTCATGACACACACACATATTTTGAAGTGTAACTAAAAAACAAATGATCCTAGTTTCATATCAATGCTTGTGTTTACACATACCAACCTACTTATCATTCATACAATCATTGAAGTTTAGAGTATATTTGGTTAAAAAGATACATTTTCTGTGGTGGCACAATTTCGGACATAACTTGTGGACAATGTGGAAATTTCGGACATAACTTTTTTGTGGACATTTTACATTGCAGTTGTAATGTACTTCCATTCTGATAAAAGTTATTCTGCAAAACAATTTGCAGTTTGATGTAAACAGTTATCCATGGAAAAACCTCTCAAGAAAGACTTCAACAACTTCAAGTAGGTTTACCATTACAGAGTTTTACATGGACATAACTTCGTGAGACATTAGTTTTAGATATTTAAATGATGGTTTACGTGTAAATGATGATGTTGAATCTTTTTATTTCAATCATAACAATATATTTTAGATAACTTTCAAATTGATCATTATTTCGGACATAACCATGTCCAGTGTCCATTTTGGCTGAACTTTTGCCACATCATAAAATTGAAATTGTTGCCCAAAATCTAAAGGAGCTGATATTAGGGTATTCACTGCCCTATGTTAAGTGTAAACAATGAAAAATGTTGCCAAAATCTAAAGGGGTTGATATTAGGGTATTCACTGCCCTAAGTTAAGTGTAAACAATTAAAAATGTTGCCAAAATCTAAAGGGTCTGATATTCTAAGTTATCACACAAGCGTGAGTGGAATACGTTAAAATATAGCGCTCCTGCGTCCCATATCCAACGAGGCCGAAGGCAGAAATGGATATGGGATGCAGAAGCGCTATATTTTTTCGTATTCCAAGAGCGCGCGTGTGATAACGTATTTATCTTCAAGCAAACTTGGCGCATGACATAGAACACACAAGACGCAGGTAGTGATATGGGCCGTGCAATATAGATTTATATCACACTCTTGTTGCTATGAATCGACCAATCAGAATCAAGACTTTAAAGCCCGGTTCATACTTCCTGCGAATGCGAATGCGAAGCGAATATTGACGTCACAAATTCGCAACGAATGATTCGCAGCAGTTGAGCTGTGCTCAACTCTTGCGAATTATTCGCAGCGAAAACAGAGTTGTGACGTCAATATTCGCTTCGCATTCGCATTCGCAGGAAGTATGAACCGGGCTTATTTTTGTTTCAAGACATAGAAACTCTCACTTACCTATTCACTGCAGCAGAGCCACTGCTGAACTACATGTAGTGCTTGTTGTAGTACATGTATACACTGCAGTGTAGTCTGTACATCTATACTGTCATCAAACACTAGTTTTATGTGTATACTTATACAGCAATGTAAGCCAAACCCATCCACACGCACACTCCTGTGGAAATTTCACCAATGTATCTTTTTCATAACCTAGATCCATGGGCCGGTTGCCTCTTTGCAACTTGTCCACTGTTTTGAGTTATGTCCGAAACAGCAGCATGTCCACACAAGTAAAAGTCAATTTTGAACAAAAAACTTCAAATTTCAGCATTATTTTTTAAATAATTGGTGTAACTAAATTAACTACACACTATTTGTGACTCAAGGAAAATAGTTTTTCACACCATCATTCTTAACTTCCCAAATTGGAAGCTCGGGCATTCTGGGAGAGAGACTTCAAAAGTGATGATTATTTTGTAGTTTATGCTCAATTGAAGTATTATTTATTCCAAATGCCAATTTATGTTTTTAGTTAGTTGAATTGACAAAGTACATTAAATATTCACCCCACCCACATAACAAAAATAAGTTTAAGTCGTAAAAAAATGAAGCATGAGTGAATTCTGGACATAACAGTTATGTCCGAAATGATTTTTTCAATGTATTTTGGAGTAAAAAGTTTTTAAAGTTACTAATAGTTTTGATTGTTTTTAAGTATCGTTCTTAACTGCACAAAACAAGAAGTGTCTTAGTTTCAAGATTAAAACTTGCCCTAAAATGTTAAAAATTCCATTGGACATGTTTCGGACATAACTTCTATTTCGGACATAACTCATGTGGACGGAAAGTTCTTAATCCACCTCCCTCGTGGAGTTTAGGGGTAACTGTTTCAGGTGAAGATTTGTATTAATTAATCATTGACAAGTCAATACCACTTGTTTCATCTATTAACTTGAATGATTTCTTAACTGAGGGTACATGTTATGAAGAGAAATGTTTTATTTCGGACATAACAAAGTTGTGGACGGAAATATGGATTGCTGTTTTTAGCATTTTGTCACACTTAAACCAACGCATCTGAGATTATGAAAACAATTGCACTTAGTGCTGGGCTAAACAACCTTTGGGAAAAAGGTTTCCTATTTTACTAATTGATAGAAACTAGTATCAAGAAAATACCTTAAAATTGGACGGAAAATAGTTATGTCCGAAATGGCTCACTAATGACCTTGTTGTGTTTTTACCAGACATAAATCATTGAAGCTCTAGTGGTTATCAGCAAGGCATTTCTCCATTCTATCATCATATAACATGCAGTGATAGATTTGCTAACTTATGTCTTTAATAAACAACTGAAACCAAAATATAATTTTCTGATTGAACGAATTTCCGTCCACAAATAGGCCTTTTACCAACATTCTGAAAAGTTTGCAAAGCAACAATGAGAAAGTAGTTGCTACTGTAGGTACCTCTAGGTGGGTACTTCACATGTATGATTTAGTTATTGTGACATGATGTTTAGTTTATGTGCTACAGATGCTTAAAGGGCATTCTAGCTAATTAGTGCAGTTTAGTAAATTTTCACCCATATTTCAATGTCAAACTGTTTTTTATTATTACGCTAGCACGTTTAAGGAGACAAAACACAAACACATTATTTATATTTCAAACGTCAGTAAAACGGTTACGTCAGTAAAACACTAGTTTACGTCAGTAAAACACTAGCATCAATTACGATTATTATTATAAAAACTTTCTCTTATGTTCACAGGCGTCACGTGACAACCAACCAACTCTAGCGGGACCCGTGCTAAGCAAATTGTTTACTTAAGCAGCTCCATGAAATTGGGCCCAGGTCACATTCTCTAGTAATGTTTTGTCGCTTTTTCTTCAAAATATGTTCTCAAATATGTTTTGAGTGTTATGGTTGGATTCCTTAGACATTGAAGATCAAGCCCGTGTTCTTAGAATTTCTTTCATGATTTTCGAAAGTGGTAAAAATTTGGCATATCTGGTACTATAGTCTGTCAACATTGGTCGAAATTGCACTTATGGTCGAATCTCGTGCACAACACCTCGTAACCCTCCGGTAAACAGCCCGTCTGTAGAGAGGGTTACGATCATCGCAACTAATTCTGATACATGTTTTGGGTTTCTTTTTTTTGCAATTGTTTCTTTAATAAAATGTTTTTGCAGTATTTCATGTAACTTTTATTGCGTAGTTGCATCAACAAATACAAAATAAAAAAAACAAATTAAAATTAAATAAATAAAATCTCTACCTTATACTAAAAAAAGATAAAAAAAGTTACGCAATGCTGGTAGTGTCGGGCGTTCACGCGCCCGAGGGGTTAGATAGCGCGCTCTGCGCCCCCCTACGGACAACGATATAGTTCCCTTATTTGTGGCGGTTGACCCAGCAGCATATCCTCCCCTGTCTAGCCACTAGGGCCCTGACTCCTTAGGGGAGGAAGCAAGGCAGACCCCAATCACACTGTTGCCACAGACAGCAAAAGGCCTTGAACCTATATTAGTGCAGACGGCATTCGAACCTGGATCGCGTGTTGAGACAGTCCCAGCACCTTATCCCACTGCGCTAGTACGGTGTTGGTACTTTAACCCCGTGAGTTTACAATGTATAGTAATACGAGTGCACCCAACCAGACTGGGAGAAAACAACAGACGGCCACATGTATCTATACTGAATGGGGACTCAAAAAATAACTAAATGAAAAGGGAAGAAGAAATATATAAGCAAATCAATAAATTATGAAATAAACAATTCAATAAATGAAGCAAACCAAAAACAAGTTGAGACCCCCCTCCAAATATATATATATATATATATATATATATATATATATATATATATATATATATATATATATATATATATATATATATATATATATATATATATATATATATATATATATATATATATATATATATATATATATAAATAAATAAATAAATAAATGAATAAAAAAATATAAATTAAACAAAAAATAAAGAAACACCCAATGAAACAGTATTACTATTTTGAATTATAACGTTTTGGGGGTCATGCTATTAATAGATTGCGTAAATATAAGAATCGTTCACAACACTAGGGTTCTGTGCTTCAACTTTTGAGGAGACTTGATAAATTAAGGCGTTAAAGTTGGCCCTATTTGACCGGGGAAGTGGAGAAGTGCTTTACGAAAACTGGCAGCAAGTCGGTTTTGGGAAAAGACAAATTTTTGTTGTTCGCGTGGTTTTTTTGTCTTCTGGGGTAGTTAGGAAAAATTCCAAACGGCTGACCTGCCAACAAATGAAAAGAATTCTAAAGTTCAGTCGTCTGTAAACATGTTTGATTGGTTTTCAAGAGGTTGAGAGACTTGTGAGTATTTTTGAATATTTATCATAAGCATTGGTTCCTATGGGAGTTTATTTAGTTTAGTCTTACTAGTTTGTTTCCTTCCAAGTGAAAACACCTCAACGCCGGTGAAATTTTCCCTGCGTCCGGGCATCAATCTTGAAAAATATCCCTACACCTCTTGGCAAATAGGACTATTTATTTTTTAGCGCCTATGTCATCCAAAATACCTCAAGTGGAAAGTTAACAACCCCCAGGGCCCAAATTCATGGAGCTGCTTAAGCAGAAATTTTTGCTTAAGCAAAAAAATCATTGCTTAGAAAAATCAGACTACCGGCCAAGACTATACACTCAATTGTTAAGTAAACAACAGCTAAATACCAGTCACAAGCAATGTATAAGGCATGAAATTTTGGCCAGTAACATGTGTAAAATAAGCAGGCTATTTTCGTGCTTAAGCAAATTGTTTACTTAAGCAGCTCCATGAAATTGGGCCCAGGTCACATTTTATGGGGCGCCTTTTTTCAATTAATTGTTTAGCGTTTTTTTGACCTGTTTTTACCATGGTTTGTAATAATTAGATGTAAACCATAGAAATTGCTGTCAATTTTTTTTTTTATGGTTTACATACCATGAATATACCAATTAAAGCTGATAAATCATGGTTTGTAAACCATGAAAATTTAGCCATGTTTATAAACCATGGTTTATAAACCATGTTTATAAACCATGAAAACTGAAGCGTCATAAAACGATGAAAATGTAAGCACCTTAAAATCATGGTTTTATAAACCATGAAAATTCTAGCATCATGGTTTAAAAATCATGGTTTATAAACCATAAAAAATGAAGCGTCATAAAACGTGGTTTATAAACCATGAAAATGTAAGCACCTTAAAAACATGGTTTATAAACCATAAAACTTCTAGCATCATGGTTTAAAAATCATGGTTTATAAACCATGAAAAATGAAGCGTCATAAAACATGGTTTATAAACCATGACAATTTGAGCACCAGAAAAACATGGTTTAATAAACCATGAAAAACCGTGTGTTCACAAATCATGGTTTAATAAACCATAAAAACTGAACACAGGTTTCATTCAACCTCCTTCCCATTCTGGTCGATCGCCACTGCACTACATGGCCCAATTTCATGGCTCTGCTTACCGCGGATTTCTGCGCTTACGTATCACAGAATTGTGTGTTACAAGGGCTCCGTAAGCGCAGAATTCCGCGGTAAGCAGAGCCATGAAATTGGGCCCAGGTAAGTGCAATAGCGTAATAACCGTCACGTCGGCCAATTCTACGGACGGAGAAAGTTGACTATTTTTACGAAAAAACATTTTTTTTCCCGTGAAAATATGTATGCACGATGGTTCCAGTCAGTTTTAAAAGTGTTTCCAGATACACTCTGATTACAACCATTGTTTTTGATGGTATTTTAGTCTTGAACCAGGCTGAAGTGAGCACCGAATTTGGGCCCAGCACCGAATTTCTCCTCAGCGCCGAATTTCAAAATTTCCGCTAAAGACCGTCACTACATGTCACCACTATCAAGAATGCAATAACAACACAACGATGGCGAGTGCTTCATGCGAAATTGTATTATTTTTGATAATTAATAATTATATATCTCCTATATCTCCTGAGCGGAAAAAATTCTCAGCTCAACACGTACAGTAGTCAATCTGTCTGACAAAGTCTTAACCGACCCACAAGTTAAACTCCTTTCAAGGGGCCTCAAGTTTTGCCCCACACCTAGAGAACCTAACCAACTGTCTTTCCAACAGGACATGGCCCAATTCAACCGTAGGTTACGCCTACGTGAATATTTTCATGCAGAGCCATCCACAGATGACGAGTCATATGTTGAGATCCAACCCACCCGCAACCGCTTCAAGGAAAAGAGTAGTCGGGTACCCCCTAAGAACCGAGGTGTAGCTCTAGACGCTTACATCAATTCAGTCAACTTAAGGTCCCCAACACCTCGACACCCAATAACCTCCCCCAAGATGAACGCCACGCCCTAACACAGCTCCGCCAATCATCAGACATAGTGATTAAACGAGCTGACAAGGGGTCCGCAGTTGTAGTCATGAACACACATGATTATATAGCTGAGGGCCTCAGACAGCTCAGCAACACTGATCATTACATTGAATGTGACACTGACCCTACTCAATCGTTTTCCAAACAAATCAGTGACACTCTGGTTAAAATTCACAATGCCAACGGTATCGAGAAAGATACGTTTAACTATCTCCTCCCACAGGACCCCCGTACAGCACGCTTCTACCTTCTACCCAAGATACACAAGCCCAACAACCCGGGTCGACCCATTGTATCTGGTAATGGTAGCCCCACAGAACGCATTTCTGAGTTTGTCGATAGTTTCCTCAACCCCTTAGTCTCCCGCATCCCGTCCTTCATAAAGGATACCACAGACTTCCTCCATAAACTAGAGGAAGTCAAACATCAAATACCCGACTCTGCTATTCTGGTTACTCTGGATGTTTCATCATTGTATACTAACATACCCCATAATGAAGGCATGAGTGCTTGTGTCTCTGCTCTCAGAGTTTGCTCAAAGGCACGAGGGTTTGCTCACAGGCACGAGGGTTTGCTCTCAGGCACGAGGGTTTGCTCACATGCACGAGGGTTTGCTCACAGGCACGAGGGTTTTGCTCACAGGCACGAGGGTTTGCTCACACGCACGAGGGTTTGCTCACAGGCACGAGGTTTTGCTCACAGGTACGAGGGTTTGCTCACACACACGAGGGTTTTGCTCACAGGCACGAGGTCTTTGCTCACAGGCACGAGGGTTTGCTCACAGGCACGAGGGTTTGCTCACACACACGAGGGTTTTGCTCACAGGCACGAGGTTTTTGCTCACAGGCACAAGGGTTTGCTCACAGGCACGAGGTTTTTGCTCACACACACGAGGGTTTTGCTCACACACACGAGGGTTTTGCTCACACACACGAGGGTTTTGCTCACACACACGAGGGTTTTGCTCACACGCACGAGGGACCTCTCCACAGGCATGAGGAAACAGATAAGTGTCCTTTAAAGAACACCATATGGTTGTTTGCTAGTTGGGGGGATATGCTTAGGGACCTCTCACACGAGAACGGGACTTGAATCAAGTCTAGGGGGCACGGGGCCCCTGGGCCCTCCTGGATCCGCGCCTGGTAGTATGGGCTGTGAGGTCGCTGGACAGTCGGTTGGCCAGTGGGTTGGGCTGGTACTGTGGTAGGGATGATGGCTAGGGGTGATGGGCTGGGAGGTTGCTGTGCAGTCAGTCAGCTGGTTGGGATGAGGTCATCATGCTATCGGGTGATGAGTGGTGAGGCATGGGATGATAAAGCTGGGTAGAGAACCAGGGCCCGGGGCTGGGAGGATGCTTGATGGTTACATTTGAGGGTTGGGTAGATGGACTAGTAGTCATTAGGTTTGGGTGTGGCTGGTTGGACATGGGCATGATGAAGCTGGGTAGAGGACTCTGCCTACGAAAACAAATCATGTTTGGAAATGAAATGCTTTGCAATTTTATTTATGTGTGAATTTCAAAAGATTCGTCATTAATTTTAAAATCAATCATCGGGTCATCTCTTAAAAAGTGTTGACGCGCTTTTAATTCAGCCCTTGGTTTTGTTAAGAAAATCAAAACTTTTAGTTTAGCGCCCCCTGCTGTCCTTCTAAAGTTATTATGCCTGCGCCTCCCCCCCCAGCCTACCCCCCCCCCCCTGCTGCTAGCTGCTGTTTGTTTACCGTCTGCGGGTAATCGGAAATCACATCAAATCACTCTAAGATCACAGCGAACAGCCGGCCGGAGAATGGGTTGAAATTAAGCAAACCTCAGACATTTTGGGTAAGTTTGATCATAAAGCAAGGGTTTCATTGAATCTTAGAGCAAGCAAGGTCAAGAAATGAACGCCAAGAGAGACGACTTGTGCCAAATTTTCGGACATTTAATACACGGATAGTTACAGTACAGTACACCATAACCTGTCCACTGCCAGTGCCACTCCATGCAGGCAGTACATTCTTCTATTATATAGGCCTACTTACTTCTGTCAATCATTATTGAGTTATGGCACACATAATTCTAGCCCGGAAAAATGTCGATATAATTATTAATATAGACTGCCACTTTTTCACTCACTCATTCATGATATTCATTGATGTAATCTCAATTGAATAAATAAGATAATTTTACTATTATATTTCATAAAGAATTATAACCCCTCTGGCCTCTGGTCCTCTAGTGATTTGTACCTGCGCTGCATTAAGTGCCATATATTTATTCCTACAAAGTTTGACAACTTCCTGAATGGGCTTAGGGACCGATGGGTTCATGACTTGATCAAATTTATAACTTTATCTTATCTTTGTTTAGTCCTTGCTCTATGGTTGTACTTTTTGTATTTTGCTTGTTGTTAACCCTATTCAGCCCCAAGGGCGACTACAGTCGCCCAAGATAACACACAACAAAGCACTCCAGCCTGGGCACAAAGGCCACTTGTTAAAAAGCTGTAGTTTTGTCCATGTTCACCCTCCATACCCAAGGCAAGCTTATCATCATTGGAAAGAGAAAGATCGGATCTTTCCAATGACGGTAAAATAAAAAAGGGTTGTTTTTTTTGCAATCGCTTCAAATTAGAGCAGAAAGATCCGAAACGCCAAACACCTACGGAGCACCGTAAGGTTGTGTGCAAAAAAGTGTTTGTGTTTTCAGAACACACTGAGGAAACAAAGACCAAGAACTTTGAAATTTTTGGGCTGATTCTAATGATTTTTGAATTTTATGAAAGGAAATTCAATGAGTAAGACAATTTTTGTTACTCTTTATGCTCTAAAATAAAATCTTCAAGGTAATAATAGAGCTTAGTACAATCAAACTTTGCACACAAGCTTCCTGTTGTGTGAGAAAGTGTGATTCACGCTTGAGTGGTCAAAGGACATGGGCTCCAGCAGTTGTTTATGCCAAAAGAACTTGGGGCTGAAAGGGTTAACTTAATTTTTCTGTAAGCGCTTTGAGGCATTGCATCTGGGCCCAATTTCATAGCGCTGTTTAACAGTAAGCAAATTTTTGTGCTAACTGTAGCAGAAAAATTTGCTTTTAAAAGCATAAGCGTAATTCACAGGTTTATAGCAAGAAAATAAGGCGGTCATCTTGCGCGTTCACCATGTATTTGCATTGTTACGTCATTCATTTTCGTGCAGTAAGCACCAGGAGGCTAGCATGCCTTTTTGTATGCTAAGGGTTAGCAGAGCTATGAAATAGAAAATCGTGCAGTAAGCACAGAATCGGCCGTTAAGCAGCGCTATGAAATTGGGCCCAGTTGGTTTATAAATTTGGTTATATTGTTATTGTTATTAATGTTATTGACATTATTTTATCCCGTACATTTTGTAATTACTACATATAGGTTCCCCAGTCAGTGGCTTTTATACCGTTTGAATCTCAAGACTGGTGAGCAGCATTCATACCCATCGATCTGTGGTATTCCTCAACTCCTGTTGAGAGCTTTCCTGTCCCTTAAGGTTGGTAGAGAGAACAGACAATGCTCCGTATTTTTGACCGCGTGAGGGCGCTCTCAAAAACATTTTTATCACTTTGGGGGGGGGGGGGATAACTTAAGCGATTATCGTCTGCTGAGCTAGCTGTGTACAGTTTTAACATCGGCATTCTGTCACTTCTGTGCGCGATAGTTTCTAGTTGCTTCTAGAATCTAAGGTGGATTAATAACGACTCATTTAAAGGTCTTATTGTCCATGATGGATATGATGTCTGGTAGTAATTGTGTTTCAGTCCTTAACTGTCTTGAGGAAGTACTTAAACTAAAGCAGTTTTTTTTTGCGGAGAACAGTTGTTTCTACAAAGAGGAAAGGATGAGCCACTCTTAAATGCCAGTTCTGATATTGTAAGATTAGATGCAGGGCTCTTTATTTCTTGAAAGGAGCTCAGAAGACGGTAATCGCTTAAGTTATACCCCCGGAAGTGATACAAATAATTTTGAGAGCACCCTCGCGCGGTTAAAAATACGGCGCATTCTTTTAAAGTATCAACCGCCCAACCCCCCACTCCCCCACCACCACCACCACCACACTCCTACAGTCCTGATTTGATAAGTAGGATTCAAAGCTGCTTGGTGGGAGACACTTTAGGCTTTAGGCCAAGTAAAAATACTTGCATGTTTCTCGTCCCAGCCCGCCTCCTTTTTGGCCGCCGCCTCCTTTTTTCTACTATTTACTATTTTTTTAAAAACCAAAACAGTTCCTTAGGTTTTTTTGGCCTAAGAATTTGTCTGCACTCTTTTTTCACCTTTGCAATACAAACAGCCATTTGTGGTATTCTATATTCATAAATACCTGGGACAGTTTATTCATTCTGATTGGTCGAGAGGACATCACATGGCCATGTTTCATTGTGTATCAGTATACTCAATTAGCACAATATCTGTGAATAAATATACCTTGGGCAGCCATCTTGGAAAAAAAAGCAAAAAGTTGAAAAATAGTAAATAGTAAAGCCCCCCCTTCTCCTTTTTTTTTTAAAGTCTGGACGGCAAACATGTTACTTATTTTACTTGGCCTTAGTAAAACTGGAAAAATCTCTTTTGATTAGTGTGGGTGTTCTGAAAAGAACCAGTTGTTAACTTCTTGATGTTTAGTGAGAAGTTAAGTGTTGAACAGCAGCAGCGTTTTTTTCTGCTTCCTGACAAAAGCTTTTTTTTAACCTGTAGACTCTAAAAATGCGGGTCTCTTGGACAAAACCCATACTTTTGGAGAACCATCTAGTATGTGTTGTATATTCCTACTTGTTTGTTCCTCCCCTCTTGTAACCCCTACCCAAATCTGGAAATCACAATTTTTCTGTTACTTACAACAACAGGGTGACCGATGGACAGAGAAAATGCTCACTAGGAAAGTTCTGCAATTGTGTTTGGGGCTGGTTTCCAGGCAATCTGTAACAATGGACCTCTCTTTTGGCCGGGCCAACAGCAGAGGTGCAATAGATTAAAAGCTTGATCGAAGCTGCATCTCTTGTCAATCTCAACAAAGTAGAGGTAAGTGTTGGAGACTTTTTGACGCTAGGTGACAGCAGACAAGAAAGTGATTTAGTAGAGTGCTAACCTGCATTGCATTATGAAGCTATGAGGCTGACAGTATTTCAATTATTTACCAAGTTGTTAAAAAGTTTTACAGTTAATAGATAGAACAATTGCACCAGGGATAAAGAATATTCTTCTGTTTTACCTTTACAAAGGACGTGTCATAAGCACTGTATACTCAGTGCTTTCAGACTTCTGTAAAATAAATCCAAATGCATCCTACTCGGGTGGGAATTTAACCCAAGACCCCCGCATTCTAGAACATGTATCTTTACCATTAGACCCCGGAGTATGGCCTGTGACAAGAGGCCAGTTCAAATCAGGATTTAAACTGGCCTCTGTAATTTGCAGCAAATACTTTTCTTTAACACTGCGCTGCACTCTCGCACAGTCATCGACTGTACCGTTTTAAAAAAAATGTGATTACTCATTAACGGTGCGGTCAAAAATTGCGAAATTTTTTAAGTTCCTCAATGGACCATAGCCGGATAACACTAGTACCAGCAGATTTAGCTTGGGGTGAGTCTTCGACCTACAGTCACCTTTAATTTCGAAGCCCCATAGAATTCCCCTGAGGCCCAAGGAATTCCCCTGAGGCTATCCCTAACCCCATAAACACGATCCAAGGTCTTAGATCTAGCCGCTGTTACTTGGGGGCAATCAATCATCCTGTCACTGTTCCAGACATCGGGCAGACACCAGGTGCAGGTTGTGGTTTCGGGTTGGCCAAGTAAATAAGATACCTTGTTTCTCAGAAGACTGGTAAGCACTGGAAAGCAGTGCAAAAAAAAAAAAAAAAAATGAAAAAAAAATGATTTTGGTAACATTTTTTTTTTTTTGCAACTGAGTGTGCTTACCATCCAGGGACATTGTTTTGCATTTTTTTTCTTCTTCTGGGGATTCAGTTAACGTTTCTGAGTCTAATGATACCATGTTAGAAGAGTTTGTGAGCAGCCAAAGTAGTTTTACAAGCAATTTCACACCGTACGGTAGCGGACCGTGCGATACTGTAACGGTGTAATTTTGATGGATTTGGGTAAAAATTTGTTTTTGTTTCAACTGAGTGTGCTTACCCCCTATGAATATTTTTTTTCATTTTTTTGTTGTTCTGGGGATTCAGTGAACGTTTCTGAGTCTAATGATACCATGTTAGAAGAGTTTGTGAGCAGCCAAAATAGTTTTACAAGCAATTTCACACCGTACGGTAGCGGACCGTGCGATACTGTAACGGTGTAATTTTGATGGATTTGGGTAAAAATTCGTTTTTTTGTTTCAACTGAGTGTGCTTACCCCCTATGAACATTTTTTTCATTTTTTTTGTTGTTCTTGGGATTCAGTGAACGTTTCTGAGTCTAATGATACCATGTTAGAAGAGTTTTTGAGCAGCCAAAATAGTTTTACACGCAATTTCACACCGTACGGTAGCGGACCGTGCGATACTGTAACGGTGTGATTTTGATGGATTTGGGCAAAAATTAGGGTTTTTTTTGTTTCAACTGAGTGTGCTTACCCCCTATGAACATTTTGTTTGCATTTTTTTTTGTTCTGGGGATTCAGTGAACGTTTCTGAGTCTAATGATACCATGTTAGAAGAGTTTGTGAGCAGCCAAAATAGTTTTACACGCAATTTCACATGGTACTGCAGCAAACAGTGCGATAGTGTAACGGTGTGATTTTGATGGATTTGGGTAAAAAATTAAACAAAAATTGATTTTTCACTTTTTTTGATTTTTTTTTTTTTCTTGGGATTGAGTGAACGATTCTGAGTCTAATGGTACCATGTTAGAAGAGTTTGTGAGCAGCCAAATTAGTGTTATGCGCAATTTCACACCGTACTGCAGATGACTGTGCGAGGGCGGGACGGACGCTTTTCAAGGTCATAGTGCAGCGGAGGGTTAAACAGATAACTGAATGAAGTTGTCATTCACAGTTAATATCACTTTTTTTTCTGTAATTGTCTTTTCTTTTGTAGTGTACACTATCAACGGAAAAGACTTTGTTCTGACACCAAATGACTATGTCTTGAAGGTAATTATGAGAAAGAATTAACCCAAATCCATCCAAGTCCAACTTTGGGGCTTTTTTATGGTCAAATTAGTACTACAAAGCCAAACTTGTTCGTAAGTGTGACGTATTCCAACTGGAAATCATGCTCACTCCACACTGGATTCAACGATAGCCAGAAGCCTGTAGGAAATTCATAACCTACTTTTTCTTGAATGATTTATGTATGAAAAAACTTTGGGACTTGCCTTTAACATATAACTGGTGTAAATAATCTTCTTTTCTTCTTGCATATTAGGAAACTGAGATGGGAGAGACAGTTTGCCTGAGTGAATTTATCGAAATGGACGTCTCTAAAACCCTGGATCCTCTGTGACATCTTCATTGGCAAATGCTACTCCAAGTTTGATCAAGTGAACAACCGTGTAGGTTTGGCTGATGCTGTCAAGGGTGTGGAACCAAGGCTTAGTATCAGAAACTTCTGAGAAAAAAAAAGTGTATCATAGTAAACTTGTTTGGCCTAACTGTTATAAAACTATAATGTCCACCTAAACAGCTCTTTTTTGTCAGTGTATCAAGAAACATTACAAACTTTTTGTCTGGCCCGACTGAAAAAAAACTCAGTCTCCCTATGGGACTTGTATAAACTTGCCATTCCCACTTATCTTTACTTATTTGATAATCTTGCTTAGCACCAAGTCTCCTATGGGTATTGTAAACTTGCCTTCCCTGTTTATCTTTACTTAGTTGTAAAATCTTGCTTAGCACCAGTCTCTATGGGACTTGTATAAACTTGCCTTCCCTGTTTATATATGGGACTTGTACAAACTTTCTTCCCCACTGGTCTTTACTTAGTTGATAATATTGCTTAGCACCAAGTCTCCTTATGAGACTTGTATAAACTTGCATCCCACTTTCTTTACTTAGTTGATAATCTTGCTTCAGCACCAAGTACCCCTATGTACTTTTTTAAACTTGCCATTCGCTTTCTTTACTTAGTTGATAATCTTGCTTAGCACCCAGTATCCTATGGTACTTTTATAAACTTGCCTTCCCAGCTTATCTTTACTTAGTTGATAATCTTGCTTAGCACCAAGTATCCCTATGGGACGTGTTTTAAACTTGCCTTCCACTTATCTTTACTTAGTTGATAATCTTGCTTAGCACCAAGTTCCTCTATGGGACTTGTTAAACTTGCCTTCCCACTTATCTTTACTTAGTTGATAATCTTGCTTAGCACCAAGTTCCCTATGGACTGGGTATAAACTTGCCTTCCCCATTATCTTTACTTAGTTGATAATCTTGCTAGCACCAAGTTCCTTATTAGACTTGTTAAACTTGCCTTCCCCGTTATCTTTACTTAGTGATAATCTTGCTAAGCACCAAGTATCCTCTATTAGACTTGTTTAAACTTGCCATTCCCGCTTATCTTTACTTAGTTGATAATCTTGCTTAGACCAAGTCCTCTATGGGCATGATGGGACTTTTATAACTTGCCTTCCCCACTTATCTTTACTTAGTTGATTAATCCTTGCTATAGCACCAAGTATCCTTATGGACTTGTTCAAACTTGCCATTTCCGCTTATCTTTACTTAGTTGATATATCTTGCTTAGCACCAAGTCCCTCACATATGGGACTTTAAAACTTTCCTTCCCCACTTATCTTTACTTAGCTGATAACCTTGCTAAGCACCAAGTATCCTTATGTGACTTGTTTAAACTTGGAATTCCCGCTTATATTTACTTAGTTGATAATCTTGCTTAGCACCAAGTCTCCCTAGGGACTTGTACAAACTTTCCTTCTCCACTGGTCTTTACTTAGTTGATAATCTTGCTTAGCACCAAGTCTCCCTATGGGACTTGTACAAACTTTCCTTCCCCACTGGTCTTTACTTAGTTGATAATCTTGCTTAGCACCAAGTCTCCTTATGGGACTTGTATAATTTGTCCTTCCCCACTTATCTTTACTTAGCTGATAATCTTGCTTAGCACCAAGTATCCTTATTAGACTTGTTTAAACTTGCCATCTGCTTTTCTTTACTTAGTTGATAATCTTGCTCAGCACCAAGTATCCCTATTGTACTTTTTATAAACTTGCCATTCTCCCACTTATCTTTACTTAAGTTGATAATCTTGCTTAGCACCAAGTTCCTCTATGCATGATGGGACTTTTATAAACTTGCCTTCCCCACTTATCTTTACTTTAGTTGATAATCCTTGCTTAGCACCAAGTATCCTTGGGACTTGTTAAACTTGCCATTCCGCTTATCTTTACTTAGTTGATAATCTTGCTTAGCACCAAGTTCCTCTATGGCATGATGGGACTTTTATAAACTTGCCTTCCCCACTCATCTTTACTTAGTTGATAATCTTGCTTAGCACCAAGTCTCCCATGGGACTTGTAAAACTTGCCTTCCCCATTATCTTTACTTAGCTGATAATCTTGCTAAGCACCAAGTATCCTTATTAGACTTGTTTAAACTTGCATTCCCGCTTATATTTACTTAGTTGATAATCTTGCTTAGTACCAAGTCCCTCTATGGGCATGATGGGACTTTTATAAACTTGCCTTCCCCACTATCTTTACTTAGTTGATAATCTTGCTTAGTACCAAGTCCGTCTAGCTATGTTGGATTTTATAAACTTGCCTTCCCCAGTTATCTTTACTTAGCTGAAACTTGCTAACACCAAGTATCCTTATTGACTTGTTTAAACTTGAATTCCGCTTATATTTACTTAGTTGATAATCTTGCTTAGCACCAAGTCCCTCTATGGCATGATGGGACTTTTATAAACTTCCTTCCCCACTTATCTTTACTTAGCTTTATAACTTGCTAGCACCAAGTATCCTTATGTGACTTGTTTAAACTTGGAATTCCCGCTTATATTTACTAGTTGATATCTTGCTTAGCACCAAGTCTCCCTAGGGACTTGTACAAACTTTCCTTCCCACTGGTCTTTACTTAGTGATAACTTGCTTAGCACCAAGTTCCTATGGACTTGTAAAACTTCCTTCCCACTGAGTTTTACTTAGTTGATAATCTTGCTTAGCACCAAGTCTCTTATGGGACTTTAAATTCCTTCCCCACTTATCTTTACTTAGTTGATAATCTTGCTTAGCACCAAGTTCCATGACTTGTTAAATTGCCTCTGCTTTTTTACTTAGTGATAATCTTGCTAGCACCAAGTATCCTATTGACTTATTTAAACTTGCATTCCCGCTTATTTTACTTAGTTGATAATCTTGCTTAGCACAAGTCCCTCTATGGGCATGATGGGACTTTCATAAACTTGCCTTCCCCACTCATCTTTACTTAGTTGATAATCTTGCTTAGCACCAAGTCTCCCTATGGGACTTGTAAAACTTGCCTTCCCAGTTATCTTTACTTAGCTGACAATCTTGCTAAGCACAAAGTATCCTATTAGACTTGTTTAAACTTGCCATTCCCTTATATTTACTTAGTTGATAATCTTGCTTAGTACCAAGTCCCTCTATGGGCATGATGGGACTTTTATAAATCTTGCCTTCCCCACTTATCTTTACTTAGTTGATAATCTTGCTTAGACCAAGTCCCTATGGGACTTGTTTCAAACTTGCCATTCCCGCTTATCTTTACTAAGTTGAAAATCTTGCTTAGCACAAGTCTCCCTATGGACTTGTATAAACTTTGCCTTCCCCACTTATCTTTACTTAGCTGAATAACCTTGCTAAGCACCAAGTATCCTTGTGTGACTTGTTTAAACTTGGAATTCCCGCTTATATTTACTTAGTTGATAATCTTGCTTAGCACCAAGTCCCTCTATTGGCATGATGGGACTTTTATAAACTTACCTTCCCCACTTATCTTTACTTAGTTGATAATCTTGCTTAGCACCAAGTCTTCCCATGGGACTTGTATAATTTGCCTCTCCCACTTATGTTTACTTAGCTGATAATCTTGCTAAGCACCAAGTATCCTTATTAGACTTGTTTAAACTTGCTATTCCCGCTTATATTTACTTAGTTGATAATCTTGCTTAGCACCAAGTCCCTCTATGGGCATGATGGGACTTTCATAAACTTGACTTCCCCACTCATCTTTACTTAGTTGATAATCTTGCTTAGCACCAAGTCTCCCTATGGGACTTGTATAAACTTGCCTTCCCCAGTTATCTTTACTTAGCTGACAATCTTGCTAAGCACCAAGTATCCTTATTAGACTTGTTTAAACTTGCCATTCCCAATTATATTTACTTAGTTGATAATCTTGCTTAGCACCAAGTCCCTCTATGGGCATGATGGGACTTTTATAATCTTGCCTTCCCCACTTATCTTACTTAGTTGATAATCTTGCTTAGCACCAAGTATCCCTATGGGACTTGTTCAAACTTGCCATTCCCGCTTATCTTTACTAAGTTGATTATCTTGCTTAGCACTAAGTCTCCCTATGGGACTTGTACAAACTTTCCTTCCCCACTTATCTTTACTTAGCTAATAACCTTGCTAAGCACCAAGTATCCTTATGTGACTTGTTTAAACTTGGAATTCCCGCTTATATTTACTTAGTTGATAATCTTGCTTAGCACCAAGTCCCTCTATTGGCATGATGGGACTTTATAAACTTACCTTCCCCACTTATCTTTACTTAGTTGATAATCTTGCTTAGCACCAAGTCTTCCCATGGGACTTGTATAATTTGCCTCTCCCACTTATGTTTACTTAGCTGATAATCTTGCTAAGCACCAAGTATCCTTATTAGACTTGTTTAAACTTGCTATTCCCGCTTATATTTACTTAGTTGATAATCTTGCTTAGCACCAAGTTCCCCTTTTGGGCATGATGGGACTTTTATAAACTTGCCTTCCCCACTTATCTTTACTTAGTTGATAATCTTGCTTAGCACCAAGTATCCCTATGGGACTTGTTCAAACTTGCCATTTCCGCTTATCTTTACTAAGTTGATTATCTTGCTTAGCACCAAGTCTCCCTATGGGACTTGTACAAACTTTCCTTCCCCACTTATCTTTACTTAGCTGATAACCTTGCTAAGCACCAAGTATCCTTATGTGACTTGTTTAAACTTGGAATTCCCGCTTATATTTACTTAGTTGATAATCTTGCTTAGCACCAAGTCTCCTATGGGACTTGTACAAACTTTCCTTCCCCACCCATCTTTACTTAGTTGATAATCTTGCTTAGCACCAAGTCTCCCTTTGGGACTTGTATAAACTTGCCTTCCCAGTTATCTTTACTTAGCTGATAATCTTGCTAAGCACCAAGTATCCTTATTAGACTTGTTTAAACTTGCCATTCCCGCTTATCTTTACTTAGTTGATAATCTTGCTTAGCACCAAGTCTCCCTATGGGACTTGTATAACCTTGCCTTCCCTACTTATCTTTACTTAGTTGATTATCATGCTTAGCACCAAGTCTCCCTTTTGGACTTGTTTAAACTTGCCATCTGCTTATCTTTACTTAATTGATAATCTTGCTTAGCACCAAGTATCCCTATTGTACTTGTTTAAACTTGCCTTCCCTACCTATCTTTACTTAGTTGATAATCTTGCTTAGCCCCAAGTCTCCCTATGGGACTAGTAAACTTGCCTTTCCTGTTAATCTTTACTTAGTTGTATATTCTTGCTTAGCACCAAGTCTCTCTATGGGACTTGTATAATCTTGCCTTCCCTGTCTATCTTTACTTAGTTGATAATCTTGCTTAGCACTAAGTATCCCTATTGGACTTGTTTAAACTTGCCATTCCCGCTTATCTTTACTTAGTTGATAGTCTTGCTTAGTACCAAGTCCGTCTATGGGCATGGTGGGAATTTTATAAACTTGCCTTCCCCACTTATCTTTACTTAGCTGATAACCTTGCTAAGCACCAAGTATCCTTATTAGACTTGTTTAAACTTGCTATTCCCGCTTATATTTACTTAGTTGATAATCTTGCTTAGCACCAAGTCCCTCTATTGGCATGATGGGACTTTTATAAACTTACCTTCCCCACTTATCTTTACTTAGTTGATAATCTTGCTTAGCACCAAGTCTCCCCATGGGGCTTGTATAATTTGCCTTCCCCACTTATCTTTACTTAGCTGATAATCTTGCTAAGCACCAAGTATCCTTATGTGACTTGTTTAAACTTGGAATTCCCGCTTATATTTACTTAGTTGATAATCTTGCTTAGCACCAAGTCTCCCTATGGGACTTGTACAAACTTGCCTTCCCCAGTTATCTTTACTTAGCTGATAATCTTGCTAAGCACCAAGTATCCTTATTAGACTTGTTTAAACTTACCATTCCCGCTTATATTTACTTAGTTGATAATCTTGCTTAGTACCAAGTCCCTCTATGGGCATGATGGGACTTTTATAAACTTGCCTTCCCCACTTATCTTTACTTAGTTGATAATCTTGCTTAGTACCAAGTCCGTCTATGGGCATGTTTGGGAATTTTAAAACTTACCTTCCACACTTATCTTTACTTAGTTGATAATCTTGCTTAGCACCAAGTCTTCCCATGGGACTTGTATAATTTGCCTCTCCCACTTATGTTTACTTAGCTGATAATCTTCCTAAGCACCAGGTATCCTTATTAGACTTGTTTAAACTTGCTATTCCCGCTTATATTTACTTAGTTGATAATCTTGCTTAGCACCAAGTCCATCTATGGGCATGATGGGACTTTTATAAACTTGCCTTCCCCACCCATCTTTACTTAGTTGATAATCTTGCTTAGCACCAAGTCTCCCTTCCCATGGGACTTGTATAATTTGCCTTCCCCACTTATCTTTACTTAGCTGATAATCTTGCTAAGCACCAAGTATCCTTATTAGACTTGTTTAAACTTGCTTTTCCCGCTTATATTTACTTAGCTGATAATCTTGCTTAGCACCAAGTCCCTCTATGGGCATGATGGGACTTTTATAATCTTGCCTTCCCCACTTATCTTTACTTAGTTGATAATCTTGCTTAGCACCAAGTATCCCTATGGGACTTGTATAAACTTGCCTTCCCCAGTTATCTTTACTTAGCTGATTAATCTTGCTAAGCACCAAGTCCCCCTTTAGACTTGTATTAAACTTGCCATTCCCGCTTATATTTACTTAGCTGATAATCTTGCTTAGCACCAAGTTCCTTATTAGACTTTTAAACTTGCCATTCCCAATTATATTTACTTAGTTGATAATCTTGCTTAGCACCAAGTCCCTCTATGGCATGAGGACTTTTATAATCTTGCCTTCCCCACTTATCTTTACTAATTGATTATCTTGCTTAGCACAAGTCTCCCTATGGGACTTGTACAAACTTTCCTTCCCCACTTATCTTTACTTAGCTAATAACCTTGCTAAGCACCAAGTATCCTTATGTGACTTGTTTAAACTTGGAATTCCCGCTTATATTTACTTAGTTGATAATCTTGCTTAGCACCAAGTCCCTCTATTGGCATGATGGGACTTTTATAAACTTACCTTCCCCACTTATCTTTACTTAGTTGATAATCTTGCTTAGCACCAAGTCTTCCCATGGGACTTGTATAATTTGCCTCTCCCACTTATGTTTACTTAGCTGATAATCTTGCTAAGCACCAAGTATCCCTTATTAGACTTGTTTAAACTTGCTATTCCCGCTTATATTTACTTAGTTGATAATCTTGCTTAGCACCAAGTCCCTCTATGGCATGATGGGACTTTTATAAACTTGCCTTCCCCACCCATCTTTACTTAGTTGATAATCTTGCTTAGCACCAAGTCTCCCTATGGACTTGTATAAACTTGCCTTCCCCATTATCTTTACTTAGCTGATAATCTTGCTAAGCACCAAGTCTCCCTTAGACTTGTTTAAACTTGCCATTCCCGCTTATATTTACTTAGTTGATAATCTTGCTTAGCACCAAGTCCCTCTATGGCATGATGGGACTTTTATAAACTTTGCCTTCCCCACTTATCTTTACTTAGTTGATAATCTTGCTTAGCACCAAGTATCCCTATGGGACTTGTTCAAACTTGCCTTCCCCTATCTTTACTAGATTAATCTTGCTAAGCACCAAGTCTCCCTATAGACTTGTTAAAACTTCTCTTCCCCTTATATTTACTTAGCTGATAACTTGCTAAGCACCATATCCTTATGGCTATGACTTTTAAACTTGCTTCCCCATTATTTTACTTAGTTGATAATCTTGCTTAGCACAAGTCCCTCTATGGAATGATGGGACTTGTTATAAACTTCCTTCCCCACTTATCTTACTTAGTTGATAATCTTGCTTAGCACCAAGTCTCCCTATGGGACTTGTTAACTTTGCCTTCCCACTTATTTTACTTAGCTGATA
Source organism: Pycnopodia helianthoides (assembly GCA_032158295.1). Taxonomy (NCBI): domain Eukaryota; kingdom Metazoa; phylum Echinodermata; class Asteroidea; order Forcipulatida; family Asteriidae; genus Pycnopodia; species Pycnopodia helianthoides. The sequence goes on along the minus strand of CM063247.1, from coordinate 19,862,261 downwards.
ATCTTGCTAAGCACCAAGTATCCTTATTAGACTTGTTTAAACTTGCTATTCCCGCTTATATTTACTTAGTTGATAATCTTGCTTAGCACCAAGTCCTCTATGGGCATGATGGGACTTTTATAAACTTGCCTTCCCCACTATCTTTACTAAGTTGATTATCTTGCTTAGCACAAGTCTCCCTATGGGACTTGTACAAACTTTCCTTCCCCACTTATCTTTACTTAGCTGAATAACCTTGCTAAGCACCAAGTATCCTTATGTGACTTGTTTAAACTTGGAATTCCCCTTATATTTACTTAGTTGATAATCTTGCTTAGCACCAAGTCCCTCTATTGGCATGATGGGACTTTTATAAACTTCCTTCCCCACTTATCTTTACTTAGTTGATAATCTTGCTTAGCACCAAGTCTTCCCATGGGACTTGTATAATTTGCCTCTCCCACTTATGTTTACTTAGCTGATAATCTTGCTAAGCACCAAGTATCCTTATTAGACTTGTTTAAACTTGCTATTCCCGTTATATTTACTTAGTTGATAATCTTGCTTAGCACCAAGTCCCTCTATGGCATGATGGGACTTTTATAAACTTGCCTTCCCCACCCATCTTTACTTAGTTGATAATCTTGCTTAGCACCAAGTCTCCCTATGGGACTTGTATAAACTTGCCTTCCCCATTATCTTTACTTAGCTGATAATCTTGCTAAGCACCAAGTATCCTTATTAGACTTGTTTAAACTTGCCATTCCCGCTTATATTTACTTAGTTGATAATCTTGCTTAGCACCAAGTCCCTCTATGGGCATGATGGGACTTTTATAATCTTGCCTTCCCCACTTATCTTTACTTAGTTGATAATCTTGCTTAGCACCAAGTCTTCCCATGGGACTTGTATAATTTGCCTTCCCCACTTATCTTTACTAGTGATAATCTTGCTAGCACCAAGTTCCTTATTGGACTTGTTAAACTTGCTTCCCACTTATATTTACTTAGTGATAATCTTGCTTAGCACCAAGTCCTGGCATGATGGGACTTTTATAATCTTGCCTTCCCCACTTATCTTTACTTAGTTGATAATCTTGCTTAGCACCAAGTATCCCTATGGACTTGTTCAAACTTGCCATTCCCGCTTATCTTTACTAAGTTGATTATCTTGCTTAGCACCAAGTCTCCCTATGGACTTGTACAAACTTTCCTTCCCCACCCATCTTTACTTAGTTGATAATCTTGCTTAGCACCAAGTCTCCCTTTGGGACTTGTATAAACTTGCCTTCCCCAGTTATCTTTACTTAGCTGATAATCTTGCTAAGCACCAAGTATCCTTATTAGACTTGTTAAACTTGCCATTCCCGCTTATCTTTACTTAGTTGATAATCTTGCTTAGCACCAAGTCTCCCTATGGGACTTTATAACCTTGCCTTCCCTACTTATCTTTACTTAGTTGATTATCATGCTTAGCACCAAGTCTCCCCATGGGACTTGTATAATTTGCCTTCCCCACTTATCTTTACTTAGTTGATAATCTTGCTAAGCACCAAGTATCCTTATGAGACTTGTTTAAACTTGCTATTCCCGCTTATATTTACTTAGTTGATAACTTTGCTTAGCACCAAGTCCCTCTATGGGCATGATGGGACTTTTATAAACTTGCCTTCCCCACCCATTTTACTTAGTTGATAATCTTGCTTAGCACCAAGTCTCCCTATGGGACTTGTTATAAACTTGCCTTCCCCACTTATCTTTATTTAGCTGATAACCTTGCTAAGCACCAAGTATCCTTATGTGACTGTTTAAACTTGGAATTCCCGCTATATTTACTTAGTTTGATAATCTTGCTAGTTGATAATCAGTTATCTTTACTTAGCTGATAATCTTGCTAAGCACCAAGTATCCTTATAAGACTTGTTTAAACTTGCCATTCCCGCCTATATTTACTAGAGTTGATAATCTTGCTTAGCACCAAGTCCCTCTATGGGCATGATGGGACTTTTATAATCTTGCCTTCCCCACTTATCTTTACTTAGTTGATAATCTTGCTTAGCACCAAGTATCCCTATGGGACTTGTTCAAACTTGCCATTCCCGCTTATCTTTACTAAGTTGATTATCTTGCTTAGCACCAATCTCCCTATGGACTTGTACAACTTTCCTTCCCCACCCATCTTTACTTAGTTGATAATCTTTGCTTAGCACCAAGTCTCCTCCATGGGACTTGTATAAACTTGCCTTCCCCAGTTATCTTTACTTAGCTGATAATCTTGCTAAGCACCAAGTATCCTTATTAGACTTGTTTAAACTTGCCATTCCCGCTTATCTTTACTTAGTTGATAATCTTGCTTAGCACCAAGTCTCCCTGATGGACTTGTCAAACTTCCTTCCCTACTATCTTTACTTAGTGATACATGCTTAGCACCAAGTCTCCCTTATGGACTTGTTTAAACTTGCCATCGCTTATCTTTACTTAAGTTGATAATCTTGCTTAGCACCAAGTATCCCTATTGTAACTTGTTTAAACTTGCCTCCCTACCTATCTTTACTTAGTTGATAATCTTGCTTAACGCCCAATCTCCCTATGGACTAGTAAACTTGCCTTCCTGTTAATCTTACTTATTGTATATTCTTGCTTAGCACCAAGTCCTCTGCTGATGGACTTGTATAATCTTGCCTTCCCCGTCTATCTTTACTTAGTTGATAATCTTGCTTAGCACTAAGTATCCCTATGGACTTGTTTAAACTTGGCATTCCCGCTTATCTTTACTTAGTTGATATCTTGCTTAGTACCAAGTCCGTCTATGGGCATGTGGGAAATTTTATAAACTTGCCTTCCCCACTTATCTTTACTTAGCTGATAACCTTGCTAAGCACCAAGTATCCTTATTAGACTTGTTTAAACTTGCCTATTCCCGCTTATATTTACTTAGTTGATATCTTGCTTAGCACCAAGTCCCTCTATTGGCATGATGGGACTTTTATAAACTTACCTTCCCCACTTATCTTTACTTAGTTGATAATCTTGCTTAGCACCAAGTCTCCCCATGGGGCTGTATAATTTGCCTTCCCACTTATCTTTACTTAGCTGATAATCTTGCTAAGCACCAAGTATCCTATGAGACTTGTTAAACTTGCTATTCCCGCTTATATATACTTATTGATAATCTTGCTTAGTACCAAGTCCCTCTATGGGCATGATGGGACTTTATAAACTTGCCTTCCCCTTATTTTTACTTAGTTACTTAGATCTTGCTTATACTAAGTCCGCTATGGCAGTTGGAATTTTATAAACTCTTCTCTCCACTTGTCTTTACTAAGTTGATAATCTTGCTTAGCACCAAGTCCCCTTGAGACTTGTATAAACTTGCCTTCCCCACTTATCTTTATTTAGCGATAACCTTGCTAACACCAAGTTCCTTATGTGACTTGTTAAACTTGAATTCCCGCTTATTTTACTTAGTTGATAATCTTGCTTAGCACCAAGTCCCTCTATTGGCATGAGGACTTTTATAACTTACCTTCCCCCACTATCTTTACTTAGTTGATAATCTTGCTTAGCACCAAGTCCCCCATGGGACTTGTTAATATTTGCCTTCCCCACCCATCTTTACTTAGTTGATAATCTTGCTAGCACCAAGTCTCCCTATGGGACTTGTATAAACTTGCCTTCCCCAGTTATCTTTACTTAGCTGATAATCTTGCTAAGCACCAAGTATCCTTATTAGACTTGTTTAAACTTGCCATTCCCGCTTATATTTACTAAGTTGATAATCTTGCTTAGCACCAAGTCCTCTATGGGCATGATGGACTTTTATAATCTTGCCTCCCCACTTATCTTTACTTAGTTGATAATCTTGCTTAGCACCAAGTATCCCTTTGGGACTTGTTTCAAACTTGCCATTCCCGCTATCTTTACTAAGTTGATTATCTTGCTTAGCACCAAGTCTCCCTATGGGACTTGTACAAACTTTCCTTCCCCATTATCTTTACTTAGCTGATAATCTTGCTAAGCACCAAGTATCCTTATGTGACTTGTTTAAACTTGCCATCCCGCTTATATTTACTTAGTTGATAATCTTGCTTAGCACCAAGTCCCTCTATGCATGATGGGACTTTTATAACTTCCTTCCCCAGCTTATCTTTACTTAGTTGATAATCTTGCTTAGCACCAAGTACCCTGGGACTTGTTATAACTTGCCTCCCCCCTTATCTTTACTTAGTTGATTAATCTTGCTTAGCACCAAGTTCCCTATGGGACTTGTCAAACTTTCCTTCCACTTATCCTTTTCTTACGATTTAAACCCTTTCTAACACCAATACCTTATGGACTTTTTTAAACTTGGAATTCCCGGGTTATATTTTCTTAGTTGATAACTTGCTTTCCCCCAAAGTCCCCTCTATGCCCTGAGACTTTTTATAGCTTACCTTCCCCACTATCTTTACTAGTTGAAATCTTCTTAGCACCAAGGCCCCCATGGGAAATTGGATAATTTGCCTCCCCACTTATCTTTACTTATTTTTAATCTGCTTAACACCAAGTATCCTTTTGGACTTGTTTAAACTTGATCCCGTAAAAACAGGAAATTTTTTGAAAAAACCCTTTTTAATTTTGGGATAAATTTAAAATTTTTTAAATTCCCCCCCCATTTTCAATTGAAAACGCTTAGACCCAAATCTCGGGGGAAAATTTATAAATGGGCCCCCCCCTTTTTTTTTTACAGTGTAATTTTGGGACCCCGATTTCATTTGGGTTTTTAAATTATTCCCGCTTTTTATAGGATTTTCTTCTTAAACCCGTTCCCCTATGGGGGGAAAAATTTTTTCCCCCCCCCCCTTTTTTTAGGTAACTTTTTAGCAAAAACCCAAAAAGGGGTTGGGAAAATTTTTCCCGTTACTTTCCGGGGGAAATTTTTTTAAACCATACCTAATTTGATTTTAAAAAAACCCTTCCCCCATCTTTACTATTATAACTTCTGAAAGTCCCAAAAGGGAAAATTTTATAAACGCCTTTAGATCATTGTGTTTTTAATGTTTTTCAAAGGTTATTTTTTTTTTTTCCAACATAAAAATTTGGTACATTTTAGGAATTTAAGTGCAGGCTGGTAGTAGAAGAATTACATCTTAGGGGCGGTTCAAGTATGACATAAAAAAGGGGAGCATATTTGGGAATGAAGTACAGGCTGTAAGTAAAAGAGGGTATATCTTGGGGTCAGTTCAAGAATGACAGAAAAGTGGGGTTCATATTTGGGAAATAAAGGCTGGTAGCAAAGGGGTTACATCTCGGGGGCGGTTAAAATCGCTTGAAACATATTCTCGTAAATTTGACTGTAAAAAAATGAAAACAAATTTAAACACTGATCTATTAGGCCTACTCTAAATGAAAACTATTCTCCGAAAGACTCAACTCAAATGTAAAATTTTACTTGAAAAACAGCTTTTAAAGGGAATCAATTGTGTTTAACACTGTTTACGTACATAAGGTGCTACTGATAACATAGTAAAACAAGTTACGCATTTTGGTATATAATTCTACATTTTGGCAACTTCTTGACTTAAAAGCAACAATTTCTTTGACAATTAATTTATTTCATATCTGTTTCCAATAAAACAAGTCATTTTCAACTTAAAAACTCTGAAAATGAACACAAATTCACATCAGTTTTCCCCGACAAAAACAAAGGAAAATAATCAGGCGCCCATCAGTTAAGCTGTATCACCATTTAGAGACAGGGAACTAGACAATGATGGCTGCCGTTTAACGCGTCTTAAAGATAACATTTCCTAGATCCAATAATTATAATCGTTAAGCATGTAAAACTTCACCAATAGATTTGTGCCTATTTAATTATCACAATATTATCAAAACCAAACAAAGTATCCAAGTTGAACAATCAATTTCAATGTGGCATAACCAGACAAAGGGGAGATGGGGGACCGCAGTGATTGGAGGGGGTTAAGAGGGGACAAAGACATAATTTGAGGTGGCTATTTAATGTATCAAACCAATTGCTTGTGCATTTTTTCAATCTCATTTTGGGAAGGGCCCCCACCAACTTGACAGCAATATCACCCCCCCCTCTCTGTGCCCCCCCCAAAAAAAAACCTGAAAAAGTCCTGGCTACACTGCTGAACTTTTTCTGTTGTAGTGTCGTTGAAATAAGCACAAATCAGGCACGGATCCAGGGGGGTGCCCAGAATGCTAGTGCCCCCCCGGTCAAAATTTGGGGAACATTTTTATTTATTTTTGTTCACTATCTGCCTGCTAAAAACTTAGCCATAAGTGTGTGTGGTGGATTTCTTTATCATCCTATGCCTATCAAATTTGTTTCTTTCTGCCAAAATGAATCTTTTACTATCCCTTGTAATTGCTTAGATTTGCACGATAACATAAGCGTTTGAAACCTGACGTGCCAATTTGTCCTGGATAAAATATATTTCATGTCGTTCTGGCATTCAAGTGTAAAGACTACACTAAGCTTGAACTATATCTTTTGAATGAATGAAACCAGCTATTGCAGTGATTGGATCCAAAAGCGAGATTTGTGGGATTAAAATTTTCTTTGAGTAAAATTAGAGGATTGGTATGGATCAGAAGTGCTTAAAAAGTGTGTCTATTTCTCGGTTTCAGGCACACAGAGGCTTGATTTGTTCACCCCTCAAAATGCCAAAAGCTCAGAGCTTCCGGGGGCTTCGCCCCCTGGACCCCCACCGGGAATTCACCCCTGGACCCCACCATCGATGTTACAGAAAATTTTCCAGTAAATTTAAAAGATTTATATGGATCTGATTTCCTATAAAAGTGTGTCTATTTCTCTGTTTTCGGCACATGGAGGCTTGATTTTTCACCCCATAGAATGCCAAAAGATCACAGCTTCCGGGGGTTCGCCCACTAGACCCCAACCGGGGCCTCACCCCTGGATTCCACCATCGATGTTACAGAAAATTTTCCAGTAAATTTAAAAGATTTATATGGATCTGATTTCCAATAAGTGGGCACATGGAGGCTTGATTTTTCACCCCACAGAAACCAAAGGCTCAGAGCTTCAGGGGACCCTGGACCCCACCCATTTTTGTTTATCCTCTAATACAAAATCCTGGTTGCCCCCGTTATGCCCCCCAGTTAAAAAAAATCCTGGATCCGCCCCTGCGAATGGTACAAAATCCACGACTTTGTGGTTACAAAGTTGCTGACATTTTTACAGTTGAGCTGGGTTGGTGGGTGGTGCAGCTTGTTTGTTTAAACTACAGCAATACTCAATCTAAAAACCAATTGTATTACACTGTCCTACATGCAAGCCAATTTGTTAGCATCACAATCATGATTGTACAATACACTAGTACCTAATTCATTATCTTACATGATTATCATAGTGTGCAGGCAGAAGGATTAAGGAAAATTTGCCCAGTAGCAGTGCTGTAACCAGAAGGGGCAAGGGGTCGAGATAATTAAGCTAAAGGAACTCCTTCTAAAAAGCACTACGTGTCAAACTGTCATGCCTGTAGCTACTTTGCTAGCATCATGTTGATTCATGATTGTACAATATACCCATAGGCCATGTACATGTACTTCTAATTATTGATTATTTTTCCATTATTATTGTCAGACACTGGTAGACAAATGAAGGAAAGTGTGTCTAGCGGAAACTTAATGGGCAATGCTTTTTAAAAAACTTATTGGCAAGTCTGATTATTTCAAAAACTCGTGTTTACAGTCAATGTAGAAAAATTTCATTCATCAAATTGAAAAAGCTGATTGGACTGTTCGATCATTAAGGAAAGTTACATTCAGCAAGAAATTGAAGACACATAACTTAGAGTAATTCCAGCAATGCACAATACATGTATTGTATGCTTAGCTTCATTATGGAAATTGAGATAATTTGATTGCATAGAACCTTTCTGCTGAGTGAGTCAAATGTTTTAGGGCCACCTCAAATGAGACTATTTACAGAAAATGTTTTAAGACGAACAAAATATTCACATCTTAATTTTTACAAAAAAATTCTTCCAGGGATCAATTGAACAATGTTGAAAAAAACGATATGCAATGATGTGTATAGCATGTGTTATCCCATTTTGAAATTTCAAGGTTATGGCAGCCACTTTTTCTTTTAAAAGTTGTTTAGTTGAATTTGCCATGTCAGAAAACATATATAGACACTAAAATCATTAGAATCGGATGTTGGTGAATTTGACTACCAGTCAAAAGTGCGTTGACCTTTCAACGTTTTTGACCATAGCACCCTCATTTAAGATCGGAGGTCTTACAAACTATACATTTTTGGAATCCTCATGACTAGACGAGTAATTTGATATGCAAATCGACACAATTGAAAGTATTTCAATTTTGACCCCTGTATTACCTTTGTTGACCCCTCCCGGAGATGCCTGACATTTTTAAGGAGCAGCCCAAGTCAAAATTGTTTGGGAACACAAAAACACTTTCAAACCTTTGTTCCCAGAATTTGGTCACGGGACCTACAGGTTGGTCTCCTACTGTTTGGAATTTAGGACAGGTTGGTAGGAGAAGAGAGGACATAACATGTTGGGGATATTGGGGGCAGAGTGGCTGGGTACCAGACATTTAGCGCGGTCCACATGCTGACAATAACAGTTTTCACAAGAAAAAATAAGCAAAACATGTTGTAACTCACCAGTAATTTCAAGAGGTGGAGTGTGTCGTTATAACTTCTTGAATGATGAATGGTTGATGATGACTAAAACTGTATCTGTAGAGTCTCAAACCAGAAATGATGCAATAGACGGTGAAGTTACTTCAATGACTCCTAAAAAAGAGGGGACAAAATACAACAGAAATTTGAGTGAAAAACTGGTTTGTTTAAGGAAATTATCTCTTATTATCCTGAGCATTTTAAAAACTAAGACTTCTATAACTTTTCCTTTTTCCATGATAGAACTGAGACACAGTAGCCCGTTGAAGGTACGCCCTTGTACTAAACTAGTAAATTGCCCATATTTTTACTTTCTAATACTGTCTTCTGATTCACTCTCTTCATATACCTCTCTTAACATGTTGGGGATAAGAATAACAGAAAAGTGGGGTGCATGTTTGGGAAGCACAGATTGGTAGCAGAAGGGGTGTCATCTTTGGGGCGGTTCAAGAATGTTAGAAAAGTGAGGTGCATAATAGGAGACCAGCCTGTAGGTCCCGTGACCAAATTCTGGGAACAAAGGTTTGAAAGTGTTTTTGTGTTCCCTGATGAGTACCAAACAATTTTGACTTGGGCTGCTCCTTAAAAATGTCAGGCATTTCCAGGAGGGGTCAACAAAGGTCATACAGGGGTCAAAATTGAAATATATTCCAATCGTGTCGATTTGCATATATCAAATAACTCGTCTAGTTAGAAGATTCCAAAAATGTATAGTTTGTTATCCCCCCGACCTTAAATGAGGGTGCTGTGGTCAAAAACGTTAAAAGGTCAACGCACTTTTGACTGGTAGTCAAATTCACCAACATCCGATTCTAATGATTTTAGTGTCTAATAATGTTTTCTGACTAGGCAAATTCAACTAAGCAACTTTTAAAAGTAAAAGTTGTTGCCATAACCTTGAAATTTCAAAATGGTATAACACATGCTATGCACATCATTGCATACGATAATTGCATATAAAATGATGTGTATAGCATGTGCTATCCCATTTTGAAATTTCAAGGTTTTGGCAACCACTTTTACTTTTAAAAGTTGCTTAGTTGAATTTGCCATGTCAGAAAACATATTATTAGACACTAAAATCATGAAAAACGGATGTTGGTGAATTTGACTGCCAGTCAAAAGTGCGTTGACCTTTCAATGTTTTTGACCATAAAGCACCCTCATTTAAGATTGGAGGGATAACAAACTATACATTTTGCTATACACATCATTTTATATGCAATTATCGTATGCAATGATGTGCAACATGTGTTTTAACCATTTTGAAATTTCAAGGTTATGGCAACAACTTTTACTTTTAAAAGTTGCTTAGTTGAATTTGCCATGTCAGAAAACATATTATTAGACACTAAAATCATGAAAAACGGATGTTGGTGAATTTGACTACCAGTCAAAAGTGCATTGACCTTTCAACAGTTTTGACCATAGCTACCTCATTTAAGGTCAGAGGTCTTACAAACCATACATTTTTGGAATCCTCATGACTAGACGAGTAATTTGATATGCAAATCGACACGATTGGAATGTATTTCAATTTTGACCCCTTATGACCTTTGTTGACCCCTCCCGGAAATGCCTGACAAATTTAAGGAGGCAGCCCAAGTCAAAATTGTTTGGTACTCATCAGGGAACACAAAAACACTTTCAAACCTTTGTTCCCAGAATTTGGTCACGGGACCTACAGGCTGGTCTCCTACTAGCATGTTTGGAATTTAGGACAGGTTGGTAGGAGAAGAGAGGACTTAACATGTTGGGGATATTGGGGGCAGAGTGGCCAGGTAAGACCAGACATTTAGCACGGTCAACATGCTGACAATAACAGTTTTCACAAAAAAAAATATGCAAAACATGTTGTAACTCACCAGTAATTTCAAGAGGTGGAGTGTGTCGTTATAACTTCTTGAATGATGAATGGTTGATGATGACTAAAACTGTATCCGTAGAGTCTCAAACCAGAAATGATGCAATAGACGGTGAAGTTACTTCAATGACTCCTAAAAAAGAGGGGACAAAATACAACAGAAATTTGAGTGAAAAACTGGTTTGTTTAAGGAAATTATCTCTTATTATCCTGAGCATTTTAAAAACTAAGACTTCTATAACTTTTCCTTTTTCCATGATAGAACTGAGACACAGTAGCCTGTTGAAGGTACGCCCTTGTACTAAACTAGTAAATTGCCCATATTTTTACTTTCTAATGCTGTCTTCTGATTCACTCTCTTCATATACCCTTATGCCTTGCATATGGCATCAAGCTCAAACAGCAGCTCACTGGGTGAAAGGAAGACTTTATCATTGGCTGAGAGTTGTCATGGCTGTGCGTGGTGCATACAAAAACTGACAAAAGTGCATGCTTTCAATGTTTAATGTCAGGGATGGCAAAAGGATCTGTCTATATAGAAGGACAGTTTTTGTGACTGTAGTGAGTGTCCATCTGCATTGCAATCACTCAGTCAGACTCAGTCCCAAAGTCAAAGACAAAGTCCACAATGTCAATCTGACAGTGACAATTATCAGTTTTAAAATTTATGTGATCAGTTCACAGTAATTAGTAGAATTAAGGGAGTAACTATAGTAACTGTATAGAATACAGGTACACTCGAAAAAAGCGGTGTACTGGGACGTGACTGTGTGACTCGGACTCCGCGGGCGGAGGCGCAGGTATTGCTTCGAAGTGTACCCAGCGCAGCCCAGCCTTCAGTTCTATAGTCATACTCATAGTTGACCCGAATTAAGCTTCACGCTTAATTGCTCTGATCCCCCTAGTCCCTGGGCATGGGGCTAGAACTAATGACTTTACTATCGTTATCACATTGCGACTGTAGCCCGTCTGTGCTCACCGTATAGAATGCAACATCATACGAAAGTCAAAATGTACACAAACTCCAATATCTGAATATCGCATCAATAACAAGCAAGTTTTTAGTTTTACCTCACTAAACAAAAGTGCTAAAATTGTGTCCCACGGCACTTAGATACCCACCAAGAGTCTACAAGCTGTTTCCAGACAAACAAATCAATAAACTAACACAAACAAATCCTTACTTACAGATGTTTTGTGATGAAAACATTTTGATTTAAAATCACCGTGAGCAGACGACATGCTTACAACGAAAACTGACCGATTGTGTTACATACTGTAGTGTTAGCATGATGATGCACGACGTCGTGCATGTCGTGGTTTCGAAGAGGGGTCTGATCATTGTTTGTTTTTTATTCCAAGAGGGCGCTGTGTTCCTAGCAACTGTGTATGTTCATTTTTCAGTACAGTGGACTGAACAGTTTTCGTTGTAAACATGTCGTCTGCTCACGGTGATTTTATATTAAAATGTTTTCATCACAAAACATCGGTAAGTAGGGATTTGTTTGTTTTAGTTTATCGATTCGTTTGTCTGGAAATAGCTTGTAGATTCTTGGTGTGTATCTATTGTGCCGGGCACAATTTTAGCACTTTTGTTTTGTGAGATAAAACTAAGTTAAGTAAAACTTGTTTGTTGATGCGAGTGGACTAGTCTATAGTCGACTATGTCACTTTATGTGACTGTATTGCTATTGGAGTTTGTGTACATTGTGACTCTCGTGTGGATAATGTTTTTCACCTTCTAATACGGCGAGCACGGATGGGCTACAGTCACAATGTCATAACGATAGTAAAGCCATTATACTACAAGCCCCAGGCCCAGGGATCAGAGCTACTCAGCATGGTGAAGCTTATTTCTAATTGTTATGAACTGATCACATACATACATTTTTAATCAGACTGAATTCATTTGTCAGAATGACATTGTTAACTTTGAGACTGAGTCTAAGTTTAAGTCAGTGAGTGCATTGCCGACGGACTCTCACTACAGTCACAAAAACTTTCCTTCGCTTAACATTGAAAGCGTGCACTTTTGTCGGAGTTTGTGTATGCACCACGCACAGCTCTCAGCCAATGATCAAAGTTTTCCTTTCACCCAGAGAGCTGCTGTTTGAGCTTGATGCCATATACAAGGATATATGAAAAGAGTACATCAGATGACAGCATTAGGAAGTAAAAGTGAATTTGAAGATAGCATTAGGAAGTAAATATATGGGAAATTTTAGTACTAACTTAGGACCTACATCTTGGGCTACTGTGTCTCAGTTCAATCACGAAAAAGTTGTTGAAGTCTTAGTTTTAAAATGCTCATGTTTATAAGAGGTAATATCCCAAAATAAACCACTTTTTCACTCCAATTTCTGGGTTTTGTTCCCCTCTCTAGGAATCCTTGAAGTAACTTCACTGTGAACATCATTTCTGGTTAGATACAATACAGGTTTTTGTCATCATCAACCATTCATCATTCAAGAAGTCCTCAGCAGATGACAGTTTCAACACTCCACCTCTTGAAATTACTGAAAATACTGGTGAGTTACAACTTGCTTTGCTTACTTTTCTTGTAATAACTTGTTTTTGTCAGTATGTACCGTGCTAAATTTCAGATCTTACCCAGCCACTCTGCCCACATTGTCCCAAACATGTTGAGTCCTCCCTTCTCCTACCCACCTGCCCTAAATCCCAAACATGCACCCCACTTTTCTGTTAATCCTGAACTGCCCCCAAGATATACCCTCTTTAGTTACAGCCTGTACTTCAATTCCAAACATGCATCCCACTTTTCTGTCAATGTTATCTCGCCCCAAGATATACCTTTTAGTTACAGCCTGTACTTCAATACAAGACATGCAGCCCACTTTTATATCATTCTTAACCGCCCTCAAGATGTAACGTGTTCTACTACCAGCCTGTATTTTTATCCCAAACATGAACCCCACTTTTCTGTCATTCTTGAACTGCCCCAAAGATATAGCTTGTACTTCAATTCAAAACATGTACCCCACTTTACGTCATTCTTGAACCACCCTCAAGATGTAACCCCTTCTACTACCAGACTATATTTTAATCCCAAACATGTATGAACCCCACTTTTCTGTCAATCTTGAACCGCCCCCAAGATAAATCCTCTTTTAGTTACAGCCTGTACTTCAATTCCAAAATATGCACCCCACTTTTCTGTCAATCTTAAACCGCCCCAAGATATACCTTTTAGTTAAAGCCTGTACTTCAATCCCAAACATGCAGCCCACTTTTATATAATTCTTAACCACCCTCAAGAAGTAAACTCTTCTACTACCAGCCTGTATTTAAATCCCAAACATGCACCCCACTTTTCTGTCAATCTTGAACTGCCCCCAAAATATACCCTCTTTTAGTTACAGCCTGTACTTCAATTCCAAACATGCTCCCCACTTTCATATCATTCTTAACCGCCCTCAAGATGTAACCCGTTCCACTACCAGCCTGCACTTCAATCCCTAAAACGCATCCAATTTTTATGCTAGTCATGAACTGCCCCCTTTTATTACCAGCCTTGGGTACTTCAATTTCAAATCTGCTCCCCACTTTTATGTTATGCTTGATCCGGCCCCCAAGATGTACCCTCTGTTACTACCAGCCTGTTCTTCAATTCCAAGTATGCTTCCCACTTTTGTGTAAATCTTGAACCGCCCTCAAAATGTAACCCTTTTTACTACCAGCATGTAGTTCAATCCATCAGTGGCTCTTATAATTCATACAATTCTTTTTTCTTTGATTTCTGTTTACAGGTTCATTAAGATAATGAGGAACAGCAGTTTCTTCACAAGGGATACACCGGAGGTGTGATGAGAACACTTGACTTGCAGCTTCATCACGACTTGCAGCTTCATCATGACTTCAGACACTTTATCATCTCTACTTCAAGCTTCTTATACGTCAACTTTGTAAATTATTCAATTCTAGGATATTAAGGTAGGTTTGTTGTGTTGTTCATAAATTGTAAAAAGTCTTGTTTACATGCACTTTGACTTCATCGTCATGACATTAAGAGCCTGGTCAAAATTTTCACAGGCAACTTGGAGGCAACCAAATGCAGTGCACGCAAACAAAACACTGGCGATATCACAGAGGTCCATTTTTCAACATTGTTAAACTGACACCAAGAATTTTCTTTTTGAAAATTCAGATGTGAATGTATTTTTTTTCTTGAAGATTTTCTCTAAACTGCCTCATGTGACATGACCCTTAGACTCGTTTGTTTTATCACCCAAACAAATTGTTCCAAAAAAGTGCCGGAGGGAATTTGATGAAGTCTTATATTATGTAAACAGACCTTTACTTACAGTCCAGTTATTGCGATTTGTGACTGTTGATGTAAGATACATATCATCTTGTGCCTGGCAGTAGGCTACGCCCTTGTGCTAGCAAACCTCAGGACAACATTCCTCTGTTAAGCAGAAAGGTCCTAATAAGCGATCAATTTATCACATTTTTCATGATGAAGCTAAACACATACTGTGCATTGCTGGAATTACTCTAACTTAGTCATGCTTCTTTATTCTCTTGCTGAATGTAACTTTCCTTCAATGATTGAACTCTCCACTTGGCTTGCTCGATGAATGTAATTTTCCTACAATGACTATGTATACATGTTTGAAAAATAATAAAACTCCCCAATCAGTTTCTTAAAAAGCATGGCCCATTATTTGCTAAGTTTCGCGGGACACACTTTTCTTTATCCTTCTGCCAGCATCTGACAAAAATAATGGAAAGATAATGAATAATTAGAAGTACATATACATATCCTAGGGGTATATTGTACAATCATGAATCAACACGATGCTAGCAAAGTAGTTACAGGCATGACAGTTGACACGTAGTGCTCTTTAGAAGGAGTTCCTTTAGCTTAATTATCTCGACCCCCCCCCCCCCACCGCCCTTGCCCCTTCTGGTTACACCGCTGCTACTGGCAAATTTTCCTTACATCCTTCTGCCTGCACAAGATGATAATATTGTAAGACAATTAATTAGGTACTAGTGTATTGTACAATCATGAATGTGATGCTAACAAAGTGGCTTGCAGGTACATGTATGATAGTGTGATACAATTGGTTTTAGAGGGAGTAGTGCCTTTAGTTTAAACAAACACGCTGCACAACCCACCAACCCAGCTCAACTGTAAAAACGTCTGCAAATTTGTATGATAGTGTGATACAATTGGTTTTAGAGGGAGTAGTGCCTTTAGTTTAAACAAACACGCTGTACAACCCACCAACCCAGCTCAACTGTAAAAACGTCTGCAAATTTGTATGATAGTGTGATACAATTGGTTTTAGAGGGAGTAGTGCCTTTAGTTTAAACAAACACGCTGTACAACCCACCAACCCAGCTCAATTGTAAAAACGTCTGCAAATTTGTAAACACAGACATTCAGTAAGTCGTGGATTTTGTACCAATCGTGCTTATTTCGACGGCACTAATACAGAAGAAGTCGAGTGTGAAGACAACTGTATTGAATATCAAGTTAACGAAAGAAAAGCTTTCAGATTATGGAAGACAGATCATCAGTTGTTTTGTTCATCTTCAGTAAGCATGTACCCCATTGATATTACATAGGCCTATGCATGTTAATTTTTTCAATTTTGTAGCTTCAGTAGAGACTGTGAATGTATTATTTAGTAATCTTTAAACTAAGAAATTAAATTGATTGATCACCATTGTCAAGTTGTTGGAACACTGATCGGTTCTTCTCTGAACAAACTTTTTTCGATCAGAAATTTATTTTACTCATGACATGTTAAGAGAAATTGCTTACAAGTCCATTGCTTCTTTTTGAGAGGGACTCAGAGTACATGTAAACTAATTCCCATCTTTCTGTTTTACCAAACAAGCAACCTTTGAATTTGTCGTCAAAATAGGATTAGGTGGTTGAATTTTAGTGTGAAAACACTTTCACATCAGGCTTATTTTGATTGCGGCAATCGATATAAGTAGGAATGATTTATGGGGATTTCAAATGGTGTTCTTCCGACTTTGACAAATTAAAACAGAACTGTTTCTCTGGAAGATTGAAATGCATCGTTTTTTTTAACTACCTGTACTATCTTAGAGAACTTTTCTTGGGGCATTTGCTACTTGATGTAGTTGTATGGAGAAGTGTTAGGCCTGGAAATGTTAGTATACTAGTTAGAATTTTGAAAGGTCTTGTTGAGTATGAACAAAAATGCACAAATGAATGGTTTGATACATTAAATATCCACCTCAAGCTATGTCTTTACCCCCCTTCAATCAGTGCAGTCCGCCACCAACCCCCCCCCCCCCCCACACACACACCTTTGTCTGGGTATGCCACGTTGAAATATTTCTATTCAACTTGGCTACATATAGTTTGATTTTGATATAATTGTGATATATAAATAGATACAAATCTATTAGTGAAGTTCTATATGCTAAACGATTATAATTATTGGATCTAAAATGCTGAGGAAATGTTATCTCTACGACGAGTCAGACGGCAACCGTCATTGTCTAGTTCCCTATGTCCAAGTGATAATACAGCCTATTCAGTGACGGGCGCCTGAATATTTTCCTTCACTTTTTATCGGGAAAACTTACGCGAATATGTGTTCGTTTTCAGAGTTTTTAAGTTGGAAATGACTTGTTTTATGAGAAACAGATGTGAAATGAATTAATTGTCTAAGATATTTTGTGGATTTTAAGTCAAGAAGTCGCAAAATGTAGATTTGTATACCAAAAAGCGTAACTTGTTTTACTATGTTATTAAGTAGCACCTTATGTACAGAAACAATGTTAAACACAATTAAATTGCCTTTAAAAGCTGTTTTTCGAGTTAAATTGTACTTTTCAGTTGAATCTTTTGGAGAATAATTTTTTATTTAGAGTAATAGATCGGTATTAGCAGTGTGAAGGTGTTCTGTAGTGTTTTGAGCCGTTAAGGTGATTTTAATTTTGGAAAATGTTACAATTTCATGACTTTTTACCGAGTTTTTATTTTTTTTTCATCTTTTTTCACCAAAATTAACGAGCGTACGTTTCAAGCGATTTTAAAAATTAAAAGACCGAAAAATTGTTTTTTTTGGACAAACAAATTTTTCATACCCAAAAAAGTGAAAAAATTAACGAGCGTACGTTTCGAGCGATTTTAAAAAATTGAAAGACCGTGAAATTTCACTTTTTTTTTTTTTTTTATTAAAAAAAATAAAAATGTTGTCCCCTCCCTCTCCCTGCACCACCTCCCTCCATCTCTCCTCTCGGTGTCGTCCCCTCCACGTGGCCTCCCCCTCCGCCTGTCCTCTCGGTGTCGTCCCCTCCTCGTGGCCTCGCCTCCTCTGTGTCTCCTCCTCGTGCGCCGTTCACCTGTAATACAATCATATAATCAATCAGAGTTAGTTCACATATCGTTATTTCACATGTCTCTGCCAGGGCTCGAACCACGTACCTTGCCTTCACGTTCCCATGGCCTTATCCTCTCGGCCACCGCTAGACTGTGCTTATTTCGAATTTATGGACCTGATGAATATTAGAACCACGTATTGTATCGTAATGTATAGTAACGCTCGTAAAATATTTACATATAAATAGCGCCCTCTGTTGGTAGAAAAGGTCCAGTGGCCTACTGGAAAAAAAATGTGTTTGCTGTTTTTGATGAGGTGAAAAATGTATGTTTCAAATAAATTGTTTGTTGTTTTTGACGAAATTAAAAAGAGTGTTTTCTCTGTATATATTTTTTAAAACTAAAGTATTAATTAAGTCTAATTTAAATTAAACTTAACCCTACACAGTCCCAACCCCAAACCCAACCATTTTAAGCAGTCAAATTTACTTATAAAATTAAAGACAACATTAGAAAGAACACATGGTACAAGTATATTCAATTCATATTCTCAATTTTTTTATTATAAAAACATAATATTTTAAAAGAGTCATTTTCAATACAAAATTGACAAAAATTTAAAAGCAACAATTTTTAACACTCGACAAGATTCAAAAGATGAAAATAAATTAAAAGAAAATATTTTTGCATCATATGGTTGAGCACAGTGTAGTGCTAATTGCAATAAGCTTGTACAAAATTAACCAAGAATACGGTGGATTGAGCCAAGTCTATACAAAAATATGCGGTTCAGTAATAATACCAAACAGGCGAGAGAGTTTATCCCTTCCAGCCTCGCTTTGGTTACATAACATTGATTATCAAAAAACAAGATGGCTACACCATGACCATTAATTTAGATACATTATTGTCTCTTTTTAATGGAATGACAGAATGTCATGCCTTCCAAGTAATTAAATCACAAGTTTTCTAATTCTCACAAAACAAACATTTGTATTAATTTAATATGTAAACATTCAATACATTCAAAGATAGTATTTTAATTTTATTTCTTAAGATAGGGTTTATCAGGAAAGTACACCAGCCCTAAAAAAAGTTGTTTCCTGTAACATGCTAGAAAAAGAGGGTCAGTAGGCGAGGGAGAAAAACACATTTTGGGACATGTTTTTTACATGTGCACATCAGTAAATAAAAAAATTGACTTGAAGCCTGCAATTATTTTGTTATTTACTTATTTTGCAGAGTGGGATATGAACACACTGTAACAAATTCAAACAATTTGGTGGTCACAGTTGGGCCAAACAAAAAGAAAGTTATGTTTCCTGCAACACTAAAACTTAAAAAAATAAAAGTAGGTGGCTGGTGAGCAATATATTTTTTTCAGTCGGGCCAGACAAAAAGTTTGTAATGTTTCCTGACACACTGACAAAGAGCTGTTAGGTGGACATCATGTTTTTTTTGGAACAGTTAGGCCAAAAAGTTTACCATGATACACTTTTTTAAAAACATGAAATAATACTGAAAACAAAATGTGTAGGAAAGTGGGCGACATGTATTTTGTTCACAGTTGGGCACAACAAAGACCTTTATAATTTGCGAGACTTGATGCTTAGCAAGAATATCAACTAGGTAAAGATAAGCAGGGAAGTCAAGTTTATAAAAGTCCCCTGGAGAGACTCGGTGCTAAGCAAGATTATCAACTAAGTAAAGATAAGTGGGAAAGGCAAGTTTATAAAAGTACCATAGGGAGACTTGGTGCTAAGCAAGATTATCAACTAAATAAAGATAAGTGTGGAAGGCAAGTTTAAACAAATCCCATAGGGAGACTTGGTGCTAAGCAAAATTATCAACTAAGTAAAGATAAGTGGGGAAAGCAAGTTTATACAAGCCCCATAGGGAGACTTGGTGCTAAGCAAAATTATCATATAAGTAAAGATAAGCGGGGAAGGCAAGTTTATACAAGTCCCATAGGGAGACTTGGTGCTAAGCAATATTATCAACTAAGTAAAGATAAGTGGGGAAAGCAAGTTTATACAAGTCCCATAGGGAGACTTGGTGCTAAGCAAGAGTATCAACTAAGAAAAATCAATGGGAATGGCAAGTTTATACAAGTCCCAAGGGAGACGTCCATTCCGATAAATCCACTCAAGCAAGTTGTCTCTCCCATCTCAGTTTCCTAATATGCAAGAAGAAAAGAAGATTATTTACACCAGTTATACTCCAGAAGAATACCCAAGAGTAATGGTCAGAGTACAAACCAGCACTTCTCAGAGCCACTATGGCCACTTAAACAGTTATTGGCCTGTCAGGGCAAACGAGCCAACCACGAGGCAATCTTGAGCCTGCTTGAACTGTACCCGATCATTGTCTGTGTTCAACCAACTTGTATGACTCCCAACTCACCCCTAAGAGCCATGGCTACGCTACAGTTTAATGCATTTGTAACAAAAACTAATAATTCTGAGAGGACCTTGATATTTTCAAAAACATTTGTTAAAGGCAATCCAAAAAGTTTGGTCATACATAAATCATTTAAGAAAAAGTAGGTCGTGAATTCTTCTGGCTATTGTTGAATCCAGTGTGGAGTGAGCATGATTTCCAGTTGGAATACATCACACTTACAAACAGGTTTGGCTTTGTAGTACTAATTTGACCAAACAAAAACCCCAAAGTTTGACTTGGATGGATTTGGG
Organism: Pycnopodia helianthoides; assembly: GCA_032158295.1. Lineage (NCBI taxonomy): Eukaryota > Metazoa > Echinodermata > Asteroidea > Forcipulatida > Asteriidae > Pycnopodia > Pycnopodia helianthoides. Next base: position 19,841,713 of record CM063247.1, on the reverse strand, counting down.
TTAATTCTTTCTCATAATTACCTTCAAGACATAGTCATTTGGCGTCAGAACAAAGTCTTTTCAATTGATGGTGCATACTACAAAAGAAAAGACAATTACAGATAATAAAAAAAGTGATATTAACTGTGAATGACAGCTTCATTACTACTTAGTTATCTGTTTAAAGAAAAGTATTACAGAGGCCAGTTTAAATCCTGATTCGAACTGGCCTCTTGTCACAGGCCATGCTTAATGGTCTAATAGTAAAGATACATGATACATACGTACACCTTTGTAAAGGTAAAAACAGAAGAATATTCTTTATCCACGGTGCAATTGTTCCATCTATTAACTGTTAAACTTTAGGACAATTTTGAAACTTGGTAAATAATTGAAATACTGTCAGCCTCATAGCTCCATTATGCAATGCAGGAAATAGCACTCTACTAAATCGCTTTCTTGTCTGCTGCCACCTATTGTCAAAAAGGTCGCCAATACTTACCTCTACTTTCATGAGATTGACAAGAGATGCAGCTTCGATCACAGTTTTAATCTATTGCACCTCGGCTGTTGGCCCGGCCAAAAGAGAGGTCCATTGTTACAGATTGCCTGGCAACCAGCCCCAACCACAATTGCAGAACTTTCCTAGCGAGCATTTTCTCTGTCCATCGGTAACCCTGTAGTTGTTAGTAACAGAAAAATTGTGATTTCCATATTAGGGTAGGGGTTAGAAGAGGGGAGGAACAAACAAGTAGCAATATATAACACATACTAGATGGTTCTCCAAAAGTTGCTAGGTGCCCTAGGCATTTTGTGGTTCATGGAGATAGTTCGCCTACCTTGCCATAATAACGAGATGCTGGGAACCAAATTGCACAGAAAGCTAGTCGCAGTTTCCAGTCGTTTTGTATTTTCTTAACATGCAGCTAGCATGCTAAACAATACGAAGCTGAAGTGCACCAAATTTTAGCGACTGGAAAATAAAATAATACTACAAAAAGCACCGGGCTCAAATACTTGATTATACTTAACCACTAGTTTAAAACCAAATCAACTCCTTTTTATTCCCATTCATAAATAACTTTCCCCTAAAAAATATCCACAAACCCCAAAAAGTTGAGAACAAATCTGACAGTTTAGCCTCAGCTCACCTCAAGAGTTTCTATGTGTATAGAAAAACCGTGTCGCGCAAGTTTCAAATTTGCGCACTTAAGTTTCTAACTATCGCACGCAAGTTTTAAACTTGCGCGAAATAAACTATACGACCTACCAAATTTGCACAGTCCGCGCAAAACCTAATTGCGCACTCTTTGACAAAAAGTTGACAGTCTACGTTTAAACACTTTTGACTGTGTTTATATCACACGTTTAAACTTCAACCATGTGATGTCCTCTCGACCAATCAGAATGGATAAACTGTCCCAGGTATTTATGAATATAGAATACCATGAACGACTGTTGTATAGCAAAGGTAAAAAAGAATCTAGACAAATCCTAAGGCAAAAAAAACCCCAAGGAAATTGTTTTTTCTTCGAATTTTCCCCCTTTTGTTTGCTTTAAAAAAAGTAGTAAATAGTAGAAAAAAGGAGGCGATGGCCAAAAAGGAGGCAGGCGGAGACGAGAAACATGTAAGTATTTTTACTTGGCCTAAAGCCTAAAGTGTCTCCCACCAAGCAGAGCTTTGAACCCACTTATCAAAACAGGACTGTAGGGGGGATGTGGTGGTATGGTGACGGTGGTGGTGGTTAGGGGGCGGCGGGGGGGGGGGGTTGATGCTTTAAAAGGTTTGTCTGTTTTCTCTACCAACCTTAAGGGACAGGAAAGCTCTCGTCAGGAGTTGAGGTATACCAGGGAAGATGTAGACATTTCGAACACAGATCAATGGGTATGAATGCTGCTCACCAGCCTTGAGATTCAATCAGTATAAAAGCATCACTGACTAGGGAACCTACATGTAATAGATACAAAATGCACGGGATAAAATAATATCAATAACAATATATCAAAATTTATAAACCAACTGGGCCCAATTCTGTGCTTACTGCACGATTTTCTATTTCATAGCGCTGCTAACCCTTAGCACAAAAAAGGCATACTAGCCTCCCGGTTCTTACTGCACGAAAATGAATGACGTAACAATGCAAATACATGGTGAACGCCCAAGATGACCGACTTATTTTCTTGCTAACCTGTGAAATACGCTTAATGCTTAAGCAAATTTTTTCTGCTACAGTTAGCATGAAAACTTGCTTGCTGTTAAAGGCATCGTACACGCTTAGTATTGGAGCTTACTGTTTGTTCATGTTTGTTTCAAAGCTATATAACTGTAGATATATACCATAAAACTAACCTGTAAAAGTTTCATTTCAAAAGGTGTTAGCGTTTTTGAAATATCGCCAACAAATCTTGAGCGGTTATGTCCACGCATGAAGAATAATTCCTAACAGTAATTAGTAGGAATACACAAGCTGAGAAGCGTTTATGACAGAAGCACTTCTCAGATTCAAATTTTGGGGGGTAAAAAGTGATATCTTTTTCCATAATCATAGTACTTCGAAGTGAAATGTTTCTCAAAATGCATTAGGCCCCCTATACTATCCAACGTTGCTGTACATCTTACCACGTAAGTTTTTATTGCCATTAATTTGCAAAGTCATTACCAAATGTGTACTGTGCCTTTAACCTTGCCAGCTACAACGGGGAGACTCCGGAAGGCACTTTTTTTTCCTTTTTTTAATTACTGAAAAATGTTTGGGCCAATTCCGCTGAAACTACATGGAACCCTCAATGAAACCCTCTAGTTTGACATTCTAAAGTCACTTTTAACATTGCGCGCTATGTACAGGTCAGGCAAATTGTGGAATAGCCTGGACTCCAGCCGAACCTTATTCATTTGTGTAGAAAGTATAAGCCCATTGTAGTGTGTGCAGATCTAATCTCCTTGAGTTTTTTGCAGCTAGGCTAGCAAAGCTCAATGCTATGAGTCATCCTAGTCCAGTGACAGGTTGTAAATAAACAGCGGTTCCCACAGGTGCTGTCTACCACTGTTTTATGTCCATGTTTCAGACGACTGTTTGATGTACTGCTCATATTGTATGGCAGTTACTGTACAACAAGAAATCGTGTAGGCCCTACTGTACTTATAAGAAGTGGCAGTTACTGTTAAAAAAATCATGTGAACCAACCTATAAATTGCCTGAATGCTTCAATCCTTTCTAGGTGTGTCCAGGGGGACCTCCATTCATCTATATAGACCCTTAGAAAAGGGATTGTGTCATCCAAACAATGTTATATACGCGTATTAAGAAACTGCCTTCTGTGAGCTCCCCCTTTGCTGCATGAGGACATTCAAGGGGGGTGCTGCTCGCAGGGTTTTAAGTAGAGTATGAAATTGGGCCCAGATGCAATGCCTCAAAGTGCTTACAGAAAAATTCAGTTAACAACTTGTAAGCAAAATACAAAAAGTACAACCATAGAGCAAGGACTAAAAAATAAGATAAAGTTATAAACTTGATCAAGTCATGAACCCATCGGTCCCAAAGCCCATTCAGGAAGTTGTCAAACTTTGTAGGCATAGGATATGGCACTTCTGCATGCAGCGCAGGTACAAATCACTAGAGGGCCAGAGGGGTAACATTTTCGTATCCAACTCAACTGCCACATTTTCATTCTTTAAGAAATAAAATAGTATCTTATTTACTCAAATAAGACAACATGTTGCTTTTGTTGGGAATGTTGGTAACACTAGCAGCAATGAATCATGAGTGAAAAAGTGGCAGTCCAAATCCGATATTGACATTTATCCAGGCTTGGATTTGTGCCATATAACTCAATAATGATTGGCAGAAGTAGACCTAGTGCCAGTGCACATGATGGTCACTACATTAGATAGAGGAATGCCCTGCCTGCATGGAGTGGCACTGGCAGTGGACTGGTTATGGTGTATAGTGATAGTGTATCGATAACTGTAATGTCCGGAAACCGGGCACAAGTCGACTCTTGGCGTTCATTCTTTGCCAACTCTAAACTAAGTTACTAAGTGTACGATTCAATCAAAACTTACCCCCCAAAATGACTGAGGTCTGCTTGGAATTTCAACCAATTCTCCGGCCGGCTGATCGCTGCAATCATAGTGATATGATGTGATTTCTGATTACCCGCAGACGACGACAGACGGCTAACGGATTCTTATAAACAAACTAACTGCAGGACATTGTTGATGGTTGGTATGGGGGGGGGGGGGGGAGGGGGTGCCACATACAGACATGGCCGGCTACAGACCGACAGCACCTGTGGAAATCAACGTCTGGATACCGTAATTTTGACAGCACCCGACTGTACCCCAAACCACGGGCAAATAATAATTGCGGGCAAAGTCCATGAGAACGCAAGCGAAACAACGTGTAAAGCAATGGGGAGATGATACAAATGGAAACAGTGTTAGATCAAGAACTATCTCACAAGGTTGTTTCTCCCCTTAGTGGCTTCTAAACTTTATCAATGTTTGCAAAACGATGAAAGTAGAAGGAAATATCGTTCGGTATATCTCAAAAGACGTTCGTCACACACTTTCCGGCCATGTGCGCGGCGGTGCGCTCCGGTCTTTTTGCGCGTGCGCGGATGACACGTACCGCCTTTGGTACCTCCTAGAGATTTACAGCGTGCTACTGGTGTTACGCGGTTGTTTGGTGAATATTCAACGCGAGCGTACGTAAGACCCTCCGGGAAGTGTGTGGACAATTTATTTTTGTTTTATAGTTGAGTCTTGGAAATTCCTTAAATAAAGAAATTCACGGAAATTCTTGGACCATTTTCCGAATCCAAGTTGTAAAAACGACGTTTCAACGTTGCAATCGGCCATTGGTTGTTCATGAAGTGTTACCTTAAATTCTAAGGTGAAAATATGATTTTGTTTTATTCACACATTGAATACAACACCACAAATGCCAGAGCGGCCGATCTTTCTCGAGAAAAAAAGGCGAAGTGGGGAGTTCTGCTCCTTGTGCGGTTGTTTGTAAAAAGAGTAGGCCTCACGTAGGTGTCCAGTTCGACCGGATTTATGTAAGGCACCCAATAAAACAAGATAAATAACAAATTAAACACAGCAAACCTTTCAGTTGGTCCATAATCAAATTGTGTGGCTGGCTCCCGTCTGCAGGGTCTTCAATGTTATTCTTTGCATGATTTTCAAAAAAAATATAAAACATTGGTTGAAGTGGTTTTTTTGATTTCCAAGAAAAGTACATTAAACACTCCCCTCTCTAAACACGGTGTACTTTGGGCAATCACTCCACAAATTAATGACATGATACAAACATATGTGGTAAAGAGTAATGGAGAGTTGTTGGTATTATAAATCATTGTTATAGAAACGACCGTTTTGGGGGATAAGTGAGTGGCCCTACCTATATATGGTGAGTGTAGCACAGTCGCCGCCTGTGATGTGCTTGCAATTAGGGGACAATAAGCGAATAATACGTGGTGGTTCGATGTCTCACCAACAAGGGCGTGCCGGTGTCACATGGGACTCTGTCCCCCCGGTGATTCTGTCCCCCATACGGCAGTAATATGTAGAAATGACATCGTCTGATAAAGTGATAGCGCACTCTTTTGAATCAACTGCCTTCAGCTTATGTTAATTTACTGGGGGACACACACACACAGAAGGTCGGCGGGAAATTCAGCCCAAAAGGGGAAACATACCGCACGAATGAGGCTTACGAAATATGCAGCTAAATGTCGCTGGTTATAAAATGGATTTCAAAACAACTTTTGTTCGGTGGTTTAAACACCGGAGATATAACCGCAGCCTTAAAGGAACATTACATAATTGGTAAGAAAAAACTGGTAAAATATACTTTTTGATCACAGATTTACATAAAACTTACACGATCTAATGATGATGATAGTAGAAAACATCTCTTGAAATATTTCTGTCTGAAATGCCATATTTTATGAGAAATGAATAAACTAATTTTCCGATTGGAGTTATCACTCAGTGAGCGTTTTATTCATTGATGAATCTATATGATTTCATGCAAATGTGTAATCGGTTTTTCACTATTTTCTCGTGACCCAGATGGCCGATCGATCTCAAACTTCTACAGGTTTGTCAGTTTATGTATATGGTGGATTACATAAAGTGCTTACACTGGCAGGAACTGTTTTGTTAGCAAAACCAATTATGTAATGTTCCTTTATATGATGATGAGTGCTACTTAGTGTGTTTTGAAAGCAATTATTACATGGGTATTCAATTAAATAATAATAACAACAAAAAAGCCACATACTTACATTAAGATTTCAAAACTTTGTTTTGTTTCACTTTAATGCAAGAATGAAATATGTATAAATATCTTTTAATGGTATAACCATAATTTAGGCCTAATTCAATAAATCCCTTCCACACAATTATTCATTCAGCGGTAAGTAAGGTACCAAACGGCTGTCATCACAATTTTGTCAACTTGCAGCACAATGCAGACATTTCTGACCAATGACGAGTTACACACAAAAAGTTCCCAACTTTACATACTTGGGGGCCTAACACCCTTTCGAATGTCAGATGCATTCATAAAAAAACACTAAAAAAAAAACCCAAAACAAAAAACGAAGAGTGGTTTTGGAGAGTGAACAAAACGACTGGAGGATCAGGAACGTTTGTAATGAGAGCAATCTGGTAGAATTACGATGAGCAACAGACAGACGGTTGCATGGCCGAACTTCATAGAGCTGCTTAGCAGAAATAATTGCTAAATATGTTTATATTTAGCAAAAGTAAGCACGAAACCAATCATTGATGGTATGTGACATAGTATTTTGGCTGGTAACTGTTTTTTTTTTTTTTTTATACTGGTAAGCAAAATTGTTTTGAGCTTAGTTACTTTTTGTGAAAAGGGCCCAATTTCACAGAGCTGCTTAAGCAGAAAATAGTGCTTAAAAATGTTCTGCTAAGCAAAAGAAAGCAGGATACCAGTCACATATTGTACATGTGACATGCTGTTTTGGCTGGTTACCTTTATATTCTGGTGAGCATAATTTTGTTGTGCTCAGCTACTTTTTGTGCTTTAGCAGCTCTATGAAATTGGGCCCTGGTCGTAATAAGCTTAATAGGGATGGATTTTGGAAGAGTATAGGCCTACATTCACTCAAATCCTCCAGTTTTATAACACATGGTGATTTCATATAAGCGTACATTTTGCTTTGGGAAAAACAAGTTTACAGCCCATTAATATGTTTGTTGTTTTTAAGTTGATACAAATTTGCTTGGCAGAACAACTTTTAAAACAATTTCAAGGTGATATAGATCAACTTTAAGTCAAGTGACTTTTTCAAGGCTTGCTCAATTATCTTTATTTAAAGTGATAAACTGATATTATAAAAAATTGAATGGCAGTAGCAACAGCACTACGTTGTGGACATTACCAACTCTGTACCCAAGCTTGGTTCAAATAGAGGACACCAAAGTAATAGTTTTGCCAATATCACCGATGCTGATACCTTATCTTGATTCAAAGAGAGTAAGAAAGTCAGGTGCCCATACTGTCACTCAACAGCCCAAAACAATAGTGTTGAAACCATGAGAGACTTTGTGACACTAGGTGGCCGCAGATACATCTGGGTCTAGTAGACCATGTGACCTGTGACATCACATGTTTACAAAGGAGCCACTGAGCCGGACTTCCCGCGGGCAAGATTTGTACACAGCCCAATGGAATAACACATAAAATATGATATTTTCAACTGAGATTGAACTGTCTGATTTTTATCATTTTTTGGTATGATTAATTAAGGGCACATCTCAAAACTTGTTAAGCTGTTATTTTTTATAACTCTTTGAATTTATGTGGAAATTGTGACACAAATGTAAAATTTCCCATATGATCAGTGTACTATCTCGCCTGCCAGGAAATGACCTGGAATGTACAAGGTCACCCTTTTCGTAAACAAAGGCTACTCAGTCTATTTCACAGAGCTGTGTTTTACCCAATTACACCAATGTGTACTAAGCACTGTATATACTCTTCCCCCTTTTCCTCCCGAGTCCTGTGAACAAAATTCACAGGCATAATACTCAAGTGGGATTCGAACCAACATCCTTTGCCTTACTTAGAGCAGATGTCTTACAGATGGATAAAACACATATAATATTCCTTATCCCCGAAGCAATTTAACATCTTTACAAGTTTATATAGAGCTGCTTTAGCAAAAAGTACCTAAGTACAGCAAATTTGTGCTTACCAGAATAAAGTTACCAGCCAAAATACCAGGTGAGATGTAGCATCTGTTGACTGGTATTCTGCTTATTTCTGCTTAGCAGAAACATTTTTCGCTTGAAAAAGCAGCTCCATGAAATTGCACAAAGGTAAACTATCAATATTGTTTACATTATTCTGGGCAAGCACACATGTTTTGAAGGAGAAAAAAATGGATTCTGCCCCATGGCATCTCACTAGTCTTCCATTAATTTAATGACATTAAAATTTCATACAAGAAAAAATGTAACCCAAAAGAAAACTGCCGGGTTAGAGTAACAAGTACCAAAAAAAAGGCAAACTTACGTTAGTAATTCCCGCAATGAAATGTTGCAGCACATCATATACTTTAACTGTCTGATGTTTTTTTTTACACGCCTTCGCTCACCTCTTACACTTCACATACGTCTTTAATAATTCGTTGTAAAATAAATTACTTTATAACTCACAGACAGTTCTTGTGTTTTAAAAATGTGCTGAAAATTCGTAAAGAAATTACCATAAGTATAATAGTTAATAGGCATCCGAAATAGTTTATGAGTTACTTGCTCGTCTTTATTATGTACACAGCCAATGAATTGCAAGGAGAATTATTTACAATGCGCAGAAAAATGTGTCGTACATTTATTTATCAATAAATTATAGAAAAATCAATTTCTCTTTAATTTCAATATAAAATTTTCACTTTAGTTTTTTAATAACAAAAATACTTTCTAAAATAAATACAAGCGTGCTGTAATATTTGGGCAATAAATATGAAGTAGACAGAGACAAATTATTTTTTGAGAAATAGAGAAATAGACCTACTTTTGTTTGGGGGAAAATTCACAATAAATAAAGTTGATCTTCAAATCAATTGCACATTAGAACAAAGGAAAAATTCTTTCTGGGTTTATAGTCACAGGTGTAAAATCCATCACATTTCCACCGAAAAATTAAAGTGCATCTCATTCTTAACCTTTGACCCACCTTGGGGTCAAAGATCGGGCAGGGCACGTATGCTCCTCATAAGTGGACACACACATAACAGTTTCATATTTTTAGTAATTTTATTTTATTTTATTTTATTATCTCATTTAGTTATTTAGATCTTTCTGGTCATGAAAGCAAGGAACCATCAAAAGGTCTCATGCTTGTAACCTGTGAGCCTGAATATACTTCCAAAGGAAGATAATGAAGAAATGCCCAGAAATTCAATGCAGGAAGAGAAACTGTGTAATCGGGTAAAAACCCAAATTCACATGCGAGGCTCCCGTCTTAGGCGGGTTCAAACCAGGGCCCACCGAGAGGGAAAGAAACCACTAAGCCAACCTGATCTCCCTACATAAACTCCTTATATATGCGGCTGTAATTCTCAAGTCCCTCCTCGGGTAAGAATTCTATGCACTGAAATGTTTGGGGGATATGGTAAACGTGATACACCTTTCAATAATGCATAATAAAATCTATCAAAATGAGTTGAGGTAACGGAAACAAAATCAAGAATTTGCAATTGAAACAAAAAATATCCAACAAAACCACGAATGAAGTCCAAGCAGTTATTCAATAATGCATATAATATAAATATCAACAATCTAAAATCAGTTCTTACCCAAGTTATGGTAACTGTACTATCTTTTAACCAATAATCTATATGTACATTGCTAAGTGCACAAACATGTCTCAAGGCAGATACTCAGTGTAAATTTGAAGGTGCTAAATATAGTTGAATTAAAGATATCATGTACTTTAAAAGTTCTTTCTTAAATTGTTTTCAAATGATACAATATTTTGAGAGTTGCCTCTTACAAGTATTTACATTACAGAGTCTAATGTTGTAAACGGTATAACTGTCACATTGCTCTAGCGGACAGTTGTATATTAACGATGAACTGATATTCATAAAATGCCCAAAGTCATTTTGGTCAAGGTCTGTTGTGTAAGACTGGTAGGGATTAGACTGTGTCAAGCGCTGGCTGTCCGTCCCCCCCCCCCAATATTTCAAATCTCGGTAAAATCTATTTACAGCTAGATTGTTCTTGTTGAAGGTTTTTTATGCATCTGAAATGATTAAGTTTTGCATTCACGCCTGGAATTACATGGAGGCCACAGAGGCCATGGCCTGTTGCCCTGGTCTTGGCCTTGGTGACCCTTCAAAAGTTCCCCATAGACTTTAAGATTTGCCAATGAAAGTGCCCTTTGCAAAATGAAAATGGCCTTGCCCTCTCAAAGATGAAACTCTAGGCCTGTGCATTTAATCATTCATTTTGCACTTTAGAAAGGGCACACTTTGTTGGGCTGCCACTACATAATAATTCACATTTTTTTATTGTGAGATTTTCGTTTTCAGTTTGGCTAAGGTTAGTGTTTTCAATGGATTTCAAATATTTAGTGACACAGGTTGGCTTTTACCACTTAGGTTATACAGGGTTTCATTTTAAAGTTACCAAGGAAAATTAAAAATTGCATAAAAACTGACCCGTGAAAGTAATCACTATAAGAGATCTTTGTGCAAGGTTTTTATGTAGTTGCAAAGTTTCATTAAAGATCAGGACAATGATGACATAAACAAATGTGCATCTTCTTAAACGTCTTTTCTTGACATAAAAAAAATCAAAAAAATAAATCCTGGTTTTAAGGCAATTAAACTTCACATTTGTATATAGGGCCTACTTGACAGCAGCATGTAATGTATTTGTGTGCACACAATCGGGATTTCTATGGCTAAGGGTGTTCTTTTTTTCAGGCCTTTGACTCCCGCAAAAATGCAGGGCAAAAGCTGATACCTCGGCCATTCACACATGGAATGAATAGCACACCTCCTTAGTTATCTCAAGACACACTTTTTCTAGCTTCAAACGCGTGTGAAAGCAATTCCGGATTAACTGACCACTGTTTCGTGTTTAAACAAAATTTCACTGTACACTCTATGCTCCTATATAATTTAACATTAGACTTTTGATTGGTTCGAACGTTACATAGATATCGCTTTGTTCACATCAGTTATACATCTGGCAAGAATTTCCACATGGGCAAAAGGTCCGTTTACAACAGTGCTGATCCTTATTGTAAATCTAACATTGCGTGGCCATGTGTGACGTGTCAAACCCGATTTGAGGATAGACCGTTTGCATACGTCACAAGCTCCAACAGCGCCCTCAACGGCGTCAAAAGAAGGCAACTCTTTGACCGGCAGCTGCGCTTATGCATACGCGATCACAGCCTACCTTTGGTTATAAACCTCGGGTTTTGTTGGTGTAAACGAGAGATCAATATTGTTGACCAAAACACCTCATTTCTTTTTTCGAAGACTGATTTATCATTCTAGACTTCACAAATTTGCACGACAAATTTGGGTTAGCAAGCACCTGAACGTTTTTTTTTTGCTTCAATTGGGCAAAGTTCCAATACAAAATAGGTTAACAGGCCCTCCAACACCACATGAATAATTTACGATCATTTTTAATACTAAAGAAAACCACACATCAGTGTGGTAATACTCTTCAAATAGAAATCTCTCTTAATTTTTTTCGTACATTCACACACAATAGTTGATTGTGCAGCATATTTACATCCAAATGGAAAGATAGAAAAGATATTTTATCTTAGTTAAAATTTACCGTCTGAAAAAAAAGATGAAAATACGCCATATTTTAGTTCTGCAACTATACATCGCCATCTATACTCTAAAACCATTCCACACACAACAATAACACAAATTGACAAATGGTGTACATTGGGTGTTGCAAAGTCTAAGTTTTCGTTTGTATCCATAGCTACCATGGAAACAGTAACCCTGTTGAACGAAGACTCAATTTTTTTTTAGTTTCCGTTGCGGAAACATAAGTTTGTGAAATGTTTTTTTTGAAGACCTTAAAAGACAAAACAAATTACCTCAGCATTCAGGGAAATGAAACGATATAACGGTTGGTGGTTGGAACACCGCTTTTCTCCAAAAATTTATAACGATTTCTCTCGTGAATGTTTATTTCAAGATAAAATCGGGCACAATGTCATTTATCCATTTATAAAAACTCTTTGGACTTCTGAAAAATATAAACATCTTTCCTTGATTGAATGTCACAAATTTTGGAACAAAAAAAAAAGCAACAACTAAAACTTTCTTGACTATTTACATTTTTCTTCAACAGAGAGGGTTGGCAGCGAATCACAGTGCCAGCCCTTCAAACCAAACTTTGTTATTACAACTTCACCTTATTTATGGCAACGGTTTTACAAAAAAACAACATATTGGCACTTGCAAAAATCCTGTTCACATTGTTTTTTTCACCTATCAATAAAATATACAGCAATTTCAACAATCAAACATTCTAATGACGACCATTCCGTGCAGGAAAACCCTTTGAACGGCTCTCCAGACTGATTAATCCAGCTCCGCTAATCTCTATTTGGCAAGTCCACTAATCTGCCAATTAATCCAGATATTTTAGATTAATCCTTGGATGGTTCAGACGGGAGTGTGACCAGATTAGACCTTTGACATGACTTTACAGGAAAGTTATCATCACCAATATCCACTAATCTCCATCCCCTGTGTCTCACTGTCATCTCATATCCATTAATCCCATCTTAATTCACTTAAATCCTAATCAGGACAAACTCTTGTGTAGTTCCTCAGACTCTGGCACAGTCGGATCCGATTTCCTACTAATCCATTTTGTTCAACAAATCCTCCACTCAATCAGCTTAGTTGATCCGCAAATTATCTTACTCACTATCATCAACTTGCCTATATTCATCTAGGTCGACTGTGTGTTAAATTTCAGCAGACTTTTGATGTCAAGAATGGAATATGAGTGAACTTAGAAGTAGAACTGATTCTAAACTCTACCAGCACCACCAGAGTTGTACAAAGAATCTTACCTGAACTACAAACAGAACCAGGTTCTGTAGAATCTTACTCGAACTACAAACAGAACCAGAGTCAGGAGAATCTTACCTGAACCACAAACAGAACCAGGTTCTGGAGAATCTAACCTGAACTACAAACAGAACCAGGTTCCAAAGAATCTTACCTGAACTACAAACAGAACCAGGTTCCAAAGAATCTTACCTGAACTACAAACGGAACCTGTTTCCAAAGAATCTTACCTGAACTACAAACAGAACCAGGTTTCAGAGAGCAAAGCACTCTCCCAAGTCTTTCTGGTCTAAACATTTTTCAGAACTGAAACCAAACCAAAACCGGAGCTGGACTCATCTCAAGAATCCTTTCTCAAATCAGATAATGTACCAGCATCATCATAACATTTTTTACAACAAGAACTTGACTGGAACTGAAACAGCATAGGGACAGAACTAGGTTCCAGTGAACCAAACAACCGTTATCAACATTCACACATATCATTTTCAAATGCAAGTTATATTGCACATATAAACCATACAGTTTCCAGCGGTGTCTTCTCAGTTAATCCCATCTTTCACTGATCTCATAATCCACTTGATCCTTAACAGATTGAAGACCTTTGCCAACGGGCAGACATACCTCAACACTGCCCTTGAGCACACACCTCACTAATTGGCACTCCCACTAATCCCCTCCCTTTTGGTAGATCTCTTAATCCACTAAAACCCTCCTTGGTAGATCCCATAGTCCATTTAATCTCTTCAGATGCTGGAGGACACTCTTGTTGATTGGCGAGGCTCAATCTCAAGAGACAAGGCATAGAGTTCATCGTCGTCCATGACTAGATTGTTGTCCAGCAAGTAGTTTGCAACCTGTAACAAAACAAATGACAACATCAAGCCAATCAATTAAAAGACGAATTACTGAATTTCTTGACCCTTTTTTGGTTTACCTCAGGTTCCTGTTTGTATACAATGCAGAAAAACAATCTATAGGGTGTACACAACATTGGTAAGGTTGATCAAATAAATGATCACAGATTTGCACATAATTTACATGGTATAAAGATGGTCATGGTGGAAAACTTCCCTCGAAACTTTACAGCCTGAAATGCTACAGTTCTTGAGAAGTGTCTAAAACAATAAATTTTGATTACAGAAGACCAAAACCGGACATTTGAAAACAGTGAATAGATATATGGGTGTTTTTAACGATTTTCTTGTGACTTCGATGACCCATGGAGCTTAAACCTTCACAGGTTTGTTACTTCATGAATACCTTGTATGACATAAAGTGTGGATACCGGTCTTTGACATTTACCAATGCCGGCCTCAGGCTCAAAGCGATTGATAATCTTACCCTTTTGTCAATCTCAATTGTGTAGCACGTTTTCTGGAAATGGCGAATTTCTCGGATAACATGAGCAATCTGTTGGATAAAAAAAAATTGAGACAAATTGCTACACTTAAAAGTATGACAAATTGACTTGCCAGTAATCTGGCCACAGCTTTCAACTAAAAATGTTGACAAAATTTAGACAAGCTGGGGTCGATTTCACAAAACTCTTCCTAACTTAAGACTAGTCCTAGGCAATGCTAAGAGCGAGGACTAGTCCTAAGTGAGGACCAGTACTAAAGACTCATCCCATCTCTTAGCATTGCCTAGGACTAGTCCTAAGTTAGGAAGAGTTTTGTGAAATCGACCCCAGGCGCCTTTAAGATAGCTTCATTGTGCATTTTTGTGTGTGAGGTGCAGCAGTGGATAGCTTGATCTGACTGAGGGACAGTGATGCACATGCATATGTCCCATCATGTGGCGCGTCGTGGCCGGGTGTTTTTTTTTTCTTCTTAAAAGAGCAAAGTATTCAAGATCTGGTGTTTCTGGCGCACACAATGTTTACTTTTCTACTGGAATTTTAGCGTGTCAGACTTTTGTCGGACTTTCGGTGGGGAACATGTAAGGGGGCGGGGGCAGAGCCTGACAGATCGGTCTATTGAAAGATGCTGCTATGGCTGTGGATGTTGCCAAGGGTAATGCTCTTTAAGAATATAACAGATGCACAAAATATTTGAATACTAACCATCCTCATCTTTGAGAAGTTGATCAGACCGTCATCTGTGACATTGGGTGTGCCGTCTTCAATGAAGGCCAAGTCCGTTAAATAGAAGCCGAGGTACGGCACAGTGGGCGGGTCAATTCTAAAAAAAAACCAGATTATCAAAATGACTTGACTGGTA
This sequence comes from Pycnopodia helianthoides, assembly GCA_032158295.1. Classification (NCBI taxonomy): domain Eukaryota; kingdom Metazoa; phylum Echinodermata; class Asteroidea; order Forcipulatida; family Asteriidae; genus Pycnopodia; species Pycnopodia helianthoides. Next base: position 19,826,396 of record CM063247.1, on the reverse strand, counting down.
GTTAATGTGATGGAATTCAAAAGCCTTTTAGGTGTCCATATATAATGCAGGTTACTGTGAGGTCTAAACATTTGCTTACCACAGTAAATTCTTGCTAAACAGAAATTACGTAACGACCAAAAGGCATTGTGATTCACATTGCTGCGAATGGTGTCCGGCTACTGTTATGCTCATTAAATACATTTCCTAAGCAATATTTTCTGCTTTTAAAATAAAACTGGACGCTGGCCACCAGGCCCGTAGGGCCTTTATAGGCCTTTTGTAACAGGTTGGCAAATACTTTTGGCTTCTGCGCGTGGAAAAGGGTGACTGCAAGCGCCAAATTCAGCAGCAAGCAGAGCCACGACATTGGGCCCTGTTCTCTACTGAAGTTTGCTTAGCATGTATTTATAATTGACCTTATGCACATGACGTCATTTGAGTTGGGCGCCTTCAGCTAGAGGTCAAACGAAGATTGCTCATTGGCTCATCCTCTGCGCCGCGCGTACAAGATGTGTGTTTTCCATTGTATCGTTTTACCTCTAAGATGGCAGCGTGATGACGTCAATGCATAAAGGTCTATTAACCGTGTATGTCCGTAGTTCTTACCTGTGTAAGGCTTCTCGCATGTTCTTGAAGCGTCCGTCTGAGGACACTAACACTTGCAGCTTTTCCAGCATACTTTTAGTCTGTCAATAGAAGAGAAGAGTTTGGTTTACAGGTACGGTACAATGACTGGTAATGGCAGACCCTGTACAGACAGTAGCCTTATGTGATGAAGTCAGTGCAAGAATCAAAAGCACTCTGCACTAATGCTAAAAATGGATGCTCGGTTCCCGGATCGCAGATAACATGTCAAACTTAATAATAGTAACACAAGATATTTATATAGCGCATAATGCAGGAGCCTCTATGCGCAACACAAATATCAAACAATGAAATGAAATAACATATGCGCATGTACATGTCCGAGCTTTACTCGCGTGGTCTGACTGTACTAGTACTACTGCAGTTTGGCGCGCCGATGATGCGGTGATTGCGTGAGTGGTGGAATGTTCGATAACAACTGGGTATTTTAAGCAAAAGTGAAGTCATTAGTGCGGAGTGCTATTCGATGAATTTTCACAGGTTGATTATAAACTACAAGATAGTAATTTTTTTTTTGGGGGGGGGGAGGAGGGGTGGAATGGAGGAGGGGTGGAGGGGTGGGGGTAAGAGAGATGTCTTGAACAGCTCACCTGTTTCGGGACCTTGTCCCAGACCTTCTTGAGTCTGTACACAGAGCTGTTCATCAGCGCTGATGTGATCTCTAAGACACTGTTATAGTTATGCACACAGCGGCAGATATCCGCCACAGCTGCCCACTTCTCGATGGCTGATGCCCTGCCGATGACAGTGGACTGCCGCAGGATCTCTGAGGCTACGAGCTTACTGACCTGAGATGGGTAGATTAATATAATAGTCCTCATTAATTATTCGCAAGTTCTTGTTGTGATGACACTCAGGGTGGTAAATTACCAGCGGCGAACAGGTAAGAGGACATGCAGAATAATCATTGTTAAACAATTTTAACTATTTTTCCTTGAAAATTGTTGTAGGGTGGGTCAAAAGAAATAACTGAAAAAATCTGAGTTTAGTTTTCAATCAAATAAAATGTCTGTGCTCTTCCATTGTAAGGCAGCCATATCAACCCATATATGACCACAGTATTACTTGTTTTAATGTGTGTTGTGTTGTCATTCAGCCTTCGAGCAAGACCCTGCTAGGGGAAAAACGTCAGGCCATTAACTATTTTTCGCATTAATACCACATGACATGACATGACCTTTGGTTGGTTTTGCAGTTTGCAACAGCTAATTCTATTTTTGAAATAAAAAGTATTACGGGCAACAGAATCAAAAGTCAAATTAAGTTAAGGATAAATATTAGTGCCGGGTGTTACCTTACCTCATTAAATCTCTTGGTTACTGCCAGGATATGAGGCGCCCTCGTTGCTTTACTCTGCTGCTTCATCCAAGCTTGGTTCAGAAACTCCCTGCAAATAAAAAAAAAAATCCAATAAAATCAGATGGATCTATGGAGTAAAAAGCAACCTACTTCACGTCTGATGAGGTGTTTAAATTCTAAAAAATTTGGACAGACTTACGAAGGATGCTTTTTTTTTAACGCCTGGAACAACTTAGAATTTTCCTCAGACCGCTGATGTTTTTTCTCCACCGGGACTTTCTATTGTGTAGCGTGCACAGGCAGGCACCTACCAAAAATATGCTTTGTTTCACCCGTACATAGAGCGAAAACAGGTTCTGAGAAAACTTGCCTTGTAAAATCCCTTTCTGGGGGTTATAGCCCCTGATTTCCAGACCTTTGTTCTGTTGTTATACAAATGTGGCATACAAGAATGGACAGGCTGCCACCAGTGTTCATCACACATTTTCTCACACAACAACATCAAGTGCGGGAGCTAGTTATGAGAACCTTTCTTGTCTTTCCTTTGTCAAGTCAGGGTTTCATTGTAACATATTTTCAAAGGAAGAACGATTACTCAAGAAGCTCCAAAAAGTTCCAAAAGTTATACTGTGGGTGGGCACGGAAAATATGTTTTAAAAATCTGATGTGAAGTGGCTAAGGATTCCATTGTGAAACTAGTTCAAATATCTAGCAATAAACCACAAGGGAAACTTACTGGGTAAGTTTAAATCAGTTTTCTGACTAGAATGGGATTTGAGGCCGGTACTCTGCCAACTAAGCTATCTAGTTCTAATGTTGGCAGTCTCCCTTTTTGACCCATTCAATCTCAAACTGACATACAACCAGGGATTAGGTTACCAGGGATCACACCTAAGTTTACGATACAACCTACCTGGGAAGCGGCAGCAGAGGGATCACCTTAAGGGGATGTGACTTTTGATTTGAAATATCAAGTAATACACCACAAGGGAAACTGACCGAGGAAATTTGAATTCAACTTTTGGGTGAACAAAGAAGAAATTGAAACCAGTTCACCACGGATGAAGCGATGTTACATACCAGGGAGGAATAGACTTGAGGATTTTGTGCTCGATGTACGTCAGCTGCTCAGCGAGCTCCAAGACGGAGAAGTCCTCAAAGGAGACATCACAGGTAGAGTGGCTAGGTTTGAAGCCAATTATGTCTTCCACTGTAGGGGAGACGGTAGACTCTTCTTGCATCAGCTGCCTATATACACACAAATGGACAATGCTCTTTGATCTCAAAGGAGGATTTTTAATGGCAGTAAAAATAGTGCTTTGCCACAAAGCAAAAGCTGGGTATCAGTCACAATGTGAATGACATGTTATTTTGGGTGGTAACCTGCTCCTGCTGAGTAATTTCCTCTATGATTAAAAGCTTTCTGAGCCAGATTCATGCAATCAGGCCTGGAGCCTAGCTTAGGTTATGTCTCAATTGGTGGCTATGGCTGTTCCTAAGGGTGTTGCTATGGATATCCTATGCTTCAACGCAATGTTCACATGATGATCAAGCCACAGCCATCGTTGCTTATTCAGGCATGATATTTGGACATTGCAAAAAAAGTAGGAAAATTGGTGACCTACATCTGTGCATCTATAGGCTTCTACAGACCTCTTTTCAGCTATTAAATACAATTTGCTGATTTTCCAGAGGGTAAAAAAAAATTGGAAATCAGACTAAAGTAGGAAAAAATCCTGACTGTGATTATTGGACACGGCCATAACTACTGAGCGTCATGATGCACAGGATTAGAAAATTTGTGCTTAACCCTTTAAAGACAAAAAGTAGCTGCATGGTCTAAACCCAGACTCAACTGGAGGAACCTTGGGTCTTCGCTGATGGTGCCAGTTTCAAGACACTGCTTACTGAGGAATTCTGCGCTTACGGCTCATAGAACCAGGGCTTTACAGGGCGTCGTACGCGCAGAATTCTGTGGTAAGCAGAGCCGTGACACTAAGCTTTGGTCAGTTGGAGAAGGGGGAAAATGCTTACAAAAATTGTTACCTGAGAATATTCGCTGCTCCTTTGTGCTCAGTGGGGAGGAGATTCTGGTTGGAGACTATTTCCTCCAGGAATTCCGCCACTGCGTTTCTGAGTTCACATTTTGACTCAAAATCCTAATGATTCAAAGAGAACAAGAAGTTGCAAAATTTTAAGCCAACACAGAAAACAAGCATACACAACTTTTTCCAAAACAAATTTTGAACATTTCTTACAAAAAAATGAAGGGTTTCCTTAAAGGCACTGGACACTATTGGTAATAACTCAAAATAATTGTTAGCATAAAAACTTACTTGGTAACGAGCAACGGAGAGCTGTTGATAGTATAAAACATTGTGAGAAACGGCTCCCGCTGAGGTAACGTAGTTTTTGAGAAAAAAGTAATTTCTCAGTAAAATATTTTGAATTAATTTTGAGACCTCACGCGTGAGGTCTCGAAATCAAGCATCTGAAAGCACACAACTTCGTGTGACAAGGGTGTTTTTTCTTCCATTATTATCTCGCAACTTCGACGACCAATTGAGTTCAAATTTTTACAGGTTTGTTATTTTGTGCATATGTTGAGATACACCAAGTGAGAAGACTGGTCTTTGACAATTACCACAGGTGTCCAGTGTCTTTAATAGTCGATTAAATAGTCGATTAAAATGGAAACCAAAATCATAATTTCAACCAATACTGAAGTGTGGCTTTACGAATGTGAGTTTAAACCTACCTGACTGAACTTGGAAACCCAGTGTCGTATGACGTTGATGACTCTCACAGTAGCAGCTGAACTTATAACCTCTTTGCTCAGACAGCTTTGCAGCTTTCCTCCTAAGAATTAAAAACACACAGATTAATGAACAATCTCTGCCAAGCAAAAAGGCCAATCTAAACCATTTTATAAGCAAGTGTATATGAGTGTTTACCATATCACAAAGAACTACAGGTTTTTTTAGTATGTCAGCTGGTAGCTTCATTCTGCTATTAACCACTCACCGTCAGAAGACGATTATACAAGAAAAAACATTTCCGGACATGCAAAAGGAAGCCTGATGGAGAAGATTTAAAAACAAATTCCAGAGATGCCTGCGGCAGGTGCGTAAACATGCCTGATTCCAATGCGAAGCGTGCATATTGCAAGCACTCACAGTTTAGGCTTTGTTTGCCCCATAACAAAGAGGGACAAACGGTACTGGAATTTCATGCTCCAAATCTCTCTTTTTCCAGTAGTTATTGTGTAATTCCCAAAGCCAAACCTTCGTTGGACAAATGAGAATTACAAGAATTTGTTAGACTGCCACCATTGTGTTTTGTATGGGAGTAAGTGTGAGACTCCAGCATGCCATGGCTGATTATAGGCTGTGGCTTACGACCAAGGTTTGGCCAAATCCCCACAAGCCACATTTTCTCACAAGAGAAAACAAATAATCCCGCAACATTTTTTGAGAACGTTTTGTTGTCTTTACTTGGCCAAGTCGTAGTTTTTTTTATTGTGACAGCGATATGCTTGACAACAAAAACATTCTGTAAATTCTGAAAAATTAATGCCGCGAATGAGTATGGGAAAATTGTGGAATTTCTAGTGATAAGCTGTTGAGTAAAAAATTTGCTCCTGCAAACTGTGAAAGTGAAGCATTTTTTTTTCTTCCACGAAATGAGTTTAAGGGAAGCCCCGTGAGAAAGAGACACTTACTTCCGAAGGCTCTACTCCGTCCCCTCGGCCTGGCCTCAGGGATGACATCCTTCGGGTTGCTGCATCCGGCCGTGGCCGCAGCGAACGCTGCACTGGCCGAGGAGGAGCTCGACCGGCGAGTGGACTGACGAGAGGACGTGACCACCACACCGGCTGACACTGTCGTGTTCGGTGGTGAGCTGCCGAACTGGAAATGGGAGCCCACTGAGCTCCTTGGGGAGATCGGGATAGGTATTTCAGCTGTGTAGGTATTTAGAAAGAGAAAACAGAGTCAGCTGTTGCAAACTGCTTACCAACCAAAAGGACATTTGGTATAAATGCAAACACATAGTTAATAGCCTGATGTTTTGACCCTAGCAGAGTCTTTCTTGTAGGCTAAATTACAATACAACACAACACAACACACATAAAAAGGCATAATGGTGTAACAGAAGCAGTCAAGTGGAAAGAAATGACAAGACAGAGAAAGAGAGGCAGAAAGCAATTGGTGCTCGATATGGGGCAGAGGGTACCCCCCCCCCCCCCCCCCACCTATTGTGTCTTCATTGTGTGCTTGGAATCTCAGGAATTCTTTGGAGGATTTTTTATTTTTATTTATGTATTTATTTATTTATTTATTTTTTTTTGGGGGGGGTAGTTCTATACAAGAGGACAATAGTGTGTTATAGTATGGGAACATTTTTTTTTTGGGGGGGGGACCCCTCTACCCCATATCGGGCAGGCTATAGCAGAAAGCACACAGAAAAAGCAAGGGATGAGCACAATGAAGAAGGAGAAAAGGGAAGGGGGGTAGAGGGAATTAGGGGCTGGTTGAACCAAATGAATAACCACTTGTCCAGCAATTTATTCCAGCATGTAATATTAATCGTAAATCAACAAAAACTTTCCCCCTTACATTTGCATCATGTGTTTTTCTGCAGAACAATTTCGGGGTAAAAAAAATGTAATGAGTTTTACAACCAGCTGGTACAACTATTACGCCACACACAGCAATGCTGAACTTCCCCAAGCACCCAGCAGTAGGGTCATGAATTATTTTCATAAAAACTGTTAATCAAACCCTAAAGTGACTCAATAATCCAAATATTTGGACACTGAATCCGTTATGACTGGCCTTGTGCCAGGAGTGGATCGGGGTAGCAGAAAAAGTTGTTGAAAAAAAACCTTCCGGCCAAAAATCAGGACACACATTTTAATACTAAATAGTGGTTGTCAAAAATTCCCATTCGATTGCAACTCCATAATTGTTTATATTTTGACAGTCGCAAACAGATTGAATTCTGAATTGGGAGAGAGAATTTGCCAACGTTCAATTGGGAATGCTTGATTTTCTCAGATGGGAACGTGCGGGAACAGCATCGGCGGCAGAAAAGTCCAAATGAGAATATGCCCGTGAATCCACTGGGAACAGTTTGTATGCCCAGTTGGACGGGGCAACGTTCTCATTGGAAACAGTCCAAGCGATCCGACTAGTTAACACTCACCCGTCTTGATGCCCTTAGCCAGGGCAGCAATATTGGGAGCAGAGTGACTCGTGGACAACATCCTCTTCGGGGAGAGCCCCCCTGGAATCTGCTCCATGATACGAGGGCTCTGGGGCGGGGTCAGGACGTTATTGAAAGGGGGCGAGGCAGGGGGTGTGGTCAAATCTGTAGATGGCACTTCATTCTCCTGGCTGGACTTTTCAGAGGCTGTTGAACGACAGACACAAAAAGTTCATCAACGACAATTAAAACAAATTCAATGATCAAATATCAATAAAGTATACAAAAACTACCTCAAATTACAACTGATACACTTACAAAAACTTCTCTCAGAAGTGTTTTGACTTGAAAAAGAATTGGGGTGAGCCAACTTAAAAAGTCGACTGTAAAACCCCCAAACTATGGCCTTACTTCCCATCGATCCAAAGGACGAAGCAATCATGATCAAGTGTCTTGCTCAAGGACACACGTGCCATGCAAGAAGTGAACCCACATTCATGAAAACACCAGAATTTGAGTTCGGTGCACTAGACCGCTAAAGCCATGACACTCCAATGGACGCGATAAAGACTAACTGTTTTACTCATTTCCTAAAAACTATAGCATTTCAAGCAAAACTATTTCAAGGGAAGTTTACCACCATGACCATCTTTATACAATGCAAGTTATGTGGAAATCTGTGATTTTCAATCTTACCAATGTTGTACAAACCCTTTAAGCCATGACACTCCAATGGATGCTACAAATTGTCACCCCCCCCCTACATTTAAGCTTCTTCCCTCTCTCTGAGCCCCAGCATCTCAAGGCAGGTTTAGCCAAATGGAGGAGTTCGGTGCACTAGACCGCTAAAGTCATGACACTCCAATGGATGCTACAAATTGTCACCCCCCTAAATTTAAGCTTCTTCTCTATCTCTGAGCCCCAGTATTCTCAAGGCAGGTTTAGCAAAATGGAGGAGTCCGGTGCACTAGACCGCTTAAGCCATGACACTCCAATGGACCCAACAAATTGGTGTCTCCCCCCCAAGTTTAAGCTTCATCCCTCTCTCTGAGCCCCAGCATTTCAAGGCAGGTTTTGCCAAACGGAGGAGAGACTTATTGGATGAACCAACCTTTCTTAAAACTTCTCCTGAACGGATGCATCCTGGCATTAGTGTTGGTGTCAATGAACTCACGGTTCCCGCCAGAGTTATCCACAGACACTGGGGATGTAACGGTGATGCTATGTCTGGTTGATCTGGCAATGCCTGGACTGGCTGGTGGGGGAGCGTTCACTGCCTGGTTAGCCTCGTTCAGCTTGGGACTAGAGGGCGGATGCACACTGAACAAAATCAAAGGGGGGGAAAAAAAAATCAATTATATCATAAAATAAAAGTGGCTTCTAAAATAGCGCTCATATCCGTCACTCAGTGACGCTCAAGGCGCTTCAACATTCAGTAATTTCCTGCGAGGTATTGTGTAGCTACGTTTCGAAGTATGAGACCTATTCCTTTACATAGCACAATGTAAGGGTTTACAAGGTGCTGTGGTGCAATATGCAGCCAATCAAACCAGGAACACCGGGGCGAACCCCATCTCTTTTCGATAAGTGCACTGGGTTCTTTTACGTGCATTACACAACACACGGCTTTACGTCCCATCCGAAGGACGCAGCAATAATGGTTAAGTGTTTTGCTTAAGGACATAAGTGTCACAACCGGGACTCAAACCCACACTCTGCTGAACAGAAACACCAGAGCTTGAGTCCGGTGCTCTTATCCGCTCGGCCACGACACGCCATGCAGGGGTAGTACAGTACCATTTGTTTGTACTAAATAACTCAGGCCACTACCACAGCCTCCTCAAACAAAAAGTTAGAAACTAAAAAGAGCAGTGACACATCATTCTCTATAGAGATTTAGTTTTAAAGATATTGATACAGACGAGCACCAGTGGTGTTATATTGGTGTCGTTGAAGTATGTTTTGGAGTGTTATTGTTAAGCAATTTCCTTTAGTTCCATCTGGACATCAAAAGTACACCAGTGGTGTTATACTGGTTTCAAGGCTTGTTAGGGTTATCATTGTTAAGCAATTTCCTTTAGCTCAAACTAAACATCAAAAGTACAACAGTAGTGTTACACTAGTGTAGATGAAGTAAGTTTTCAAGCTGAACATGAAAAGTACACCAGTGGTGTAAAAGTGGTGTAAGTTTTGAAGTATAATTGTAAAGCAAATTCCTTTTGTTCCATTTGAACATTAAAAAAAACACAAAAAAAACAGTGGTGTAATACTGGTACACTTTCAGTGTGACAGTATTTTTTAAAGTGTTAAATTTCTTTTTCAGAGTGTTAATGTTTATGGCTCGTCTTAGCTGTCACATAGACAGAAAATGAACAGATGCTTTGCGGGAGTCTTCAAAACAAACATACTTGAGAAGTCCTTCCACGGTATCCGGATTACGGTAGACTCGCTTCAAGGTGTCTAAGATCTCTTGCCACGAGGTGAACGTCCCGTACGTCAACAAGAAGGTGTTCAGGAAGTCGATGCTGAGGAACCTCAGGTCGGTCAGCCTCTCCAGGAGGCGCTCCAGGGTGGCGTAGCGGATCTGCGGCACCTTGCAGGAGTTGAGAATCTTGCTGAACCGGATGTCATGGTCGTCTTTGAAGAGGCGAGAATCCGACCTGGGAAAGAAAGTTGATAAACAGGATGACATCAAGAATGAATACAATCTAGTGGGGGACTTTTGGGACGCTAGGTGGCAGCAGACTTACCAGGTAAATCCATTGTGTTCAGCAATGTGCGCATGCTTAGAACTACGTAAACAATGGACTTTTACCTGGTATGTCTGCTGCCATCTAGAGGTTCAAAAGTCTCCCATTATAAGAATTATTCTGTCTCAAAATTGAGAATAATTTGTTCACTGTCGCTTCTGAAGAAGTAAAAGTAAAATCAGCAATCTAGGGGGATGTGCCTGGGCACTGACTCTGGCTGGGGCTTTGCCATCAGTTTTGGAGCAGTGTACATTTTGCACAGTGTTTCCAACATCAAACGGAGCCCATAGCCGGAGCAGGAGTCAGGGCCAAGTGTTGGAACACCATGAAGTGCATATCGAGGCAGTCTTTTTTCATGTTATCTGTCAATACCTCAACTACTACACAAAATCAGAAAGCTTTTATAGGCACAAAATGTCACACGATTTATCGATAAAACTGGTATTAGACTGTGAAAGGATAATACAAGTTGACAATGACTCATAAAAATAGAGAAACCAGCAGCATAATATTTTATTGTCAGAATCCTGTGGTGCAAAACATAGAGAGCAAAAATTTCCCTAGCCACACACTTCGTTATTAGAGTTATTAAAGTTCCCATCCTTGCCAGCAGGTCAAAGGTGACTATGCACTAAACTGCTCAGTGGAAAAAGGGAACCAGAGAGCGCCTTGAATATGAAGAGCAAGCAAAGAAAATAAAAATGAGAAAAAAAGGGCAAGAGAATGTTGAACTTTAAATGCAAATTTGATACCAGTCGTAAGAGTGACGCCGCTCTACATTTTTTAAACCATGAGAACTTACATGTGGCACCGAGGCCCAATGACACTAGGAATTGCATAAATCTTATTTTCATGGAGGATGCATGTTTGAAACGAGAAGTGTTTGAGCTTCTTTTTTCTCAAAGTCTTGCCAAGTCTCAAGGAGGATATAGAGACTGCAGTCAGCTAGTTTCTCACTCAGGGTTCAGGGTTCTCCCCAGGATTTGTCAGGACTGTGGGGGGGGGGGAATTCTGGTGCCAAAGTTTGGAGGTTTGGCCAGAGCATGCTGAATTGAAACGAGGTCCTCGCAATGTTCTTTACTTGGTGTTTATGTTTGGGTTTAAAATCCCTACTGTGTAATCTGGGCCATTCTAAATGGTTTGATCTTTATGGTTTTTGTAAATTTGATCTGAAGTCAAAAATAAAATAAATAACCAAGTGTTATTAATTTATTTATGTATTGTGTGCGTATTGGCGGCAATTCTAAATATCGGCACACAATTCAAGCCCATCAGCCCAATACGCTAGCTAGTGCATTGGGCAAACCCTGCAGATCTATGTTCGGTACAAAAAAGTTCTTTTTGAACTTCCCTTTCACAGCGTCTTGCAAAGTCTCACGGTCCTCTTACCAACAGGAAATCCCGCAAGATACCAGAGTCTAACGGGACATCAACTCACTCGGAAAAACACACGGACAAGGAAAAACTAACACCGGTTATGCGCCTTCTTTCTACCCATAATGGCAATATTTTGAGCTTTTGAAATCATAAGCTAAAGGACTACAAGAGAAATGTTTCCACAGGAAGTGACCTTATTTTTAAGAAGGGGATGCCAAATTGATTTCCAATTTCACTAGCAAAAAAAGAAAAAGAAAGGCAAAAAGAGGGCAAAATATGAAACAATTATGTGTCGTTTTCTTATATACACAAGCAACCACTGTAAAAATGTCCACCGATTTAAAATATGCTTCGTTGAACAAATAAGAAATAAAATAAACTAAAATAAAAATGTGTATGACTGTGCTCTACACAAATTTACTGCTGTTCTTAACTAACACATGTCTCCTTACATCTGAAACTCCATGGAATTGTTCTTTTCTGCCACATAATACCACCAAAAAATATAAACAAAGGTAAACGATCTTTACATGGAAAGTGAAATTTCACTGAACTCAATCCAACGAAACAAATGCTAAATGGCTAACTTAGAGATTTAAAGACTTGACTACAAGGCTTATGTCACAATAATACATTCGCAAGTCAAATTTGAATCATGTCTGGTCACCCGAACATGCTCTATTCTTGTTTTTAGTCTGCCAATTTGAGTGTTCACTTGTGACCACATTGTACCAGACTTTATTCAAATTTGTCAAGCGAGTGGCTTAATTACCTTTATTTAGCTGCAGCTGTGGCTATCAGCCTATAAGTAAAGTATAGTAAAGTTAAGCCATAGCCACAGCCGCAGCTGTCAATGTGGACAAAGCCTAGCCAACAGAGATTAAGCAGCACACCATGATAACCATTATGCCCTTAGCAACCATCACAGACAGTATAAAACATGCTGAATGATAACAAATCTCTGAATCACCTTGAAACAAATGACTTTTTCAGTGTCTTCATTTCTAGATCCCCACTCGTTATTAATACTAGGCCATTTTAATACTAAAACTGTTTTTCACAAATGCAAGGGCCACTTGAGGTGAGATTTTCAAAAGTTACCGAAGGAGATAACAATTTAGGAACAGCAGGGGACATCAAGGATTTTGGTTCTGAACTGAGTGGTACTGTCTAGGTTCTGTCTGGGGTTCTGCCTAAGGTTCTGTCTAGGGTTCTGTCTAAGGTTCTGTATAGGTTCTGTCTAGGTTGTGTCTGGGACCTGTCTAGGTTCTGTCAAAGGTTCTGTCTGGGGTTTGTCTAGGTTCTGTCTACAATCCCGGCCAAAATGCTTGGGCCACCCGTTCCTATAACGTTACAATAACCATACAATAACCATTCCCTGTCTCACAATAAACATTCTCTCCCCCGTCCCCCGTCCCCCCGCTCAATGTTGTCTGGAACGCAGAAGACCGTGCAACAATGTGATTCAACATTGAAAGGGGGCAGGGGGGCCCAACGAGATATGGCCGGGATTGTCTGAAATTTTTTAAGCGTGAATTTTTTGGTTAAACATTACAAAATAAGGCTTTAAAATGACTATGAATGTCCAAAGACAGTGATTGCCATTCATCGCTGAGTAGGGCGTTAAAACAAAATTCAAATCAGCAAGGATGATTTTGTGGGGGGGGGGGGGGGCAGACTAAGAATGTTCAGAGACAGCCAATGTTCATGTATTGCTGAAAACGGTGTAATACACAATTCGAAGCAGTGAGGATGTTTTTGTCGGGGAGGGGGGGGGCTGACTGTGATTGTGCTTTGACAGTAAATGACTATTTCTTGCCGAGTAGAGCGTTTGAACACAAAAGAACACACACAGGCAATATTTTTGTTGTTGAAATGTGTGTAATTTATTTGTTGGGGGATGGTATTATGTTGTGAGCATTAATACAAAATAAGTAATAAGAGAATAGAAACAATGGGATTGAAAAATGAAAGAATGGTTATAAGCAATGAACATTCATTGTTTGTCGAGGAAGGTGATAAAAATAAGAGAAAAAAAAAACACCGAGCATTTTGTCTCTCCTGAACTCCATTTAGGTTCAAGACATTTGACTTGTTAAGCGTATCTCTTAACCATTACACCATTCATAGACTTACACCATTCATAGACTTGATTTCAAGTCTGAGATCGCGGTTATTCTTCTGTATCAGGCACGAGAAACGCCCCCACAGATAAGCTATCATGGGCCAATATAACAATGTGCGCTATTTGGCCCAATAATGTATTGGCTATCAAGTAGACTAAAAGCCACGATCGCAGGCTTGAAACCAAGTCTACACGGTTCACCGTAGTAGAGTAAATAAAGAGATTTCATAAATTTCTTTTCTATTTTGGTTTTGAGGGTTAACCGTTTGATTTTCTGCCAAATAACCGAATGAGGTGGTTCAAAAGAATATGAACAGGTTATGTGTTGTTTGTGCACTGTAATGCCCTTTTCGTGTTGAACAAAAACCTTTTTCACGTAAGTTACAAGCAAACATGCCATGGTGAATCGTGTGGTGAACCGTCAGACATGCGTGATCTGTCCACACATTTGGCGGGTACTGACGGGTCATCTTCTTGGCGAACCCCACCCCTCGAAAGTCTTTTTCGCCCACCTCGGCCACGGTGACACCGGTGAACTTGCCATTCATGTTTACAATTCCGCTGAACAGAACTACGGGATACATTGCACGTTGCCGCTATTTCTCTCTGTGATTTTCCGCTCTTCCGCAAAAGACGAATATGCACGATTTTCGTTCGAAATTAAGCCACGAAACACCATGTTGTAAATTGGCTCTTGCTTTCTATAACTATGTATCAAATGCTTTGCTTCACTTATGAATTGTCTCTGATCCACCAAAGATTGGAATATATCTGTGTGCAGTCAACTCCGCAAAATCAACTAAAGGAACTTTCAGACAATCCCGCGCAAAATGCTTGGGCCACCCATTCCCAACGCTACAATAAACATTCACTGTCGACATCCCCTGACAATAAACATTCTCTCCCCGTCGTCCGCCCCCCCCCCACACAAAAACATCCTTGCTGTTTTGTAACGCCCTACTCAGCAGTAAACGGACATTCAGTGTCTATGGACATTCATAGTCTTTTTAAAGCCTTATTTTGTAATAAGAAATTCAAAAATCACGCTGAAAGAATTTCAGACAATCCCGGCCAAAATGCTTGGGCCACCCGTTCCTATAACGTTACAATAACCATACAATAACCATTCCCTGTCTCACAATAAACATTCTCTCCCCCGTCCCCCGTCCCCCCGCTCAATGTTGTCTGGAACGCAGAAGACCGTGCAACAATGTGATTCAACATTGAAAGGGGGCAGGGGGGCCCAACGAGATATGGCCGGGATTGTAGGTTCTGTCTACTTATGTCTGGGGTCTGTCTAGGGTTCTGTCTAGGTTCTGTCTAGGTTATGTCTGGGGCCTGTCTAGGTTTGTCAAAAGTACTGTCTAGGTTCTTTCTAGGTTCTTTCTGGGGTCTGTCTAGGGTTCTGTCTAGGGTTATGTCTAGGGTTCTGTCTAGGGTTCTGTCTAGGTTCTGTTAATGGTTCTGTCTAGGTTATGTCTGGGGCCTGTCTAGGTTCTGGCTAGGGTTCTGTCTAGGTTCTGTCTCGGTTCTGTCTAAGGTTCTGTCTAAGGTTCTGTCTAAGGTTATGTCTAGGTTATGTCTAGGGTCTGTCTAGGTTCTGTCTGGGGTTCTGTCTAGGTTTCTGCATTAGGGTTCTGTCTAGGGTTCTTTCTAGGGTCTTGTATCAGGGTTCTGTTTAGAGTTCTGTATCAGGGTTCTGTCAAGGTTTTTGTCTAGGGTTCTGTATTAAAGTTTTCCCCAGGGTTCCGTCTAGGGTTCTATAATAGGTTTCTGTCTAGAGCTTTGTATGACTGTTGTTTATTAGGGTTCTCTCTATGGTTCTATTCTCGGTTTCTGTCTAGGGTTCTATATTAGGTTTCCGTCTAGGGTTCTGTATTTCGATTCTGTCTAGGGTTAGGGTCTAGGGTTAAATGTTCTCATTAGTGGAGGCTAGAAAACCATGGTTTTTAGGAATCTTTTTGTTGAGTTATATGAACAGCCATCCCCAATAAGTACGTGGAAGTCACCACTCTAAAGGAAAGCAGATTTTACTGACATTTAAAACTATGTTAAGAGGACATGTAAATAACTGTCCTCATTCCTTTGCAAAACAAAATCAACACTTTTTTATGGCTTTCAGGAATGATGCCAGGAGGGCAACATCTCCATTCCTTAGAGGGTGTGTACAGCAAACTAAATAACCAAATGAAGAGTAGAAAGTACTTGAGTTTGTTGAATACAAGATCTGCAAAGAGTTACTCAATATTTATGTGTTGTTCATTTGGTGTCTTTGTAACAACAAGTGTACCCATGATTGTGGCCGTGCACATATGTTAATATGCAGATCACGCAAAGTGCTGATACTGGTCTCTGACAATTACCAATGTTGTCCACGTCCTTTGAAGTCCGTTGAAACCCCTTAAGGTCCCCCTTCTAGCCCCCCCCCCCATCCCCCATCCACACCACCATCCAACAATGATGAGTTTCACATTCAGCATGTTTTAAACCCCATCACCAAGCTATATCCCAGACCACCATGCACAAACAGCTAGAAAAAACAGTCGCCAAGAGTCCAAGACCCAAATTAACAATTGGTTATACCTTGTACAGTTGCACGGGCTGCTTTGAGAATTGTGACGGCTTCTACTATTTTTATTTGCATGGAAATAAATTAAAAGTACGTTATTAGTGTTTTTTTGCCGTTACAGTGTAAAAAAATTATAATAATGATAAAACAAAACAAAAATCAGCAGCATGGAGGACTAATCTATCTATTTTGAAAACTAATCAGCGTTAGTTTCACAGACGAAACAAACTGTAAAATCAGCTTACAAATTGCATGCA
This sequence comes from Pycnopodia helianthoides, assembly GCA_032158295.1. NCBI lineage: Eukaryota > Metazoa > Echinodermata > Asteroidea > Forcipulatida > Asteriidae > Pycnopodia > Pycnopodia helianthoides. The sequence goes on along the minus strand of CM063247.1, from coordinate 19,810,187 downwards.
TGCACCTCATTTTGTTCTTTAAGTCCCTAACCTCACGTTAAAAAAGGTGTAAAATGTCAATTCATTTGGTACTCTTTCAAAGCAAAATTTGTAACATGACGCCATTGGATGTTGACAAGAAACACAAGAAAGTTTTTTGTGAGTCAAAAGGGTCAAATTCAATGCTGTTTCGATTGAATATCATGGGAAAAATCAGGAATAATTTAACAATTCCCTGTACAATAATGTAAAGACCCTTTGAAATGTGACATCATTAAATGCATTTGGATGTTAACAAATTTTGAACTGAATGGATATCAATGGCATTTTAGTGTGAGGAAAGACACCTGTAACATATTTTCCACTTTTATAAGAACTCTTTCTATTGAAAAAATGAGTGCATCCCAAAACAGACTTTGACCTCAGAGCCCCTCTTTAACTTAAAGGCCCTGTACACTATTGGTAAGATCGAAAAACACAAATGTTCACAGATTCACACTTACATGATTTAAAGTTAGCAATGGTAGAAAGGGTTCCTTAAAATATTTCTGCCTAAAATGCTATCGTTTCTGAGAAATGAGTAAAACAATAGTTTTTATCACGCGTGATAAAAACAGAAAACACATAAGGTCTCTTTTCACTATTTTCTCGTGACCTCGATGACCAATTGAGCTCAAACTTTCACAGGTTTGTTTGTTCATGCGTATGTTGAATCACACAAAAATGTGGACACTGATTTTGAGCTGTTACCAAACGTGTACAATACCTTTTTAAACAAGATGTGCTCACTTAAAATTTAATTACTGCAACTTTTTGTGGATGCTTTTTCAGGGACACACTGAACTTTCAGGTGGTTTTTTGAAATTTGAAAATTGATAAGAGGCGAAGAAATCCCGACTGGACTTACTTGATACACTGAGGAAGATGGATTGACGAACTGCTCTCCTCTAAACTTGGATCTAACAAACCGTTGTAATGCAAGTTGTCAATACACTGAAATAGTAGAAGGAAAAAAATATGGTAACTAATGAGATAAATCAAGGACCAAAAAAAAAGAGAGAAAGTAAAACGACAATATTTTGTCCTGTTTCTCATTGCAAAAAAAAAGGGATCCAAAATAAACTGATCCGCTGAACTCCACCTTGACCAATCACAGCCACAACTGATCACCTACAGAGTCAGACAAAATTTTGTACTGGTAATATAAATTTAGTCAATCATATTGTGCTAATTTCATAAAATATATTTATATATGCACTTTACACAAATTATACTCTAAAAATAGTCAGAGAGGGCATACTATGCAGACAATCCAAGCCCCTTCTCTTTCATGATAAGTGTTGTGGTTGTTTTATGTGGATTAAACACAATGCACAGGACCTTACAGGTTCATGTATCATCTGAAAGAAGCTGGTTTGGTGCTACGGAGCCCCATCATGTCCCAGACAAGCCATCAACCATAACAATACATGGAAATGGTCCCCCATCCAATTACTGACTACAATGTTGCTTCGCTTTGTAGCTACACCACCAGCTCTTCAATGGAGCTATTAAAATGTCTGTAATTATCACAAAATGTAAAAGCTGCCGCCATTTTGAATGGATGAGTTGGGCATTTGGTGCGTGGCACACTGCACTCGATCGAAGATAGTGGGTTAGAAATGCACAGGTTTATCCCAATGTGAGGGCCATCGATGGACCAGCCTGCATGTAACCACTTCGTGTCGGTATTAAATAATCTTTACCATGATAACCTTAGCCATAATCCATAGCCGATAATCGGCCATGGTATGCTGGAATCTCGGACTTGCCTCTCATTTGCCGAATACAATGAAAAACAGTGGTGGAATCCTATCGATCTCTCGTAATCATCGTTTGTACAACAAAAGGACAAAGGTCTGGAATTGCATATTACATAATAACCCCCAGAAAAGGGAGATTTTTAGCATGAATTCCAGTGCCCTTTGTCCCCCTTTGTGCATGCTACAGAAGGGATTCTCCGGGGGCATGTATACATGTCAGCCGGTCAACTGACCACAACCAAGAGGATTCTCTGAAGTTGCCAATAGAATTTCTACCCAAAATATTTGGCACGAACAGACGTCATCAGGCGTGGGGTTAAAGATCTATTTGGTCCAGTATATTTTTGCAGATCTTAGTTACATTTAGTTTAAGGTAAATTAGTTATCTCAATACCTGACTGATGTCACTGGTCCATGCAGCTTTGTCTTGGTGGGTTGGTGCTACCAGGGTGATGACCAATGGAGGTCCACTCTTGGAATCCACAATCAGCTTGAAATCTAGACCATCATAGTCAGCTGTTGGGGGCTGAGCGGCTGATGGAAAACACAACACAGACAAACATGTCCAATAATTGTCAACAAAATAAGGAAAGTATTTTAGGTATCAAGTAATAAACCACAAGGGAAACTGACTATCTGTAAATTAATCCCTTAAGGTGATCCCTCTCCTGCTGCTTCCTAGGTTGTAGCATTAACTTGGATGTGATTCCTAGTTATACGAAAGCTACTGGTTGAATGGTTTCTGACTGGCACCCATGTTACTGCACAACAAAAATATGCTTACCAAATTAAGAATACCAGCCAAAGAACCATGTCCCATTCATGTACCACCTGTGACTGGTGTCCAGCTCATCTTTGCTTAGCAGAAAATGTTCAAGAAATATTTTCTGCCTATGCAGCTCTGTGAAATGGGCCCAATTTCATAGAGCTGCTTATATGCAGAAAATTATGCTCAGCACTTTTCTGTTAGGCAAAAATAAACAGGTACCAGTTACAGATTGTACATGTGACGTGACGTTTTGGATGGTAACCTAATTCTGGTAAACATAATCTTGATGTGCTTAGCTACTTGTTGTGCTTAAGCAGCGCTATGGAATTGGGCCCTGGTCGGCTTGTGAACAGAGGAATCTATTATCCCTTAAATCAAGTGTTTTTTATTTTAAAAAAAATGTAATCTTAATATCAACTTGTAAAACCAGAAACTCACAATCATCATCAAATGGATCAAAATCCTCCACAAGTGCCGTGTCTATCAGCGGAATCTTCCCTCCAACCTACAGAATAAAATAAAAACATGAACTAATGAAATTCTGGAAGATGGCAGATCAAAATTTTACAAATTTTTTTAAAATGAAAATTGGGGTACATATAAAAACATCCACAATACCGCGGGGCTTGTAGCTCAAAATATTTACAGGACCAGCACATATTTCACAAGACCAGAATCAAAAATGAACTCAACAAGCATCAAGAGAAGATCTATCTCATTCGTCTTATGTGTAAGTAACATAATTCACAACGATATTACACGGCGAGGTATTATTATTCAATTGAAAAACACAAGACCACCGGGCTTGTCCCGGTCGTGAGTTTACTGGCCCGACGCTAAAACCACTGGCCTCAGGCCAGCAGTCCAGTGTTAATTTTCAAGTCTATATATCCATCCACACATACCTTGGCCAAGTGAAGCTTCCCTCCTGACGTTCTGCTGGTGATCAGCAGGTGCTTTGTGAAGAGGAAACACTGCCGAACCCCCTCCTTGCGAGTGTCTACCTTGGCACCTAGAGACCCTAGTCTGGTACGACTCACCCTGGTCCGCTCCTGCATCACCTGGATCAGTGTTCCTGGAGGACGAGGAACGGGGAAGGGGGAAAAAAAGGGAAGGAGGAATTTCAGAATCCAAGAGGTCTCCGTAATCTTTCCCCTCTCTTAACGCTTAAACACTCCATACTACCCTGATGCTTGTCATCAAATTCTCATGCGAACAAACTGATGATAGAGCTTTTTCACACGACGCTTACAATATTCATTTTTTATTTGGTTGTGTTGTCAAGGATTCTCAAAAAAGCAAACTTAATCACTATACTAGACAAGAGCCCAATGGAGAGAAGACAAGAGAGAAAGTTTCAGTTTAAGTTATACAAAATGTAGGAGGAAAACCCAAGAGAATTATTCCAGGGAAAACCCACACAATCAGGGAGGGACTGAAAACCCAATCCACATACATGTACTGCCCCAGATGGGATTCAACTTTCTGATGACCTGAGGATGGTTGGTAATTTGCTCTAATCAGCTTTACCAAGCCACTCAAAATGCTGAACAATGGAAACGCACAATTCACATGTAGTCACTGAGCAACACCCGTGCGCTGCACACGCACCAACATCACCATGATGATGTCTGCATGGAAATGGCGATCCTTCCCTGGAGTTTGCCAGGGTTTAGCAACTGAAGTGTGAAAAGGTCAAACGAATTTTCCTGGGAAATTTGTCTAGTGTGAAAGCCGGGGATTAAGCTCTGTAATGAAGGGTGCCACTTTGCTTTTACCTTGCCTGACAAACGTCTGCTGTACATCCAGCAGGATCTCACACCCCTCTACGATCATCCGCTCAATAGAGAGATTCTTACGAATGCTCTCTGTCTCCGAGACCTCATCGTGCATAATCTACAGTAAACCACACCACCAAAAAAAGCAAAGCATTCATCTATCAGATTGAAAGATAGTTTACAATCGTTAACAATAAACAGGGGCCGAATTCACAAAGCACTTAGATTCATCTCAAAGAGGGGCTCCAAGGTCAAGCTTAGTTTTGTGACACACTCATTTTCAGTCTTCATGAAAAGTTACAAGTCTCTAACCTCACGTTAAAATGCTGTAAAATGTCACTGTGTTTGATACTCTTCCAAAACGAAATTTGAAACTTGACGTCATCGGACAGCAAAAACAAATGGGGAATTTCAGCACCAGCCACAAGCTCAAATTCAATGCCATTTTGATGGGATATCATCAGAATTTAGGAATAAACGGAAAATTCTCTGTACAAAAATGTACAGACCATAGTATATTTGAAATGTGACGTCATCAAATGATTTTTTTGATTTTGACAAAAATTGCACTTGATGGGTGTCAAACACAGCCGCGTTTCACACCATTACAATGTGAGGTTAGAGACTTGTAATTTTTTTCCCATTTTCCCAAGGTCTCTACCTATTTAAAAATGATCGAATCACAAAACTGAATTTGACCTTAGAGCCCCTCTTCAAGATGATCTGTCAATATATTGCCATGGTAACTTGTATTGTGACATCACACTTTGCAATAGCAATTAAGAGTGATTTGCAGTTAAGATCAATCTGAGCTCTTTGTGAAATTGAGCCCTGCAGGCTTGATGTCTTACCTCCAAAAAACAAGTAGCCCAATTTCATTGAGTACAAAGGGCTAACCTACATTGGGTATATAGGCTTACATATAGATAAGGAAAACAAATCAGGGAACCACACTTGCAAATCTTGTCATTTAAAAAAAAGACCAGGAATCTGCCAGAATGTTGCCTTGGTTTTTTTTACTATGGGGCCAGTATTTTCTTAGTTTTTAGTTTATCCTAGTCAGTGTAGGCCTAAGTGTTTTGCATTTTTAATCATACAGCTGGTCTGGTATTTATTGTCTCTAGTATATCTTTGCATTATAATCTTTTTTAAATTGTAAAGTGCATCGAGGGATCTGTGATCCATATTGCGCTATATAAATGCCGTATTACTCTTATTATTAACAGAAAACTCTGCACAGCGATTAAAAGAGAACAGCTGATGGTGGTGACCCCAGGAATACGCCGCCATTACAATTTGAGGACGAGGCAACAGGAAGCAGGTCTATGCTGATTCAAATCCCACTCTATTCAGTTTTTCTTTGATCAGCCCAAAATGAAGTATGATAGCATGTACTAATAATATGGCTGTTAACCTACTGTTTGCTAAGCATGATGCTTCTTTGCTTAGCATATTTGCATGATTAGTAGTATCATGAGACAGGCCTCTGCTAGTCACGCACCAACATGTCACATCCATTTTTTGGGAGGGGGGAAAGGTAATCACAAGGAGCTTGGTATTTGTCATCATCAAGTAATATACAATTTTCAATTATTATTTGGTATGACAACAAAACAAACAAAAATATATTTCGAAATTCTTTAATCTCCGAATGGAACGTCTAACTACAATAAAAACAAAATGGCACAGCAGAGAAAGAAAGGGGGGGGGTTACACCCCTTCAAGAATGTAACTCGCACCCGACCTTTCCCCGCCCAGTTTCCACCTCCCGTCTTGCGAGAAATGCCTCACATATCAGTTTAACGGCATTATCTGTTCTTATGGCAAGACTTGTGGAAATCACCGTTCCCGTGATTTCATCACATCCCCCTCTCACCCCTGCCTCCTCTCATCATCTTTCCCCCTTCATCATCCATCATCCCGCGCCGTCCCAAGACGCTGACCACCTGCAGGCATCTCAAATATTATGGTTGGACGGAAATCGCCCGTTGACAATCTAGGTACGTCTGGCATTCGCAGAGGAATTCGGGTTATATTGGCGTCCCTTTCTTGTCTAAGAAATGGAACCCCCTCGGCGAGATCGGTAGAAAAGAGGAAATGATCAGATTTTTTTTTTTTTTTAAAGCTTGCCCGGATAACTCGAGTTTTACATAATGTCCAACAAATGAAAAGCAAGTTTCTGAATTTAATATCTCATTTTAATTAACGTCATGTACGCTGACATCAAAAAACGCTTCACTGGATTAGAAAAAGAGTACATTTAATCATTTGGATTAATCATTGATTCACATGATGCAACAGTTGAAATCGAGGATAAAGAATATCATTTTGGTCTCACCGATTGCCCTCCAATTGAGACGGTGAGTAGTCTGTAGATTTGTTTCCGAGGGACTAGGAAATAAGCACCGAGTATAGACCAAGTGACCTGTGACATTACATGTTTACAAAAGAGCCACAGAGCCTGGACATCCTGCAGGCATGATTTGTACACAGCTCAATCATGTCGATGGAGAAGAAGACACAAAAATCTTATACTCTATGGAGACTAAACCGCCTTATTTTGTTCTCAACTTTCCATGTGAAGAAAGTGGGCACAACTCAAAACGAAGTTGTGACACAAAATGTAAAAACTTCCCATATGGCCAGGAGTGTCTTGCCTGCCAGAAAGGCCCTGGAAGTACAAGGTCACTCTTTTTTGTATTCAAAGGCTACATGGTCTAAACATGCACAGCAGAGTTTTTAGTTTTCAATCTAAGCACCCTTTATAAGATGAATAACTCAAAAACACATTTGTAACGCATTTTGTTAAAAAACGCGATTGTAACGCATTTTGACAAGCCCATCCAGACAAGAAACTTTGTTTATGCCAAAAAAAGAGAGGAAACTTCCCTTCAAACTAATCAGTGTTTTTCAGTTTTCTATGGTACAAAAAAAGAAGGAAATCAGCTAATCAGCTGAAAAGTTGCATGCCTGCCCATCTCTTCGTCAAAATGGTGACGATTTGCCACTGTCATCAAATTCATACAAAGTAAACTTTCAGATGTTCTAATTATGCATACATATTTACAGCAGGATTAGGATAAAATTGTTGACTCCCCGCCAAAAACGACTTACTTACCAAAAGGACCTATGGTATAAATGTTTTTTAAAAAATTGTTGACGGCCTGACGTTTTTCGACCCTAGCAGAGAGTGTTTCTGAAGACTAAATGACAACACCCCACAAATAAACCATTTTTTTTGTGTGCGTTGTTCAGCCCTAGACAAGACTCTGCCCGGGTCGAAACATCAGGTCATTAACTATTTTTTTTTTTTTGTGATTGTGTTTTGCATCGTTCCCGACAGAGAAGCCTGTAGATTTTTTTCCCCCCAAGGGTTTCACTTTCAGTAAAGCATTAAAGGAACATTACAGAATTGGTTTTTGCTAACAAAACAGTTGCTGGCAGTGTAAGCACTTTATGTAATCCACCATATACATAGACTGACAAACCTGTAGAAGTTTGAGATCGATCGGCCATCTGGGTCACAAGAAAATAGTGAAAAACCGATTACACATTTGCATGAAATCATATAGCTTCAACACATGAATAAAACGCTCACTGAGCGATAAACTCCAATCGGAAAGTTAGTTTATTCATTTCTCATCAAATATGGCATTTCAGACAGAAATATTTCAAGGGATGTTTTCTACTATCATCATCATTAGACTGTGTAAGTTTTATGTAAATCTGTGATCAAAAGTATATTTTACAGTTACCAATTCTGTAATGTTCCTTTAAGCGTACAATGCTTCGTGATCAGATGTCAATGAAGCGAGAAATTAATTAATTTTTTTGCTATTATGTCAATTTTGAAAACTTAGACAGTAGAAGTAGGTCATATTTTTAGCGATCTCGTGGGGAGACCCCGCACACCGCACTGGATTGATTACGTTAAAAGAAACCCTCAGAGACAAAAACTAGTCAACACATACATATTTACAGCGGGATTAGGATAAAAATGTTGATTTCCCCCCCCCCCCAAAAAAAACTAATGTATTCATTGAAATTTGGTAAGCCCCGACCGGGAAACAAAAATACATTTGGGGTACAGCGTATCACACGGATTATGCATGTATAAATGCAGGTCCTTATTTGCTTGTAATATCTTAGAATCACACAGCCATTTGTAAAACCAAATAGACCGTGGCCGCGGCTATTTTCGGCCCGTATTTCCGGTGGGTTTTGACGGAGGGATTTGAAATGCAAGGCCTGATGTTTTAATCGTATGCGATGAGCCACCACTCCAGGTCATGGAACCAACAGTTTTGCAAGATGTCACGATTCCCACAATAGTAGTAATGACATTTGTAATGTGTTTCAGTGGATCCATAATTGACGGAGTGTCTCGTCTTGTCACGTGCAAAGTTTAACCAACGTCATCATCAATTTTTTCTTTAAGATTGCCATTCGGCCGTTTTTTTTCTTAAAATTTTTGTTTTTTTTAAATGTGGCTTTTGCCTCAAAGCCATGCTGGGGCACACCAAAAGCAGCTCCTGGTTGCGGTCATCTTACAGAAGGTTGCTGTTAAAGCTTTCAATATTTTCAAAGTCATACTAAGAGTGTGCTTGGGGGGGGTAGAGCGATACAACTTATAAAGTCATTTTAAAATGTTGACTAGTGTACAGAAGAATCAGCAGAGGAAACCAAGATTTGGGGTAATTACTGAAAAAGTGTAGCAGGCACACTCTAAAAACTAAATGTTGAATTCAACACTTTTCAAGAGTACGGTGAGTGACAACTCTTTGTAAAGTTAAATTCATCGATTAAACAGAGCTACAACATTATAGTACGTAAGATACTTTGACATGTTTGGTTCTTGCTATTATTATTATTATTATTAATGTTAATTTAACTTTTTTGTATTGTTAAATTTAACTTTACAAAGAGTTGCCACCGATCGCACTTTTTAAAGTGTGAATTCAACACTAGAGTTTTAAGAGTGCACCCAGATTGATTATGCTGTTTGTTTAGTTTTTATTTATCTTTGATTAATTTTTGTTTTTTGAGGGGACTATAAACGTTATATTAATGTACTAAACTCAGTGCTGACTGTCAGCAAAACTGTTGGTAAGTACTAGTTTTGGGGGAGAGACGGCCCTTCCATGGCAAAACAGCCCAACTCTAAAAGTTTGGGTTGTTGATGTCCGATCACTTCTGGGTAAATCGAGGGTGCTTTTTTCATTTTTGGAAGTTTCAACTTTGGTGTATGGTTTTGAATAAAGCATGTCCTATCTTGGCCTCTTTTCACACTTTCGTCTCGTTTTTTTTTATGGCAAAACAGCTTATCTCTGTCTTGAGTCATGTACATTTTTTCTTTTCAAGTAGGCCGTTTTGCCATGGAAGAGACGAGAAGAAGCGCGACCTCCAAAATGTTGATGACTTTGAACAATCCCTGAGCAAATCTTACCCGTGAGAGTTCCTCCAGTCTGTTCTTGGCATATTCCAAACTCTTCCGCTCAACATGGTCATGGGGGGTGTGGGCGAGCAGCTCATGTAGGGTGATGATGTATCGTGGCACCTACAAGGTTAATAATAATTGAGTTCTTATTTAGTGCACGTATCAACGTTTCAGTGCAAAAACGTCAATCTCGATTTTGCAAGAACAGTGTATCTCGCACGAAAATGCTGCGTGCAAAAAACGTTGTATCTCGGCGTGTACTTGTTTTGTGTGTACATCCAGGATACTGTAAGTGATGAGAAACTACTTTTGACAATGTCAAACTTTCACGTAAAACAAGTGTTATTTAAGGAGATACAACATTTTTTCACTGGATTTATGACATTTGGAAAAAATGAACGACAAACTTGTCTTGTCTTTCAGATTGCCTGGAACTGGTTTCCTGTAAGTGCCTAGATTGACACGGCCCTTTGACTGTTTTTTTTTTAGTGACATTCAGCCTTACTTGGTGCATGGGGTAGGTGAGGAATGTCTCCAGGGATCTGCCTTCACACATCGGTTTGGACTCGTAGCACTTCAGGAGCTGATTAAACATGGGATTCTTCTGTTTGCACTCGGCCAGGACCTGCAGACTGTAATGGTGATTCCGGACGTACTCATTGTATATACACAGCATCGGCAGCAGCATATCGAACAGATCACCTGAGGAAGAATTACACACGGCATCAATTAGAATCTTTTCTGATGATGAACCCAAGCGACCCTCAAAACTTGTACCCATACGTCTGAGAAGGAACCCCGAGGAAACCCGATTAAACAGTACATCACAGCATGAATGTGAATCTACACCACAGCCTAAAATTTACACTAGACCACAGGCCCGAGGCCAGTGATTCTAGCATGGGGCAAGTAAGCTCATGATGATCGGTCAAGTCTTGTCCTCCTGTGTTTTTCAATGGGGAACTTTTGGGACGCAAGGTGGCAGCAGACTTATCAGGTAAATCCATTGTTCTCGGTAATGTGCGCATGCTTAGAACTTTGTTACCTGGTATGTCTGCTGCCATCTAGCGTTCAAAAGTTTACCATTGTTTTTAAAAATGAAAAACAACGATGTTCAAATATTGAATTTTAGTCTGATAAGTATGTTTCGATTCTGCTGAGTATTTTGTTGAGTATAACAGACAAATAAAATGATTTTTCTGTTAGTGCTTGTTCAAATAAAGAACACATTATTGTAATATTATACGTGAATAAAACTGTGTAGGCTATAGTTTGTTGTACTCATTTTTATTCTGGCCTCGTGAAAGAAATTCTTGTCCAGTAAAACTCTTGAGCTACAAACCCTTCTGTCCTGTGGATTTTTTTCCCCCGTATTCAAGCCCTGAGTGGACATGCACATGAAATGCCACATGCACAGGTTTGTCTACTTGTGTAGTTTACTGTGGAATGAACATTAAAAACCATAGACATGACATGTAAATTTGCAATGACCTACCTAGCACTAGTTTGGGCCAGTGTTCCATTCTTGCACTGAGTCCTTTGTAGAAAATTTGGTGTAGGAAAAACACAGTTTCACTACAAAAAAAAGCAAGAAGAAAAGAAAGACAATTTTATACTTAAATTGTTAACGATCCAAATAAAGATACAAATTAAACCAAGAGGACTCAACAGGCCTCGAATCACATGTAGGCCATGACCTCGCTTGCCTTGGTCTTGGCCCTGGTTGTCCTATAGTCTTGGCCCTGGTTGTCCTATAGTCTTGGCCTTGGTTGTCCTATAGTCTTGGCCTTGGTTTTCCTAGTCTTGGCCTCGTTGGCCTGGTCTTGGCCTTGATTGCCTTGGTCTAGGCCTCGGCCTCGGTTGGCCTGGTCTCTGCCTCGATTGCCTTGGTCTAGGCCTCGGTTGGCCTGGTCTCGGCCTCGATTGCCTTGGTCTAGGCCTTGGTTGCCCTGGTCTTGGCCTTGGTTGCCCTGGTCTCGGCCTCGGTTGAACTGGTCTCGGCCTTGATTGCCCTGGTCTCGGCCTCGATTGCCTTGGTCTCGGCCTTGGTTGCCCTGGTCTTGGCCTTGGTTGCCCTGGTCTAGGCCTCGGCCTCGGTTGGCCTGGTCTCTGCCTCGATTGCCTTGGTCTAGGCCTCGGTTGGCCTGGTCTCGGCCTCGATTGCCTTGGTCTAGGCCTTGGTTGCCCTGGTCTTGGCCTTGGTTGCCCTGGTCTCGGCCTCGGTTGAACTGGTCTCGGCCTTGATTGCCCTGGTCTCGGCCTCGATTGCCTTGGTCTCGGCCTTGGTTGCCCTGGTCTTGGCCTTGGTTGCCCTGGTCTCGGCCTCGGTTGAACTGGTCTCGGCCTTGATTGCCTTGGTCTAGGCCTCGATTGCCCTGGTAGGCCTTGATTGCCTTGGTCTAGGCCTCGGTTGCCCTGGTACTGGCTTTGGTTGCCCTGGTCTTGGGCCTTGGTTGCCCTGGTCTTGGGCCTCAGTTGCCCTGGTTTTGGCCTTGGTGCCACTCCCATAGAATCAAAGAATCTCCAAACGGAAGAGCCCTTTGCAAACTGCAAATGGCCTTTAATTGTCCCTTTACACATGAAATTCCAGGTCTGACAGGAATGAACTCTTTCAAAACAAATGGTGTACCACCCCTTCAAGGCACTTTCAAAGCGACAAATTTATGATGCCATTAAACAGCAATAAATTAATCCCGTTTTGATACTCTGACCAATAACCAAGGTCTGGCCATACTAAACATGATCATCATTCAACACCATAACCGTTAAAAGATCAGCGAGATTTTATGGCACTGGTTACCAGGGAATTCTGAGCCTGCTGCCCATAAAATCGCGTGCTTTACAGGATGTCATAAGAGCAATATTATGTGGTGAGCAGCGTCGTGAGGTACGCACTTTTCAACATAATGTGAATTTAAAGGCATTATACAAGATTGGTAGAGCTGACAAAATAGTCGCAGATAGTGTTCATGTTTTGTGTGATCAACCATTTACATGAAAAACCTTGCCCAATTTTCAGCATGTAAACACAATGTCCTTAATTTTGGTTGTAACAACCGAAATCAGCCGTTTCATTTTAGCCTTCGAGAAAGACTCTGCTAGGGTCGAAACGTCAGGCCAGTAACTAATTTTTTGCAAAGGTTTTCCGATACAGTTTTCACAAAAATGACATTTCAGGGGGAAATATTTCACAGAAAAAATTGCTCTAGCATGAACTTCATGATCGGTAAGCTTTCAGACTAAAATTAACCAATGTTTTTATGCTTACCAATCCTGAAAAAGACTTTAGGCATGAAGCCTTTCTCAGGCATTTGAAAGCACCCAATTCTATGCTACAAGGGTCTTTTTTTCCCTTTCATTATTTTCTTGTAACTTCGATGAACAATTGAGCTCAAATTTTCACATGTTTGTTATTTTATGCATATGTTGGGATACACCAAGTGAGGATTCTGGTCTTTGACAATCACCAAAAGTATACCCTGCCTTTAATTGTTGGATCATTACCGATACATGTATCATTCCTTTCAGCTTTGAAGTAGAATAAATAAATAAATGTATTTGTCCATATTTATACCATGGCTTTAAAAGTGGACCACCTTCGATCCATCAACCCAGATGTCTGTCCTTTTTGTTTCACCCAGTTGTCTGTCTCCAGCCCAGTCCCCAACCTCCGCCCCCTCCCCCAAACAATCCCCCCTCCAGTCATGTAAACAGATAATGTCTAGCCCATCATAATCGTTGTTGGTCTTGGCCCAGCAGACAGACACAGGCCAGGGTTAATAACACTGTGGCACATCTTCACTCGTTTGACCAGGGTCCAATTTCCTAGAGCTATTCAACAGAAAATATTGCTTTACAAAATTAAAGCAGCGACCGAATCAAATGAGTCCGGCTTCGGCTTCGGCTTCGGCTACGGCCACTGGATGCTAAGGAAATGTTGAAGAATAAGGCTTTCCGGCTACGGCTACTGGCTGCTATGACAATGTTGAAGAATAAGGCTTTCTGGCTGCGGCTACGGCCCCTGGCTTCTACAACAATGTTGAAGAATAAAGCTTTCCGGCATTCGGGCCATAGCCACTGCCCAAAGCCATCAATCCTGATTGTTTGCTAAGCAACAATTAGAAGGGAACCAGTATCCGGCAATGTGTATTACATGGCTTTTCGGCTGATAACCAGATTCTGCTAAGCAAGAATCGTTTGTGCTTGGCAAATATTTGTGCTTAGCATCTTTATGAATTGGGCCCTGGGTCCAACCTTCTAGACGCTGATGCTGCATGAGGCTCTGTGCAGCAACATTTCACCCGAATAAAATTTAGGTTTTTATTGTCTTATCAGTGCTTCTAGTCTTGCACAAAAATTAAAAATAAATAAATAAATAAAACTCCACAGGCATACTACTTGGGTGGGATTCAAACCCACAACCTCCATATTCTAGAGCAGATGTCTCAACCTCTAGACAATCGAGTGGCCCAGTAAACAAGAGGCCAGTTCGAATCCGGTAATCAGCAGCAGGTACCAAAACAGTTACCTCACCATGCAATGCCTCAAAACCCATATAAATATTCTCCTTCCCTGATGCAATTATGACATTTATTAGATAGCTAAGCAGCTTCTTAGAGTTGGTTCACCGAAGTCCGATTGCTGCAATCAAAATAAGCCTGAGATGAACATCCACAAAATCCTAGACAGCGACAACCACAAATCACTGTTTCATTGTTTTTACTGTAAAGTAACAGAATTAGATGAACATTTCACAGCTACATGTAGGTTGAATAATGTAAATTTATTTTTAAAAAAAGGGAGTGAGAGTGTGTCTACTTTATCTCCCCTCCCCTGCCCCCCCCTGCCCGCCCCTGCCCGCCCCTCCCCAACCCACCCACCCACCCACCCCTCCCCTCCCGCCCCTGAACAAGAGAAATGTGCATTTAATACCGCTTTAAGAAGCCAGGGGGCTCAGGCATATATATCTCCCCCCAAATGAGATACCCACACTGCCTTGGAAAGGTCAGCAGTCAACGCTGAACAGCGAGCCGATTTGCAGAACGACCAGAGCATGAACCGCTGGTCAACATGGGTTCATCCAAATGCCATTTCATTGTTTGCAAAATATCAGGAGGAAGCCGAAGAAGGTGAAAGGGGAACAGATCCGGGGGGGGGGGGGGGGGGGAGGGGGGAGGTGGTGGCACATAAATGCTATCAGTAGGAAGTCTTACAAATGGCATGTTTGCTATATGCTGTTTTTTTTTTTCCAGGATGGGGAAAGGGTAGGGGTTCTAAGGGTTCTACCCATGTACAAGGTAGCGTGCCCATACGCCCGAATTGTGGCCGATACACAATACAAAATCAGATTCGATACACAAAAAAACATCAAGATAAAACCATTTAGAATGACCCAGATTGCACAGCAGGGCTTTTAAAACCAAGATAAATACCAAGTAGAAAGCATTCCGAGGACCTTGTTTCAATTCAGCGTGCTTTGGGCAAACTTCCAAAATTTGAGTCCAGAATGGCCCCCCAGTTTTGAAGAATACCGGGGAGAACCCTGGGCTCTATGACATTTGTTTAATGTGCAGCTGACGCTTCTTAAGATGAAGTTTGTATATATTTCAGGTTGTGAATATGATTCGTTGTCATGGTGATGGAACAGCAAGAAGCCACTCCCAGATAACCGTTCTTAAAAGGACAAACACATTATACATGTTTATCCACACCAATAGTCTCCCAGTGGCGGCAAACACCGGTGCAGGACACATAGAATTGACCCCCAAATAGATTGTTCTATACACGTCTAGAACAACAATTATGATAATCAGAAATAGAATTAAAATAGGAAGAATATTATGCCAGCAAAGAACTTCTACATCAGCAAAAACAATTGCTCCCTTTTTTTAAAGTGTCTCAAACAATTAGCTCAAAAGATATAGACTATAAAATTACTGAGAATAAATACTGTACCATTAGCAAAAAAAACACCACAAAAACAGCGCAACAATAAAAAGAGAAAAAGAAATGCATTTAAAAAAAATGCGATTGAGGCAAGGAGCAAATAATTCAACGACGTTCTTCAAAAACTAAAGAGGCGACTTCATTTTGTTTGACAACCTCATCTACATTTATATTACACATGTCACAGAATGCATGAGTTCCCCCTATTCAGATTTAGGTTAACGCCGGGTGAAGAAGAAAATAAAAAAAAAAAATACACAAAGAAAAAGAAAGAAATATGCCGGATCGGCCCTCGCTGTGGAAATAATCATAAATTACTTTTCTACGGAGGAGAGGAGACCACCTGCCTTAGTTCGAGAGGGAGAGATACTGACTCAGTGACAATAGCTCATAATGCTACAGAATAGAGATGTACGCTCCGTCAATGCATTCATAAAGCGTGTGTAATATTAGATACAGTCGGATTAGCGACTGATTGCTACAGGAATCTATGAACATCATCCCGGCCTCTCCTAACAAATGAAAGAGTACTGTTTTCCCGTCTCCCCCCCCCCCCATGATAACAAATTCTTCCATTTATCAGAATTTAGGCTGAATGCATTTGTTTGGGGGTAAAGCATCACGGCTTCTATGTAATTGCATTTATTACCTGTGATGCTATTTTGGATAATTTTAAAGATGAGAATGGAAAATTCCTCTTACAGGAAAGAATGAAGTGATTTCCTTGCCACCGTAGCCCCCAAGAAAAATCCTTGCAGGCTCAACACTAAAATTCATAGTGGATTCTTAAAGGAACATTACACAATTGGTAAAAAATGTTTTTGTAAAATATACTTTTTGATCACAGATTTACATAAAACTTACACGGTCTAATGATGATGATAGTAGAAAACATCCCTTAAAATATTTCTGTCTGAAATGCCATATTTGATGAGAAATGAATAAACTAATTTTCCGATTAGTGTTTATCGCTCAGTGAGCGTTTTATTCATTTGTTGAATCTATATGATTTCAAGCAAATGTGTAACCAGATGGCCGATCGATCTCAAACTTCTACAGGTTTGTCAGTTTATGTATATATATGGTGGATTACATAAAGTGCTTACACTGCCAGCAACTGTTTTGTTAGCAAAAACCAATTCTGTAATGTTCCTTTAAATATCAATTTGTTTATTCCATGACAAATAATCCTTCCCTAACATGAGGGACGGAAACACTGCTTTCCTTCCTATAGTGTTTCTAAATCCTGTTCAGCAAAATTTAGGCTCTCTACATTTTCATGAGAATTCATGTTCTTTAAAGGAACATTACAAAAACCAATTCTGTAATGTTCCTTTAAATATCAATTTGTTTATTCCATGACAAATAATCCTTCCCTAACATGAGGGACTCCCCGCCAAAAACGACTTACTTACCAAAAGGACCTATGGTATAAATGTTTTTAAAAAATTGTTGACGGCCTGACGTTTTTCGACCCTAGCAGAGAGTGTTTCTCGAAGACTAAATGACAACACCCACACATAAACCATTTTTTTGTGTGCGTTGTTCAGCCCTAGATAAGACTCTGCCCGGGTCGAAACATCAGGTCATTAACTATTTTTTTTTTTTTGTGATTGTGTTTTGCATCGTTCCCGACAGAGAAGCCTGTAGATTTTTTTCCCCCCAAGGGTTTCACTTTCAGTAAAGCATTATAGGAACATTACAGAATTGGTTTTTGCTAACAAAACAGTTGCTGGCAGTGTAAGCACTTTATGTAATCCACCATATACATAGACTGACAAACCTGTAGAAGTTTGAGATCGATCGGCCATCTGGGTCACGAGAAAATAGTGAAAAACCGATTACACATTTGCATGAAATCATATAGCTTCAACACATGAATAAAACGCTCACTGAGCAATAAACTCCAATCGGAAAATTAGTTTATTCATTTCTCATCAAATACGGCATTTCAGACAGAAATATTTCAAGGGATGTTTTCTACTATCATCATTAGACCGTGTAAGTTTTATGTAAATCTGTGATCAAAAAGCATATTTGTTCTTACCATAAGAACAAATGTTCCTTTAAATTAGTAATGTTCCTTTAAATTAGAAACACATATTCAACTATAGAACTGAACATATAGAACTGAACACAAACATCCATCATCCCCATCCTACCCCCACGCCCATTACTTCTTCTTTTTGGAACACTATGAATTGTTGTCAACCATTTGAAGCATCCAAAATCTTGTCTGGAATAAGGTGTTTGCCTCCTTAATGTCTCATCAAAATAAATCCTTTTAATTCAGACAAAACGCTCCCTTGACTTCATTGAAGAGATTAAAAATACACGGCGCACACCGAACAAACAAATTATTATCAATAATTACATTCATTCTACTTCACAGAAAACTGAACAAGTTGGACAATTTTATCTTGTTGCCTTTTAACTGCTCAATTTAAATAAATTAACACAAATCTTGAAGATGCCCTTGGATTACCTAATAAATGAGGGCAGTGGAATTCTTATGGGTCGTAAAACAAAATGCCAGTTATGTTTTTTAGATGATAAAAAGGGAATGACAGCCTGCGGGCGATCTCATTTCATCGTTAGGGGTGTGTTTAGCTCGAAGAGTAGGGTGAAATATAATGAGCTAAACGGTGGAAATGAACAAAACGTCCTCTGAGAGGGAATTTTTTCGCGGAAATATTTGAGGTTCATTTAATATTTAAATGCACACTAGACTGGAAGCAAATTTTAACCCTTGGGATTGAACATACATTATTAAACAAAATATGGATTTTTTTTTTTTTTTTAATTTGTACGAGGGAAATGGAGAAGCATAAAGATGGGTGGAGTAGGATTGTTCTTAGGGATAATCCGTGCAGACTGAACGCCTTTTCAAATTTGAGGATATTTCCCACATCTAAATGAAAAACTACAGAAGTATCTCTTTTTTCTACAGAAATCATAGATTAATTTTTTGCAGATGTTTGGATTTTATTTGTTATTATATTTACTTTAATTTGCATTTATTTTATATTTTATTTATTTTTTCATATAAACTTTTTTTTGGGGTGGGGGGACACCCTCAGGTTGAAAGGACTTGTAAAATTTAAGGATAAATCCAACAAGTGTCTACAAAAAGCAAAAAAAAACCAAACCAAGACACAAACAAACAAAAGAAGGAAGTATGCAAACGAGCGCCCCCAAAAACGAAACCTCTATTTGTGTTTTGCTTTCACATGTTCGCGGTTTCAATTTTAACAGAAGAGGAAGAAAAGTACACATGTACCCCGTGGGAGGATAATTTTAAAAATTAAGGATTAATTCTCAAGATATTACAAACGAACAACCCATTTATTTTCTAAATGGTAGGGAATTTTAGTTTTTTTTGTGTGTGTGGGGGGAAAACCCAGTGGGTGGACAGAACCTGCAAAGCATGACATTCTGAGAAAAAGGATGGTCCCACCCACAGAAATTACATCAATTGATAGCTGTTTTAATCCAACATGTCACATGGGGCGAAACAATAAAAAATACAAAAATTAAAAAAACCTTGCAGTGCCCGAGGCAACTTACCGTTGACACACCAACAATCATGAATCATTTACATTTCCGGTTGTTTCAAAATACAGTTGTTTGAAATAATTTTGACAATCGGCTATTTCATATATGAATATAAAAAAAATTTATGAGTTAATGAAAATTGTGGTCTGACATGTCCTAATTCACAAAGATTATGAATCTGCTCAAGCATGAATATTATTACCTGATGGATAATCGGGTATTTCAAATATTGATACATCCTTCATCAACGAAGGGGAGATATATCATTACACCATTAAATTTCAAAATGGGGAAAATCGTTCATAAAGTCAAAGCTATAAATATTAAAAAAAAAACAATTGTTTATTTATGTTGAAATAAAAGACATACAACTTCGGGGAAAAAAGGCATAGTGGAAATCAGCTAAGCCATGGTGCTTATTGCAGTGGCATTTTGATCTTAAAGGCAGGATATAATTTTGGTAATTGTCAAAGACCAGTATCCTCACTTGGTGTATCCCAACATATGCATAAAATAACAAACCTGTGGATATTTTGGCTCAATTGGTCATCGAAGTTGCAAGAAAATAAAAAAAATAAAAAAAACACACTTCTTTCATAGAATTGTGTGCTCACACTTCTTTCATAGAATTGTGTGCTTTCAGATGCCTGCAGATTAAAATTTTTGAGTAAAAAATTACCTCTTTCTCTAAAACTACACTAATTCAAAAGGAGTCGTTTCTCACAATATGTTATACTATCAGCAGCTCTCAGGTGCTCCTTACCAAGTAAGTTTTAATGGTCATTAACTTGTAAAGTAATTACCAAAAGTATACCCTGCCGTTAAAGCATGCAGACAACATTGGTCAGGGCTCGAATTTGGGGGACAAATCCAAAAGACAGCAGAGCTTGTAGCTCAACGGTTTTTAACGGACCAGAACTCATTGCATTAGAGGAGAATCAAAATGAGGACCGGCTATACACAGTTTAACATATAAACTGTTTTCATTTGAAAAAGCACTCAGGGAAAATTTATTTAATTTGTCGTATTTTTTGTATACTTAACAGAATTGAAAGATATTTATCAGACCCAACAAAAGACAGCCAGAGTTGTCCGACCGTGAGTTTACTGACCCGGACACTAAAATCACTTGCCTCGGGCCAGTGTAAATTTCAAGCCCTGTTGGTAATTGTCTGGGTCCCCCCCCCCTATTTATTCTAGACTCAGAACCCAGATGTTACAATTCAGGACTCATGTGCAACACTAGGAATACAAAACAACAGGTGTGGACACAATGCGGACTATTTCTTTCTCCCTTTGGAGACTGCTTTATACTTCTTTCATGGAAATTTTTGAAGGCAGAAGGGGATTTTGAGGAACAAAGTAATGCCTCAATTGAAGCAAATATTTGTGATGGCTTTTCCTGGCTTCCAAAATGCAACTTTGTCGTCAGGGAAATTGTTTGCCATTTCCCCATCAGTCATAGAGGTCTGCTAACGCAACAAGGCTGACCAATACAAATAGACAGCACAGACATGAACAAATGATCTGA
The DNA here is from genome assembly GCA_032158295.1 of Pycnopodia helianthoides. NCBI lineage: Eukaryota > Metazoa > Echinodermata > Asteroidea > Forcipulatida > Asteriidae > Pycnopodia > Pycnopodia helianthoides. The sequence goes on along the minus strand of CM063247.1, from coordinate 19,789,390 downwards.
TAGAGACCACTGGATATTTTAGATGTAAACTTAATTCTGATTTTCAGTTATTTCTTTAGACTCGCCCATCCAGAATTTCAAAAAAGAGATAAATATAAATAACTAGTTCTTATATAGCGCATTTTACAATAACGTATCAATGCGCTTTACATTAATGCCCTGGTCATTGGGCCAATAGCATTCCTGTAATCTTTCCTGTCAGCTCCCTATGGGAGTATACAACCCCGAGCTGCCGTGGCGCTTTGACCTCAATATCAACCTCTACCCTCCCAGGTACCCATTTATACCCCTGGGTAAAGATAAGCAATTATAGTGAAGCATCTTGCTCAAGGACACAAGTGTCATGATCGGAATTCGAACCCACACCCCGATGACTTAACCAACAGAACTTGACTCCGATGCTCCAAACCGCTTGGCCATGACTGCACCCTACAGCCATGATAGACATTCTTAAACATTTATTATTCTGCATGGACGCTTACAATGTGCAAAATATGCTCAAACGAAGCACAGACTGAAGTCAGAGCTTCCAGTCGAGCCGGGCGAGGAAACTTGGCCAGACCCATTTAGCTTGTTATCTTATACCCTCACTCAAAGGACGGCAGCAGTCTCCTAATACACTGCACACATAATCCATGCACTTGGTGAGAAATTACGGCTATTCAAATTTACGGTGCGATTTATATGGCTCGGTGAAAAAGAAGGGAACAAAAATCAGTGCATACAAAAGATGTTCTTGCTACAGTTAAAAAAAGAAGATTTCCGTGCCTGCAGTAAAAAAAATATTTATGGTTTATCAACAAGGCGTAGGTTTCTACATGATTAATTACTTGTGGCTGGATAGTGTCAGACTTCTCTTAATGAAGTAATCAATTAATTAAATTAATGAGGATGTGAATATTAATCCTTGTGCTAGAGTCGAATAGGGACAGAGCAATCATCAAGTCTGTATTCTGAGGAAGTCACACCAATCAAACTGTCATTTTCAACGACCACATGTTACTACAGTCAAAGAAGAAAAATTGTCAGTATGTTATTAAAAGTCCATTTGTATTGTATATATGACCATTGATTTAAAAAAAATAAAAAATAAAAACGTACAAAAAAAACCAGAACTAAACAATTAAGTCAAACAATAACATGGTGCAAAACTAGGAACAAATTGAAGTACCTCCTTTTCAAACTTTGGTTTTGGGCTGGACTCTGTTGCAGAGTTACAGAATTTTTCGGGGGGGGGGGGCATAAAGTTCTTTAAACAAGAAATTTTGAATGGTAATATTAAAAGTAAACAGTCTCTTTTTGAATTGTGAGTATCAATCACCCTAACATGTCCAGAAAAATCTCTACAGTTTGTGACAAATTTTTCAAACAGAAAATTTATCACAAACTGTTTATAATTTTGTAAAACTACACTGACTTGCCTCCCCCAAATTTGACTAAATCTAAAATAAAATCCATTTCCTTTGAAACTCATCAAATACGAGACCGCAAAAAAAGAAATCTATCTTTAAATATGCCCAAGAGAGCATATACTGTCTGCCGTCATCGTGTACGAAGGCATGCACTTAGCAATTCACTTTGCCACAAGTGTTATTTTTAGACCCCCCCTACACATGCTGATTTGCCGGTACGTGTAATATACAATTTCCCCTTAATAAAGAGCCTCCGATGCCTGCATTGACCACTGGAGACCTTTTTTTTTTGAATTCTCAAAAGATTGAATTACGAATCGAAGCCGTTTCCGCTCATATCTAGAAATGAAGGAAATAATCGAGTCATATTGTAATACTGTCGGGTATTCGCATTCATTGAAATTAAAGCCCTTTTTTTTTTAATGAGATGCATATTTTTCTTACAAGCATTTCATTTGAGCATTTATTGGTAAGTTGAAACAACTTATCCCCCGCATTGAACAAAAATTACCCCGAAACTGCAATCAGATTTTTGGGTAATCTTTTAATCTTTTGTAAAATCTGTAAAAACACTTGTCATTGAAACCGGTACATTCATTGACATTTTTCTTTCAAGATAATGAAAACCTAACAACATTTTCACTGAAAATCGTGTACGATTCAGTCATATTTTCATAAAAGAATAAAGAAAGAGGAAGACTCTGCTAGGGTTGAACCATGAGGCCATTAACAATTTATTATTATTTTTTTTCAGAATAGAAAGGCATGTTTTTTTTTGTGTTTTTTTTTTGGGGGGGGGGGGGGGTTACAAAAAGGCAGAAATAAATGGAAGTTTAAAGGAACATTACAGAATTGGTTTTTGCTAACAAAACAGTTGCTGGCAGTGTAAGCACTTTATGTAATCCACCATATACATAAACTGACAAACCTATAGAAGTTTGAGATCTATCGGCCATCTGGGTCACGAGAAAATAGTGAAAAACCGATTACACATTTGCATGAAATCATATAGGTTCAACAAATGAATAAAACGCTCACTGAGCGATAAACTCCAATCGGAAAATTAGTTTATTCATTTCTCATCAAATATGGCATTTCAGACAGAAATATTTTAAGGGATGTTTTCTACTATCATCATCATTAGACCGTGTAAGTTTTATGTAAATATGTGATCAAAAAGTATATTTTACAATTTTTTTCTTACCAATTGTGTAATGTTCCTTTAAGATTTCTTAATTTTGTACCTTTTCTCATGATTTCTTGCAAAGTAGAGGAAATATTACTAATAATAATAACAACTAGTTCTAATATAGTGTATTATGCGCTTTAGATTAGTGCCCTGGTCATTGGGCCAATATCACTACTGTAATATTTCTCAGCTCCCTGTGGAGTATACAGCCTGAGCTGCCGTGGCGCTCCGAAGGCTTTTTCAAACACAATATCAACTTCTACCCTTTCAGGTACCCATTTATACCCCTGGGTGAAGAGAAGCAATTATAGTAAAGCATTTTGCTCAAGGACACAAGTGTCATGATCGGGATACGAACCCAAACCCCGATGACTTAACCACCAGAATTTGAATCCGATGCTCTAAACCGCTGGGCCATGACACCCTACAAAATATTAGGAGGGTATGGCTTTCTTGTTTCCTTTTTTAGAAAGAGGCAGTGAGAAAATGCGGTTACCATGGAAACAGTTGATGATTTCTCTCTAGGTAGAGGGCATATTGCTTTTGGTGATACAGAGTGGTATCTACTCAAAGCCGTTTTTGCTATTTGCACAAATGATTGGTCTTTTTCTTTCAAAAGCATTATTGATTTTTGTTGCTATTAAATAAGAAAAGAAAAAAAAAGGTATTGGACAAATATTGGATGCATTTGAGTGCATTGTCGCAGAACAATAATCACAAGGTGAAATCCAGGCTATTTCATTTCACAAGGCGAAGCCGGGTGAAAAGCGAAAAGCCAGATCTCACAGAGCAATTATATTCTGTGACAATGCACGAATGAAATGCATCTAATATTAATTGTTTTAAATTACACACACATAAATCCTTGTCATTTGAAATTTGTTTACAACAAACATAAAATAGACACAAACACTCGTCCACACCACACTCTGAAAATCTTCTTTAAAAAAAAACCTTTGAACAACGTGGACTATTCCATGTGCACACCCACTAGGCAACGCCCACCTTGCGTCCGGCATTGCCTCGTTTGGACAAACGGGTGGGAAATGATCAGTTTGGAAATGACACCGGTCACGAAGCGTCCGATAATCATCCAAATTGGACTCCAATATTAAATTTTGAAGCGTCAAAGCATCAAGGCAGCAAATCCACGGCTAAATAATGCATGACATGTGATGCGTGTTCTACCAATCAAACGACAAGGATGTACGGCATACAAAATGCGATAATAATTGGTCATTTGTCTCACAACTAGCAAGGCTCTCTCAGATATTTTTCCAAGGTTGCTCTATAATAAGAGTTTACCGATGCGAATCATCAAAAGAATTATCACTAAAAAATCGATTGGCATTTGAAAATTTGTTTCATCCGTTCTTGATAAGTTTGTTTGGGCAGACATTAAAGGTACTATACAGAAGTGGCAGAGCTGATAAAATAGTCCCAGATGTTTGGTGTGATCAACCATATGCATTAAATAACAAACATGTGAAAGTGTGGCCTTTATCCGTTGTGTGAGTCAGAAGAAAATAGTGGAAAACCATGATATGATCAATTTTCAGCATGTAAACACATTATCCTTAAATTTATTGTAACAATCGAAAGCAGCTGATTTTTTTTTGAGGGGGGGGGGATAGATATAGTTTTCTCAAATATGACATCTTTTCAGAGGGAAATATTTCACAGAAGAAACGGATCTCATATGAACTTCAGTAAGCTTTCAGACTAATATTAAACAATTATGTTTTTTATTAAATCCTTACCGATCCTGTATAGTACCTTTAAAACAACATTTGTACAACAACCATGCAACCTTTAAATAGTGAGATAAAAAGTGTCCGAATTTGGTGGCTGTGGCTATGGCTGTTTTTATGGGGCTCCAATGCATGTTTGCATGGTGATCAAGACTTATAGCCACAGCCGGTTATTCGGAAATGGCTTGAGCACCTCTTTCACTGTGAAAAGTCACCTGATTAGTTTTGTGGTGTTCTACAATAACCCTAATAGTAAGTCAAGTAATATGTCTGTGGATTGTTTGTTTGTGTTTTTTTTCTTCTCCACATGACTCAAGAAGGTACTTGGTATACAGTGCTAAACACCCATCCGTGTATGGGTAAAACACAATTAATTTTTGTTATCCCGATGCAAATTTAAAATCCACAATGTATTAAATTGATGGTGTTCTCCTTTAAACTATCGAGGTTGCAACACACATTTTTTTTGGTGCACCACTTTATATCACCCCTTTCAAGGCAGGATATACTTTTGGTAATTGTCAAAGACCAGTATCCTCACTTGGTGTATCCCAACATATGCATAAAATAACAAACCTGTGATAATTTGGGCTCAATAGGTCATCGAAGTTGCAAGAAAATAATGAAAGAAAAAACACCATTGTCGCATAGAATTGTGTGCTTTCAAATGCCTGAGAAAGGCTTCAAAAGCCTGAAAGCTTTCTCACATTCAAATATTTTAGTGACAATTCACCTCTTCCTCAAAAAACTACATTACTTCAGAGGGAGTCGTTTCGCACAATGTTTCATACCATCAGCAGCTCTCAGGTGCTCCTTACCAAGTAAGTTTTTTTGTATGGTAATGTATTTCTTGAGTCAATTACCAAAAGTATACCCACTGCCTTTAAAACACACGCGTGCATATCAATCTCCTTTGTCAATGTCATGAATGTGGGTGCTTCATCACAAAAGATCCCCATAATTGCCCGGTCGTCCCCCAATTTGTCAAACATTAAACGTACCAAGTATCTTTCCACGAAAGCGCGGCAAACCTTTAAACAAAAATCATTTGCGGGGTGAGGATGTCACGGATACATCCCACTTATACGGAAATCCAAATGCCATCAAATACAGCTATATTTGGAAATCTGGAAACCCATTTTACTGCCGACTGAATGCGTGGATGTATTGACATTTTCCTGGTTCCGTTATCAAATGATAAGATTTTGAAGTAGATCTATCACTGAGGATTTTCATCATGCGATCTAATTTTTTTCCCCCTCCCCCACACAAAATCTTGTCCCAAAACTGAGGCTACGGAAACATTTGCAAAGCGTACTTTATAATAATAATAATAATAATGGCTTCTTATATTGCGCTCATATCTGTCACTCAGTGGCACTCAAGGCGCTTCAACATTCAGTATTTTCCTGCAAGGTATGCGGAGCTACGTTTTGAAGTATGAGACCTGTTCCTTTACAAAGCACCATGTAATGGCTTACAAGGTGCTGTGGCGCAATATGCTGCCAATCAAACCAGGAACAACGGGGAAAACCCCCTTCTCTTTTCGATAAGTGCACTGGGTTCTTTTATGTGCATTACACAACACACAGGACCTTTGGCTTTAATTTAAAGTCCCATCCGAAGGACGCAGCAATAATGATTAAGCGTCTTGCGAACACAAGTGTCACGACCGGGACTTGAACCCACACTCTGCTGAACAGAAACACCAGAGCTCGAGTCCAGTGCTCTTATCCGCTCCGCCACGACACGCCATTCAGTCAGTCTGCAGCGCCTGCGTTTTATGAGGTCAAATCCCCGAATATTATCGGCACAGCATCACAACCAAAAACACACCGATCGACCAAATTCACCTTAAATATCATCAAACGATAAATCGTGCACCATTTCAGTCAGATTCCAAATATGTTACTGTGTAAAATGCATTTTTAGGGTGGTTAGACAGCACCAAATCTTTACTTGCAACTTGATTCCCAAAATGACAGACCCTCCCCCCCCCCAATGAGCAAAGTGTAGCGGCGTCTGATGCCAATGCTAGGGCCCAATATTTCTAAAACTCCCCCTTTTTGCATTTATACCGACCTTTACCCTATTTGAAAAGGAAAAAAAAGACATTCAACATACGTATCACCCCCAGTCATTATCATAGAGAAGTTAGTGCTATAAAACCTAACAACTTTGCCCTGTACAAACATAACTCGTTTTCAGAGAGATGAAATTGGATGAATGTGAAAACTGATAAAGCCCCCCCCCCCGTATTCTACACCCAGAACCTCCCAGATGTTACAACTCAGGAGGTTAACAGACTCTTGTGCATCACCAGAAATACAGGACACAATGTGGACTATAAATCTTTCTCCCTTGGATGATTGCTATTCTTCTTCCAAGAAAATACGAAGGCTCAAGGAGTTTTTTCGAGAAAAATCCCGCAATCCAGAAAAAAATCATGAGAAAAATCACACGCCTGCGTTCTTCAGGGGAAGAAAAAAGATGAAAACATAATGAAACATACATTGTATTTGACTGATTCCCTTCAACGATAACCTTAGCCAATGAGAGAAATATTTCCTTGCTTTCGTAGTTTCGGTCCTCAATCTTCAGAACAGGAGGCGTACAATCTGTCAGACAAAACCCGTCGGTTACTGGCCGTCAAGAGTTACACGGTTAATGAGGTGTAAATTTCACTCTGGGAGTTTAACTCCTAATTAAGAGGAATAAAAGTACGACGACTCTGCGTTCTGGGTGTGCTAATGACCCTACAGAGAAGGTTGAAGTTTCAATGTAGTCAAAGTTCACATTCCATGCAAGTACATTCATTGTTCGTCTTGATACTTTGAATGTTCTATTTCAGGTAATGAAGCCGAGGATGTCACAAAGAGCAGACTTTGATCACTGCATGTAGCTTGAGACGTCTTGAGGAAGCCTGGCTACGAGGGTGTTTGCCATGAACTAGAAACCATCGGGGTTTAATGACAAGCGTCCCACAGGGATCATTTGACAAAAACGCTAAGATTCATCTCGCTTTTGCCAGAGTGATTTGCATTGTGACATCCCACTTTTCGTAGCAATTAAGACTGATACCCATCTTAAGATCAATCTATTCTTAGCTCTTTGTGAAATTGGGCCACAGTATAACAGTTCTTGTATATGATCTTCCTATTCTAGTACAGAGGACCTCAACCTAGTTCCCAGGCGTGATCGATCTCGACGTACCATTTTTTGGTGCTGCTCGCTCATAAAGCCTGGTATTGGTTAATTGTAATGTGCCAGTATAGGGCACATTTTAATTAGGCCTGTGGCTGATCCACTCTATGCGCGTACTCAAGTATGGTAGCCCGCAAAAGAGGCATTAAGTCAAAGAGCAACTGGTCCCCTCTCGTTCTTCTTTGATCTTGTGACATGTCTGACTGTATGCAGTATAGGGTGACCATGTAAAACATGACTCATTTTTTGGGGAATCGCACGCGCGTACTAAGCGCCCTACAAAGTGCCATACAAGCTCAGTTGGTAGAGCGCCGGCCGTTAATCCAGAGGTCGCAGGTTTAAGTCCTGTTCTAGTAATTTTTCTTTTTTGGTCAACCCAAAATTATTGCAAAACTATGTTTCTTAAAGGAACACTACAGAATTGGTAATTGTAAAATATATTTTTGATCACAGATTTACATAAAACTTACATGGTCTAATGATGATGATAGTAGAAAACATCCCTTGAAATATTTCTGTCTGAAATGCCATATTTGATGAGAAATGAATAAACTAATTTTCCGATTGGAGTTTATCGCTCAGTGAGCGTTTTATTTATTTGTTGAACCTATATGATTTCATGCAAATGTGTAATCGGTTTTTCTCTATTTTCTCGTGACCCAGATGGCCGATCGATCTCAAACTTCTACAGGTGTGTCAGTTTATGTATAATGGTGGATTACATAAAGTGCTTACACTGCCAGCAACTGTTTTGTTAGCAAAAACCAATTCTGTAATGTTCCTTTAAAGCAGCTCAATCAAATTGGAAAGACGTTTAGAATTCCAACCTCAGTTACGTATCTGATTAAGACAATTTAGTGACTGGGCAGACAAATGGGTGGTCTGGGTGGTGAAGTGCATAAAGCGCTCGCCTCTCACCAACGTGGCCCTGGTTCAAATCCCGGCTGAGGCCATGTGAGTAGAATTGTGAGTTCTCTCCTATGCCCTGAGGGTTTTTCTCTTGGCCCTCCGGTTTCCCTCCCTCCGGAAACACCAAACACTTTCCATCTCTGGCCGTGTTCATAAGTGGGTTTGATGTGGCTGCATGCCTGCAGCTCGGACACGTTGTAGCCGCGTCCTTTCGCATTTTAGCTTCTCAGCTGCTTGTACGGATGATTAGCCTCCCAAATTATTATTAATATTGTTATTAATAAATGAGATGATGGATCTTGAATTAGTAATTGCCGATAAGGATAACCAACATAGTACCACAGTTCTACATCACTCCGAGCCAAATCTCTGAATTAATAAGCTACCGTTCGAATGACATATCAAAAAAGCAAAAATAAATACTCAATCAGATGTTATGGTAGCATACAATATAAAACGATCAGCCTGATACTAACCCTGCTTCACATGAGACAACTGACTAGTTTTTAATTAAGACCAACTAACCCACGACCCCATGATCAGAAAATGAAATACCATATGGTGACTACATGTACATGTTGGCTGATTTGGGGGTCTATGCACAAAAGCAGTGGATCTGTGGACCACATCAGAATCAAAGGTCAGTGTCAACCCCCTAATAGCTCAATTTAATAAATCATATCCACTGATGCAAGAAATTAGTACGATGCTTGATTTTTTGTTCATTGCCGTCGCTGATGAGCGGGGGAGAGGAGCGCAATTATGCATTATGTGGGGGGTCGGGAGTTCAGCTGTACATGCATGGATGGAGTGAACGTCGGAGGCAGACTGCAGTTTTTTAACCAAGAGGGGATGCCGAGATCTCCATAAAGATCTAGGCCAATCTCATGGCTCTCCTTTATCACCGCAGAATTCTGTGCTTACGGCGCCTTGTAAACACGTAATTCTACGGGCCGTAAGCGCATTTTATTCTGCGGTAAGCAGAGCCATGAGATTAGACCCCGGTGCATCAATGGTAATTAATACACACAACACATCTTGTGTAGCTAGCAATCTTGACTCGCTTAACAATTCTTGACAAACCTTGATTTTGCCATGCCCCAGTTTAAAAACTGTGTCTGTTTGCTCGCCATGTGCTATTGTTGCTATTGAGCAGTCATCCTGCCATTGTATTTTTTACACAAAAAGATCACAATATAGAAAATCAGTAGAAACCCCATTGTTTGTTAACGACCTTCCTATACACGTGAACAAATTTAAACCGGACCAGCCAGTGACTAAAATATTGAGGTACATTACCTCATTAGCACAAACAACAAACAGTGGTGAACTTAAACTTTACAAGTAGAAATATCTTTATTTTATCTCTTGTTTGGAACTTTGAAAAAAGTAGGAATATTTCATTTGGTACAAGGGCTGACCTACACATGGTGTAGGCATTACACAATAGACATTTCAGGCTATTAAATCACAATTTTCAGATCTTTTTCTGATTTTTCCGAGGGCAAAAACAAATCGGAAATCAGACTAGAGTAGGAGAAATATCATGCCCAAGTTTTCAGTTGCTTTCTCAAAAGATCGTTCAGGTGTTCCTCCTTCCTTCTAAAAATTCCATTTGGTTTCTGTTGCAGAGTTTTCAAAATGTAAGGTTTGAACATTGGAAAGAAAAAACCAGGAGGGAAAGAGGTTATTTATATTTAGTTTCCAAATAAACAAATCAAGAAAATTTGACAACGTCTTTGCAAGTCCACAATGGATTTGCATTGTGCATCACTCAATTGCAACTGCGTGCCTGGGTTTCCCCCCTTATTCTAGACCCAGAACCTCCCAGAGCAGTCAGTGATTCCTTTGACACAGTCCACGCAATCTACAAACAACAGTCAGTGATTCCTATGACACAGTCCACGCAATCTACAAACAACAGTCAGTGATTCCTATGACACAGTCCACGCAATCCACAAACAACAGTCAGTGATTCCTATGACACAGTCCACGCAATCTACAAACAACAGTCAGTGATTCCTATGACACAGTCCAAGCATTCCACAAACAGTCGTGATTCCTATGACACAGTCCACGCACTCCACAAACTAGAAACACTGGCTAATATTTAAAAGGTTATGTGCATTGTTCAGCCGAGTACATTTTCTATCTGCTAAGCTGAAGAAAATTCATTCTACTCGTATTAGCTTACAACGAACGCCCAAAGCTAACTCTTCTGTCATGGCGTTAGCTTTACTTGTATTATTCAGAATATTGTTGTAACCCTTCCCCAGAGTGATAGGGTATGTTCCTATTGTGGAATAAGACAAGGAATCAAACAAACTTAATCATAAAAAAAGTATGACCTACCTGTTGAGAAACACGGAGTTGACGTCCTCGTGAGAGATCAGCGGCTTCTTGGAGCTGGCGGCCATCTTGAGAGGGCGCAAGAAACAGGAGACCAGCGTGGACAGCTGCTCCACGTATTCCCGCTCGCATTCCACCATACCAAACACGATGCTGTTGCGTTTGCGCATGCTCTCCGCGTGCGGGGACCGGATGTAGTCTTGGACGATGGCCTTCCAGCGACGACGGCACAGCCAGCCTCGGATGAAACTCTGTACCTGTAAGGTGAGGGAGATGAAAAGGGGAAAAAACATTAGCTTATGACAAGAAGCCAATAAGATTCAAGGCCCAATTTCATAGACCTGCTTAAGCATAAAAAATTGCTAAGCACAACAAAATTGTCATTACCAAAATAGGGTTACCAGCTAAAAGACCACAAAATTTAACTGGTATCCTGCTGAGTTTTGCTTAGCAGAAAAATGTTAAGCAATATTTTCTGCTTAAGCAGCTCTATGAAATTGGGCTCTGGTGCATTGACTTCTTTAGTCCAGGTGACTGCTTAAACTTGAGTTCCTCGGTCTAGACACAGTTTCTATGTCACATGTCCGGGGCAAGCTTTTGTGAAGTTTTGTAAAAAAAATGGCAAACACATTATGAAGGAAAAATTGATATGAAAAACATCCATTATTGCTCTATTGAAATTGCCTGGCCGTGCAATTTTATTAAGCATTGAATCACATTTTCGGAGACCTTTTTAATACAAAACATAAACATATGACACACCTCCAAATATTTTCAAAAAAAAAATGTTTCACAAATTATATTATTTTTTTCTTTTTTTTCAAACAAACGAAAGACAATGAATGTAAGCTTGCAACAACAACCATGTACCATCCCTTTAAAGTCATACACCAATCTCATTTTATGATCACCCACTTTCTCTTTGCGTTCACGTTCTAAAAAAAAGTGAAATTATACGCACATGAAATATGAACTGGGCTGTACTGTTTTGTCAGGCTGGATGCCTGGAGAATACCCAGAATATGGGAATGAGATGAGGGGCCTCTTTCATGGTGCACACTAAACCAACACGTCCGACAAAATGACATTGCTATTTACAACAAGCACTGGGTTCTTATTCCAAAAGGATTTCTCAAAACTGTGGAGCATTCTGGACCCAAATTTTGCAAGTTTGCCCAAAAAGCATGCCAATTTGAAACGAGGTCCACAGAATTTTTTTTTTTCACTTGATGTTTATGTTTGGTTTTAAAAGCTGCACTGTGCAATCTGCAACAATTTAAATGGTTTTATTTTATGATATTTGTTACTTGACGTTAAATCTAGGAAATTATTATTTTTTAATATTATTATGATTTTTTGTTTTGCGCACTGACTGCAAGTGCCAATTCAGCTCCAATTTTGCCCTTTTAGCCCACAGTTCAGGCCTTTCTACCAGCAGTTCGTGTGGATAGGCCCAATATGCTACTGGTAGCTTGTACACGGGGACAACCCTGATATGTGTTTCTCACAGCTCAGAAACGAACATTTGCTGAAAGTGAGTACTTCATCTACATATAGCTACAGCATCCAGTGTGGACATTGGGTAGAATGGTAATGCACAAGAGGCCAAAATAAGCAGTGCCCAGCTTTTGCACTTTATAAATTTACGCCAGCTGAATGAAAATACACATGTATGTATACAACAAATTGACTTTAAACCCTACACCACGGTCGGTCATTTTTGCATAAAAACTTCCCATTTATCGTCACCATGACTGTATCGTCTCCCATAACCATAACTGCAGCTCTTCCCTTGTTTGATTAAAAAAAAAAACAGTACATTGTAGGCCTTATATGAATGAAAATAGCAACAGGGTATTTCCAGAGAAATTGTTATCACCCTCACTAAAAATAGGGAGGGTGGGGGAGGGGGGGAGGAGGAGAACCAAAACAAAAATGAATAATGACCGCAGTTCAACACATTCACTTAGATTTGCAAGGATCGTAAAGAAGAGAAACAGGATACCCTGCACCTAAACCACATGTGACTGTGCATATATTGAGTGGTACATGTACAATGATGTACTCGCCCAAATTACGCATCCCAGGCAAGTCAGTAATGGCTTCACTCCTGTATATTCAATAAACAGACACGGCAGATATAAAAAATAAAAAAAAAAAACAAGAAAGCTGCCGTGTACATGCATTCCCGGCAATATTATGATTTCACTCATTTTTGTGTGTGTGTTTTTCTGTCTCCCTGGCGCTTTGCCGCGGACGGTGCACGGGGGCCATCAACCTCAGAAGCTTTTAATGCTGCTGTATGCAAAAGGACGGAAACAATCAGAGTAGCAACAAGATGTAGGTCCCTTGATGCACATCATTGACAAGCACAACCTGTCTCTGATGAAACAATCTTTTGAGGCTCTCACCACCAACCCCCCCCCCCCACCACTCACTCTGGCTGTCACAGATGAGGGGGCAATTGCAAGTCCATCAGAGAACCCCCCCCCCCCCCTGCAAGCTTTTTTTTCGTCCCTGCCAGGGTAGGGCCATCGGGGAGCAGCTAGACACAAGATCAACGGATACGAGGTTGTGAGGGTATGACTGTAGGGGAAGTCTGCACAGGATCTTATCAGTTGTTTGGGAATCATAGGAATGATGAATAACCAGACACATCTCATATTTGCCGCGTCTATCACAAATTACAAATTACAAATTTATATGGCACAGACTGTATTTAGGCTTCCCTCCAAGATTCTGGGCAGTGGAAACGTTGTCCTGGTCTGCTCTTGATACATCAATAAATTATTATTATTAACGCCATCCCCTGGCTTTTCATAAAGGAACCTCCAGTGTAGTTATACAGCCAATGTGGTGCATTCAAACATTAAATAGAGCAAAATTTCATATTAGGGATTCCTAAAACAAAACAAACGGGGATGGGAAACTAACAAAACAAAGCAAATTTGAACCTCCTTCAAATTATGTCACAACATTTTGGTAAGATACCTCAAAATACTTACTGAACCAGAATGTATTTTGCAAGACTCAAAATGAGAAAAAGACTATACACTGATTCAGGCCTTGCGCTAACTTTTTTTCTTGACTAGCCAGCCGGGCTAGTCAGCTGCACGTTTGACTAGCCCGCACACATTTTCACTAGCCCATTAGAGTATTTAATTTGTGTGTGTTATTTTTGTGTGATAGCCAATAGACTGGTGCCTACTCAACATATCAATAAGCTGCCCTGACCAAGGTCCGGCAACCTCACTGGGCAATTCGGACATGGCCTCACAACAAGCCCTGCTGATTGTATTTCAACAGGTACTAAGAGAAGATTTATTTCGATCGTCGTATGGGTAAGTATGCACTGATACTTAACAGGATTGAAAGATGTTAATCAGACTCAATGTCAACATCTGAACATCCTCTTTTCTTTCTTTAAATCAACGTACTGACACACTGAGGTATTATTGTTCAATTGTAAAACACAAGGCCACCGGACTTATCTGTTTTTGAGTTTACTGGCCCCGACGCTAAAACCACTGACCTCGGTCCTGCGGTTAATTTTGAGCCCTGGTCACACGCCATGTTTTGGGGATGTTGTCCATATAAAAATGACTGCATATTTTTATGATGTTTCTTGAAAACATGAATTGAAGTGAAAGTGTTCTCCTCTAAAAAAATACTTTGATGCAGCACCATGACAAAAAAAATAGTGGGGGGGGGGGATAATGGACAAGGCAAATTTTACAAGTAACTTGGAGGCAGCCCGCTGCATCACATGCATGAGGGCCACTTCTGTAGCACAAGAGCCTTCACTCAGCATCTGACAGCGACACTATACCTGCCTCATGGAACCAAAATCTGTCAAGCTTCTCAAGTCCGCAACAAGTCGTACCATTTCTCATTTTGCTTCCCTCACCTGCAATGCACTCACTATCTCCATCAGAGAAATCCGACTATTAATGCAAATTCAAGAAGTGTATCAAAAATTATTTATACCCAATCTAGTGCGCTGCGCTCTTGATGTAGTGGCGCCCTCCTACTCTCAGCGACTCTTGGCAACATTTTCCAGTGAGTTGACCAACCATTTGAAACCATTCGAATGCCAAGGTTGTGTACGGTTGCACAATTGTGCACAGAACTAACTGTGTACTGTGTACATGCATTCCCTCATGGTATCATATTGCAGGCTGGCATAGTTAATCTATCTTTCAAAACCACAGTGAATGGTATTGAATGGTCAGACAGCAAGAGGGTTAAAAATGCCTTATTTGTATGTATGTATGAGAGACTTTTTGGGGGAACATCGTCTTCCAATCCCCGCGAAGATTATGTGAAAATGAAAAGCGAATCATGTCCTTTCTTGGCGATTGATTGCCTGGAACTGGTTGCCTGTAAATAGCTTCATGTGACACAACCTTGAGCGACTTTAGATCGCGCATGTTTGAGCAAGCGAGTCCGTGGCGTCACATGAACAGTTGCCAATGTGAAGAGACATAAAACAGTGTTATTTCTTTAGCTGTTGCCAATGTACTCTCCACCGAAGCCGAGCTCTACTGCCATTCAAGTCACACTCTGGAGCTGTCAGTAGGAGCAATGATGGTCAACGAATCACCTTCCACTTGACAGTGTGCGTTAATAGATCTTGCACATGTCCACATATCAAGGCCACTGGGTCAAACTCTGCCAATGTTCAAGGCAATTATCCATAGAGCTGCTTTAAAGCAAAAAAAGTAGCTGTTTAAGCACAACAAAAGTATGCTTACCAGAATAAGGTTACCAGCCAAACTACCATGTTACATGTACAATTTGTGACTGGTATCCTGCTCATTTCTGCTCAGCAGACAATTGTTAAGCAATATTTTCTGCTTAAGCAGCTCTATGAAATTGGACCCTGCCCAGTGCAGTTATACATCAGGAACAGAGTTACCATAGTCTCTCACCCTTTAAGCATGTGCACACAATGTTGGCAAGGTTGACAAACTAATTGTTTACAGATTTACACATAACTTACATGTAGTGTAAAGATGACCATGGTGGAAAACTTCCCTTCAAATATTTTTGCCTGGTTTACTATATTTGTTTTTGAGAAATGAGGAGAACAATTTCTTTTGTTCTCACAAGATCTCACGAGACCATGATGCTCTAAAACAGTGTAAACATAATAAGGTTTTTTTCCCCCCAAACTAATATCTTGCAACTCAGATATCACGGTTCACAGGTTCATTATATCATGTACGTTGGGTCACATAAAGTGCGGATTATGGTCTTTGATAATTACCGATGTTGTGCATGTAAGGAGGGTACCAGACTGATTTTATACAGGCACATTCATTCCAATCCTTCAGCATAGACTAAAAGCCCTATTTCTTGAGCTGCTTATATCTTTCAATGCATACCCCCTTTAAAGGCAAAGTATATCTTTGGTTTTTGAAACCGTTCGATTGTTTTAATCCTATACTAATGTAGATATTGTAGCGTGGACTGGGTCACAGCAGGACCAATGGAATAAATCACAGGACAAGAGCGAGAGTTATATGTACTTACTTCTACTTTATTTATTTTGTACTACTACTACTTTACATATGGCTATAAATTAGTGGTTTGGACCGATCCCTAATCTTACTCTAATGGTTACAAATGATTTTAGGGCAGCTTAATAAAAAACATTACAGAATTGGTCTTTGCTAGCAAAACAGTTGCTGGCAGTGTAAGCACTTTATGTAATCCACCATATACATAAACTGACAAACCTGTAGAAGTTTGAGATCGATCGGCCATCTGGGTCACGAGAAAATAGTGAAAAACCGATTACACATTTGCATGAAATCATATAGATTCAATAAAAAAATAAATTGCTCACTGAGTGATAAACTCCAATCAGAAAATTAGTTTATTCATTTCTCATCAAATATGGCATTTCAGACAGAAATATTTCAAGGGATGTTTTTTACTATCATCATCATTAGACTGTGTAAGTTTTATGTAAATCTGTGATCAAAAAGTATATTTTACAAGTTTTTTTCCTACCAATTCTGTAATGTTCTTTAAGGCTGCATTACTGCAAATTTTAGAGGATTTCGGCCGGAAATAACAACTGTAAATAAGGCTAATAACTGGGGCTCGGTGATGGTCAAAATGGTATGAAACAGATTATGGTGGAACTGCCATAAGTCTGTTTCACACCCAGGGGGCTTCTTAAAAGTTGATGCTTGCAACTTACTCGGTCATAACAGTGGGGCTCTCTCCGGCCACGCCCAGGCAAAACTTACACCTAGCCCTCCACCAATTTACCAGTACAACCTTACTCAAGCACAGCACCCAGCAGACTGACTGCACATGGCTTTTTGAATAGGCCTCCACACACACCAGGTGAACAAAAGAAACTAACAATACCTGGGCTGGACTGATACACACCCTGCCAAGGTGTGTGATTGATGTGAGGGGCAGGCTGAACCAAATATATTGGAGGGGTAGCAGAAAGGCTAAGGGGTAAAATTTACTACAATATACAATGTATACAATAAAACTAACCTGTGTAAAATTATTTTCAAAAGGTGGTAGCATTTTCGAGATATCGCCGAAAATCTGGAGCGGTTATGTCAACACAGGAAGAATAATCTGTAATTGAAATACACAATCTGAAACATTTCAATGTATGAGATGTTTCTCAGATTGAAAATTCTTTGAATCCCTTTCTCTAAAACCACATTCCTTAGAAGGGAATTGTTTCTCAAAATGTTGTACATTATCAACAGCTGCAGTGCTTCTAATACCAAGTAAGTTTGAATGGTCATTCGTAAATACCTTGGACAGTTTATCCATTCTGATTGGACGAGAGGACATCAAGTGGCCGTGTTTGAACGGATGATATAGACACGGCTAGAAGTGTTTAAACATGGACTGGCAACTTTTTGTCATAGAGGGCGCTATCACATTTGCGCGGAGCGCGCAAACTTGGTAAGCCGCAAAGTTTATTTCGCACAAGTTGGAAACTTGCATGCGATAGCTTGAAACTTGCGCGCACGGTTTTTCTACACGCGTAGAAATTCAACACCGAGTCGAGGTGAGCTAAGGCTAAACTGTCAGATTTGTTCTCAACTTTTACAGGGTTTTGGGATATTTTTAGGGGAAAGGTATTTATGAATGGGAATCAAAGTGTTTTGAATCGGTTTTAAACTAGTGGTTTAAACCCGCCGAGGCCTGGTTCTTGGTATTATTACCTCGACTTCGTCTCGGTAATATTATCAAGAACCAGGCCTTGGCGGGTTTAAACCACTAGTTTAAAACCTCTTCACCACACATTGATTCCCTTATTAATTTTTTGGAGTAGTTACCAAAGGTAACAACACTCCCTTTAAACGGCATGTTTGCATATCTGTCAATTGAACAACCCAAGCATTACTCATTCACCCACCCTCAAACTTCCCCTCCCCCTTCCCAGGGCATCCTGACAGGGTAAGAAAAAAATGGTTGGGTGCAATAATATTTTCAGAGCATGCATCGATGCCTGGCTGTAAGGAGAAATCATTGATTTTATCTAAGGGTTGAGAAGGGGGGAGGGGGGAAGTAGGGTACCAGCGTCCCCGGCCAGTGCATATTTTTTTTATTGAACGATTCGAGGCCATCTTGTTTGCCTCCTATTCAAGTCAACATGACCAAACTGTAAGAGGCTTTTTTAGTCTGATTCCTTTTCCGTGTAATGTGAATAAGTGTTGCGTTGTTGCTGTAGAACACGGGGAAGATGACATACATAAAGGGCAGCCTGATCGCGGTTAAAGGACCTTTCTTTTTGCTTACAAACACTGACCACCATTTTGTGTGGGCGGCCTGGACTAGTATCGCACCACACCACAAGTTTCTCTGCTGGTTCACGTCCTCACACTTTAGCTGTCCCCAAAGCTAATACTCAGTGGTACTCATTAAAGGAACATTACAGAATTGGTAAGAAAAAAAACTTGTAAAATAAACTTTTTGATCACAGATTTACATAAAACTTACACGGTCTAATGATGATGATAGTAGAAAACATCCCCTGAAATATTTCTGTCTGAAATGCCATATTTGAGGAGAAATGAATAAACTAATTTTCCAATTGGAGTTTATCGCTCAGTGAGCATTTTATTCATTTGTTAATCTATATGATTTCATGCAAATGTGTAATCGGTTTTTCACTATTTTCTCGTGACCCAGATGGCCGATTGATCTCAAACTTCTACAGGTTTGTCAGTTTATGTATATGGTGGATTACATAAAGTGCTTACACTACCAGCAACTGTTTTGTTTTCCAAAAACCAATTCTGTAATGTTCCTTTAAGCTTGTTCGCACGTACTGCCTTACTTTGGAATTCACTACCTGTATCCTGTTTCCCTGCCTCTTATAACCTGTCCCTAACGCAATATCAACGGTCATCTTTCTACTTTTTGATTTCCTCTTCTACTATACCCTTTCCAACTTTCTAGCCCTCACCCTGGGTGGCCCGTTTTTTTTACGGCCTTGTGATTGGCAACTTCTCATACAAAAAAATAATTAAACAAAGTTTTACAAAATGTTAAATAATATAACTGGGTTGGCACAAAATATCTGCTTTTTTTAGTTAACCATTTAAAAACGCTTTTTTATGAACACTACGTGTACTTTTTGTTTTAGATCGCACAAATTATAAAATCAATGGTCTGGATTAATTGGTACCATCATAATTATAAATTGTTGTCTTTTTTGCAGAGAAGACGGACCATACTTTTGACAATCCTGGCTGGCAAAACTCGCAGCCGTGATGTTGAAAAGAAAGGTCTATTATTTATAACACTTTGACTTGGGGGCTGAGACCAGTTATGCAACACATAATGCTTAACAAATTTATTAAACAAAATTTGGCAGGGAACCGTGCAGTCAAACCAAATTTACATCATGTAAATTATGGCTGGTTATTATGGCTGGTTACCACAGTCTGCTAAGAAAGGCTCGTACAGGCTTAGCAAACTCTCAATGCTTATTTATTTATTTCTTGTTTATCCTGGGTAATTCCATTCAGTGAGAAAAAACTCACTGATCTCCCATGGATCCCAGCTTACATAAAAACTTTTAAAATGCACTGAATAGTATACAATAATAAACGGTTACAGGATAAAAACATTTGCACAAACGTTAAAAAACACTGGAACCTGGCACTCAGAACAATAACAAAAAGATGAATAACAGTAAAAGAACAAACATACACAATCGCTTTATTACAGATAGGAAAACCAGAATGGAGTGATAAAAAAAATACAGTGGAAAATTGGATTAATTGAGCTCTTTAAGTTGATTTAAAAATTGATTAAGATCTGTTGGCTGCAGAGATTTAAGATTTTGCAGCAAGTTGTTCCAGGCTTGGGCACCCCGGAAATTAAACGTTCTTCTTCCACTTTCTGTTCCTAGTTCGGTGACAGTGCAGTTCACTGACTGGAACAAAAACATTCCTAAGATAGCTTGGAACATTGCCATTTAAACACTTGAAAACCATGGTATTTATATGAACGAATCTTCTTTCTTCTAGGCTTCATGAGATTGCGCCGAGTGCACATTTCCACAGAGCTTTATACTGGGCAGAAATGCTGCTAGACAAGAAAATGCAGAGAGCAGGGACAAATAGACATCACCTGGCAATTTGACTGGCAACTTATTTCTTATACGCTCAGTAAAATTTATGCACTAATTTGAAGCTGAACAAAACTTGAACCTTGGCTTTGTGACTCCACTTCCCTTTTCCTGTTAAAATTAAGACATGTTTTAAAGAAAACATTCCCCTTGTCCAATCCACCCCCTAAATTCCCCCTCTCCTCCCCCCCCCTAAAAACAAAACAAAAAACAGCCAGGAGTTTGCCATGATCATTTCACTTTTGGAGAGGTAACCCATCCTAAGTAAAATGTCACATTTGTTAACATTTCCATTCATACGGTTCATATAAACATAACCCTTCGGGAATAAGATAAATAAATAAAATTATCGTAAAACTCCACCGGCCATTTCGATAGACTTGTTTCTTTTGTTTGTTCAAATTTCAACACACAATATCGGGGTGAACCTATATATTTTGTGAATGTTTTGTTCTCCCTTCTTTCTTCTAGTGCTGCCTTGGGGAATTGTCATCTGCCAGTAAAAAGGTCTACTTGTCAAATCAAATCAAATAAAAGGAGAGCAGAATCCATTTGCCATTCTGCCTTGCCTCCTGATGGATTCCATCATGCACAATGCGCTCACTGTGTTTTGTATCCATTATTTCCTTGCTCATTTGTCCCTTCTTCAAAGTCTGTCCCTCTCGACGAGCCGGCTCCTTTCAATTTGGTCCTTTTCTACTTTCATTTGTTTCGTGCTCCTCATCGTCTTTCCTTCTCGAGGAATGGATCATCCCAACATTTGATGTACAGTATTTCCGCCCTTTTTTTTCCTCCGTTATCTTCTGTATGCCGTTTTACATTTCCACGGATTTAACTAGATTGTCACTATTAACTTTTTTACATTTTGCATCGCAACGTTCCTGTCTTCGCGATATCAAAAAACAAAACAAAAATTAAATACCAACTGGTTTGTGTGATTGATGAACCCAATTTGTAGAAACTACTCATTCTTGCGAGATGATTGACTTATTTTGTGTGAGTGATTTACTAGTTTGTGCAGACGATTGTGCGTACAATTTACGAATCCATGCGGAGGGAATCGACACTCCACAAACTAGTTCATTCGGAACTAACTACTAAAAAGTCTGTAGTGTGACGTCAAAGTGCTGTTTTGATACCTAAGCGCTTAGCGGCTTTTCCTGAAACTTTTGCGTTTTTGCCCAGCGTGACACATATCATAGTGTGTTTTTGATTAAGTTAAGAAACAATTCTTATTGAGTTTGATTAAATCATGTGTCATCATTATGTACTCATTTTACCTTTCCAAAAAAAAAAATTGTCTGCCGAATAAAGAAAAATTGCCAGGAGCAGAACTTGAACCTGCGACCTCCCAATCAACGTGCCGGCGCTCTTCCAACTGAGCTATCTAGCCCTATGTTGGCGGCCTCCCAATTTTGTCAATATCTTTTTTTTCAATTTACCTTTCTTTAACAAAAGAACAATAATATTAATTCCGTTCAAGTTGATCTTTAATATGTGAGTGATCTACTTGCAAAGTAAAATTTAATGTACAAGTAACACGCTAAGTGCACTGAACTTCAGACTGTCCCCCCCCCCCCAATTTTTTTTTAAAATGACATCTTTATTATTTTTTCCCCACTGTCCCTAATCTAATTTGCTCCCTCTCTCTCTGTGTCTGAAGAAAGAAAATCACATTCTATTCTCTTTACCGGTCCTCTTCCCCCACCTTAAGGCAAACTGATAGAGTGGTTAGAATGTAGGGACTCTTTAAAGAAAGGTCACAGGTTCAAATCTAACCTGTGCTGGAGGCGATTCTGCTCTATGTTCCAATCTACCCCCCCCCCCACTCCATCCAACTACAGACACCAGAAATGTGTTGCCTAGTTACAGCGGAATAATTAAGTTGTCTGATGTGATATGTTACGTGTGCAGACACTATTAAACAGGCGGGAGGGGAATAGAATTTTGGAGGTGTGCCAAGTTGCCCAGGATGCATCTGGGAAGAGTTTTTGTGACGTGATCGGACACCTCCCATTAATACCACTGCGACATAGATCTTGCTTTCACATTCCTGACACCTAACCTTAATACAGGGGACCACTTTGCATCCGCCGTATTAGCAGTATTTCCGATGGTGGCCGTTTTTTGTCGAGAAAGTGAAACCACCTTCAAAGTATTCAAACATGTGAATGGACAATGCAGGCTCATACTAAAAATTGTTTGAGTCAATTTATTTATTTTCTAAAAGTTTTTTTGTTTCATAAAATCACGCTCAACTTTCCTTCAAAAATGGACGGATGAAGTCACTTAATTCTGTCCATTATTTGATAGAAGTATTGAGGGTAATTAAGAAAACAATGATACGACTCAACTCAAATTATTGTCGGTCGAAGCCCGCATGTCCATTCGCATGTTGGAACACTGTGGGTGGTCTCAGGCCCCCCTAGAAAAAGTTACAACCACTGACAAATCTGCTGGCGTGACGGATGGGGGTCCCCTTTAAGTGTACTTGTTGTCGCCTGCCAGACTACCACATCATCCCGTCTTAGGGCTTCAGCAGTATTTATTTCCCGGAGATTAGTACAATGAGTATTTTCCAAGTGAAGCACACCGTCTGAAACTCGGGCTTTCACGTGCACCTCAAACAATCCTTTTTGAGGTTTTGTTTTCCCTTGCGAAAAAAAATAAACAAAAATCACAGCAAACTTGCCGGGAGCGTCGCACACCGTAACGTTGAAATGACATGCAACATACATGTACATGTCACGGTCGGCTCAGGACTGTAAGGTCGTTAGTGCAGTTTGTATGGATTGCTATAAAATTGCTTTTGCATGTTTTGGAGCACCTGGTAGATGGCGTCTATTGATCAAGAGTGGTCTCTAAAGTAACTGTTTGCCCTCTTACGGCATGATTTAGCCAACTTGACCAGCTCTCACTAACGTCTGGGGAATCTCGCAGCATTAGACTAAATTTGCCTATGTTTTTTCTCCCTAGCCTTTCTGCATGCAGTGATTGGTTCCCTAGGAAAGGCTATAGAGAAAGTACAGAGAAAAAGTTCACCCGTTGCTGCAGGATTCCCAAGACCTTAGTGAGATCTTGTTGAGGTGGTTAAATCATACCGGAAGGGGCGCTCTTTTAAAAAATTACTTTGGATTAGGAATTAGCGTACATTCACTTTCCACTAATGATCTTGAGCCAAGACTAGATTTCCCCAGTAGGGTTCTCCCTATGCACAAGCCAGAGTAGCAGGCCGATATGCACAAATTGGCCCCCAATATACACAAACTTTGGTCGATATGCACCCCCCCCCCCCGCCCCCAAAAAAAAAATAATAATAATAATAAATTTTAAAAAAATAAAAAATTATAATAATTTAAAAAATAATAATAATAATATTATTAATAATAATAATAAAGTAGTAATAATATATTTTAAAAAAATGTTTTGCTTCTCTATTTTGCCATAGAACGATATATTTTTGTTTGTGCTTGTTTATGCCTCTGACGACGGTCAAGTTTGGATCGAAAAGCTAAGGCCATCTTCGCTACTAATTTTATATATATATATTATATATTTTTCATCTTGCTTTTACTTAAGATCAAATTAACAAAATTCATCAAAACAAAACCATTTAGAATGCTCCAGACTGCACAGCAGGGCTATTAAAACCAAGATAAATACCAAGTAGAAAGCATTCCGAGGACCTCGTTCCAATTCAGCCCGCTCTGGCCAAACTTCCAAAGTTTGGGTTCCAGAGTGCCCCCTGCGGAGAACCCTGCCCGCCATGAGCAGGAAACAAACAAATGAATAAATAAGTAAATAAATAGATGTGACAGTAAACACCTACCCTCTTGATTTTCTTGATATTCTCCGGCTCTTCTGAAAAGTGTTCATGGATGGAGTTTGAAAGCTTTCTCTCCTTCTTCTGGAGTATGTTCAACTGAAATGGATAAAAAAAGAAGAAGACAGAAACGGAAAAATGTTAAGAGTTAAACAAACCATTAACAATGGCTCAAGTACAAATGGAATGTTAACCGCATAAACAGCAGTGGCGGCAGACCTGTTAATCTGGGGGGGGGGAGTGATATTAATAAAATAATAACATTAATATTAATATAATAATACAGTGTTTATAAAGCACCAAAATTCATGAAAAGACAAACTCCAAGGCGCTTTACACAAATGATTAAAGGAACATTACAGAATTGGTAAGAAAAAAACTTGAAAAATATACTTTTGATCACAGATTTACATAAAACTTACATGGTCCAATGATGATGATAATAGAAAACATCCCCTGAAATATTTCTGTCTGAAATGCCATATTTGATGAGAAATAAATAAACTAATTTTCGATTTGAGTTTATTGCTCAGTGAGCGTTTTATTCATTTGTTGAACCTATATGATTTCATGCAAATGTGTAATTGGTTTTTCACTATTTTCTCGTGACCCAGATGGCCGATCGATCTCAAACTTCTACAGGTTTGTCAGTTTATGTATATGGATCTGGTTACACTGCCAGCAACTGTTTTGTTAGCAAAAACCAATTCTGTAATGTTCCTTTAAGGAAAGAGTTACAATAAAAAGTATTCTTAAAAATCACTACAGGAAAGGGGGGGGGGCAACTGAAACTAAAGGGGGGCAAACATTGATTTTCGATGTAATTTTGTAGCGCTGGTAAAGTATTCACTTGCCACAATGACAGATTTACACCAGCGTTAGTCTTTGAGCTGGGGTAACTCAAACATAATTACATTAATTTGGGTGCAATGGTTTGGGGTTAAATTCAATTTCCGCCATAGGGGAAAAAACAAAACTGTGGGGGAACTGGGGGAGCAAATTGGGGGTATGAGAAAGTAACTGGGGGTGGGGGGATGCCCCCCGTAGCACCGCCACTGCGCACAGACAAATAGGTCAAGTATAGTACCTATATTGTACCTATCTTTAAAGTTGCATGGCCCAATTTTTAAAACTATTTCTTTTTTGAATTTACATTATTCTGTTCTCTGAACAAATTTTGACAGATGATGTTGTTTCCAAAAAACAACAAACAAAAACTTTTGCATATGCCACGGACAGTGTGCAAAATACATGCTTTGATTGTACATGGCTGATGGGCGTGATTTAATGTTGAAATCCCAACAGTTATTCTGTTTTAGTTTTTAATTAACTACGCTTATCACTGGTAGATTTTTTTCGTGCAATACATTAAATGAAAGCTTATAAATAACTTTCTTGATTCTATACAGCTCAAAATTTTTGAGGTCAAATCTGGCATCTTCAATGAACGTGTTTTAGACTGAACATTAACGGTTAAAAAAACATAAAAACATCACTTTTTATTGGAAAAAACCTTTAGCTATGTGTTTCTCATAATCAGTTTACCTCTGTTTCCTGCCAGTCAATGTTCCCAAGGCTACAGTTAGTGACAATACTCAACTTAGACGTGATCAATATTTGATTCCAAAATACAGGCAGACCAGCATAAATCATAATCACAGCCTTGGAACAAATTACTTCTATATGATCAAACTTTCTCTTAACCACAAGTTTTACGATTTGTTTGTTTGTTGGGGGGGGGGGTCGTAAAAAAAAAACTACCTTGCGGTCAGACAGCTCAAAGTTCAACCTAATACAGTTTATCTTTGGTTCTAAGAGGTCAAATAGCACCGTGACCCAACACAACAACATCTGCTACATTTAAATAAAACCCTGTATTTACATAAACGGTGTGACAAAAGACGCATGCTTTTACAATTTATGGCGTGTTTTGCAACACGTCGCTGATCACCGGTCACCAGTGAGGACTTAAAACCGGATGTGGTTAACTTTATTCTGTCCACACACCATGCTAAAAGATAAACCCAAAGTGGTTTAGCGTTAAACCACCCTCGCTGACCGATTGAACTCATTTGAGTTCAACTCGATTCGGTTAAGTTTTAAGAGCGTTCAGACACACTAAGTTAAACCAAAATGAGTTAAAACTGCCTTTCAAACCGACTTTAGTACGGAACGACCTCTTTGTCTCTTTAACGTCTACGATTGTGAATTGCACAAATCAACAAATTGTGATTCAGTTACTAGATGACCATACTTATTCTAGTCATTGTGAAATCAGCGGTTAGCTCTATAGGATTCGAACCAATAACCTTGTGACTG
This sequence comes from Pycnopodia helianthoides, assembly GCA_032158295.1. NCBI lineage: Eukaryota > Metazoa > Echinodermata > Asteroidea > Forcipulatida > Asteriidae > Pycnopodia > Pycnopodia helianthoides. The sequence goes on along the minus strand of CM063247.1, from coordinate 19,762,806 downwards.
CAAGTCCTGCAGTCTAACCGCTGGACCACGGTGACATGATTTGTCTGTAGTGTGCGGGGGGGGGGGGGGGTTTACGTGACTTCCCCCTCGGGACGTTCAGTGTGGGACAAGTTCAACAGCGCCTGATGTGTTGAATCGCTAGGAAGGCTCATTGTGTAGCAGGTAACCACGCATGCACTCACAGTGTCACGCTTCCATGGTCCGGTACAGTCAGGGACAAAAGGCACCAGAACCAATGGGTGACTTCCCCCTTTTGTGTGCAATCCCCAAATCCAGACATTCGATTCTTTTGTTTGACAAACCAGGATTTCGATAGAACAAGTGTCTGCCATGATTGTTGCCATTGTTCTAAACATCAAGGTAAGTTTGAGGTGTGGCTTAAGATTGACTTAGATTGCTAAAGTATTAGCTTTTGGTTCAATTACTTCCTTTACACCGAATTCATCACTCTACTCATACTGAACAAAACTTTGAGTCTTATGACTTTGTAAATGAGTTCCTATACTCAGCTCAGTTCTTTGCCTCATGGTTCTACGATGGGTTACTCAGAAAGTGTACAAGCTTTTGGTTCAATCATTTCCTTTACAGTGAGTTCCTCACTCTGCTCAGACTCACCAAAGCTTCCGAGTCTTATGACTTTTGTAAATGAGTTTCTAATACTCAACTCATTTCTTTGACTTATTACTTCTGCGATGGGTTACTCAGAAAGCTTACAAGCTTTTGGTTCAACTATTTCCTTACAATGAGTTTCTCACTCTGCTCAAATTCACCAAAGCTGTGAAACTTATGACTTTTGTAAATGAGTTTCTAATACTCAACTCAGTTCTTTGCCTAATGACTTCTGCGATGAGTTACTCAGAAACCTTGTGAGCTTTGGGCTCAATGGTTCCCTTTTGAACAGAGTTCCCCACTCATACTCACCTCAGCTTTGAGTCTTATGACTTCCTTAGTGAGTTCCTCACATTGTTGACGGAGACTCATTGGCAGTTTCTCACTGTCTAGGATCTGGAGAAATGTAGTATTCTGCTCCAGTCTCTTCTGCAGCAGGATGTGTTGAACTGGACAAGAGAGAAGGAGAACGTTTACATGTCTTTATTAGACGCAATAATGCATTAGGATGGAAGAATAAAGTTGGTTCACCTTGTGCATGTGTATTTAGCATGCAACTCAATGCTTTCCAAGTCCTGCAGGATCTATCTCATATGCTACTCTCGGGGAATAGACCCCTTGATATGACGTCAAACAGCGCCCTCACTGAGGTTTAAAAGGAAGACCTTTCATTGGCCGAGAGTTGTGCGTGGCAGGTGGAGCTTGCATGTTTCATTGTTCAACCTCAGTTATGGGGCCTATGCAAGGGGTCTTTCTACCAGTGCCTCCCCCCCCAACTGAAAATAAGTTATAATAAAAAAAATAATAAAAAAATATAAAAATATCAATAATAATAAACAAAACATTCCAATATTAATGCAGGATTTTATTTATTGCATGGTGAAGAATGCTATTTTTTGCGAGTTTACTTAATTTTACTTAATCATATTCTTAAGGAAAAAGTTGTTGGCTCCTAAAAGAGCCACTTGGTCATTCTCAATGCACTGACTACTCTGCTCCAGTTGTCATCAATAATAATAGTAATAATAATAAATAATAATAATATTTTTGCTTGTGAAATGGTACGACCATTTTCCAGAGAAATAGGTCAAGATCCTCTGGGGCTTTAATATTCAGACGATCATGTTATAGAACATATAGGCGTCCGGATGTTGTAGTCTTAGATAAAACGAAGAAGATGTGTCATCTCATTGACATAAATGTGCCGGGTGATATAAGGGTAGCTTCGAAGGAGATGGGAAAAGACCCAGAAGTACCAAGACCTGGCCAGGGAACTCCGTAAGATTTGGCAGGTGAAAGCGAAAGTAGTCACTGTGAAAGTTGGAGCACTTGGCACCATTCCGAAAGCAACTTGGGAAACATCTAGATCAAATAGGCACAATTGTAAGGGTAGATCTGTTACAGAAGGCAACGCTTTTTGGGAACAGCGAGGGATCCTGAGAAAGACCCTTGAGATCTATAAGGCTACGGGACGTAGCCCGACTCGAGGAGTTACTGGCACAAAGGAAAAATGATTGTGGGTCAAATGAAATAATGTTAATATTAAACACGCTAAACGAAAACCAAATCATTGAAGTTCGGAATGGTACACACACTGCAATTGTTTTGGTTTGTTTGTGTGTTTTCAAGAAACAATATGGCTATTGAAAAAAAATACAGCTGATTTTCAATATAAAAGCTTGCTGGTAAAAAGTGTGGTGTCAAGTAATAATAAACAAGTAAATTTTGGGTTGAACAAAGAAAAATTGACTAGAGCAGGACTTGAACCAACGACCTTCGGATTAACGTGCCGGCGCTCTACCAACTGAGCTATCTAGCCCTATGTTGGGGTCTCCCTTTTTCTTAAAATTTCCCTCATAGAGGTGCCCTTTACTGAGACCAAACTACCTTGCCCTTACAAGAACAAAGCATTGACCTAAATCTTTTCCCACATATTTACATGCGTTTTTTTAAAGAATTATTATCAAGACTGTAGTGTTTCTTCTACAGCCCTTTGAGTAGCACACTCCCGAGAAAAAAAATAAATAAATAAAATAATCAATTCAATTTTGTTTCAAGGACGTCAGCCTGGCACTAAAAGAAATCGGACAACTGTAAGTGACACTGCAACTGATCTCCCTTATTGATAGCACTATCAACATGAAACATAAGCACGTAGCATATTTCAGACGTAATCATAAGTGATGTTCTTGCGGGGCTGTTGCGGTGGGTTGACGAGCCCTGGCAGTTCTGACTTCTTGAGCGGCAGTGCTCCTTACGACTGTCTTCAGATTCAACACCTCCTCTTTTTTCTTGTGGTTACAAGGACGTGGCGCGTGTAACCGTATCCACCAGATACAGTGATTGTAGCATGCTGGACAGTCACTTGACTTTTTGGTAGCATTTATTGCAGTGTATTTTCTCAGTCGATAAATTCACACTCGAGGCAGGCGGGCCTGTAATTAGAGAAACACGGGAAAGGTAGCCAGCTCTCTCTAGGGTTTGAATGCTACGCAGACCTTGGATACTTTTAGATGGATTCAGGAGTATTCAACTAAATATGTATGTATATATATATTCTGATGAAGACTAGAGTGGGGCCAGTGTAAAAGGACTGAGAATACCTACACGGTGTACCGCAAAACGAAACCTAGACATCCATTCACAACAGTTTCAACAACTTTCCACTTCATGTAGTTCAAACACAAAAAAGGTTCGATCAATTTACATGGGACACAATTGCATTGGTATAATGTACACATAGTCAACATGACATACAATGTACATATGTTTCACGTTCATGATTCAAGTTCGTCATCACAAGCCTTAAATCCTGCGAGTTAGAATCAATCGAGTACAAACAAACCAAGCGTGGCTTTAATACGATTAGTGGCTGTCTGCTCCGCAGCTGCCTTGGCGAGGGAGTCCCTAAAAAAAAAAACACACTACACGATCTGGCAACACACAGTAGCTACATGTGTTTAACACCAATTGTCTTATTATAATTGTAGTATATGGCTTCCATTGAATGCATGGTGAACATTCCTAAACACTGGCTTGCTGGCCTTGGGTTCGCCCATGTTCTAGACCTGGAACCCCCAGATGTTACAATTCGGGAGGTTTACAGACTCTGTGTATCCCCCAGAAAAAAACAAAACTACAGGTTTGGACACAGTGTGGACCATTTATGTTTCCCTTTGGTAAACTGATTTGCTTCTATCAAGAATATTTGAAGGCTCAAAGAAATTTTGAGAAAATCCTAAAATCAGGAAAAATCCTGAGAAATCCCACGCCTGTCATAGTTTAATCTGAGACGTGCACATATTAAGATGAATTTTGTATCTAGCAGTCTGGACCTGTAGGACTACTGTGTCTCCACCAAAACTAGGGCCCTTTTCGAATCCACGGTTTCGGCTCCGGATTGGGCTTCAGGCCCAGTTTTCTTGTCTGAAACCCTGACCGCAAAGCATGTGTAAGTTGAATTAATTGAGGGAGCCTAGCTAGCCTGAGCCGATTTTGGAGCCGAAGCCGTGAATTCGAAAAGGGCCTAAGACACAACTTTCAGGCCTGTGACTTGCTAGGGTTTGATTTTTCAGGGTGGGAGGGATTTCGATGGTGTCCCAACCACAAAGACCTGACTTGGTAAAGATAAATCAAATTTGGGGTGAACATTGAAGAATTGACTAGAGCGGGATTTGAACCTGCAACCCTGGGGTTTTACGTGCAGGCTTGATATTTTATTATTGGAAAAAAGGTAGGGCCGTAATTTCATCGAGTACAAGAGTTGACCTACATGCTTTTGTATACTTTTCTGGCTATTAAATAAAGGCTGTGCTGATTTTTTTAAGGGTAAAACAAATATTGGAAATCAGATTTAAGTAGTAAGAATATCATGCCTGTACATGTCAACTGGGGGGGGGGGGTCTCCCTGTTTTGCAAATATCTTCGTTCAGGGGGTGTCGATATCTTTGGTATGTTAGAGTCGTCTTAAATGTAACACCCTGGGAATTCAGGGTTGTAATCTCAAGACCAAGAGGGTTTTTCCATTTCTCTTTCATCAGACATCCCTGAAACTTCCAGTCAGAGCCCAAGACCTGAAGAACCAAGACCGAGTCTAAAGCAGCATTTTGTTTTTCCAGTTTACATGATTAACACAAATTTTAAGAGCGTATTTTGGCAACAGTCATCAACCAAATACCACAATAACGTAGCTCGACGACAACAAAATTCCCATGATTAATGGAAACAAAGAACTTGATAGGTTGACAAACTCTTCACGAGCTTTGGGATGCGATCGAGGCAGGCGTACAGCTGACAGTCCTTTCAAAGTCGACTGCACACAAAACATGAAAGGCGTTCCATGAAATATTCACAGCCCAACGCTTCGGATGTCCATCGAGAATGTACGGCGATACGTCATCATTAAAAATGTAACCGTGGGGCGCGCTGACAAATGAGAGTGATGGATCCCTCCGTCTTGTCTTGATATCTGCCGCCGCTGCGTAAGGACTTTACACTAGACTCGACTTCCCCCGTCGTCGGAGTACCAATCATTGTGCAACACGATGCATCGTGGTTACCGGTTCATAAACCTGCCCAGGAACATCCTCAATGCATATACACTTGTTAACAAAGCTCTCATGATTGTGCCCATATTTACAAAGAGCTATCGAGCAGACGACACGGTTTGACAAGCTTATTTGCTTATAGCGAAAAAAAATTAAATTAACGGGGAACCATTCAAAGCAAATATATCTCACATTGTAATATGGCTGGTAACGCATTTCTGCTTTGTAATTTTTTCTCTGCTTCAGCAAATTCGGAATGTTGTGCAGCTCTACGTAAAGTGACTCAGTGTTTTGCTTTGGTAAGTTATTTGTTCCGCAAACTCGCAACTCTCGGGGAATTTTTCACATGCCGAAAAAACCGCCGCCTCCAAACAATCTGCCGCTCGGTATCCGTAACATGTCACTTGTCAACGATCTGTCAAGCGCTCAAGACACACTTGTTCAGGGCCGCTTTTTTCATTAGGTGTATGGTATCACTGTTCGCTAATGTTAATCTATTCTCATTCTGGCGTTGTGTTTTTCATTGCCTGGCGAGCGTCACCTTGTGATGGATACCGACACCTTACAAAGTGTTCATATAATTATTTTTTACATTTGGGTATTTTTGACGGTTTGTTTGTTAGCCACTAGTATCTTTTTCTTGTCACCCACATGTACCTGCTTTGGGCGCGGAACCAAAGCCTTGCATCTTTCATACTTTGAAGAATCAAACTTTCAATTTATTTATCTTAACTTGTTAATGTAATATTAAATTAATTTTTGGGTTGAACAAAGACAAATTGACTAGAGCGGGATTGGAATATCCTTGTTTGGGATGGGAGGGGGCAGTGTAGCCAGGGATCCCACCCAAGTTTGCGATACAACCTGGAAAGTGGCAAGAGAGGGATCACCTTAAGGGCATGCAACTTTTAAAGTATTTCAAATATCAAGTAATACACCACAAGGGAAAGACGTTCTGCGATTCACGGTGATTGCCTCCTCACATTTTCTCACAAGACAACAACAAATTGCAGAGGACCTTTCGGAGGACCTTTCTTGTCTTTCCCTTGTCAAGTTAGGGTTTTATTATGGCAATAAAAATTACAGAGGAAAATGTTTACTCCAGAAGCTAAAAGAATAATACCGCGCACTGGCACGGAAATCGTTTCAGAATACCGAAGTGAAGCGGTTAAAGGCATGGGGATACTTTTGGTGATTACTCAAGAAATACATTACCATAAAAACTGACTTGGTAAGGAGCACCTGAGTGCTACTGATAGAATCAAACATTGTGAGAAACGACTCACTCTGAGGTAATGTAGTTTTTGAGAAAGAGGTATTTTCTTCCTAAAATATTTGAATCTGATGAAACATACCTGAAGCCTTTCTCAGGCATCTGAAAGCACACAATTATATGCAACAAGGATGTTATTGTTTTTTTTCTTTCTTGCAATTTCGATGACCAACTGAGCCCAACTATACCCTGCCTTTAATGGTCAATTAAAGTCAATGGTTAAAGGTAATGCTTACCAGAATCAGGTTACCAGCCAAAATACCATCTGACATGAACACATCTATGACTGGTGTCCTGCTTGTTTTTGCCTAAGCAGCTCCATGAAATTGACTTTATATATAATAGAGTTATTAGTTCTCATTATTGTAACATTTTTTGCACTTAGCTTTTCGCTACTCTTCAACACAACAAGGCGTTGACGTCATTGTAGTCAGGCCTTGTACTAGGCAGAATCACATTAATCCTTCAAGAAGAAAATATCACTTGACAAACTCATTGGAAATTAGCGTTTTTACCTCTCATACGCAATGTGCAACATGTGTCTTTTTGGCTGTTTACCTGTAAAGCAACATTTGTCTTTGTAAGGCAAACTCAAGAAAACTAGCTCAATAGGTCCTTTTGGACCTGTTTTTTCACAGAGCTGCTTAGGCACCAAAAGTAGCTAAGTACAAAACAATTTTGCTTACCAACAACGGTAACCGGCCAAAATAACATGTCAGGGCCCAAAGTCATGAAGCTGTTAAGCAGAAAATATTGCTGAGCAAATTTCTTTGCTGAGCAGAAAATGCTTCGGGGTACCAGTCGCAACAATGTCAACTTTATAGAGTTTTGGCTGGTGACCTGTTTCTGCTAAGCAAGATTGTTTCTGCGCTCAAGTTGTTTTGTGGCTTTATGAAATTGAGCCCAAAGTTTTTAAACTAATTACCCGCTTTATTTTCCCTTAAGCGACATTTCCGGCTTACAGCTTTACGACATAGGGGCGCTGCTCTTTTATAACACAACAAGGCATTGACGTCATTGTAGTCGGGCCTTGTGCTCAGTTGTCACGGGGCTTACCTGGAATGTTGAATTGCATCTATCCAAGCGTTGCATTCTCCTTCTGTTTCACATCGTAACTCATACTGCCTCTGGGAGTCGTGCCTGTAGTGAATTGAGATGTACCAGTACTGTAAGGAGGAAACAAACACAAACGTCACAAATCAGTGATCATCCAGTCTAAAAGGTAGCAGCACAAAAGTTCATAAAGCCTGTAAGCACAAACAAATGCTGAGCACAGACAAATATTGCTTACCAGAAACTGGCTACCAGCCAACATTCCATAAAGTTTACATTGATGCGACTGGTACCCCACTCATTTTTTGCTTAGCAAAGAAATGTGTTAAGCACTATTTTTTGCTAAACAGCTTTGAAATTGGGCCCTGGTTATGATTGGTTAGATTCAATATGGAAGATAATCCTCATGACAAATATCTAATTTGAAGTCTTCCCAACGTTGAAAAAAATAACGTTTAGAGATCCACAAAGTCAACATTGCAGCGATTTAAACAAAATTTACATTATGAACAACCCATCTTAGCCAGTGATACATGTATACCGTGCAAGTCTCGCGTCGTATTCAGACATTTTGGGGACCACTTTGGTCCCAGGTACATTGCTTTAACAAACTCGCGCACTTCAAAAAGTCCCAATGTTCAAATAAGCGCGAGACTTGCACTGTCTATTGCCACGTGCTGAACCAAATGTTTGAACTACTTCCGTCTTGAGAATTTAGTTTCATCCTACACCACTGTGTCATCAGTGCCGTAATTCTCGGTGCTTTCCTGAGTCCTACGAATGAAATCCATGGTTATGCTACTCGGGCAGGATTCGAACACACACCCCCCCCCTGCATTCCAGAGCAGATATCTTCACTCCGAGACCACCGAGCCTGCCCGGTGACGAGAGGCCGTTCGAATCCTGTAATTGGCAGCATTCAACGCAAAAGCAGAGGTCTTGGGTTTGAAACGCACCAAAGTACTATGCTTAGTGGATTTGTTTGGCTGGACTCGGTGGGGGGGGGGGGAGCATCAAGTACACAGCGCTTAGCACGCATCAGTTTGTGGTCAAACACCAAAATTGTTATTCTTTATCACCGATGCAATTGTTACATGTATTACATCCATAATGTATGTTGATGATTCGACCCTCTACTGTGTTTCCCCTCACTCTTCAAACACTGAGCTGTGAGGTGAGTGTCTCACTAAAATAATGACTGAGAGAAAGTCCTAGAGAGGGGGGGAATGGTTGGCTCGTAAGTTGTAGTCTCCTGACGATGACTAGAGCAAGGTAGTCGAAAGGTTTGAGACCAAAAGAACTCACTCCTCGGCAGTGAATATAATTACGAGAAGTCCTCTCGATCCACTAAGCGAAAGTACTAGTCCGGGCCGATTTCCTACCTTCCGCCCAGGTAGAAGTTAATAAGCAGGACAGTTCTTTTCAGAACTGAGAAGTCTCCCGAATTCCAAAGATCTACTCCGCTGTAGTAGAACAAATAGCAAGACAAGTTCTCCGAAGAACAACAAATCTACACAGCAAAGTAGATATACACATGGTGTTACCACAAACCAAATATACATGTATGTAATATCTCACCTTGCAATGCCTCAAAAACCATATGGCAACCTTTAACGCAAAGAAAACTAAACTACTGTCTTGGTCTCGCTCTAGAGATGATACACTTCCATCCATTCACATGGGTCCATCGACTTTGCCTGAGGTATCAAATTTTTCGCCTTCTTGGACTTGACATCTCCACTAATGCCAGTTGGGAGAGGTATAAAACTCAGGCATTGCAAAGAGTGCTTCCATGCGAGTTGGTCGTCTTTATCGAGATCGGAAGTTCTTACCTCCTGATGCTACTCTCTACCTGTATAACTATACGCCCCCTAATGGAGTAATGTTGTCACATTTGGGCCAAAGCTTCTGTCTGTCATTTATCTTTATTAGATAGAGTGCAGAGGCGCAGTGTTAATCTTGTAGGTGAAGGGCCGGGATCAACGTTACAACCTCTTTCCCACTGTCAGGGCTGTAGCCAGCCTCCATCTTTTCTGCAGATATTTCCATGGTAAATGTGTCACCAGTATGTCCAACCTGGTTCCTCCTATCAGGATGTTTGAGCGTGAAACCAGGCTTCCTGCTTCCTTACGATCTTGCCTTGCTGAGATGTAGAACAAAGAGCCATTCCAAAATCTTGATTCCACATGCTTCATTTCTTTGAAACTCCTTGCCTGGTGCACGTTTCCCTCTATCCAACAATTTAGACTGTTTTAAGAGGAATATCAATTCCTACCTTCAGCTCCCCTGAGTTATTTGCATCTTAAATATTTTCTTCTTGTAGCCCCTTACCACGAGTGGCTATTAGCCTTGTTTAGTGCTAACTTGCTTAACAAAATTTATAAAAAAATATGCACGTATTCAAACTCCACAACCAAGTTGGTCCCAACCATAATGAGTTTTTCTGTGTGTGCGATTCTGTTTCTTTAATACTTTAGTTTAACATAGTTTATGGCTGTAAAAATTGATTCGTATTGTTGGGAAAGTAAAACTTGGCAATGAAATATTTGAAAGTAAAATAAATTTAACAAATCAACAAAGAAAACTTGATAATCAGACTTGAGCTCTGTTTCCGGTTACCTGTACACAATTAAGAATTTGGCCCAACTGAGGTTCATTTGATCATTAAACCTATGTAAAGCTCGCACAAATTTGGGAGTGATTGGAAAGGGGGGGGGGTCTAAACTACAAGAACCCTTGACCCAACTTCAAATTTTGTTTCAATGTAAATTTGAAAAAATTATTTGTTTTATACAAAAATTGAAATTGTATTTATAACAAATTACCATGGGAATCTTTTATTTTCAAGAATGATGTAAATGTAATGGAACTTAAAAGAAGGGTTGATTTCAGAGAAAAATACAGTCCTCGCTCGAGTTGTTTTATTGTTGTTTCGATACGCGTGAGACTTGCACAGTCTATGATGTTGGTGGGTCAACAAATATTGACGACAAAGCTGGTAGAAACCGAGCATCCACCTAAGAGTTCAGGTCCGTGTGAGGATACAGAGAGCTCATTAGTTATGCGGTATTGTTCCGGTGAACTGCAACGGGATATCACCTTCAGGAGACAAACTATTTAAGAGACGAGAAACTAAATATCATTGTGCAATACAAGAAGTACAGACTGCAGGTCAACAGTTTTGCAAAGTACCCGGGAAAAAGAAGAAAAAAAAAAAAACCAGAGAGTGCGCATAGAGTTGAAGCCTTGGTCGTTCCAGACCTGAGACCTGAGACCAAGGACCTGGAGGTCTAGGACATGCACCTCACAATGACCTGCCCGGATTGTCTTTCCGGATTTTAGAGAAGGCCTAAGTTGAATGTCACACAAGACTAACGAACCACTCTTTGGCCTTGGGGAGAAACTTCCAATAACAGGACAATAATTTTGACAGCATACACTGTACATGGTGCAGGCATGATGTTTGGTCCTTAGAAAAAAAGAGGAACATTTTATTGAGTACAAGGGCTGACCTACCTGTACACCAGGGCCCAATTTCATAGAGCTGCTAAGCACAACAACTTGCTTAGCATGAAATTTCTTCCTTGATAAAAACAGGGTTACCAACCAAATTTCCATGTGTTGCATATTGCTTGTTACTGGTATTCAGCTGTTGTTTGCTTATCCTGAAAATCCTGTGGAAATTTGGTTGGTAATCCTGTTTTTATCAATGAAGAAATTTCATGCTAAGCAAATTGTTGTGCTTAGCAGCTCTATGAAATTGGGCCATGGTGTAGGCTTTAAGAGACTTTTCAGACCTTTTAGACAGAGTTTTTGTAATTTTTCCCGAGGGTAAACAAAAAATTGGAAACCATAGATGGTGTGAATTTTGCATCTGGATAAAGAATATTATTTGTGTTAAATGCATACATCGAGGTGGTTCAAGCACTGTATAATCAGCGCTTTCCCGAGTCCTTTGAACAAAAATCACAGGGTATATTACTCGGGTGGGATTCGAACCAACTTCTGCTAATGATGGGTTCAAATTATCTGCTCTAAAATAATGGAAGAACTTGAGTTTGAATCCTCAGGCCTTTTCCCCGTAGGACTCAGAATGCACTGAGTGACGGCAAAACTAGGTCAGTTTAAATAATTCAGCACTTCAGCAGAAACAAATACGTTGACAAATGTACGTTCAATCCACATGTAAGCAACTGTAAATGTTGGATTATTTATTCAAATGGTCAAGTTAACATGTCAATTGATCCGTTAAGCCCTGCCCATCACTGTAAAACCATAGCAACAGTGCAGTAACAACCAATGAGCTTCTCAGTCAAACTCTCACCCCTGCCTACTCAAGCCACGCCCCACATGCATGTGTGTGCATTAGCATATGGCAACCTTTTTTTTACAACCAATACATCATTTTTACCCTTACTTATTCACAAACGGGTCAGAGCGCCGTTACAGACTTCTGCCATAGGGCAGGAAAGAGGATACAAAAAAACTGCAGAATCAAAACTTTGTGCGAAACCAGATACAGTCTTAGCAGTCTCTTGATTGGTCCATACCTTCAGGGACCAATTTCATGGAGCTGCTTAAGCACAAACAGTAGCTAAGCACAACGAAATTATGCTTACCAGACTATGGTCACCAGTACAAATGCCATTTCACAAATACATTCTGTGACTGGTATCCTGCTGAATTTTGCTTAGCAGAAAACCGTTAAGCAATATTTTGTTACTTAAGCAGCTCTATGAAATTGGGCCCAGGTTTGAATGCTAGATTCTTTTTGCTATTTGTCTGGTTTCAACATAAGTAAAAGGATTTGTCATTGATTTCAATCTCCATATATTTGATTATTAAAAAAACAAAAAAATTACAGGTGGAACTAATTTGGGTTTATAATTAATTTTGGGTTGAACCAAGAAAATTGACGACAGCGGGATTCAAACCTGCGACCTCCAGATTAACATGCCACGCTCTATCAACAGCAAGCCATTCATTCAATGTTGTTGGTGGTCTCTCTATTTTGTCAATATATCTTTGTACAGGGTGCCAATCAGAAGCCATTCAACCTGTACCTGCCGACCAGGGACCACACCCAAGTTTTCAATACAACCTTAGTTTATAATTACGATTAAAAAGTGTTTTACATCTCAACCATTATTTTTGTTAAACTGTTCTTTTGGTGTTTTTAATATTGAATAAGCAGCTCAAATGCAATCTGTCATCTGCCCACAAATTTGTAAATGTTTATAAATAAATAAATTTATAAGTTTATAAATAAATAACCTTTTTCGTGTTCCCGTATGCAATAGCAGTAATTAAGCCTGGTTCTCATTCCCCAAAAGGGATCAGACTATTTTCAGGTCTCGAATTTAGGGGGGGGGGGATCCACAAGACCACAGGGTTTGTTGCTAAAAATGTTTACTTGACCAGAATTGAATTTACAAGACCAGAATCAAAATAAGAAAAAAATGACACAGCTTAACATACATTTAAAGGCACGTTACAGAATTGGTAAGAAAAAAAACTTGTAGAATATATTTTTTGATCACAGATTTACATAAAACTTACACGGTCTAATGATGATGATTGTAGAAAACATCCCTTGAAATATTTCTCTCTGAAATGCCATATTTGATGAGAAATGAATAAACTTATTTTCCGATTGGAGTTTATTGCTCAGTGAGCGTTTTATTCATTTGTTGAATCTATATGATTTCATGCAAATGTGTAATCGGTTTTTCACTATTTTCTCGTGACCCAGATGGCCGATCGATCTCAAACTTCTACAGGTTTGTCAGTTTATGTATATGGTGGATTACATAAAGTGCTTACACTGCCAACAACTGTTTTGTTAATAGCAAAAAACAATTCTGTAATGTACCTTTAACAGTTTTTAACTGTTTTTATTTTAGCTTTGAGAAAGACTTGGGTCGAAACACCAGGCCACTCAATATTTTTCGATTTATACCATAGGTGCTTTTGGTTGGTAAGCAGTTTGCAACAGCTAATTCTATTTTCTGTTTTTATTTGACAAGCACTATAAGGCATGTAAGAGAAGATTGATCTCATTTTATCTGTATACATCATTACCAAAAATAGAAAATTGAATGTTGAAAGGTATCTTATCAGACTCAAAGTCAACATTTGAACACAATATTACACAGAGTGAGGTATTATTAGTCAATTGAAAAAACACAAGGCCGCCGGACTTGTCATCAGGTCACGTGTTTACTGGCCCCGACTCTAAAACTACTGGCCTACTGGACTTTTCAGGTCATGAGTTTACTGGCCTGACACTAAAACTACTGTCCTAGTCAGGTCATGAGCTTACTGGCCCGACACTAAAACTACTGGCCCACTGGACTTGTCAGGTCATGAGTTTGCTGGCCCGACGCTAAAACTACTGGCCCACTGGACTTGTCAGGTCATGAGTTTGCTGGCCCGACACTGAAACTACTGGCCCACTGGACTTGTCAGGTCATGAGTTTGCTGGCCCGACACTAAAACTACTGGCCCACTGGACTTGTCAGGTCATGAGTTTGCTGGCCCGACACTAAAACTACTGGCCCACTGGACTTGTCAGGTCATGAGTTTACTGGCCCGACACTAAAACTACTGGCCCACTGGACTTGTCAGGTCATGAGTTTACTGGCCCAACACTAAAACTACTGGCCCACTGGACTTGTCAGGTCATGAGTTTGCTGGCCCGACACTGTTGTGAGTTTACTGGCCTCGGTCCTGCAGTCCAGTGTAAAATTCGAGCGCCGATTTTGCCTCAGTTTGGTTTTGAGTTGAACAAAGAACCCTGTACTTTGATAAATTCGTTGAACTGGACACACTCTGGGGGAAGATTTTGTTAAAGTTAAAAGTGCATAACTTTGCACTTTCTCAAAAGAAGAAGGCGGACAAAAAACATTAACATTTAATTTTTGTTTCCCTCTCAAGTTGTGCCGAGAGCACCGACTAGCTTGTTCTGAATAATTAAACTAGACACCTCCAGACTGATCCATCAAACGTGATGTCAGTTTTTTGGTTGTTATTCTCCTATTCTTTTTTTTTCCCTGAAGTGTTAGGAGCAAGCCTGATGAATAAAGTGGCATTGACAATCCTTCATATGACATTTGTACAGTGTAGGCCTACATGTATAATTTACAGAGTGACCGTGAATGAGACAAAAATGATGTACAGTACGTGGTCGGTCCAACGATTTAAAGGGGGGAAAATGTGGAGGGTTTTTTTTTTTTGTGGGAGGAGGGGGAAGAGTAAATTCCCTATATTGTCTTTTTGATTATTCATTGTGGACACTTGTACATAAATATAAAATGAATATTTGTGTTGTTATAGTAATGACTATTATTGTTACTAATTTCTGGAAATAAAACCAAGGTTAACTCAAAAACGAACTACATCACTGTGACTTGGAAGCCGGATGAAACTTTCAGACAAGGGTGCTTAGGGCTTTGAATTAACGCTGGACCACAGGCCCGAGGCCACTGATTTTAGCATCGGGGCCAGTTAACTCATAACCCGACGGAGGTATTATATATATTTCAATTGCATAATAATAGGCCTACCTCACTGTGAAATATCCTGAACGGAAAACAATTATGTTCAACAATTGGCTTTACATGTCTTAGTGCTTGTCTTGGTAGCATTTTCCAGCAAGTTGAGCAACTGCTCCAAACCCTTCAACTGCACAGGTTGTGTAAGGTGGCACAACTGTGCACAGAACTACCTGTAAAGGAGTGTACTGTGGGTATGTATTCACAACGTGACACCACATGGCAGGCAGGCACAGTTTATTAATCATTCAAAACCCACCATCGACGACGTCGACAACGAACGGTCAGACAGGAACTCCCTGCAGACAATTTTGAAGTAAGGTCTGTACCAAAATGAACCATGGATGGATGTTCCAGTCAAAATCCCCCATCAAGCGACCGATCCTGTCCGCTCCAATCTTCTTTTGATGGAGCCCTCCTGACAACCATACCCATTGACAGCAATGTCAGTGAATGTGCTCTGATGAGCCCCAGCCAGACAAGTGTCAATTAAGCTTGGAGATTAATGGCTTAATCTCCACACTCAAGTGTAGTGCTAATAAGCACCTGGGATTGTTGACTGACAGATCTATCTATCCTTCATCCAAAACTGCTGTTTGCATTGACGATATGAATAATGACACGATACATGTATATACCTAGGGTTTGAAACTTTGCACGGTGAAGATCTAGTCTGGCTTGTTCCGACACGGTGTACATGAAAATAATCTCTCTATGAGTTGTGGTTGTTCCGATAAGAAAAGGTTAGGTTCCTTCATGGAGGAAGGACGGTTCCTTTTCAGAACCACCGCAGAGTCCACAACTCACAGAGCGATTTTTGTTCAGCTTGTATTGTAAAATTGGGTGTGATCCAGGTTGAATGGCTTCTGACTGGCACCCCTGAACAAAGATATTGACAAAATAGGGAAACCTCAACATAGGGCTAGATAGCTCAATTATTTTGGGTTTCAACAAAGACAAATCCCCCTGCCACTTCCCAGCATTAGGGATAGATGGCTCAGTTGGTGGAGCACCGGCACATGAACTTGGGAGGTCACAGGTT
Organism: Pycnopodia helianthoides; assembly: GCA_032158295.1. Taxonomy (NCBI): domain Eukaryota; kingdom Metazoa; phylum Echinodermata; class Asteroidea; order Forcipulatida; family Asteriidae; genus Pycnopodia; species Pycnopodia helianthoides. Next base: position 19,746,729 of record CM063247.1, on the reverse strand, counting down.
CAAATCCCGCTCTGGTAAACCTTTATTTATGGAGTTACATAATCGCCATGGTTTTTATGCAACGTTTGTTGTGTGAAATTCAACGAGCAAAGTGCACTGGCTCCTGAAAGAGCTGCACAGATTTGGTCTTCAAGGAATTACCCTGCTGCAGTTACACATAGTACATGCAAATTCAACCATTTGGCAAACATCGCCGGGTCTTCTACTTGTCTGATTTCGGTCATGAATTTGTGTGATCCCAACTTCGTGATTACATTCGTTTTGTGATTCCCCAATTTTAGACGAAGGAGTCTCAGGTCAGCGATCCAAAACAACATTATCTTTCGAAAGTGCAAAAACAAACGACATACAATTGTGTGATTGAAGTTGCTATGAATGTTGCAATCGCCCACGAGATTCCCCCCTTTTTCCCTCAATTTTATCAATCTCTCTCACTCTCTCCTTCCAGAACAGGAATCTCTCTTGCAACCTCTGAATCTCTCTTGCCAAACCTCCGATGGTGATGACGACGATTAAAGGTGATGGCAGTAGGGAAATGAAAGAACAAGGGATTTAAACAGTCTTCATTAATGAAATGGACAAAAGAGCCACTGGCTGCCACTGTCAGTGTAACCTGTATGGTACATCTACAGATCATTGGGATTGCGCGTGACACTTAGGGGGCAATAGATTGCTCGAATCAGCCCCCCCCCCCCCACACTCCCCTGCAGATGTCCCTTGACTCTTGCATCCCTCGTCCCATGGCAAATGATCGAATCATTTGCGACGGCCACCAGGCAAATTCACAGACCAAATTACGAATGAACACATCGGACATGTTGCATTTTCTTGTGGACCAGACTTGTGACTCAGAGAAGGCCTGCCTTTTTCGGAACGCTTGTGTGCCTTTATGGAAACTGAAAGAGCAGTGACCGACAAATTATCAAAATGATGGATAAAATTTCACAAATTAAGAGCTACATGTATGTTCCGTTAGTGAATACCTTGTATGAAACCATCAAAGTGGGTTCCCCTTCATACAAAAACAGCTTTTTGACAATCATAGATTTCACAACTTTTGTAATTTTAAAACATTTCCTTAGCATTTGTATAACCGTGGAAGTGATCATTTATCAGATACAAGTTAATACATATAGTCATAACAATAATAACAACAATATTTATTAGCTTTTGTGTAGCACAAAATTACAGATAAGTCTCAGTGTCCTGGGAAAGAGGAAGAGAGAGAATTACAGAAGTGTTGAATAAAATGAGCAATAACAAAACTACATTTTTTTGACCACAGACACAACAGAAAGACCCATAAAATACACACAATGAAATCATTTAGTGAATATTGATCAAGAGATAAATAGACTTGTCCCAGTCAAGGGAGGAGCTTTCTCTAATAATATCGGCGAGTGGATTCCAAGGTTCTGATGGAGATGCAACCTGAAAGGCCCCTTGCCCATTATGCTTTGGTGGTGTCGCTGTATAAAAAGGAGTTAAAAGATTTTCTTGATCTAGAACGAAGTTGAAGGTAGCAATGCTTTACTAAGTAATCAACAGGCACATTTGAATACATTATTTTCATAAAATGTTGCATTTTTATATATTTTGGTATTTTGGTATTGTTATTATTGATTTTTTAAAAACCTGTTTTATTTTATTGTACATGTAGGCATTTCTGGAGAGCATCCTAATCTGATTAATGATTAATTTGCATCGGGGATAAAGAATATCGTTTGGATTGTACCCTCACACCGATATATGTAAAGCACTGAATACTCAGTACTTTCCCGTGTCCTGTGATGAAAAATCCTTATCTTTTTTTTCCTTATCTTGGGCTTCCATGAGCAATTTTTTTTAAAATTAGGCCATTATTATCCGTCCGATAAGGTGAGGCCAAATTGCCTTAGAATATTGAATAGAGAATGACAACGGACCATACGTCATCACGCCGCCATCTTAGAGATAAAAAAGATGACAGAACAATGAAAAACGCACATCTACGCACATAATCGGCCAATGAGCAACCTTCTTTTGACCTACTGTACATGTGCATAAGGTTTATAGGACAATTTTAATCAGTAAGACCAGGGCAATAGAGATCATTGCCCCTTTGTGCAGAGTTCATTACTTGATTCGGTGACGCTGACCCAAGTGGTACTTAAAGGTACACACCGGCTTCGTTGGGCTATTTGGGCTACAAAATAGACTAAAACATGATTCCAAAGGTCTTCCTGAAATGGAGAAGATTGGTTCATAAAAGAAACCATCAAATTTTGCCATTTTCGAGCATTTTTCAAAAAACGAAGGTCACGTGACTTTTCGGAACCAAAATGTGGTTACGCTGACCTTTGACCGGGTTTTGTTTTTTTCACATTTTTCGTTAATTACGTGACAATTTGAAGATTTTTTTTTTACAACAACCATCGAAAAATTATTGTCTGTGATTCAACATCACTAAATTAGGTAAACAGTAAGCCGGTGTGTCCCTTTAATAAACACCATGGGAGCAGAAACATGGACGCCAACGAATGAGTTCAACAAAATCATTTCGTACAATAGAGAGGACCATGGAGAAAAATTGTACATTCAATATTACGGGACAAAGTTAAACCGTCATACGAGAGAAAACAAAAGGCAAGGACATCATCGAAAAAGATGAAGGAGATCAACTAGAGATGGCAGGCCATGTGTCAAGGGTCCAAGACAACAGGTGGACTAGACGAATGACAGAATGGCAGCCTAGAACAGGCAAGAGAAAGGAACCGGAGGCAAAAGAGAAGATGGAGAGATGACATAACAGCACACATTGGCAAGGCTACATGGACCAGAGTGGCTAGGGCGAAAGAATGGAAGTTTTATGAGGAAGGCTTAATTTGTTTAACAGATGGACAAACTACACATGCATAGCCTTGATGACGATGATGATGATGAACATCATCAGACTTGACTTGGATCTAATTCAAACTGACTTAAGACTTTGACCTCAAACCACGATAGTTGACAAAAACAGAGTAAATGAACTTATGTCGATGACGATCATTCTTTGAAAGCTAGTGAGTTATATTTTGAACACTTTTCAGAACACTTCTGGTAAGATGCTAAAATTACCGGACTCAGGCCAGTGGTCCAGTGGGGAATCCGACCCTCCCCCCTCCCCCCTCTCGCCAGAGCAGAATGTCCTTCGAATACTGACAGCCGAAATGTTTCGTTGAAACTTGACTCGAGAAAGTATGCCAAATACTCAGACTTGACCCAAAATCTTGACCCCAGCAACTTGGGAATTTCTTCGGCCTCATCACAAACGATTAAACTGCAGCTGTCTCCGTGGTCTATGGAAACTGTTATTTCAGGCCTTCAGATTCTAATAGGAATGATTTGAGGACAAGAAAGTATAAAAAATCTTATCGATCTGCCTGAATAAACATTGCAACTTCTCTTTAAGTTAACGAGACATAACTGAAAGGCACATTCGGTAATAACTCTTTGGTGAAACTCATTGCCCCCTTCTCCTCTCACCTAAATTTTACCGTGTACTTGAATGACCTGTGTTTTTTCCGTTTTTATTTTTTTATTTCCCAGGTCTTAGCGCGTGTGTAAATTCAATGCATCACTCTTTATATGCAGTTGCCCTGAGCGGCCACGGCCACTGCTCATCATCTGACACGGCAGTCTCTCCCCCCCCCCCCCCCCCGAAAAAAAAAGAAGAAGAAAAAAAGGATGAGGTTAGTGTATCTAGGGTGGTTGCCATGGCGAGGGTTGATGAGGTTTGTGAGTTCTGTCAATCTCGGTGTGTCTCCGGGGAGCGGCAGCTGAGTGCATGTACAGGCCAGACTCCATGATGGATGGAGAGCTTTGTGTTTAATGCACAACGTTTCTTTCCCTAAATCAAAATCCTCACCAGGGTGATTGCGACCAGCAATTACACGAAGAGGAAAAAAAGTGATCTTTGAACAAATTCTATGTTCTGAGTTGAAAATTGCTACTGTTTTACAGTAGATTTTCAGCAAATATATGTATAGTTTACAAACGTACACACAGTTTGACGGACAAATTGTATAACATGAACTGGTAATTGACTTTCTTTATTGTAATAGGTTTCCACATTAAATTTTAATGATCAGTCACGGCCATTTTAACAGTTAATAAAATCCCAGGTATGTTTGGTCCTTGAAAAAAATAGAAGGAAAACATTATTGAGTATTAGGGCTGACCTATACGTAGGCTTTTACAGACTTTTTTCTGGCTATGTAATAACAATTTTGCTTGTTTTTCTGAGGTAAAAAAAACACCCTGGAAATCAAATTAAAGGAACATTACAGAATTGGTTTTTGCTTACAAAACAGTTGCTGGCAGTGTAAGCACTTTATGTAATCCACCATATACATAAACTGACAAACCTGTAGAAGTTTGAGATCAATCAGGTATCTGGGTCACGAGAAAATAGTGAAAAACCGATTACACATTTGCATGAAATCATATAGATTCAACAAATGAAAAAAACGCTCACTGAGCGATAAACTCCAATCGGAAAATTAGTTTATTAATTTCTCATCAAATATGGCATTTCAGACAGAAATGTTTCAAGGGATATTTTCTACTTTATGTATCATCATCATTAGACTGTGTAAGTTTTATGTAAATCTGTAACCAAAAAATTTTACAAGTTTTTTTCTTACCAATTCTGTAATGTTCCTTTAAAGTAGAAAATATATCATGCCTGTAAAATTAAGGGTCCACCATATCAGGGTTGGTTACATGTATATAGGAAGTACTGTGTCTAATATAAAATGTAAAAATCACAATTCTTTGGCAAACAAGGCTACAAATTATACAATTGTGCAACTAAGTTATGACTGTGTTGTTGTTGGTGTTGTTGTTGTTTTTATTGGGGGGGGGGTATGGGGGGGGGTTCAAAATCTGAGTATACCCTCCAAGATAACAAACACAGAACACAAGAATAAAATGCCTGGGCTGACTTCAAAGAGCCACAAACCAGCAGAGAGAACATTGCTGTTACCTGTCAAACTCACAGCTACTGTTGCATTTCAATAGATATGGACATGATGGAGTAGCAAAAAAAAAAACAGTGCACAACCTGTTGGTCAATTTGACCGGGGAAACATCTTCAACGCAAATTGAAGATAAAGTTGGAAGCGCAGTCAGGCACTGTGGATATCCACTGCACCGCGCATCAGACGTAAATTCTGACCAGCAAGTACATGTGCACCGCTATTATTTCGCTTGTTTATAGTTGATGCATCTGTGTCCTTGCTTCACCGTGCTGTGCACGTGTCTGATAAGGCCACAGGTAAATTTTCAACCGTTTTTTTTGTTAACACTTTGAATAAAGTGCTGCAGCCGAGAACCGGAGACAGTAATCCTCGTATCTGCAACATGTAAATTAGCAAGAAGTAAATATATCATGCTCCTTGCAGACCGTCAGTTTTTCTGCGTTTTGTTTTTTCTTCTCGTTTTTAACAACCACACCGTAGAACCAACTGCTGAAAACTAAATGGCCAAATTAAGTTGTGCTTTTTTCTCAAGTAACCTTTTTATTACAAAAGTATTATTTTTGCTGAGGTTTTATAGTTTTTATTATGAGGCGCTTTGGAGTATTTTTTACATAAAGTGCCACAGAAATGCATTTTATTATTTTTGTTATTATTAAGGAAGTATTGACCAACACATATTTTTCAAGCATCCAGTCAACATTGGTAATTGTCATAGACCAGTATCCACACTTTGTTTGACCAAACATATACATCAAATAACAAAATCTGTGAACGTTTCAGCTCTCAATCAGTCATCAAAGTCACAAGAAAATAGTGAAAGACCCCCATCACTGTTTTCAAACATCGCACTGGTGACAGCAGGGTACCAACCGCATCTCTGGCCGAACGGATACCAACCCTCAGAAATCTGAGGAACGATTCATGCATGAATCGTTTCTCAGATTCAAATGTTTTTATCGACTTCTAATCAACGGGGGCACTTCACAAGAAATAATTTCGCAGGATGCTTACTACCATTTCCATCTTTATAACGAGTATGCTTTTGAATAGCAATTACACAATATTTTTGTTGGGAGAGGTCATTACCACACAATGACCCTACATGTACCTTTAAGATGACAGGACTACACTGAACTATCAATCACAACAACAGGAACCAGTGACAACTTCATAGAAATCCACGGATTAGAAAATCATCAAATGCGTTTTGATTTTGACAGATAATCTCCGAGGCTTTACCCTGTAAAAGTCGTTTGCTTGGAAAAAGATAAAGAAAAAATATATCTATACACAAATTATGTCTTCCAGATTGCTCATTGTACATGTATGACCCATGAATAATAACGAATAGAGGAGGCCTGCACCAGCTATACGTACACGGTCCCTGCAGAAATTACAATGTTGTTTTGTAGGGAGGAAAGGAAAAAGAGAAGGAAAAAAAAATCAGCGATCGGATGATTGGTGAAATGAACCGGACAAATTAATGACACCAGCCGTTGTTTGTGTCATGACGTTGATTATAAAACCCCTGGATGAAAACAGGATGCAGTTCTTAAGTTGAAGAATTAAAAAGCACGGGGGTATAAAGAAGAAGAAAAAAATTGAATAAATATAGAGAGAGAAAAAAACATGTGAGTACTCTAGACATAGTGTAACATCTGTGTATATCAAAATATTGATTGTTTAAGCTACGGGTTTACTGGGTTTAGTTGGTTGAAAAATCCCAAGAAATATCAGCAAACTAGGGGCCAATGTTAGAAAGGGAGCTTAATATTAAGCAAGTGTTTCTGCTTACTTGAGCAGAACAATTTGCTTAAGAGAAAGTGAGGCAGCCAGCTTGCGCGTTCACCATGGATTAGCATTGTTGCATCAGTCACTTGCTTACAGTCAAGCCCCTTGCAAAAGGGCGTTCTCGTGGGGGCGAGCCCGCAATCCATTGGACCACATCATTGTGCCAAAGTGTGGGAGCAATCCTACTTGAGTGAATATGCCAGGCCTTGCTCTTAAGCTTTTTGTGAAGTAGCCCGCCGGGCCAGTAAACTGTGCATTTTACTTGCCCCCGGGAAGTTTTAGTAGCCCAGATAATTATAAACAGGAATTACCATAAATGTAATCTTCTGATGTGTTAATGTTAACGATCACAACCAGTTTAATGATCAAATGAAGTTATATTCACTCACTCAATAACGATTCAAACATTTTATACATTAATTATTCACATCTAAAAAGGAAGAAATGGGCATTTTAAACAAGTAGGTTGCACAGTTTTTAGTAGCCCACAGGGCAAGTTGAGAAGTGGTGTTTACTGGCCCATATCATTTTTTACTAGACAATGTACGCCGGGCTAGTGTTAAGGGCGAGCCCTGTATGCGCATTAGTATTTTGAACGTTCCAATGAAACGTTCCGGCAGTTAAATGGAACGGTCCAAGAGCGTGCGCTGGATTACTTTACCAATCCAATTAAAATGTGCCTATACTGTTCCCACTTTTGCAGCAAAATATAGAATTCTCAGAATTTCAAGACAAGAGTAATGGGTCTTAAAATCGCAATTACCATTTTTAATGATAATGCTTGTAAAGATAATAATATTAACACAGGAATCTTATATATCACTTGTATCTGCCAATAAGGTACTCAAGGTGCTTTAAAAAAAAGAAACATTTTGAGACAGGTTTTTGAAATGTTTGAATTATGAGAACATAATGCGGCGCATTCAGCAGCCACTGTCAGAAACATCGGGGCAAACCCCTTCTCTTAGCGATTAGTGTAACTGGGACTCGAACCCACACACTGCTGATCAATGTACAGATAGTACGGAATATAAACTAAACCAAATTGGTACAACAACCTAACTTCAACTGGCACGAAATACAGAAATCAGTCTGCAACGAAGGAGGAAGCGAACATAAAAAGCACCCGACAAATTATTTCATCAACAGGAAAGCAGGTCTCACAGTCTGAACAGAAACCGTGACGCGGAGGGAAAACATATTTACCTTCGTCTCTGAAATAACAAACTCTTTGTTTGAATGCAATCTAACACGACAATACTGTTTGGATAGTGTGTGACATAATAGCACTTATGGATAGACCGGGGGGGGGTAAAAGTCAAAACCTTTGTCCGAGTACGATGAGTTTAGTAAGTGCAGGACCGTAGTCGAACGTAATAATCAAAAATGAGCTGAATAAACAGAACTATAATTGATTGTTTCACCTGCTATCCGGGTCTAGAAGGAAGGAACTTGATTATTTTGACTTCACATCGGAATTCCCCCACTGTTTTTTGTTGATGCTTTTGAAAGAGTCACTTCCCTTTTAAGCCACCCTTTGAAGGGGAAGTCTGTAAAAATACCATCAAGGATTATTGAAATTGTTGCTGCTTCATCAGATATTTTTGTAAAGATAATAACCTTGTAAATTAGTCAGATTTCAAAACGTTTAAATCTTTGAGGAAAAGGAAGATTAGGTCCACTGAAGATATTGGGGAAAAAAGTGTCACGCTTGAAATTTTTACTTGATATTTGGGGGAAAAAGTCATTACAAAGATCCCTGTGCTACATGTACAGCAACCCTGTTCCCATTACAGTGATCCCTGTACTACAGCAACCCAGGTTGTATTGTCAATTTGGGTGTGATCCCTGGCTACTGTATATGGCAGTTTAAGGTTAATTGCCTTCTGACTGGCAACCTTGAACGAAGATAATCGACAAAAAAAGGAAGACCACTAACATAAGGGCTTGAGAGCTCAGTTGGTAGAGCACCGGCCACGATAATCAAGAGGCCACATCACAGGTTGAAATCCTGTTCTAGTCTATTTGTCTTTGTTCCAACCCAAAATTGAAATTGAAATTTACCCGGTCAGTTTCCCGGCCTTGTAATGTATTACTTGATATTTGAAATAAAAAGTTGCATCCCCCTATCAGGCGCAGATCCAGGGTTTTTTAAGCGAGAAGGGGGTTGGGGGGGGTGGTTGGGGAGGGGGATACACCTAAAACAAAATCAAATCTTGACCAACTTATCTCGTCTGTGCCATGACCCTGATGTTCAACCCTTGTTCAAAGTGGCAGCCATTTTGCAAACTTTGAAAATTGCTTGTTATATTCTACCTATCTTTTTTTCAAAATACAAATCTGCATTGGCCCTATATAGCCAAACATCTTTCTCATGACATAGGCCTACTCTGACTGTGTGCCAAATTCCATGCTTCCATCATCGAAGGCACAACTCCCACCAAAATATTTGCCCTATCTGCCCGTTATGAGAAATGCAATCATAAAAGCACTAAACTGGTCATGCTCTACATGGGATCAGGCATACCACCATACTCAGAGTCCAACAGTTTGCGTTGTTGGGTCACCATATGGTGTTAGATTTTGTTTAAAGTGAGGAGGAAATGTAGTGAGTCATGCAAGGGAGATAAGGTTATAAATATGCTGCGTATCTTAAAATTACTGAGCCGCTTAGCAGCTAAGCATAATGATCAAGCATATTACAATGGTCAGGTAAACTGTAATTTTTAATGAGTGTAACTATTGCATTCGGATAAAGAAACAATTTCATTTTGAGTTTTACCCTCACACCTACACATGTATGATCGTCTGAGGTACGTTATAATTTTTGATATACTCAGGTGGTTTAGAGTTAGACATCAACTCTAGAGGAGGGGTCGCTGGTTCAAACCCCACCCAAGTTGCCCCAGTATGATCGTTTGTGTTACATTATAGTTTTTGATCTACTCAGGTGGTTTAGACATCAACTCCAGAGGAGGGGTCGCTGGTTCCAATCCCACCCAAGTTGCCCAAGTATGATCGTTTGTGATACATTAAAGTTTTTGATCTACTCAGGTGGTTTAGACATCAACTCCAGAGGAGGGGTCGCTGGTTCAAACCCCACCCAAGTTGCCCCAGTATGATCGTTTGTGTTACATTATAGTTTTTGATTCAGTCTGGTGGTTTAGACATCAACTCCAGAGGCCTCTAAAAAGGAAGTGGGCGGGGACGCTAAACATGTATTTTATTATTTGGCCTTAAGTACAGCGTACAGGATGAACTGTACAGAAAGTGTGCAATCGTATTACCACCAATAATCAAACCATCAATGTGAAATGAAAAAAAAAAACACTAAATAAACTTGTCTCTGTCTGGGGCTCAACGATTTCCCTTGTGTAGCATAGCAAAATTACTAGACAAAATGTTCATTTTCTAATCAATATTAGCATTCAGATTGCACACAAAAAACTGCTCAGTCCAAATATTTTGCTACGCAAAACTGCTGAATGGAATTGTTCCCCGTGTTCAATTAAAAGGTTGCATCATTCATGTGTTCTATTCACACAGGAGAATTACCAATCAATCAGGCAGTGTTATGTAAACGGGAGGGGGGGGGGGTTCAAAGTGCAGATTGTGACAATCTCTCACAGCGCCCAGCAACACATTGCTCTGTATTGTCAACCAATATTTGCGAATTGTTTTGAGTGCCGATGCACCTGTGAGTACAGTTACATACATTGTGTGTTTGGCTTTATTTGTGGTGCTATGAACAATTGTTGTACATATGTAGACATATTGGAGAGTGGAATCGCTAGGATGCATGACTGACTTGAAATTGTATAATCAATGTTCGGTTTGCGGTAACACCATGTGTATTTCTACTTTGCTATGTAGATTTTGTTCTTTAGAGAACTTGTCTTGCTATTTGACTTGAAATTATTGGGGATGAGATGGGGAAACAACAAAAGAACAATTGTTTGGAGGGCAGGGTAATCTGGAGGTTGCAGCTGTTTTAAGTTCCACTCTAGTCCGTTTTCTTTGCTCAACCCCAAATTTGCTCAACCCCAAATTAACCACTCAGTTTCCCTAGTGGCTTATTACTTGATATTTGAAACAAAAAGTTGCATCTCCTTAATGGGATCCCTTTGCTGCCACTTCCCAGGTTGTATCGTAAACGTGGGTGTAAACTGTAATACTTGTTATATGGCAGTTACAGGTTGAATGGCTTCTGACTGGCACCCCAGAACAAAGATATCAACAAAATAGGGAGACCGCCAGCATTAGGGCTGGATATTGGTGGATCTCCCCGGCGTTAATCCGGAGGTCGCAGGTTCAAGTCCCATTCCAGTCAACTTGTCTTTGTTCACCCCAAAATTATTTGTGTGTAAATGAAGATGTTATGTAAGCATAAGGAGCACACTACACACACTGCAGGCTAATTAATTTCTCGGTGAAAAATATCCGACTTGCAACCCAGAAACTGTGTGGCGTGTTGTGGCCGAGCGGATGAGAACACCAGACTCAAGCTCTGGTGTCTCAAGCTCTGGTGTTTCTGATCGGCAGAGTGTGGGTTCGAGTCCTGGTCGTGACACTTGTGTCCTTCAGCAAGACACTTAACCATTATTGCTGCGTCCTTCGGACGGGACGTAAAGCCGTAGGTCCCGTGTGTTGTGTAATGCACGTAAAAGAACCCAGTACACTTATTGTAAAGAGAAGGGGTTCGCCCCGGTGTTCCTGGTTTGATCGGCAGCATATTGCGCCACAGCACCTTGTAAACCATTACATGGTGCTATAAATGAATAGGCCTCATACTTTAAAAAACGTGGCTCCACATACCTGGCAGGAAAAAATATATCAGCGCCGCTATATAAATGCAAGCTATTATTATTATTAATAATTTAGATAGCCACCTGCTCTTTGGGACTCAGAGGATTGGACGAGTCCAAATCAGCTTATATCTTGAATCACCGCACTGTGCATACAGAAATGGAACAGCCTTAGGGGTTGTATGGTACAATTTTTTTTTTTACTCCTATTCAAGTTAACTCCAAATTTTACAGTGAACCAGTTAATTTACATGCAGTGCTCAGGGTTTTACCCAAGGATTTTTTTTTAAACGGTGGGGCGTTCTGGACCCAAATTTGGCAAGTTTGGCCTGAGCACGCTCGAATTGAAACGAGGTCCTCAGAATGTTTTTTTGACTTGGTGTTCATCTTTATCGTTGAAACTGTTGCAATTTTTATCTGAGGTCACAATTTACAAGTATTGTGGTCGCATTTTGCACAAATCAGCCCACAATGCGCGTATTGTCACTTCTGGGCACGATAGTTTCTAATTGCTTCTAGAATCTATAGGTGGATTAATAACGGCTCCTTTAAGAAATAAAGAGCCCTGCATCTAATCTTACAATATCAGAACTGGCAATTAAGCGTGGCTCACCCTTTCCTCTTTATACAAACAACTGTTCTCCGCAAACAAAAACTGCTTCAAATACTTCCTCCAGACAGTTAAGGACTGAAACACATTACTACCAGACATCATATCCATCATGGACAATAAGACCTTTAAAGGAGCCGCTATTAATCCACCTTAGATTCTAAAAGCAGCTAGAAACTATCGCGCACAGAAGTGACAGAACGCCGATGTTAAAACTGTACACCTCTAGCTGAGCAGACCCTAAGCCCTTAAGTTATACCCCCGGAAGTGATAAACATGTTTTTCAGAGCGCCCTCACGCGGTCAAAAATACAGAGCATTCACGCCTATTGGCCTGATACACAAGCTCATGCATGGGGAGTACCCTAGTGCTAAATATTTACAATAACTATGGGATGCATTTCTTCAGTTATTTATCTATTTATTTATTTATTTCATTGCACATCAAATGGTGCAAGCGTCAATAACGGGATCGAGAAGAATCGCCCAGTTTTAGATGCAGGAGGAAAACCCCCAATTGAGGAAAACCCACGCAATCAGGTAAGGGCTGAAAACCCAATCCACATGCGAGGCTCTGGTTCCAAGGTGGGGTTTTGAACCAGGGTCCGAGGTGGGGCTTGAACCAGGGTCCAAGGTGAGGTTTTGAACCAGGGTCCAAGGTGGGGTTTGAACCAGGGTCCAAGGTGGGGTTTTGAACCAGGGTCCAAGGTGGGGTTTGAACCAGGGTCCAAGGTGGGGTTTGAACCAGGGTCCAAGGTAGGGTTTGAACCAGGGTCCAAGGTAGGGTTTGAAACAGGGTCCAAGGTAGGGTTTGAACCAGGGTCCAAGGTGGGGTTTGAACCAGGGTCCAAGGTGGGGTTTGAACCAGGGTCCAAGGTGGGGTTTTGAACCAGGGTCCAAGGTGGGGTTTGAACCAGGGTTCAAGGTGGGGTTTGAACCAGGGTCCAAGGTAGGGTTTGAACCAGGGTCCAAGGTAGGGTTTGAACCAGGGTCCAAGGTGGGATTTGAACCAGGGTCCAAGGTGGGGTTGTTCTTTGTGGGTTAGTTTCAATCTATTGTGTTTTAATATATATGTTTTTATTTATTGAATTTGTTAATTTAAATAAATTTACTTATTTATTGACAAACCGACAGCGGCTAATCGCAACTAAGCAAATAAAGCAAGAGAAGAAGAAAAAAATAAATAAACATTTCAATATTTTCAGGAATTCAAATTAAATGTAATTTTATTACAATTATTTAGCTTGTCCACGACGATTTAGTGGTAATAAAAATTAAAATAATTTTGTTTTGAGACTTTATCTTTCACAGTTAAGGGTGTGCACAAAACAGGGAACTATTTTGATCATTACGGCAAAATATTTAGACCGAACAAGTTTTGTGCACACTGGATGCTAATTATTTGAGTAGCAACTGATACATTTTATGTAGCATTTTGCTACACTATACAAGGGAATGTTTACAGATTTACACATAATTTACATGGTAAAAAGACATGGTCATGGTGGAAAACTGCCCTTGAAATGAGTAAATTAGGGGAGGGGAGGGAGGGGAGAGTCAGGGGCCCTCAACTCAGAACTCAAATTGAGATTGAACAAACGAATAGCTTGATACATCAAAAGCCCCCAATCGATTTCTTTGCCCACACTTGTTCCTTACCCCCCACCTCCCAAGAAAAAGAAAAACCCTGTGAAGATGTCTAGTTATGCCACTGCTGCACCATACCTTAAAGTCTTCAGTTTTTACAATCTCTGATCCACATCTTCTTCCCCCCCCCACCCATTTTGTTTTATTTCTTTGCTCCCACTTGCCCCCTACCCCACCCCACCCTCCAAGAAAAAAAAACCTTGAAAATGTCTAGTTACGCCACTGCTGCACCCGTACCTCAAAGTCTTCAGTTTTTTTTGTACAATCTCTGATCCACATCTTCCCCATACTCTATAGTCCATGGTGTGATTCACCCTGCAGGCAGTCATGCTCAAAATACAATTTACCAGTTCATTTGTAAACAGACACAGACAGCATATTCACTGCTTGATTATATTCATAATAAATGCAAAGTATGAGACTGCTTTGCGGGCTAAAAAAAAAAGAAGAAGAAAAAAAAAACTAACATTAAATCTATCCCAACCAAAACATGAGTGTCCGTTCTCAACAGCATCGGGATTTGGGAAAACCAAAAAACGAACAGAGATTTCCGCTCAATACACTGGGCCGGAATTTTGAGATTATTTTACGGAACAATATTGAAGCCCGATATATTGATTATTGTCAAGCCTCCGTGATGCATTACGGTGTACATAAATATACTGAAAATATGACAAAAAAAGGTCTTGTATCGCTTTGGAATTTGCATATATCGCAGAATCTCAAGTGAGGTGGACGTGATGTGTGAAGTTCGCTGCATAATGCGCCAGTGTTTTCTCAGCAAGTGTGAAATTCAAACTAAAAGAATCAATGCATAATTTTGAGTGTTGGTAAAATAGACGGGACATGTACATGTAGTAGCTAATAAGCAGGACAGTTCTTTTCAGAACTGAGTAGTCTCCTGAATTCCGTAATCTACTCCGTGGAAGTAGAATAAATTGCAAGACAAAGAACAAATTTACACAGCAAAGTAGATATACAATATACAAATGGTGTAACTGCAAACTGAATATACACAATGTACATTGATACCTCACCATGCAATGCCTCAAATCTCATATAAAATAGCAGCATTGTCTGAATAAGACAAAGTTGTTTCTTTGAGGTGGTTTTTTTAAATAGTTTATTTCTGCGAATTGAAACCTGCCGTCTATTTACAATTTGCTCTTTCCAGTTTCCTTTTTGAGGTGACATGGGCAAATTTTGCAATGCCTTTAGATTATGCATTTGTTTTGCCTTTTTGCGAATACCCTTGTTCATTATTGTTGAATTTTTCCAAACATCCCTGTTATGTTGGACCTATAATGTCGCTAGATCTCTACATAAAGTAAGGTTGACAGCAACACTACAGAAATATTAACTAATGAGTTGTTGTGGTTTTGCACAAACAACTTTTTGTAATAAAAACTTCAGGAGAAAACCTCCCTCCTCCCCAAAACGGCTCATAAGTCATAAGACAGATTAGTTTTCATGAATTTACCGTTAACCTTACTTTCTAAATTGTACTCCCACCACGCAGTTTCAAATGATACTTTATATTAATTAAGAAAACTTCAGGTATTTATCTTTTTTACTTATTACCTTGTGAAGTTTTCAAGGACTGAAGTTGTCCTTCAAGTTCACTTTTTAAAAAGCTTGTAGAAACACTTTTAAATGTTTGATGAGCAATTTTATATTGACGCCTTTTGATATGAAAATGGCGAGTATAAGCTACCCCATCCTTGTCATTTGTGGTCATGCTTTTTAGAAAAACCAATATTAGTTCCAAGATTTTGTGAGCATTCATAAGTTGATTAATATTCAATTTTTTTCAACTACCGTTTTTAAAGAACCTGAAACGTTTGTAGTTGTGTTAATGAAAGTACATGGCCACCACACCCCCAAACACACACCACTGACAAACACCAGGCCTCCTGGCTCCCCCTCCCCTAGGAATGCCATACCCCTCCAAGTCCCCCCCACCCCCACCACCACCACCACCATTGAAAAAATACTGACTACACCACTGTTTCCATTACAGACAGTATTTCTAGGGGCAATTGGTACAGACATGAAGTTGAAAAGTGACAATAAAAAGTATTTAAAGGAGCCTGCTTTAAAATACCAATCTTGTACGTTCTTGTATCAGGTCTCGAAATTTATACATGGACTGCAGGCCCAAGGCCAGTAATTTTAGTACCAGGCCAGTACCAGGTCCGGTCGTTTCGTGTCTTTCAATACACTGTGTAATATCTTTAATTTAAAAAGAAAAACGATGTTTAAATATTGAGTTTGAGTCTGATAAAACTTCTTTCAGTTCTGTTGAGTATCTGAGTTTACTTACCCTTTAGACAATTGAGATAAATCTTCTTCAAGTGCTCGTACAAATCAAACAAAAATCACACGGTAAACTGTGTTGTCATTTTGATTCTGGTCTTTTCTCAATTTAATTTGGGTCTTGAATACAAAATTCTGGTCCAGCAAAAATTTATCAGCAACAGACCCTGTGGTCTTGTAGATCTCCCCCCCCCCCAATTAAAAAAAAAAAAACAGCGTATTTATTGCCTCAAATCCTCGGTGTGTTACATCTTTAAGAGTGGAGAGGGAGACTGGATATCTTGCTCCCGGCAATTACACCATGTAAGAGGATAAGGTGGAGGAAACATAGCGGCGACAGTAATTAATGAAGGTGTGTTTGTTGGTACAAGTGATTCTTTCCATTCATTAAGTGTGCCAACCTGTTTGCATGCATAACCGCGCATAAATATGGACTGCCTAATGAAGCCGACACTGCACATTTCACAATCTGAATTAGCCATGACAGTTTTTACGTAACTGAAAAAATAAGTAGCGGTTTAGGGTCTTCTTTGGTCTGAAGGACGAAGCCCCTCCCCTCCACCCTTCCTCTGAATATCGTGGGTATTACACCAGTTAAAATACTCTGCACTTATACTAAACGGTAGAGCTGTACTTTGGCAATGATCCTGAAAAGAAATTGTGTAATTTCTATCCGAAAGCCTGTTACGAAGACGGTAATGGTGGTACTAAGCATCCCGTGGAATCATTTTTCGTCTGTAGATTAGAAATCGATACAAATTTGTCTCCAAAGATTTGCCTCAAGGCGACTTTTGGAAATTCAAATTTCCTTGGTGCCCGATTGTGAATGCTGCGGCCGGAGATGTGGTTGGTACCCGCTGTCACCTCGCTAAACAAGGATGGGATCAACGTTTTTGAAAATATCGTGACAGGTTTTTTGTGTGCTGTTTAAGACACTGTTGTCAACAGACACTGTTGAAAATTTCACAAGTCACTTTTATTCTATCTTTATTGATAAATTGGCCTTTAAATCAGCGTTATGTTGATGAAAACCAAACGATGACCAAACCTTTACAAGGATTTATACATAAATCATCTGTCTACATGTACATTGCCGTCTGGTAACAAGACTACTTTAGATCTGAACACATGACAGGTAGACTACTAATTAGTATCACATCTGATGACTGTTATTAAGTTATTTCAAAACAATGATGGGGCAAGGAAAATGGATGACCAAAACTCATGCAATCGGGGGGAAAAACCATAGGAAATAACAGGCCTTAGTGACCTTAAGTCCCTCAAAATAAAACAACAGGTTTTTTAAAAGCAAAAATAAAACAAACAAAAAAACATATTTTACGGTCAAACCAAACAAGTAGTTAAAGGGTGTGTACATCATTGGTAAGGTTGAAAATATAAATGTTCACAGATTTGCACATATAACTTTCATGGTATAAAGATGGTCATGGTGGTAAACTTCCCCTTGAAATAGCTTTGCTTGAAATGCTATAATTTTTAGGAAATGGGTGAAACAATTAGTCTTTATCACGGAGATAAAATCTGATGTTTGAAAACAGTGAAAACTTAAAAGAGGTTTTTTCACTATTTTCTTGTAACTGCGATGACCGATTGAGCTTAAACTTTCACATGTTTTTTATTTCATGTATATGTTGGGTCATACACTGTAGAAACTGGTCTTTGACAATTACCAATGTTGTACATGTGCTTTAACAGCAGCAAATGCAGTTCTATATCGTCCTCAATTGTATTTGCTTGCCGTCCATGCTCAGTTTGTCATCCAGGGACCTCACTGTCTCCGGCGATAAATGTCCAAGCATTGACAGCTCACAATCTGTCCCACGACCCAAGTGGGACTTGAACCCTGTGGTCTCCCATCCAGCACCGGTGACTGTCAAGTGGTTCATCTGAACCGGGCTGATCCCTGTCACACAGCACACTATGTGAAGGTCTGTCTATAGCTAACACTTCCTCCGCTGACAAAGTATGCAGTTTTACGTACATAGTTTCTGTTTGCATTTTTCTTTAAACAAGCCCATTTTCAACGCTCTTGTTGCACCATTTACTGTTTTTTTATATGGTAATCTGACTTGAGTGTAAAAACAAACACATTGTCTGCGTGTAAATGGAAATATTGAAACATTAATATTATCACATTAAAGCTTATAAAATGTAATGTTTTACTTTGGTAATTTGTCATTTTTAATCTAGAAAGTCCAGAATACAAATTGGGGCACCGGGGGTAGTGGTGGTTGGTGGGGGGGGGGGGGGGGGGACACATGTGTAACCTACTGCTGGTTTATTTAAAGGCAAAATTATTCAGAAAGATACAAAGTCTCAGTTGAATACAGTGTCTACTTGTTGAATAAACCTGTCACTGTATTTTTTGTAAAGACATCGACTCCATCCAAGTTTAGCGAGGTGACAGCGGGTACCAACCGGCCCTGTTGAAGGCACCATTAGAAAGGACACCACACAAATTTCCAAAAAGGGACAGTGCAGACAAAAGGAAAGTTATCACAACAAGAAAAAAGTAAATGTATTTCATTTGAATGGGCTCAGCCCAAACAATCTGACCTCAAATGATGCATCAGTATTGTGGAATTAATTTGAAAACCTCAACCCAAAACAGCAAAAATCTCTTCTGCCAACAGTAGTATTACTAAAGTAAAACCACATCCTCAGTTCATAACATGGGATTTATTAACAGCTAATTACATTTACCAACCCCCCCCCCACCCAGAAAAAACTGATAAGAACACAGGGTTCAATTATGGGGGGGAAATCCACAAGACCGCAGGGCCTATAGCTGAAAATTTTCGCTGGACCACAATTGTTTTCACAATACCAGAATCAAAATGAGAATAAGCTTTCTACACAGCTTAACGTATTAGACTGCTTTTATTTGAACAAGCACTAAGACACATACAGAAGATTGATCTCATCTGTCATATTAAACAATATTTATCAGACTCAAAGTCAACATTTTATCATAATTTGTTTTTCGTTCAAGACATTACACAGTGAGGTATTATTAATCAATTGAAAAACACAAGCCCGCCGGACTTGTCTGGTCATGAGTTTACTGGCCCCAACGCTAAAACATCTCTAGCCTCGGGCCTGCGGTCCAGTGTTACTATCAAGCCCTGGAACACAGAAAACTTCCTAATTACAGTCCAACGTGAACATGGGTTTGTGAAGTCAAACTAAATCGCAATCCGCAATGAGCGAGGCCCAAACTCTTTGGTAACCTCGGGCCTGCGGTCCAGTGTTACTATCAAGCCCTGGAACACAGAAAACTTCCTAATTACAGTCCAACGTGAACATGGGTTGTGTGAAGTCAAACTAAATCGCAATCCGCAATGAGCGAGGCCCAAACTCTTTGGTAACCTCGGGCGTGCGGTCCAGTGTTACTATCAAGCCCTGGAACACAGAAAACTTCCTAATTACAGTCCAACGTGAACATGGGTTGTGTGAAGTCAAACTAAATCGCAATCCGCAATGAGCAAGGCCCAAACTCTTTGGTAACCCGTGGAACTCAAGAGTGTAGTAATTCATGATTCGGTGAACTATACGTGTGCAAACACCATACCAGTAAGTCTCTGGTTGTCTTGAATTGAGCATATCACACGCCCGGCTGACTGCATGAATAAATGTTCAATCGTTCACTTTGTAGAAAATTGACCTCCACCATCTGCATGATTGTGTAAAATCAACCGGCTACTCAAGTGCGCTGCAGCAGGGGCGCTCACTCTTCAATAACGACGCGTGGCTTTTGTTTTATTATTCATCGCCTTTATTAATGAGTATTGATGTCGACTCAAACTTCATCTCAGGGCAATCATGGAGGAAGAAAATAGCTGCAATTAAGTCGGCATTCCAGCACATGACGTCGAGATCGTTTAGGGCAATGAACCTGTTAAATATTTTTTTTGAATGAGTTTGTATAGTTTTCTTATGTCATAACGTCTTCATTATAAAATAATTGATACACTCAAATTCCCACAGGGACCTGCCTGTTACAAAACAGATGAAACTGTGAACAAAAATTCCCACTAATTTATTGGAGTTAAAAATGCAGAACGGGCCAGTAAAATAAGTATCATCTTGTATTGTTAAAGAGTGCAGTTAAAATTCCAAATTCATACTTTTGTATATTGGCTATACACTAACTCATGAATATTCATTCCACTATCCATAGTAAGCTGCCGTTGAAATAGAGTCATTTTAGACTTTGAGAAAGACTCTGCTAGGGTCGAAACGTGAGGCCATTAACAAGTTCTTTGCAATTATACCATTATAGGCCATTTTGGTTGGTAAAGCAGCATGCATTTATAGCTCATTTTATTTGTTTGTCAATTAAAAAGTGATGAATATTCATACCATATCCACATCAAAATTGACACTACATATGCATTATGTACATTGTAATGAATATTCAAGATTGAAACAAATTTACATACATTATGCACAACAACCTGTTTTAACAGGTTGTTGTGCATAATGTAGGTAAACTCAATGTATGCTAACCTAACTGATGTAATTATTGCATCATTTGGGGGGGGAACACTGTCATTTAGTTTTACCCTATCATACAAGTATGTGTCGACGAAAAATAATGCATCCCTTTTTTTCACCATTTTAAATAAATTTGTCAATAATGTGAAAAAATAATTCACAAGACCTTTTAATATTAATTTTTCTCTTTTGCTGAATAAGACAGAAAAATCACACATTTCTTCCAGAACAAACACAGTAGTCTAGCACTAACCTTGTTTTCCTCCTTGCTGTTCCTGGTGGAAGCCAAACGCTCGCAGTAGCAGCCCTCCAAGAAGATCCATCCAACGGGTCTCTGGGAGGTGTCACTCTCAAAGTAAAAAAGCAGATTTTGATACAGGGCGAAGAAACGCTGCTTCCACTTGACCGTGTCGGAGCTCTTCTTCTGCAGGTTACCGGCGATCATGTGGTCCGTCTTGGCCCTCGTTGCCAGGTGAAGGAGCTGGGATTCCTCGTAGCGTACAGCCTTCTGCATGGTGAGGATGATGGTGGTGGAGACCGGGTAGGTATATCTAGGTATAGTGTGAAGTTACAGTGCGTGGTGTGTGTGTGTGTGTGAGTGAGTTAAACCCTGTGCATACACAGAGAGAGAGAGGGGGGGATCGGTTTCTAGGGTAACCAGTGTAGACTACTTGTCATCGAGAAAAAACGAGGTCATGAAGTGCACGGAGGGGTCACCACTGTCGTCATTGCCGGCATCAGCGTCGTCATGGTCCTCATCAACATAGAACATCTTCCGACGACGACGGCACTACAGGCGATCTCCATCTCCATCCATGCAACCCCCCTAGTAATCACACGACGGGGATACAAATAGAGGCAAATTAGCACAATTAATGAAAGCAATGAACGCTACCTCATGTATGCACACGGCGAGCCGAACCACCCTTACAATCAGTGCCTACTGCGCCTACTGTTCCGTTCGGCAAGCGCAGAAATTTTTTATTAATCACGGATCGTATTAACCCCGATTCGGAAGGTGAGAAGAACACAACAAAAGCAGGAATCACCTGAATGTGGCCTCCCTGATATAGCGGAGGCTGTTCAACACATTGGCAAACACACACACACACAAATACAGTCAGTCACCGCAAGTTGACTATACAGCGCTGCAGGCAATGCATACACAACAAGAAAACACACCTCTGTATAGTCTGCAGCCCAGTGATACACACAATCGGAGATTATCCCTTCTGTTCCTCACTCCAAATGCGCGTGGCCGCACTCAATGGTTATTATTGGTGCGTCGCGTGGCTGGGCGGAGCCAGTATTATAAATCATCACAGCTCAATGACTGCAGTTGGACTTTGTATGCAGTATGTCTGGATTACACATTGATAAAACTGGTGTCACACACCGTTGAGTTATCGTGCGTATGAGAGCTCAACAGGAGGAAGGTGTACAACACAATGCCAATTATGTCCATTGACAAATATTGATTTCTTTTTTCCCCCATTATTTTCTCTTTTGTCTGCCGGTCGCTGTAATATAAATTATTTAAATTTAGGGTGCAGTGAGTTGTGCACAATGTCAGCACTCACGATTAAGCGACTTGACCGTATCACCACGGAAACATCCACTTAATTTTAAGCACATTTCAAGCTTGTTTGTGTGTTTTGTTTTTTTGGCTGAAAATGAATTTGTGTCTAGAACACCAGGATATTGTTCGTCTGCAGTGCATTCTAAAAATAGGTGCCACACTGTACAAAAAACAAAAATGCTCCTCGCATGAATCAGTATTCTGCTTCAGGCAGTGATTTTTTTTTACATGGACTTGTTGCGCTGCACTCAATCATTTTTTGTTGTCGTTGAAAGGTTTTATGAGCAAATCATTTTGAACATCATACCCATTGTCAATCTTGCAAAATATGTTTTTTTCTCTAGAAATTTGCTTTTGAAGACAAATAAATACACCAATTAGGCTCAAACTGGAGGCCAAGAACTACTAAAATATTAACTGATAAGCAGCCAACATTTGTAATTGTCAAAGAATAGTATCCACACTTTATGTGACCAAACATAAATACATGAAAAGAGAAAACCAGGGAAATTATAAGCTCAATCGGTCATCAGAGTCACCAGTCCAAATAATTTGGGGTTGAACAAAGAAAAAATGATTAGAGCGTGATTTGAACCAACGACCTCCGGATTAACGTACCGGTGCTCCACCAACTGAGGGATCTAAAATAAATCTTCAAATAGTTAGATTTGGTGGTGGGGATGAAGGAGGGGGGAGTGTAGATTTTGAGGGCCAGGCTAGAAATTTACACTGGACCACAAGCCCAGGCCAGTGTTTTTACCTTCAGGGCCAGTGAACTTCCGACCGGACAAGTCCGACAGTCTTATGTTTTTGAATAATAATAATAATAATAACTGTATTTATAAAGCACCTTTTGCCAAAGGTGCTGATATTTTTACCTGCCATGTATGTGGAGCTACGTTTTTAAAGTATGAGACCTATGCATTTATAGCACCATGTAATGGTATACAGTGTGCTGTGGCGCAATATGCTGCCAATCAAACCAGCATCACCGGGGCGAACCCCTTCTCTTTACGATAAGTGTACTGGGTTATTTTACGTGCATTACACAACACACGGGACCTATACGGCTTTACGTCCCATCCGAAGGGCGCAGCATAAATGGTTAAGTGTCTTGCTGAAGGACACAAGTGTCACGACCGGGACTCGAACCCACACTCTGCAGATCAGAAACACCAGAGGTTGAGTCCGGTGTTCTTATCCGTTCGGCCACGACACGCTACATAATAATACTTCACTTCATCTTTAATGTACAACATTATGTTCAAATGTTGGCTTTTGAGCCCAATAAATATCTTTTCCATTCTGTGGAGTACCAAAGTATTATCCGTAGATCAAATAAAAACAGTTTGATTGTGAGTAGAAAGGTTTTTTTTTCTTCTAAATGGTCTTTAAAACAAAAATTCCGGTCCAGTAAAAATGGTGAGCTGCATGCCCTGCGGTCTTATGGATTTGTTCGCCACATTTGAGCCCTGAAGGGGTATAGGGACAGGATGGGACCATCAAATACATCCATCTGGCGTATCTAACGAAGCGAACTTTGAAATTTAACTTGCCCACAGCCCTTGTTTTGAAACCTGACTTTTGTAATTTTCATTTCTAGCTGACTGAGTGGGCATGTTCTAGATATTGATTTATTTATGACAGGCTTAATGATTCATTTTTTTCATTTTCCGTGATTAACAAGAGTCAGCTCAAATTGGTATATTAGGCCCTAAATATTGACTTGAAATTTGCAATATTCTTGTCCAGTCAAGGATGTGAAGTATCATGACTCAGGCTTGAATTTGGGGGGGGGGGATGCACAAGATCACAGGCTTGTAGCTCAAAATGTTTACGGACCAGAACTGTTTTTTACAAGACCAGAATCAAAATGAGAAACAAACTTCCTGACACAGTTGAACATGCATTGGACTGTTTTTTTGTGTGTGTGTGTGTTTTTTTGTGTGTGTTTTTTTCAAGCACAGAGACAAAAGAGAATATTGGTCTCATTTGTCTTTATGGGTACTAAACATTACTTAACAGAATGGAGAAGTATTTTATCAAAATCAAAATCATCATTTGAACATAACTCGTTTATGTTCAAAATACTACACAGTGAGGTATTATTGTTCAATTGAAAAAACACAAGACCGTCCGACCTGTCCGGTCATGAGTTTATCAGCCAGACACTAGAACTACTGGCCTCGGGCCTGTGGTCCAGTAAAAATTTTGAGCCCTGCAATTATTCCAAATTAGGAAGACCGTCATAATAATAATAATAATAATAATAATAATACTGAGTTCTTATATTAGCGCTTCATCACACCAATTGGCGTCTCAAAGCGCTCAGTATTTTTTCTTACAAGGTATGCAGAGCTACGTTTTGAAGTATGAGACCTTAGGACACATGCTGTTAAAGGCAGGGTATACTTTCGGTAATTGTCAAAGACTAGTATCCTCACTTGGTGTATCCCAACATATGCATAAATTAACAAACCTGTGAACATTTTTGGCTAAATTGGTCATTAAAGTTGCAAGAAGATAAACAAAGAAAAACCACCCTTGTTTTATAGAATTGTGTGCTTTCAGATGCCTAATAAAGGTTTCATGCCAAAAGCCTTTTTCAGATTCAAATATTTCAGTGAGAAATTACCTCTTTCTCAAAATCTACATTGCTTCAAAGGGAGCCGTTTCTCACAATGTTTTATACCATCAGCAGCTCTCAGGTACTTCTTACCAAGTAAGTTTTTATGGTCATGTATTTCTTGAGTAATTACAAAAAGTATCCACTGCCTTTAAATGTCATAATGCTCATTAAAAAAAAACTCACAGCTCTTTAATTTACCCAATAGTTTCATACTGGGCATCCCATCACTTTGACTGAGTCTGTGAGCGAACCCTGCACAAAGCCTACGGTCGAATAAACCAATCATGCGTGAGAGAAATTTATCAAACAAAAAAATAAAACATCGCATCAGAAAAATGAGGTCACCAAGAGTTTAGACTTGACATGTAGGATCCAATGTCACAAATGATAAATTGCTTATATCTCTTGTAGTTTTTTTTTTTCCTTTTTCAATATCTTTCTAGTGGTAGTACCCTTTAATGCTTGCATGTCTACTTGTCTAGTCATTTTGATGAAAAAACATACGCATAAGAGCAGGTACATGGGGCTGTCACTATGTTATTGTGATACTTTGCAACAGACCTGGGGAATATTATGCGAATATGTTTAAGAGCATATTTTGATAATAATTATTTCTACCTGCACAAAGCTGAACGAACGTGTACATACGGAGACTGCGATGCAAGGATAATCTGGATTAATACTGTAGTATAAAACTACACACACTGGATAAGATTGCAATTCATGTGGATGAAGGTAGACCTGGGAGGGGAGGGGGGGGGGGGGGGTCTGACTAGAATAGAATAAATCAGGGATTGAATTTTACACTGGACAGCTGGCTTGAGGCCAGTAGTTACAGCATCGGGCCAGTAAACCCAAGAAGGGACAAGTCCAATGGTCTTGTGTTTTATTCAATTCAATATCTTTGTCTTTTAAAAAAATTTGAGTTTGAGTATCATGAATATCTTTCAATTCCACCGAGTATCACCCATAAAACAGAAGAGACAAATCTTCTCTAGGGTTTGTTCAAAATGAAACAGTTTATAATTTTGATACAACTGTGTTTGAATTTTTGATTCTGGTCTTGTGGTCTTTTCTCATTTTGATTCTGGTCTTGTGAATAAAATTTTGGTCCAGTAAACATTCTGAGCTAAAAGTTCTGCGATCTTGTGGATTTTCCAAAAAAATTTGAGCCCTGTAAATGTATTATCCACATTTCTGGAAGTGGGGCACATACTGTCCGTCTCTTTGTCATAAGTTGACCACTGTTTCTTCAAACACTGTACATGCCTATACTTTACAAACCACTAAACTCCCCCTAAAAAATAAAATTTGTAAATAAACCACCCATTTAATTGAATAGAGGTGAACCTCAGTGCTTCTGGTTCACATAGCAAGCACCCTTCTGGGCCCAATTCCATAGTGCTGCTTTTAAACAGTAAGCACATTTTTTGCTTACTGTAGCAGAAAAATTAGCTTAAAGTGTAAGCGTATTTCACAGGTTAGCAAGAAAAAAAGGCAGCCAGCTTGCGCGTTCACCATACATGTAGATTTGCATTGTTACATCATTGATTTTCATACAGTAAGCACTGGAAGGTAAGCATGCCTTTTCATACGCTGACGGTAAGATTATCACTGAGGAAAATGGAAACTCGTACAGTTTACAATCTCAAAATGGCTTTATGGAACTAAGTTGCCCTTTCATCAGAATGGAAATAGTTCATTTTGTCAGCCATGATCATCACGATTGTTCAGTTACAGTTATTTTTGATTGCTTTCCAGGCATTCAAGAATACATGGGCAACGACATGTACTATTACAAATGATGCATAGTTTTTGTAAGGAGTCTATGCATTTGGAAAAGGCAGGCCTCAATTTCGCCCAAGGCACCACAGCAATTGCTGCGGGTGCCCTTAAAAACCTTCAATACAAATTCAAACTTTCCTCATTGGGTGCGCTTTATTTGGGGGGAAATTGCCGTGCCCTTTTGAACACGAAGTTCAAGGCCTGAAAAGGTTTTTGTATTTTTCCGGGTAAAGGCATTTTAAAACATTCAGTTACATGAGGGAAATGTGAAATGTTACCAGTCAAATGAAACATTTCAAGAGGCACCAGGAGAAGTACAGTGTGTCTGGCCTACATGTACTTTTACCAAGACTGGTGTGGTGACTCATCAGGGCTTGCCCTTAACTTTAGTTTGTCATGTCACTAGTCCGTCAGCTTTTTTACTAGGTTGGGGTTGAACAAAGAAAAAATTAACTAGCGCGGAAAGAACGACTACCGGATTAACGTGCCGGCGCTCTACCAACTGAGCTATCTAGCTTTTTTACTTGTACATCTATCACACAAAATACACTGAACTAGCCAGCCGGACCACTTGGAGTGAATTTTGACTGGTCCTCAGGTGTTTTAACTGACATTTGTTATGGGAGAACGCTGGTTACTGTTGGCATCCATTCTACCTTACAAAGCTGTACACAATATTTTATATGGGCATGCGTTCTGCATTTACGCACTCGGCTTGTGTTGCTTCAATCTTACACCAACTGAGAAAATATCATTTAAGGAGAACATACATAACATAGCATAGAGCAAGCACATCATAATTATAGACCATGTGACCTTTGTTTACAAAAAGAGTGACCTTGTATATTCCAGGGCCTTTCTTGCAGGCAAGATACTGCACTGGTCGTATGGAATTTTAGTATTTTGTGTCACCATTTCCTCATAAACTAAAGAGTCATAAAAGTAATGTCACCACAGCTGAACAAGTTTTGAGATGTGCCCCCTTTCTTCATATCAAAAGTTGATCAAAATCAGACGATGCAATCGCCATTAATACTCAGATTTAACGTTTACTTCCATTGAGATGTGTACAAATCGTGCCTGCAGGACGGGACATCAAAGAGGACGCTAAACGATCTGCCGGCCAAACAAGCGTTTTGGATGATTTTACCGTCGCCGGGATGACGGGACCGGTGATGGTAAAATCATCTGAAACGCTGTTTCGCCGGCAGACTGTGTAGCGCCCTCATCGTGCCCCAATACTACTTGGACAAGAAGAATATACTTGTGTAGACTAGCATGCAATATTACAAACTTTCCTTCCTCCATGCTTACACAAGTAGTCAACATTATACAACCCATTAAATACAGGATGGTGGTCCCGCATATATAATCAAGCGAAACACTCTGTGTTCCAAATCGAATCCCCAACTGACGTCACTTTTTTTTCCCGACCCAAATAATAAGAAATTCTTTCTTTTATTACATTAAAAAATTGACTCTTACATTTAAATGGACAGTAATTAACACTAGTATGAGTAAATCTTTTCTTTTTCTAATTTTTTGGCTCCCAGGGAATTTTTGGGGGGGGAAATAAAATTCTGAAATTGCGTTCTGGCCAAAATAGCGATTGGGTGAATATCCACTGGGTAAGTAATAATTAAAGAGAGAGTAAACACTTGAAGAGGTAGATCTCAACACACAAATTTCTGATTCTGCAAATAATGACTTGGGCCTGAGACTAGGCCTAGTATTATATACTGGGGCGGGCCTACAGCATGTTAATTTTATCATTTGGTGTGAATATGTCACATTTACAAGATTAGTAGTTCGCTATAAATTTAAAAATTGAAAGGTTCTCTAGCTCGTATAACGGAAAGGGCTAGCCCATAGTCTGTCAGTCGCCATGACCTCGCCAAACGAACGGGATCGTGAACTAAGATGTTTGGGCCTTGAGTCAAGCATGGAGGTGTGAGTCAAGGAAGTGACAACAACTAACTGTGGATGGGTGTCCTCACTTCCATCCAAGATCGACCTGGCCGGGTCCTAATTTCTGACTGAAAACTTTCCTTACATCCATCATTCAAATCCACTTACCTCTGTTTATACAGGCAGGCCCTTCCTCTTCAACGGTGAATGCAATGATCGCCACAAGTCAACTCGAAAAAACGTTGATGAAAGTTCGACCTCTCAGCCCGTTCTTATTGCTCCATCCACAAGTCTATACTAAACAACACAAACACGCATGTGTACTGTGTGTGTGTTGCACTCACTCGGCTCGCTCTAGACGTCTCAAGTGTAAACATAAACCGATATTATTTCCCGGGCGTGGAAAAATGAGGGCGCCCTTCCGAGTTTCGTCTTCGGAGAGGAGAAAAACAGCGTAGGTAAATGAGGGCGCACTTCTTATTAATGGTCGGGGTCAAGCCCCTAAAGCTTCCCATATCAACCAATGCGAAAAGCTTATTATTAAGAAATACTCAACAAATATTGAACAGTTTCTCAGCCTCTTGAAAACAAATCTAACATATTTTTTGATAATTAAACTTCCTTTATTTCTTCTTAAATTTTTAGTAAAATAGCCGTTAAGCTTTTGAGCTAAGCTCTAGTAAAAAAGCTGTTTATAGCTTTTGAGCTAAGCTCTTCCAATAATAAAAACAACCCAGAACGAGTAAGCTGACAAAACTCCATCTCCCCCCAAAAATTACCCTACACTCTTTAGCAAAATATGACAACTTTCTAGAGGGCTAGTGTAATCAAAATGCTCAAGGTTGAAAACCCTCGGACTAGGCACATTGTCACCGCACATGCTGCCATTTTAAAATAATTATATTGTCTTAACCACATCGTACACACTGGTCAGCTCATGCCGTAAGATCGTAAGCTGGGACCATGCCGCACGTCCTAGAGGGGGTGTCAATCGAACATGGGACAAAGATTTGGTAAGAAAGGGCTGAAACAACTTTTTCAGCATATTGTACAAAGCTGGTCGGTCAATTGTCAATTTGCACGATGAAACAAATTAATTATGAAAATTAATTAAATTTAAGCAACAAAATAATCAGCTTAAGTTTAACCAGGCAATACCTGGACATGTGAACCTAACCAACACACTTATAAAGAAATTTAGGGGGGAAATGCAAAACAAACCGTAGTTTTAACCCATGGAAAAACACTTGTCTGGCAGTATAAAGCAGTTACGTTTGTCCCAAACAGATGCCCCGTTTGAGGGTTTTAAAGTCAACAACCCCAGGGGCAAAATATTGGACCATTTTTTTTCACCACTCCATAAAAGCCATGACCTTCAAATATTCGATTTACATAAAAAAAAAGTTGTGGGATTTACATTGAGGCTTGGCACGCACGAGTTTCTCTCTACTTAGTGAAGTGC
This sequence comes from Pycnopodia helianthoides, assembly GCA_032158295.1. Lineage (NCBI taxonomy): Eukaryota > Metazoa > Echinodermata > Asteroidea > Forcipulatida > Asteriidae > Pycnopodia > Pycnopodia helianthoides. The sequence goes on along the minus strand of CM063247.1, from coordinate 19,716,677 downwards.
ACCCCCAAAAATAAAACGCGTCAAAAATACTGGTTACAAAAAAATGATGACTTTCAATGTCGCTTGTTATATAAACAGGTCCGTATGCCTGTTTTTGTCATTGTTACCAGTTTAAAGCCAAAATGTCAACATTTATCTTTGTCTTATTATTAGAGGTCGAGTCAAAAACAAGGAAAGGCATAAAAGAAAATGGAGTCGCTCCTGGGTCGCGCAGTCATTAACTATAATTGAAATCAGCAGTAGCTTTTCTTTGACACAGCAATAAATAAAACTCACAAATTGACGATTTTACAGAAGCATAATAATCTTTATTTGTCAAATCACCATCATTATAATTGTAATCAAGGGCTATAAACTTTACTATCTAAAAACTTACTTAACACAGTTCACTCAGTATTTTTGGCAGTCGTTTATTATTATCATCTGTTTATTTTTGCTCTTGTGACGTAAACCAATCACAAACCTTTTTCAATAAAATACACACCAAACTTTCATACTACATTCTCATAAGTTTAAAATTTACATTAATAACACTCTACTATTTGTTTTCCCTTTAGAGCGCCGGCACATTCTCTGTTTCACGAACCCAAAAGTATTTCAAATTCACTCAGTCAGTTTCCCTTGTGGCTAAAATACTTGATACTTTTAGTTTTCTTTTCCGTGGGCCAACAATGCAACCGGTTTTTTCCATTTATCATCTAAGAAGTTAAAAAAAAAAAAAGTAACTTTGTAATGAACTCTTTGACAATAAAAGGATGATAGCATTGTTCATCACTGGCGACGAAAGATAACAGCAACAGCTAAAGAAATGCCATTCTGTTGACCTGAGGCATCAATGACAGTAGTAGGCCCCTAAATTGATATACAATCTACCTATAATTATTTACTATTTGTTTTTATTCAGAATACGTATGGCCTATAAAAAACAATCACTGAAAGGTATACTATAGGTTTTCCAGGGCCCACCCCGTAGAGCTGCTTAAGCACAAAAAGTAGCTAAGCACAAAAAGTAGCTAAGCACAACAATATTATGCTTACCAGAATAAGGTTAGCGGCCAAACTAACATGTCACATTGTGCAATTTGTGACTGGTGTCCTGATGATTTCTTCTTGGCAGAAAATTGTTAAGCAATTTGCTGCTTAAGCTGCTCTATGAAATTGGGCCCATGTCATTCGGCAAATAGGCGGCCAGTTTAAACTTCGCGTTATCTTTTTTAGCGCGAGACTGAAAGCCCCTCAAAGCAGTCATTCAATTTTCACTAAATGTGTAGTAAGCAATTGTTCTTTTGCTTCATGCGATTAAAACGAGATAACCATTCAATTCAGACATTCCAATTCGCAGCAGCTTTTTCGCAGAATTTAATATGCCAAAAAAAAAACCGTCTGATAAATTTAATTGAATATAATGCTAAATAAATTCGCATGCCTTTTAAAGTGAAATTGAATGACAGTTTCAACTGAAGAGGCAAACTAGCTTCAATACGATCGCATGTGGAAGTAAAACATGCTGCCTTTTGGCAGAGAATGACAAGGAAAGCTTATATTAATCACTCGAAGCATGAAACAACTTCAATTTATACAGTTTGGCACCTGGTGGGACGATCTGCTGCATCATAAAATCCTACCAATTCTATTGAAATCCACTAGTAGAATTTGTTTCTACTTATGCAAACCATGGGTAAAGCCTGGGTCGAACATGGCTATCAGATTATACACCATCATGCCGACATTGGGTAACATAGCAATGCCGTAGACGAACCCGCGGTACTTGGGTCGAAGGGAGTACGAGGCCCAGTAAACGACACTGGAGGAGAAAAGAAGAAACATTGAGGTGTGCAAAAACATGTTTGTTTGGGTTTGGGTTTTTTTTTAAAGCACAAAATGGCGATTTTTAATGCGTACGGCAGGTATGTGGTGGGATTATGCCTTTGACGATACAAGCATGGAATTTGGCAGTCAGAGTTTGTCATGAGAAAGATATTTGGCTATGACCATCGCATATTTATCCTTTGTAAAAAATATAGGTAGAAACATGCAATGGCAGCCATTTTGAAAATTGCTTGTTACTTATCTATATTTTTCTTCTTCAAAAGACAGATCTGCGATGGGCTTATTATAGCCAAGTATCTTTCCCATGACATACTCTGACGTGTGTCTTACTTAGATACTTGTATCGTCAAAGACACAATCCCTGAATAGCTCCCACTGACTATCTGCCCTACTGACAATGCGTATGTTATCTCAAAATAATTTGCATAAGTAGAAAGTCTTCTTTCTATTCAGCAAGATGCAATTCTATAAAATAGTTTCCATCTTAAATGCTGATGTGTTCCCCAAAACTCGATTTGTTTATTTATTTGCAAAATCAAAATAAAACATAACGACCCTTGCACAAAATTATGATTATCATTGTTGTTTTCTTAGAAAAAAAGAACAATAGAGAATTAAAAAGAACACACCAAATCCTGACTAATTAATACTTGATGATATTGTCACAAATTGTATTGTACGGTGGGTGTGTTGATGAAAACAAGAGGAACCGAATAAACATTTTGTCTCGTAACCAAAACAACGAATTATCAACCCTTCAATTAAATGATTTCAAATCAAGAAATTTAAACCAATCAACAATAATTTTACAATACCAGAAATGAAAATACGTAGACTGTACAACTGGGGTTCGGTGAACTTCAAAAATATAATCATCTTAATTAATGTGGCTGAAATAAATGTAAACAAAAAATTGTTTTGAGCAAAACAGAGGAAGAATATCGTGAACTAGACTTACCGACCAATCACCCAGATGCCGACGCACACAGGAACCATCTTGAGGTATTCATCCGGGATGAAGGTTACCATGACAACGGTATTAATGAAGAGCAGGATGTACTGCTCCATGGTGTGGCGCACGTAGTGTTCGGTAGCGACGAGGTCCTTGTCTTCCTTGCCTCTAAGACGTCCAACCATAAGAGAGAGGATGCCTGTAGATGCAAAAGAATGGTGCACACAGTCAAACTACGTGCGACTCAACATCACCGTGCCCTGATGTGGGACCGTGACCAAATGATTCACTTAATTGTCTGCTCCGGTTGGCTGGATGGGGGCTGGGGGGGGGGAGTTTCCCCCAATAATGTCCTTGCCCCCGGGTGCCCCCCCCACCACCCACCACCATTTGAAATGTTGACAATTGTAATAAAAATGACCAGAATACAATTTTGTGTAAGAAAAAAATCAAACGTAAATTACAACAGTTTTAGTTGGCCACACAAACAATGTACTCATTCAACTAAACTATTGCCTAAAACACTTTAACAACAACGCTAGTGCCCTTGATTTTTTTTCTTGTTGGAGAGTCCACTAGAACAAAGACCGCCCCAAATTAATCAACAAACAACCCCCGCCCCTCACACATACAAAACAAATAAATAAAAATATGAAATGGCTGCGACCGTTAACAAAATACAAATCCTTACACACAATTTTCATGGTGAGTCCATCTTTTTTTTAATTGACTATATTCGATCTACCGAACCTTTAATTTAAAATTATGGCTTTTTTGTTCAGATAAATTTTGTTTTTAGATAAAATAAGAGCTTTTATTACTATCGTCATATAGATGTGTGGTTATCTTATTAAGGTGACACATTATGATTTTGATATTTGTATTTGTTTTACTTAGTTGAATAAAACCGCGCTCAGCTTCAGTCACATAAATGCATTGTGAAGACAAAGTTAGATTTAGATACAGATTCAGAAGTAAATTCGATTTATCTTCGAGTAGGGTTTCGGTTGAAGTGGGGATGGGGTTTGGGGTTACAATGCTGGCACTTTTCATGAGGGTGGGTGATAGGGAATCCATACCACCATTATTCACTCGTGTTTTAACTGTGTTTGTTTGAAATGTTATCCATTTTTGTGTTTCATTGATAAAGTTAAAGCTGTGGAACCAAATTCGATCTTCCTGCCCACTGACTTCAATTAGAGTATGTAAGAAGTATTTAAAAAAAAACTGCTTCTCAATATGGTTAATGACAACTAGGAGTTTTAGATAATTATTACTTGAATTGCCATGTGACACAATTACTAATACCCCTTAGTTAAAGATGGACATTTTTTGCAAAATTGTAAACATTGAACTATCAGGTTATGATTTCATTAAATTAAATTATTTGATAACAAAAGCATATAATAAGTATTGCTTATATAATTGCTAGATGATTATATGTATTCTTTGTGAAGAGGGCAGACCTTGTACAAGCTTTGGCTGCTTGTCTGACCTCCCCATACTATTATTAAAGGAACATTACAGAATTGTTTTCTAACAAAACAGTTGCTGGCAGTGTAAGCACTTTATGTAATCCACCATATACATAAACTGACAAACCTGTTGAAGTTTGAGATCGATCGGCCATCTGGGTCACGAGAAAATAGTGAAAAAACGTTTACACATTTTGCATGAAATCATGATTGAACTAATGAATAAAACGCTCACTGAGCGATAAACTCCAATCGGAAAATTAGTTTATTCATTTCTCATCAAATATGGCATTTCAGACAGAAATAATTCAAGGGATGTTTTCTACTATCATCATCATTAGACCGTGTAAGTTTTATGTAAATCTGTGATTAAAAAGTATATTTTACAAGTTTTTTTCTTACCAATTCTGTAATGTTCCTTTAAATTCCGATAAAGCATTTCCCATTATTGTACTGCCTTATAGTATAAAAAAAATAATAAACCTGAAACCTGAAACTCACCGAGAGCGAACGGGACGATCGCCCAGCCCTGACACCTCAGAGCGAACGCGAGCCGCTCGGCCATGCCGAACAGCGGCGGCACCTTCACCGGTACGAAGAAGAAGCCCACGTAGGTCAGCACGGGCACGATGAAGAAGGTACTGACCGTCAGCATCATGCCGAAGGCACCCATGCGGGTCTTGGCCTGGAACTGGAAGGATCTGTCCAGGTCGGGGTTCATGTTGGGCAGGGTCTTCTCTGCACCGTCCTCGGAGGTAACCTTTCTCAGCATCGGGCCTGGCTTCGTCATGGCGTCCGAGTGTGAAGAACTCTCTGAACACAAAAGCGGTTTGATCACCAATACAAATATTCAGTGAGATATTCTGGATTTTCATACCGAGTGATAATTTCTGGGTTCTTATTAAATAATCACTAGAATTGTTAAACATTCGGACAACATGATCTCTGCAGATTACAAACAAAACTGTATACCTCTTTTTTAAGTTTGATAAATATATTTGGCCATAGGGTCATCGCAGGTTTGTCCTTTGAGGAAATAAAGGTAGAACAACAAGCAATTTCCAAATTTTCAAAATGGCTGCCATTGTTTCAAAGGACAGATCTTCAATGGACTTTATAGGCAAATATCGTTCTCATGACATACTCTGACTGTGTGCCAAATTTCAAGCTTGTATCATCAAACTCAAAGTCACAATCCCATCACCTACCTGCCTTATTATCAGTTCTTTTTGAAGGTTAGAATCACCTTCAAATATAACCCAATTTACAGCACACACAAATGAATGTATTTTAAAACCATAAACTTACTCTTGTTTAGTGTTTCAGCTAGATGTGTTGCGAGAAATGACGACATTCGTACACAAGGAGCTATAATGGGCCGTCGCATAGTGAACAGTAACAATCAGTCATGATCGATACTCATAATCGATAAATGAGTTGCGATAAAGAGTCCTGGAAACAGCTCCCTTTCAAAGTCAAATCCTAATATCGATTAAGTAACAATTGGGGGAATAATTCCCTCAAATTCGTGCGCAGCTAGTATTTTTACCCTATGTACAATGTAAGGACCTTCTCGTTTTGAGTGTATAATGAATTGTACATTCTAAAAAATGAATTGTATATTCTAAAAAAAATTGCCATCTATTTTTCTGGATGGAATAACATTTGATTGGATAATATAAGTGTTATTTTCAACAATAATGGAAGAATCGTTGGCTTTCGTTGGGTCTACTTTTTTTCAGAGCGAAACATCAAAATATGCTGAGTGAAGTGTGTGTGTGAAATTGTGCATAATCAAAAGGATTGAATATAGTGTGTAACAAAAGAATTTGGTTTGTCCGCTTAGCACTAAAAATAGGGCTCGATCGCAACATTCTTCATGCAACTTTGGCATAGCTCTTTTTACATTAATTCCACGGAGATATAGACCCCTTTTTTTTCTTTTTTTACAAACATTGGCCACCATTTTGTAGGGAAGGCCTTGAGTAGCTAAACATGTCCACAATTTGCTTGGCAAAAATTTTGCCATTTTTAGCAAAACATTACAACTTTTTTATGAAGTGTAAGTTTACCCCTTGTTTTTGGAAAGTCTCATTTATTTATCAGTAACAACTGATAGCATTATTGGTCAAATAAGAAACTGTTGTACTTTTTGCAGTGAAGGCCGCCTATACTTTTGCCAACCTTCTCGCGGCTGTAACGTTGCAAAAGAAAGGTCGTCTAGTTCTATGTTGCATTGCACCGATCAACGGTACAATCTTTCAACCCATCGTGCATCACTGCATCCGGAACCGGAACAAGAATTTGTACAAGCATCATCATCCCAGCGGTCTTGAATGAGACCGATTGGGGCCGAGCGATAAATAACACCCTGCTTGCATTGTCAAGACGCACCAAAAGATAGGCAACGTTCACCACATGAATTTCAGCTAGTGTACCAGAATTTTTAATGATATTTTACACCTTGCATTTCTGGACCTACATAAATATAATTATTACACATACAATTTACAATCAAACAATCAGTAAATAATTATCCATTAAAATAATTACTGTACAAGAGTAAAAGGCAAACATGGCTTCGTTTATATTACTAAACACGATTGTATCTATACGTTTTTAAAACGGTTAAAAAGAATAATATAAATGTATTCCTGTTAGATTATTTTCGCATCATAGACCAACCCCTCGTTTAATACATTTTATATGTTTTTATTTAAATTTATTTCTCGCCACAAACCGACGTATCGGGTATTTTGACTTTTTGAGAAAATCAACTGACTTAAAGTTGATGACACAAATTTGTCATGTCCAGTTCAGTTTGAAAAATAGACGTGTAAAAATATATACGTTTTCCAGATTAATTTCAGCAAAAATAAAATTCACACATTTCCAACTATTTTGATCAAAATGGGGTTTCGTTTCGACTATAGAACTCATTTTCGTTTTCTTGCACAATTAATGATTTTGTTCCTCTCATTCAGGTGGTGTCAGTCACTCTTTAAGTGATTAGAGTGATTTAGTTTGAGAGTTATTTGGAGTCGACGTCACTTCTTTAAAACAGAATTTGCAGACAGCCCAAACTGAGTATAATGGGGCATTTTCGACGTCCAATGCTTTGCGGCGAAGCCTGTGCGCAAGCGTGAAACAAGAAAACCGCCCGGATACGTCAGTTCGTAAAACAATAATTTTTGTTTGTTGTTTGAAAAAAAGTGCATGCGATGCACGCGGGTAGAGCGTTTTGGGGAAATCGTAAATCTTAGTGATAAATTGAATAATTAATTAACTAAATATAACTCTACGTAAGACCAATACATTGGACCCTGCCAATGAAATAATTATGTCAATTACATTCACGCATGCGTACAGGGCCCAATTTCATGGCTCTGCTTACCGTAAGCAAAGAATCGGCGCTCGCGGAAGCAGGGAATTCCGCGCTTACGTCAAGCGTATTTCACGGGTTAGCGGGGATTTTCGGCTTGTGCGCGTGCGTACTTCACGTTACTAGGCATTCCACGCTTACACAGCTAGCGCAGAAATTCGGCGCTTGAAAAGTACTCGGAGAATGGTCACCGCAAGCGCAGAATTCGGCGGTAAGCAGAGCCATGAAATTGGGCCCAGATTAGTTGGCAAACGCCGTAGAGTTGTGCACTAGGCAGACGCGTAAACGCGTGTGCGTCACGCCACCATCAGTCCCATACAAAAAGGCGCGATGTTCACTCATTTTTGCCAACCAGTATGGAGAGTGCGCACGCGCGACGTTCAATTTGTGCAGAAGGGTCTGGCAACACAAGGTTTTGTTAACAAAGACATGGACAAAATTTCGTCTTTTAAACTTTTTATATGAGTCTTTCTCAACGTTGTAATACTGAAAATGTAATCCCCTAAAAGATTATGTTTCAATTCATTAAAAGACGCATATAGTTATTTTAATATATTCATAATTATTTACATAAAACTAACGGGTACCAGGTTTTTTCCCCGGTAAAGGTACGAATGTAAACGAATCATTAACTCTTGTGTATACAAGTTCTCCTGAACTTATACAAGTTCTCCTGAACTTATACAAGTTCTCCTGAACTTTAAGCAATAAAAAGGTTAAAATAAAGGGGGTGTTTCCCCAATTTTCTTTTTATTATAATACATTTTTTTACCTGTCTTTGCGAACACATGAAGCAGATTTTTAAAGTAACACTGGATAACAACGTCAAATAACTCGCCACAATTACAAACCTGTCTCTTTACGCTCCAGATTTCTGTCTGGTCGAATGCTGGTCACTTCGGCACCTTCATTAGGCTTGGAGCCTAGCGAACTCGGCACAAGCACAAATACAAACTCGGCACCCAGTCCAAAACCATTGACGATATTTCAAGCTACTAAATGTTATTTTTGCAACTTCGGACCATTTTTCTGATTGGCCTACCTTACAAAATGGTGCCTTAATTTCATAAAGATTATTATAGAAGATGGGTATTTACACAATAAAGGCCCACGTCTAGTCATTATTTTTTTTAAATTACAAAACAACATTTTTAAGACTCTTCATAGAAAGACAAGGAAAATGAAACACAAAATTAAAGTTAGTCTAATCAGATTATACAAGATCCAATTTTAATAATTATACGATTGATTTAGAGAGTAAACTTTTTTACAACTGCTCCAACGCAGCCCCGGCGCGGTCTCCACCGGGAGTATCTTGATGGTCTTGACGGGAGTGACAGAAGTTGTCTTTCTCCGGCGTCCCATCTTGGTCAAACATACCCGGACGAGCAAGCCACACTGTTCCACAAACTCAAACACTGTCAGAACAGACAGGCCGAGCCAGAGTCCAAGCTGACCGCCGATGTCGCTCAACAAATCTAAAGGCTGTGGAAACAAAATGTTCACATTAAAAAAAAAATGTTCTCGGTTTTAAACTGGTGTGGCAGGAGATTCTGATAGATACATTTTCGTCTGATAGCGCCCTCTTTTGAACAACTCCCTTCAGCCCATGTTAAACCGTATGTGTGTGCACACCGGGGACAAAATTCCATGTACTGGTAAGATAACCTAGTACCGCTCTACAGCCTTTGACACAATGCCAACGATATTTTCTTCAATTTTTATAAAAGCCCACATTGACCTTATATTTTAAAGACACTGGACACTATTGGCAATTGTCAAAGACCAGTCTTCTCACTTGGTGTATCTCAACATATGGATAAAATAACAAACCTGTAAAAACTTGAGCTCAATTGGTCGTCGAAGTTGCGAGATAACTTTGAAAGAAAAAACACCCTTGTCACACGAAGTTGTGTGCTTTCAGATGCTTGATTACGAGACCTCAAATTCTAATTCTGAGGTCTAGAAATCAAATTCGTGGAAAATTACTTCTTTCTCGAAAACTATGTCACTTCAAAGGGAGCCGTTTCTCACAATGTTTTATACTGTCAACCTGTCCCCATTACTCGTAACCAAGTAAGGTTTTATGTTAATAATTATTTTGAGTAATTACCAATAGTGTCCACTGCCTTTAAGTACCAAATGATCGTCAACTGCACGCGCATAATATAGCAACAAATTGTGTTGGATGGATGAAGGACGGTTTCGAGTCACTGTATTATTGATTAAAACGTTGGGGGCCTCCGTATTTTGACTAATATATATAAATCATTCTCTAAAACCCTCCTCTTTTTACACTCTAAAAACTCCCGGGTCAGCATTGACCTAGACTTGACTCAAGTCCCAAGGCCCTTCCTTGCCTCATCGTCAGAAAACTAGTATTTTGCGCTATGCATTCCCCGAACTGTTCCTTGATCGCCACCACAATAGCTACATTTTGTCGGCGAGGGCCCACTGGTAGTATATGTTTGAACTGTGGCTGCATGCTGGCGCGTTACCTGTGTGTTGGGGACCTCGCACGAGAAAGGGACTTGAATCAAGTCTAGCATTGACCTGGATTCTGGGTCCTGTGGTTACCTGAACCATTGCTGGGTCAGTATGACTCGGAATCTGCGTTAAAATGACGCAGAATGGGATCAAACTGGCGCCGAATCCGAGTTAACATATTTTGTTATTTTGTTCAACCAGTTTCTGTGTCATCTCGACCCAGAAATGGGTCATGCCCCTTGATTTTTAGAGTATCTGAGATTGTATAATACTGCATTGACTAGCACCTACGGCTCTGGCTTGTTCTTCACGTGAACAAGAGTTAAATCAAATGATGCCCATATGATGCAACACCCTCAGCAACAGCCGCATCCACGCCGCCAATTGGCGGACAGGGCCTGAAGTAAAAATCCAGTTATTATTTGTGTTTTACCCATAATGTACCCATAAGGTCCAAGCGCCTCATTCCAGCGCCCCACCCACAGCCCCTTTAAGAATAGCGTCACTTACAGCGTAAGCAGGCGACTGTTTGATGTATTCATAGTTGAACTCCTGAAAGAAGACCTCAACTTTGGCGATGTTTTTCCTGTTCGGTGATAAAAGAAAACAACGACGACACAGCAGTTTTGTAAGGGACCACTAAAAAGTCAACCTATAATCCGTATAACTTGAAACGACTCGACATAACTAATCGTATACCATGTTAGGCCAAATAAAAAAGTAACATGTTTAGCGTCCCCGCTCGCTTCCTTATAAGGGGCCGCCTCCTTTTTTCTCCTTTTTACAATCTCTGACGATTTTTTTTAAATTTTAAATAAATATGTTCGTATTTTTAGACTTTAGCACACCGAAAAAAACACACCGGAAAAACTGGCAACCATCTTGAAAAATAGCCCGGCCGGTTGTTTTGAAAAATGTGTCGGGCAACCATTTTTGAAAAAAGAAGAAAAAAGAAGAAAAAAGAAGAAGAGGCCCTCCTCCTTCCTTTTTCAAAAAGGCAGGACGCTAAACATGTTTTTATTTTTTGTTTTGCCTTATTTCTATGAAACTACAAGATAAAATGAATTTTCTCTGGTTTGGGGGTAGTTCCTCTGGTTTCAGGTCTCCAGCACCTGACAGTATTTCGCCAGGTCTACATAAGGAACTTGGATTTTGTGATTTTTTTTAACCGATTTTTTGGAGTACACCAAATTTGTTAACAAAAAATCTGTTAAAAACAGTACCATGGCATTATCGAGTGTTAAGAATTATTTTTTAACTTACTTGACCCAGTCTCTCCGTGAGTCATTCTTTCGTAAGTTCGACCGGACCTCCTTGTTAAGATCGTTGATGTCACGGAACAGTTTGTCCTGGAAACGAGTCAGTTAAGAGAAATGTGTTAGAATTTGTCTTCCCCCCTCCCCCCATCACAACCAGAAAAGGCTCTACACGGCGCTATAACCATTCAACCTGTAACTGCCGGTGTCATTGGGAAATCTGGAGTTATATAAACAGGCATAATGAAGCTAAACCACGAATCACAAACACCGTGCACGTTCTAGGGGTAGGGGTAGGTAGGGGCAGCGTAGGGGAAGGGGTAGGGGGTAGGGTGAGAGATTAGGGTTATTGTTAGGGGTAGGGTTTAACAAAAACAATTAGGGCTACCAGCTGAGAAAGAGGGAACCAGTGGCAGCTACCATAGAACGTGCTTGGTTGTGGTTCGTGGTTTAGCTTCATACGTCTGTTTGGTTATGCCTCGAAATCTGTCCCCCGCAGATTCTGTCCCCCAAACGGGAAATTAACATGGGCTGAGGGAGGATGATTCAAAAGAGGGCGCTATGAGAAGAAGCTTTTACACAGTTCGCCGTATTGGGGGGGGGGGGGACCCAGAATTTCCGGGGTGACAGAATCTCCTGTCACACCGGCAAAAGTTACTGGTTGAATGGCTTCTGACTGGTACCCCCGAACAAAGATTATTGCAAAAAATAATAGGGAGAAAGTCAACATAGGACTAGATATAGATAGCTCAGTTGGTTGGGCACTGACATGCTAAATCCGGAGGACGTTGGTTCGAGTCCCGCTCTAGCAAATATTTCTTTGTTTAACCCTCAGGAGTTGGGTTTTTTTTTTCGAAAAGAAAGAGAAATATTTTGTAAAAATTTAATAGCAAATTTTTGTTTTGCTGAAATTATCACGGATTCTGTTTTCGAGATTAGGCCTAGATGGTCATTCATCCAAACAAAACAAATAAGAATCGAGAAGGTTAAAATTCCCTAGTATATCAATACTGGTTTTTACCTCATATTTATCAGCAGGCCATACTGCTGAACTAATAGAAGTCAGGTAGGTTGTCTCGCTGAAAAAAAATCAGAAGAAAAAATGCAGCGAAAGTTAGTACAAGTGGCGAAGACACTTCGCTTAACTCAATAATAATAGAAAAGATTCACAAACCAAGTGACGTTTCCAGTGACATTCCATGTCATTAACTCTCCCTATGAGCTCTGGTGTGGCTAACAAGTCGACGTTTCGACCAGTGTGCTCTAATGGTCTTCAGGAGACCATGCAAGCACACTGACTGAAACGTCGAGCTGTTAAAACAAACTGCTCTTTTCAGAACCGCCACAACTCATATGAAGAGTTAAATGCATGGTGTCTCTGTAAACCTCACCTTGTTGTATTTCCATCATGCAAACATTCAAAATCCTACTCACAATGGCACAAAACTAAATCTGTTTATAAAGTTTGTGTTATAATAAAGTCAGGTAGAAGGCAAACATTCAAAATCCTACTCACAATGGCACAAAACTAAATCTGTTTATAAAGTTTGTGTTATATCTCAGTGGAGTAAGATAGCCTGCTCCGCCATTACAAAGCACGGGGAGTATGTTGACTGTTGACTTCGAAATTCTTGTATTATTTTTGCCTTTCAACTTGGAAGAATGTGAGCAACAGTTACCGAGGATGATAAAAGTTGTGACTTAACACTCCGGTGTGCCATCAGGGACTTTTTAAGTGTTTGTTAAAGGAACATTACATAATTGGTAAGAAAAAAACTTGTAAAATATACTTTTTGATCACAGATTTACATAAAACTTACACGGTCTAATGATGATGATAGTAGAAAACATCCTTTGATCTATTTCTGTCTGAAATGCCATATTTGATGAGAAATTAATAAACAAATTTTCCGATTGGAGTTTATCGCTCAGTGAGCGTTTTTATTCATTTGTTGAATCTATAAATTCATGCAAAATGTAATCGGTTTTTCACCATTTTCTCGTGACCCAGAAGGCCGATTGATCTCAAACTTCTACAGGTTTGTCAGTTTATGTATATGGTGGATTACATAAAGTGATTACACTGCCAGCAACTGTTTTGTTAGAAAAGCAATTCTGCAATGTTCCTTTAAGCAAAGTATTAACAAGAAAAAACAAACACTCTGAAATGTCCTTATGTAGAGCTTCAACTTTGAAAGCACCCGTTGAAGTTTGACTTTACCTTCGTTGTTTGTATAAGTCAATCTCAAGTTGGTCGACAAGACTCGACGTGTCGGTCAAAATGAAAATTACATATGACACCAGTATTTTGTTTGGCCGAAGAAACATGACTTACTTGCATGGTTGATAGCAGTTGCAGTTCACATCATCCGTCTTGTACTGGTCCTCGACTACTTTTAAACAGTCTATAGCGGTGAGAATACATGCAAGGTATATGATCAGTCTATTGTTGTTTTTTTGTTTTCCAGTCTTCAGTCCATTCCCAGATAGCAAGCTTACTTCTTGTTGGGTCAATGTTAGCCTTTTGTCAAGGCCATCGTGGCTTGAACAGCTTTGTAAACAGTGGAGCGACTGGAACGAGAGACCACACGCGCGAGCCGAGTGGCGAAGCCACGAGGGCCTTTTCCAACTTGTTTGCGGTTTTTGTAATGAAATATTCATGAAGTATGACACGTGCGTTATGCATTTGTTTTGACTTTTGCTACCGTTTCGGGTAGCAAAAGTCGAGATTATAAAGAAACACATAAGAAACCGCAAACAAGTTGGAAAAGGCCCTCGTGGCTGCGCCACTCGCGTGCGTGGTCTCCCATTTCAGTCGCTCGGCATCGCAGCTCCAAGACACGAAGGCCTTGACAAGGCTAGGTCAATGTTGGATTACGGACAGAATTGGTTGGTGTGGGTGTTTCATTTAGCTTACTACGTTGGCCAAACTTGTGGACAAATTGTCTGACGCTGTGCACAGCGCCAGACAATTTGTGATAGCGAAACAGCTCTGTCGCAATGCGAGACTACTGCTCTCGCGACTACGGGACCGCCCCTTAACCTTCCAAACCCCATACCGAGTGTTTATTACCCTACAAAACCCTCGAACTGTCAAAAACGAATCCTAGGCCTTCCAGAGGCTCTGTCCGATGGTAACAAGCCATGGATACGGATAATTTATAATTGTTATAAGGATAATGGATAATTGTTTTACCAGGCTGGCAAAGGCCGTGACCCCTGAGACCAGGGCTATACGCATGCACAGAAGCTCCCGCCGGAGTTGAGGCATGCATTAGCAATGAGAATTTTCAGGGTGAACAAACTAACAACAGACTCGATTTTTGTTTGTTGCGTGTGTGCGTAATTATGTTGGGGGGGGGGGGGGGAGAGAAACAGTTTTACCTTCCTCGTCTACGTAGCATGGGTACACGGCATTCTCTGGCGAGTTTGGATAGTGAGGATCGAAACATTTGCACTTATCAATGACTTCCCTTTGATAACAGCTACGTTCGCAGACCTGCACCAATGGGATATAAAGTATAATAGTTCCTTAAAAACAAACCATTGTCTACATAGGGGGTACTGCGAACTATTCTTTATGAGTTGACCCTGTACAAAGGTGGGACCAGGACCCCGTATCTCCATGATATATCCAAAATAATGAGAGTGAGTGGGGGAGGGGTCTCTAGATGGATTGCACATGACGTCATTGACCGCCATCTTTGATGAAAAACAATGGAAACGTGAACGCGTGTACGCGCGGCGCACAACTCTCAGCCAATGATAGCCTTTCACGCGTGCACGTTTCATCAACGATGGCGGCCAATGCAAGAGGTCTATCAATGCGCGTGTACTGACTAAAGATTCCGTTTGCCTGTCACCGTTTTGTGTGGTGTTAATACTCGAGTACAAAGAAATATCGAGTACCGATTCTAATCATACTGAGATGTACTCATATACTTTCTTTTGTTCATAAAACATCAGTATAGTGACATTCATCTCGCAGAGATAGGGATGGGGCAAAGGGGGAGGGGTCTGGGAGACAGCATTTTTAAAGAGGCTTTGCTTCCTTGCAAGTTACACAATTAATTATGTTCAAAATCAAATGTTGAATACCTTTAAACTGTATGATACATTATAGGTCTCTCTGAAGATATTATTGTAACTTGGATGTCTTAGTGCAGTTACTGTAATACGCCTAGACGTGCAATACTCATCTGGAAAACAAAACAAAACACCTCAAAAAATCATAAACAATATTATGACTCAATAATCATGATACCACCTTATCGATCCACAACGTCACTATACCAGCACTTAGGAAATCTTAAAGGGCAAAGGTCGTTCAATGATATAGATACTCATAATGTTATTTGCAGTATGGATTCGTGTTGTGGTCATGTGCGGATCTACTGATTCATGCGGTGGTCAAGTGCGGGTCTACTGAGGATCTACTGATTCGTGCGGTGGTCAAGTGCGGATCTACTGATTCGTGCTCAACACCTCAAATCAATACTGATTATGTAATCAATCATCATGATACCCGTATCGTCCAAATCACTATACCAGCACTTAGGAAATCTTAAAGTGGCAAGGTCCTTCAATGTAGATACTATAATGGATTCATACTGATTCGTGCTGGTGGTCAGTGCGGATCTACTGATTCATGCGGTGGTCAAGTGCGGATCTACTGATTCGTGCGGTGGTCAAGTGCGGATCTACTGATTCGTGCGGTGGTCAAGTGCGGATCTACTGATTCGTGCAGTGGTCAAGTGCGGATCTACTGATTCGTGCGGTGGTCAAGTGCAGATCTACTGATTCCGTGCGGTGGTCAAGTGCGGATCTACTGATTGTGCGGTGGTCAAGTGCGGATCTACTGATTCGTGCGGTGGTCAAGTGCGGATCTACTGATTCGTGCGGTGGTCAAGTGCGGATCTACTGATTCGTGCGGTGGTCAAGTGCGGATCTACTATTCGTGCGGTGGTCAAGTGCGGATCTACTGATTGTGCGGTGGTCAAGTGCGGATCTACTGATTCAGACCATTCGGAGGATTTTAGACCATAATTGCCGTACTCTTCCGCACCCAAAGTTTTAGGTGTGAAAAAAAGTATTCCTTAAAATTTAAAGAGGACTATTAACAAAAATGGGGGGGGGGGGAAGGGACAAAACAAAATAAAAACAGAACTATAATAACAGCTGGAAATGTACTACCAAAATGGCGTTCATTTGCTTCGATCGTGTATAAACAAAATTAACATACCACAAGAGTGTTGCTGAGGATGTCCCATAGTTCAACGCCGTGGCTGTAGCTATAGCTGCCAAATGGGGGACTTTCGAGACGCTAGGTGGCAGCAGACTTACCAGGTTAATCCATTGTTCTTGGCAATGTGGGCATGCTTAGAAACTACCTAAACAATGGAATTTTACCTTGTATGTCTGCTGCCACCTAGCGTTCAAAAGTCTCCCATTCGGACATGGCCTTACATCCACTTACGATACGAACTGCCACGGCGGTCTGGAATCCCGGCGAGATTGCGATGCCGTCGTCCTCAGGGAAGGGCATCGTGTTGCGGTCATGCACGACGAGTCTGAAGCCCGCCGATTCGGTTATCTCTGGCATGTACTCATGCTGCTCTACGAACAGCCGCATGGATAAGCCTGCAACCAGGAATACCACCAAAAATTCTACTTGAACTGGTAGGCTAAGCAGAAAATATTACACTTATTCATTTTGCGGTAACACCATGGGATTATCTCGTTTATGAGTTTTGGTTCTCTGAAAGGAAACTGGTGGTGTAACAACTCGACGTTTCGATCAGTGTAATCTGGTGATCTTCGCAGGAGATACTTTCGATGTCAAGTCGTACAGAAAATGGTTATTGGAAAGACCAAATTAGCGGGAACCATTCACCGATAGTATACATCATTATTTTATCACATTGAGCTGGTAAACAAATTTATCGGGTTACCAGCAAAAATGTGGCAGTTATTTTGTACAATATTGCAGCCGTGCTAAAAAAAAACACGACTGGGATGCTAATACTTTCAGTGTTACTTGATATCTGAAATATGCATATGACGTCACACTCTCGACAGCGCCCTCACTGAGGCAAAAGGAGGCAGATCATTCGACGATGGCTTTTCTTGGTGCGTAAACATGACGGTGCACGTGACCTCAGCGTACCAACAGCTTTGCGTGATATGCAAAGGGTATACTTGTCTTTACGTGAAATGGAATGAGTTAAAAATACATCAAGCTAATCTGGAATATTCCGTTTCACGTTGTGACATAAAAGGTAAACAAGCGTCATTCCGACTTCAAGTTCACCTAAACTAGCAGTTCAACTCACCGTAAAGGGGTCCTGGTCGGTCTGTTGTCAAATCTCTTTTTGTGAAATTGTTGAAGGTGTAACAATTGCCATATTTGTAATGGGAGAAAGAGGTGAAGTTTCTGCAAAAAAAAGACAAGCATAAGCATCGAATACAGTGAAACACGTCAATTAACAAGACCCCGGGTCGCACGACCCCGGGTCGCACGACCCAGGTCGCACGACCCCGGGTCGCACGACCCGGTCGCACGACCCCGGGTCAGACGACCCGGGTCGCACGACCCGGGTCGCACGACCCCGGGTCAGACGACCCCGGGTCGACGACCCCGGGTCACATCCCCAGGTCACACGACCCCGGGTCACACGACCCCGGGTCACACGACCCCGGGTCACACGACCCCGGGTCACACGACCCCGGGTCACACGACCCCGGGTCACACGACCCCGGGTCACACGACCCCGGGTCAAACGCCCCCGGGTCACACGACCCCGGGTCACACGACCCGGGTCACACGACCCAGGGTCACACGACCCCGGGTCACACGACCCCGGGTCACACGACCCCGGGTCACACGACCCGGGTCACACGACCCCGGGTCACACGACCCCGGGTCACACGACCCCGGGTCACACGACCCCGGGTCACACGACCCCGGGTCACACGACCCCGGTCACACGACCCCGGGTCACACGACCCCGGGTCACACGACCCCGGGTCACACGACCCCGGGTCACACGACCCCGGGTCACGCCCAGATTTGCCAGGTCTTTTGAGATGAATATATGTGGGAACGACATTGGTTGCCATGGTGGAGGGCCATTTGTTTGTGTGTGTGGATGTGTGTGTGTTCACACATACATACGAAGTGTGGAACTGGGAACAAAAGAAGTCCACACAATGTAGGGACTTGAAACACTATGTGGACTTACAAACGTCCTTACAAACGTCCTTATGCACATGACGTCGTTTGAGTAGGGCGCCCTCGCCCATATAGGTCAAAAGGAGGTTGTTCATTGGCCAGTCCTTTGCGCTGCGGGTACAAATCTGTGCGTATTCATTGTTTCGTCATCGGCTCACCTCTAAGGTGGCAGCTGGATGACGTCAAAGCATAAGGTTTATTATCATGGACATCAGCATACCAACTATACTTTTTCTCACATTATTTTATCGACTTAAAAAAAAAATTCAACAAAGAATCTCACGAGGGTGAACAGGGGTATCCTCTCCATTTGCAGTCCAGTAGCATGGTAGACAGGCTGTGACCCATATCCTTCCGGTCCTCATCCGTTAAGTTGGCCAGCGCCGCGATCAGTTTCTGCTCTTTGAGGTAGCTCTCGTCTTGATCACGGAAGAATTTGTCGCCTTTCTCCCGATCCGACCATTCTTTAAGACTCTACACACAATACAGGACAGGGAAGAGAGGTCAGGTTTTTAAGCTTTTGTTTTGAGACAAAATGTCTAGTGCGCGGCCTTGAGAATAAAAAAATGTGCTATCCACGATGTCACAATCTGCAATAATCATCCTTTTCGTTGATATTGTTATTGAATAACAGATTATTCAGAAGTGATCCATCTCTTGGAGGCAATAAGTGCCTCTCGTTAACGGCTATCTCGTTAAGGATGAACACAATAGTTTTTGAAGGCATCGAAATGCTTTTTACTGATTAAAAATGGCTAAGTTGGTTAATAGAAAGAAATTACTTTTTGGGTTAAAAATAAGCGTGGTGTTCATAAGATCTAAATTATTTCACCGTGATTAGCGCGCGCTACCATTAGCTGTGAAAGGGGGGAATGGACTTGAATCGTTGACGTCATCACGCCGCCATCTTTAGAGGTAAAAAGATGACGTAACATTAGAAAACGCACATATTTGTACGCGCGGCGCACAGAATTAGCCAATGAGAAACCTTATTTTGACCTCTAGCCGAGGGCGCCCTACTCAAATGACGTCATATGCATAAGGTCATAAGGTCTATTAAAAAATGATCACTATCCAAGAATGTCATTGAATTGACCAACGCGTACCAATGACTATCTATGGTTTGTATGTTGATGTTACAATTTTCTACACTAACACGAGCTGGTAAGCGTTTCCTCCTACCGCATGCTACAGAGTATCGCTTTGGATGACTAAGCGGTCCAGTAGCTTTGTTTATCTGCCCACATTCGCACAATTTTCGCTCACCATCTGGCGAATGTGGGCAGATAATGAATTTTTAAAGAGCAATGGGGATAGGGGTCTCGATGGGGGCGGGGAGGGGGATAAATACTCAAACCATGGAGGTCATCGAACCATAACACTCAGAACTTAGGAAGAAGAGAACAGACCTTGGCTTCCTTTATAATGCACGGATGTGATTAAGTTCTAGTTTGTACACTTTCTTAAAAACTTACACTTTCGTAAATAAAAAAAAAACATTAAAAAAACCTAAAACTGTGGAAGATTTGAACCACTGAACACTGCGTGCGCAAAATCATCTCGCCGGAGCGCGTGATCTGGCTACCAGCTGCAGCCAATCAGCAGTCTCCGTTGGGAGGTTCCGCCTTTGCTTTATTTCTGAAATTCGTTTAATTCCGAGTTGTTCGTTTATTTCGCTGTTGTTTTGTTTGGCGCGCGCAGTGGATTCCTCGCTCATCATGTTTTCGCATTTGCTTTGTATTGTAAAAGTGCCATTATTTTAAAGGGCTGGAACATTACAGAATTGGTTTTTGCTAACAAAACAGTTGCTGGCAGTGTAAGCACTATATACATAAACTGACAAACCTGTAGAAGTTTGAGATCGATCGGCCAAAAATAGTGAAAAACCGATTACACATTTGCATGAAATCATATAGATTCAACAAATGAATAAAACGCTCACTGAGCGATAAACTCCAATCGGAAAATTAGTTTATTCATTTCTCATCAAATATGGCATTTCAGACAGAAATATTTCAAGGGATGTTTTCTACTATCATCATAATTAGACCGTGTAAGTTTTATGTAAATCTGCGATCAAAAAGTATATTTTACAATTTTATTTTCTTACCAATTCTGTAATGTTCCTTTAACATAACAAATATGTTTACCCAGTGTAGCATAATTTGTTAATCAGTGGTATGGTACACAGCATTATTGTATCAAACGATAATGTTAAAAACTGTTGTTTTGGGGTTTTTTTGCACTGAAAGTCGCCAGTGACGAATTCCCTCACTGCGAATTCTCAGGCCTCCGTTTTAATTGTGTGTCATTACATTTCGTCGTTACCACAGTCCAACAAAACGTTCACTTTCTTACTAATGGCTGCAATTTTCAATTATCAGAATTAAGTGTCAATTATGTACCATGACACCGGGTTGGACCTCTTTTAAGAGAGTGCAGAGCGACAGATAGACGCCTCGGAGGAAAAAATTTAAACGGGGGTGCCTCATACTAAATATTATCATTACCTAAACTGACTTGTGAAATGGTCTTAGCCTTTAAAAGCAATTACGTGCCACGGCACTGGATGGTACACGGGTGCCCACTTCTATGACGTAAATCTATTGTATTTCAATATTGACGTCTTACCGGTTCGCGAGTTTGTATATACGCTATTCAAAGTTTGATGTCAAGTGACCGTTACTCGAAACGTATGACTTTGAAAAAGCACACAAATTATACTTCATGATATGGAAGAGAGCTATTAATTAGGACCCAGGTAATGGGTTACACAATCTCAAGGGAGCCGAGATAGCTTGCAGTAATTGCCAGTTTCCATTAAAATTATTTTAATTCACAGCTATCCCCTCCCACTACAAAAGTAGCAATTACGATGCAAACAATTACATAAAGAGTGCCCTTGTAAGTACCAGTACCTTTCTGGCAGGCAAGATTCTACACTGCTCGTATGGCCAGTTTTGCATTTTGTGTCGCAATACCCACGTAAGTTCCGGAGTTACAAAAGTAACAGCTGAACAAGTTTTGAGATGTGCACCCTTTCTTCATATCAAAACTTGATACAAATCAGACATTACAATCTCCATAAAATATAAGATTTAATGTTTTCTTCCATTGAGCTGTGTTCAAGAAACTACATGCCCTTTGGCCCTTTTGTAAACATGTGACGTCACAGGTTGCATGGTTTAAAGGAACATTACAGAATTGGTTTTTGCT
This sequence comes from Pycnopodia helianthoides, assembly GCA_032158295.1. NCBI lineage: Eukaryota > Metazoa > Echinodermata > Asteroidea > Forcipulatida > Asteriidae > Pycnopodia > Pycnopodia helianthoides. The sequence goes on along the minus strand of CM063247.1, from coordinate 19,694,848 downwards.
AACAAAACAGTTGCTGGCAGTGTAAGCACTTTATGTAATCCACCATATACATAAACTGACAAACCTGTAGAAGTTTGAGATCGATCGGCCAGCTGGGTCACGAGAAAATAGTGAAACACCGATTTCACATTTGCATGAAATCATATAGATTCAACAAATGAATCAAACGCTCACTGAGCAATAAACTCTAAACGGAAAAACTAGTTTATTCATTTCTCATCAAATATGGCATTTCAGACAGAAATATTTCAAGGGATGTTTTCTACTACCATCATCATTAGACCGTGTAAGTTTTATGTAAATCTGTGATCACAAAGTATATTTTACAAGTTTTTTTCTTACCAATTCTGTAATGTTCCTTTAAAGACACTGGACACTATTGGTAATTGTCAAAGACCAGGCTTCTCACTTGGTGTATCTCAACATGTGCATAAAATAACAAACCTGTAAAAATTTGAGCTCAATTGGTTGTCGAAGTTGCGAGATAATAATGAAAGAAAAACACCCTTGTCACACGAAGTTGTGTGCTTTCAGATGCTTGATTTCGAAACCTCAAAATCTAATTCTGAGGTCTCGAAATCAAATTCGTGGAAAATTACTTCTTTCTCAAAAACTATGTCACTTCAGAGGGAGCCGTTTCTCACAATGTTTTATACTGCCAACCTCTCCCCATTACTTGTTACCAAGTAAGGTTTTATGCTAATAATTATTTGGAGTAATTACCAATAGTGTCCACTGCCTTTAAAAATGGTAGTTATTTGCCCAGCGATACTGCAGACCTAGTCCCCCACATATTATTTCCATATAGACGATGTGACCTGTGACATCACATGTTTACAAAAAAGCCACAGCTCAATGGAAGAATACAACAAATCTTATGTTTTATGGAGATCGCACTGTCTGATTTTCCTCAACTTCTGATATGAAGAAAGGGGGGACATCTCAAAAGCTGTACAGCTGTTGCTTTTGTAAAATTTGAATTTATGTGAAAATTTAGACACAAAATATAAATTTTCCCATTGAGCCTGTGTAGCATCTTGGCCGTCAGGAATAGCATTATAATGTACGAGGTCACCACTCTGGCAACAAATGTAACATGGTCTATACAAAGAGTTACTCACAGACTGAGGGCCTGACAAAAATGGAACATTATGGATTTGCCAAAGAAAACAACCCAGGTATTCATACAAAAATTATGTCTCTTTTGAGCAGCCAAGGTGCATAAATCATTTTTAAGAGATTACAATTATTCATGTATTTATTTATGATACGCCCATTACGTACACACGTGCACGACATCCATCAATATATAATACAATCAAGGATATCCCCCAAAAATGATAGTTTACAAAAACATAAACCAATCATTTTAAAGAATAACAGAAAGAAACAGAAGGAAGAATAAATAATGGCTAAGCATGCAAATAATAACATTTGGTATACATATCTTTACCAACATTAATTATTTGTCCAGCATTGATTTTAACTAGCAGGGTAGTTGGAAAAAGAAACCATCAACAGAACTACGAAGTAAGCCTCCCCACCCAACCCCAACCCCCCCCAAACAAAAAAACAAACAAACAAACAAACAAACAAACATGTATAGCGTCCCCGCCCGCTTTTTTTTTAAGGATACATTTAAACAATCTCTGACGAAAAATTTAAATTTTTTAAATAAACTAGATATTGAGTTTTTGTCAACTACAAAAACCAGGTGTTCGGCTTCCGGTACAAGCATGGTGAAAAAGTAACTATAGTTTGTACTGCAGTTGCTTTGTTCTCAAGATATGTAACAAATGGTTGGCATTGCAAAAATTGTCAAAAAAGAACATGATGACGTCATCATGATGTCACTACAAATTCAAGCAGGTATTGTCCTTGACTAACAATACACAAAGTTTCACCTCAGTCGAACTTTTGGTTTGGCAGACACACATTTTTGAAAAGTGCACCTTTAAAGCATACCACGTGACACATGATGACGTCATCAAGCTAAGAGTCCACAGATATGTTGCTATTATGAAGGAAATTATGTATACCAATTTTGAAACAATTATCATAAACTCTGACACAGACATCTAGTAAAGGTGTATTTTTAGATGTTTTTAATATGCCGCTAGAGGGCGCACTTATATTTGTTGACGTCATCGGTATTAATTTTTTTAACCAGACCCTTGCCAGACCTCTGCCAGAATTGTATTTTGTGATGGTAAAGCATCAAAAGGTGTTCATTTCAACCTTAAAGCCATTAAATAACGCCTTTTCAAAACATTTCACAGTCACTTTTGGTTTAGACAGATCAAAAGGTCAAGGAAAGGTCACCCACATATCTATTTGTGTGAAGTACGTAAAGCCCTTTCATATCATGTATAGATTGTCCAAATAGCTTATGTGGTTGAGGAAATATGAACTTGTGAAATATTGACGACTGTAGAAGAAACTAACTAACCGAAAGGAAAATGTATGTTGAAAACGCCTCGAACAAAGACTATACACCGAGCGCACGTGGTGCAATCACTGGAGCGTGACTCTGCACTGCATACTACACTTGTTGTACGTGTAAAATCTTTATGCACGACCAATGGGGGAACACAAACATTCTGATTTGAACCAGAAGACAAGGTCAAAATGGGGTCATGTCTGCGAGGCGTTTAAGGAGTTTTTAACGACCTTTCCGATGATGTATCGATTGTAAGAATCCCTTGTGTAGATCAAAAGTTATGATTTTTTGAAATAATAAACTTTGAATTTTCATAACTCAAGAACGGATGACGTCATCATGACGTAACTTCAACGGTTTCTTCTCCTAATGAATATCTAACTATGTGTAAAGTTTCAAGTTCATACAAATTTGGGAAAGGTTCATTTGTTACCGGACAAGGGACGGACAGAAGAAGAAGAAGAAGAAGTAGGAAGAAGAACAAAAATAAGAGGTGTTCCGGGCTGTTGGCCCGAACACCTAATAAGAACGTGTTTTAAGACTTTAGCACACCGAAAGAACACACACACACAAAAGCTCGCAACCTTCTTGAAAAACAGTCTGACCGGATGTCTTGATTAATGTGTCAGGCGGCCATTATACAAAAAGGGGGACAAAAAGGCCCTCCTCCTTCCTTTTTCAAAAAAAAAGGCAGGACGCTAAACATGTTATTAGGTGTTCGTGCAATACAAGCACGAACACCTCTTGTTTTTGTTCTGTTTTTTTTTTTAGGTGTTCGGGCATTCCGCCCGAAAACCTATTGTTACTGTTCTGTTTTTTTCCACTTTATCTGAGATCCTTCTTTCGCAATTTTCGCAAAAAGTATAACTCCTAGAGACTTGAAACTTATCATGCACTTAGACATTAGTGTATAGACGAAACCGCAACTTTTTCGGGGCGAAAATCGTAAATCGTCATATCTAGAGAACCATAAATGATAAATACATGATCTTTGCTTCATATGAAAGTTCAACGTTTTGTTTACAACTCTTACACAGAATGTGACCCCATGTGACCTTTACTTCCGGTCGAAAACGGACGTTTAATGTTTTTTTGGCGGAAACGTTGTATCCTATGAACCAAATACGGTACACCTTTAATCATTGTATCATCTGAAGGCCCTTGAACAGTTCTACAAATCTTTCATTAGGTACGACCCCATGTGACCTTTACTTCCGCTCAAAACCGGAAGTTGAATTTTCTTACACAAAGAAAACTCGTTATATCTCATGAACCATAAACGTTTTAGACTTAAAACTTTACAAATACTTAGACCTTTGTGTTTAAATGTATGTGTGAAATTCGGTTTGATGATGTCATCGATGACGTCATAACAATAAATCACTGTTTAATATTTAGAAAAATCATAATTGGAGAATCACAAATGCTACATGTAAGATACTTGCACAATAAAAAATCTCTTGCCAGATTATGCAAATCACATACACAATGTGACACCATATGACCGGAAGTTCAAAATTCAGATTTCAAACGTTCATTTCTCATAAACCAAGAAGGGTATTGTCTTGAAACTTACTATGTATATAGATTGTAGTATGTATATGACACCCAAATTGTTTTGGTGCGATGACGTCATCGATGACGTCATAACAATTAATCAACGTTTAATATTAAAAACAATCATAATCGGAGAACCATAAATGCTACATGTAAGGTACTTGCACCATAAAAAAGCTCCGGCCGAATTGTACAAATCACATTCAAAGGGTGATCCCATACGACTTGAGATATATTTCTAAGTGAAATTGGCCAATAAAATATCAAAATCTCGATCCAATACCTTACGTGGCATGTGGCATGTGGCATACTAGCGACTGATTCCAGTGCAACGGAGTGGAAGCTAGCCTTATGTCAAGACGCTTGTTGCCTATTAATGTAAAGCAGCACGAAATCAGACCAACGTAACAACAGTTGCGACAAGCTTTGCTGTGTTTACTACAGTACCACGTACGCCTTCACTAAAGGCTAGAAGTATGGCACGATTTCTGTGCACGTTTGGACATGTCACAGTTCATCGAACTTTTAACGAAAGCTTATCAATGGCGCAGCGCAGCTGAAATGAATTCCTCTCAACCCGTGCTATGTTCGGCGTCAAATTGTTTCCCTTTTCGCCCTTCTGATGGTTTAACGGTGAATATGGAATTGAAGGCGAAGTTTCACTGAGATGTTCACCTGCTTCAGTGATTCGTATGACATTTATTATATGAGAAAATGCAAGCAGAAAAGTCCCAACGTTGGTTATGTTTTGATCACACACCGAGGTTGCACGGACGTGACATCAGCTTGTCAAGGGGGTTTCAGACCGGCACTCACGGCAGTGTTTATCGTTGCAACACGGTGAATAAAACGGTAAGCTTCGTTTCAACATCGTCGCTTTTCAGAATGATTGTGTGTTCCGTATGTAATGCACAGTTATGTTAATAAAGATTATCCTTAAATTATCAAGTAGTGAGGTTATTAAAACTAAGGAACGTTTAGTATGATCATGGAGGAGGTAGAATTGGGCAATATGGTCATTGGATAGCGCCATGCAACAATTACGGTTACTTCGGTCTCAATATTTGATAGCTCATGAACATTACAGTATTGCATACGATTTCGGCACATTGCTTCCACCAAATATATTTGACCCAAATCAAACAACCTTACCGCACATTAATTTCCCAAGTTTTATACATCATTGCTCAGGCCTTCAAAATGCCAACAAATCAACAATAAATGTATACCCATTCCATCATGACATCCCACTCAAACCGAAAATTCATATATTTCATTCGACAAAAAATCTAACATCTGAACCAATCATTGCATTTTCACAATCATTTAAATCATCGCAATTAACTTCACAAACATCACCAACATAACACACATATGACCCTACTTGACCTTGAATTCCAAAACCGCAAACGAGGTTTTACCTTTGAAAACATTCTAACCTCTGAACCAGACATTTAATTGCTATGTTAAATGTCGTCCCCATTTCATTCAAACACAATCTGACATCACTCACGAACACCCGTGTGTTTGTTGTTTACAAACACTGTAAGTCTAGTTTTTAGGTGTTCGTGCAATACAAGCACGAACACCTCTTGTTTTTTGTTCTGTTTTTTTTTAGGTGTTCGGGCATTCCGCCCGAAAACCTATTGTCTTAGTGTATAGACGAAACCGCAACTTTTTCGGGGTGATGACGTCATCGACGACGTCATAACATCCAAAATAAAAAATAATGAGAAAAACTGTAAATAGTCATATCTAGAGAACCATAAATGATAAATACATGATCTTTGCTTCATAGGAAAGAACAACATTTTGTTTACTACTCTTACACAGAATGTGACCCCATGTGACCTTTACTTCCGGTCGAAAACGGACGTTTAAGGTTTTTTTGGCGGAAACGTTGTATCCTATGAACCAAATATGGTACACCTTTAATCATTGTATCATCTGAAGGCCCTTGAACAGTTCTACAAATCTTTCATTAGGTACGACCCCATGTGACCTTTACTTCCGCTCAAAACCGGAAGTTGAATTTTCTTACATAAAGAAAACTCGTCATATCTCATGAACCATAAACGTTTAAGACTTAAAACTTCACAAATACTTAGACCTTTGTGTTTAAATATGTATGTGTGAAATTCGGTTTGATGATGTCATCGATGACGTCATAACAATAAATCACTGTTTAATATTTAGAAAAATCATAATTGGAGAATCACAAATGCTACATGTAAGATATTTGCACCAAAAAAATCTCTTGCCAGATTATGCAAATCACATACACAATGTGACACCATATGACCTTTGCTCCCGGTTGAAACCGGAAGTTCAAAATTCAGATTTCAAACGTTAATTTCTCACAAACTAAGAAGGGTATTGTCTTGAAACTTACTATGTATATAGATTATAGTATGTATATGACACCCAAATTGTTTTGGTGCGATGACGTCATCGATTACGTCATAACAATTAATCAACGTTTAATATTAAAAACAATCATAATCGGAGAACCATAAATGCTACATGTAAGGTACTTGCACCATAAAAAAGTTCCGGCCGAATTGTACAAATCACATTCAAAGGGTGACCCCATACGACCTGAGATATATTTCTAAGTGAAATTGGCCATTACAATATCAAAATCTCGATCCAATACCTTACGTGGCATGTGGCATACTACTCGCGACTGATTCCAGTGCAACGGAGTGGAAGCTAGCCTTATGTCAAGACGCTTGTTGCCTGACATTTAATTGCTATGTTAAATGTCATCCCCATTTCATTCAAACACAATTTGTTGTTTACAAACACTGTACGTCTAGTTTTTTTTTCTTCTTCATCTTCTTCTTCCGTAGAACTCTTCTCGGCAACATAACTCAAGATTAAAACTGAATTGAACCTTGAAACTCATCAGACAATTGAACCACAATATGAAGACGGCACAGTTTTCATTACGTCACGATGACGTCATCAGGTTTCAAATTACAAGGTTTTTAAAGTTGAAAAGTGACCATTTGCTATGTGCTGTATTTCAATGAATTCGAAAGCTATGATGTTCATAATTGGGCATCTGATAGTTCAAGACTAAGGCAACATTTCAAAAGTTAACGTCAAAATCTTATGACCTTTAGTTCCGGTCGTACCGGAAGGTCAAAGTCTGCCTTTGTTTTTGTTTTCATTTTTCGGGCATAACTCAAGATTGAAACTGAATTGAACCTTAAAACTCATCGGGCAATTGTACCTCGATATGAAGACAACACATTTGTCATGACGTCACGATGACGTCATCGGGTGTTGAATTACAAGATTTTTAAAATTGAAAATTGACCATTTGCTTATTGCTGTAGTTTCGGCAATCTTTATACTACGATGTTCATAATTGGGCATCTTTTAGTTGAAGAATGGGGCAACATTTCAAAAGTTAACCATAAAATCGTATGACCTTTACTTCCGGGTCGTTACCCTGGGTCGAAGTTTAGCTTCGGGTTTTTTCCTTCAAAAATCTGTTTTTTGCCTTTTTTACAGCATAACTCAAGATTGAAAGTGAATTGAACATTGAAACTTGTCAGACAATTGAACCTCGGTATCAAGACGACACAGACTTGATGATGTCATGATGACATCATCAGGTATCAAATTACACTAATTCAAAGTTCAATATTTGTATAAAAAAAAAATCACTCCTGAACCACATGTAGGATTTTTACAATCTATAAAACATCGGACAGGTCGTTGAAAGTTCAAAAAACGCTACATACAATTTTACCCCATTTGACCTTGACCTCTGGTTCAAAACGGAAGTTGAAAATTTCAAAAATTCATATCTCAAAAACTACTGATCATTTTAGAGATTTTTTTGTATTAGGTTGTAGAACGTTAAGCCTGCTCAAACTGTTGCACAGAGATAACAACATTTTGATTTTTACATCTGGTCGAAAAACGCGCACGTTTAAGTTAACCCGCATTGACGACGCGCGATGGTGAAAGAACACACGTAAACATAGGCTGTACCTGTACAGTCACACATACATCTCACGTAACAGTTGACCGTCAATAAGACGGTCAATTAGGGTCAACCTCCTCTACACGTGCACTGACACGTGCAGTTTCATTGACGTTCTATGTTAAATGCATGTGTGATTATTTTGCACGTAAATGTATTGTGCTCTAGGGACCATGCTGGAATACATTCCGCATCCATCGGTGTTAGAGCTCATATTGCACCCCAGCGGATCATCCATCTAATTATTTGAAAAATTCTGAACTCCTGAACTACACGTTGGATTTTAACAATTCAAACATCATCTGAAACGTCTTGTTAGACTTATCACGTGCTACACAATATGCGACCCTGTTTGACCTTGACTTACGGTTAAAGTCGAAAATTGAAATTTATATTTCATTAATTACAAATCCTGAACCACATGTTCTATTTTTATCATCTATAAGTCATAAGAAAGGACTCAGAAGACTCCATCAACGCTACCAAGTGTGACCTCATTTGACATTGCCTTCCGGTTCAAAACGGAAGTTGAAACTTTATATTTGAAAAAATCAAAAGTTCTGAACCACATATTAGATGTTTACAATCCATCCATCATCTAAAAGGTCTTCATAAACTAATCACGCGCTACACAAAATGTGACCCTTTTTAACCTTGACTTCCGGTCTAAACCGGAAATTTATGTTTAAATTTTGAAAAATTCATAACTCCTGAAACAGGCATTGGATTTTTTCAATTCATATATCATATGAAAGGTCATAAATAAATTGACACGCACTATTCAAAATGTGACCGGTTTGACCTTGACTTCCGGAAGTTGAAATGTCATGTTATAAAAATGCATAACTTCTGAACCACGTATTGGATTTTTACAATCGAAACATCGTTGGGATGATATGTAACAACTTAAGAAACGATACAAAGAGTATGATCTCATATGACATTGACTTCTGGTTCAAACCAGCTGTTGAAGTTTTATATTGAATGAACCAGAAATTGGATTGATAAGGTAAAATTTTGTCACCAATTCAATCAATCACAACTTTCATGAAATTACTCACGAACACCTTGTTTTTGTAATTGACAAAAACTGAATTTCTAGTTTTTATATTATTTCGCCTAAGTGATGTTTGAAGCTTTTGCATGGTGTGAAGAATAAGAAGTGACCTCAGCTAGTAAACTTGCGGATACAACCGTGTGTGATATCACTCTTGAGTTGTACAGCCCGTCTGACCAGGTAAATTTGGTAGATTTTTAGGGCCTCTCGACCAATCAGAAGGCAGCATTTAGGGTCACCTGATCACCTAATTAGCACATTTTTGAGAAACTAAAATGGGCATTCATGCGTGCTTGATACTATTACATAACACTTCATCAATCCTTCAGTGGACTAACCCTTTGTTCAATCATATTATGGGAATGTAATTCTAAGATAGGGATTTAACATACAAAGAGGAAATTAGTACAGATATAGTATAGTATACTATACTATAGTATTATCGATATTAACAAGACAAGAAAGGAAAAATCAAGCAGAGACGACGGTCTACGCTAGTATACATTTATATTTATTTATATTTTTTAACTCTAGTATTTTAATTGAAGGGCACGACGCTGGCACACGTATTTTAAAGGAACATTACAGAATTGGTAACAAAAAAAACTTGTAAAATATACTTTTTGATCACAGATTTAAATAAAACTTACACGGTCTAATGAAGATAATAGTAGAAAACATCCCTTGAAATATTTCTGTCTGAAATGCCATATTTGATGAGAAATGAATAAACTAATTTTCCGATTGGAGTTTATCGCTCAGTGAGCGTTTTATTCATTTGTTGAACCTATTTGATTTCATGCAAATGTGTAATCGTTTTTTTCACTATTTTCTCGTGACCCAGATGGCCGATTGATCTCAAACTTCTACAGGTTTGTCAGTTTATGTATATGGTGGATTACATAGAGTGTTTACACTGCAAGCAACTGTTATGTTAGCAAAAACCAATTCTGTAATGTTCCTTTAAGAGAAGGATGGGGTTGCATATTGCTGTATAGTCACACCGGTCGATGCCAGCAACTTGTTGGACGTGCCCAAACTGGTTTTTTTTCCAGACGGAGATGAATGTTTATTTACATTGAAGCCCAATCCGGAGCCGAAGCCGTGGATTCGAAAAGGGCCTATGTCTTTATAGACCTTATGCACATGACGTCATTTGAGAAGGGCGACCGATCACCTGGGCCCAATTTCATAGAGCTGCTAAGCACAACATTTTGCTTAGCATGAAATTACTTGATAAAAACAGGGTTACCAATCAATGAAGACATTTCATGCTAAGCAAATTGTTGTGCTTAGCAGCTCTATGAAATTGGTCCCTGGAGGTCAAACAGAGGCTGTTCATTGGCCATTGCTGTGCGCCGCGCGTACAAACATGTGCGTTTCCATTGTTTCATCATCAGTCAATGCATAAGGTCTATAAGCCATTTAATGCATTATTGTTGGTGTCAAATGCAATGATGTATAAAAGTGAGGATAGCAGAATATAATTACTCGTTGAAATCTTCGCCTTGTAAAATGGAGCCGTCCATATTTACACAACTCTTGAATAATGTTGAAATTATGACACACAATTTAAAACTTAATGTGACCAGTGTAGTATATTGCCGGCCAGAAATGCTCTCGTTTGTACAAGGTCACTCTTTGTTGTAAACAAAGGGTGCATGGACAAAAGAAAACTGTAACTAAACTCACCTCAGTAGTGGTAGAACCTGGACCAGTGGATGTAGCGTGCGTCTGTTGCCCGTTGCCTGCAGGTCCACCCGTCACCATTGGAGGGGGCGTTGGTGGTGGGTCAAAGTTAATATCAAAGTTTCCCCGAAAGTCGTCGCTGGCATGGGTAAGCTTGGATAACAACACCGGGTTGTTGTTGCAGATGGTCACGGCGGGGAAATGAAGTGACCTGTCGAACTTGACGTCCAGACTGACCGTGTAGCCGTACTCTAAGTACTTACTACTAAGCGCAACTATCTGTATGAGCAGAGCAGAGACACTCCCTAAGAACAGCAGAGACCAAATCGTCTTGGCCAGCATACTCTTGGCTCGTTGGACATTCGGCAGCCCATGGGCCGAACTGTTAGACATAAAATAGGCCCAGACCCCGCTAAAAGTCTCCGCGCTAGCCTCACCCATCTTGATCCACTTCACAATTAAACAGATTCAGTCTTCAAAATCTATAGGTTTTGGAAAGTATTTCAGCTATGCGATGTATTGACAAGACCGTCAGTGTTGTGATTCAGAGAAACCGTTCAGCTGAGCCGAACCGCGCAATGCAGAAGCATTCAAACATTATACTGAATAATTCCGATTCGAGCTTCAGCTTTCAAACCTTACTCCCTCTGTGTGGACGAAAGACGGACACGGACAGTGACTTGTTGCACGAGCGCATGCGCTGATGCTTCACCAACTAATGCAGCCTCTTCGTAATGGTCGGTTTTATTTCGGTGATTAAGTCAGTAATTGAAAGACTATTAATTCTCCTGTGTACACTGGTTGCTTTTACTCAAAGCTGTTTGGATTTTTTATCTTATCACAGAATATTGACAGTCGTCAATTATACTTCACTTTCAAATGGCCGCACTCACGAACACTCGGAAGTGCAAGCAGTAATTTGTTAATCAAAGTCGCTACCTTAAGGTTCTGTGAAGCCGTCCGTGGATGGCCGGCAGGCCTTGACTAGTTATTGCATCGATCGATGTTTATTTAGATAAGTACAGGAAATTTCTTCGTACTGCCCGATCTAAAATAAAAAAAATTCCTGCCCATAAGGAGCTAGGCAGTATCTTTAAAGGAACATTACAGAATTGGTTTTTGCTAACAAAACAGTTGCTGGCAGTGTAAGCACTTTATGTAATCCACCATATACATAAACTGACAAACCTGTAGAAGTTTGAGATCGATCGGCCATCTGGGAAAATATTAAAAAACCGATTACACATTTGCATGACATCATATAGATTCAACAAATGAATAAAACGCTCACTGAGCGATAAACTCCAATCGGAAAATTAGTTTATTCGTTTTTCTTCAAACATGGCATTTCAGACAGAAATATTTCAAGGGATGTTTTCTACTATATATCATCATCATTAGACCGTGCAAGTTTTATGTAAATCTGTGATCAAAAAGTATATTTTACAAGTTTTTTCTTACCAACTGTAATGTTCCTTTAATATGTTTTGCATCGTTATTGTAAGTGCTCAACCCATACAGGAATGACAGTTGATCGTGATTTCTGCAATGGGCTGTATTTTACTACGTTGAGCTGAAGTGTTTGAAGAAACAGAACCGGGCACACGTCGAACTCAATGGGAACAACTTGGTCCCCGGAAAATCGAATACACGCGAGAGTTGCACACAGTCTATCGTTAAAAGTACTGCGACCCAAAGATTTATTAACCTGTTAAATAATAATTATTAACGACTGACTAAATTTGGCTGTACTTTCAATGTCAACGCGTTTTTTGCATTTACATGTACTGTGCCACATAATTATGAGCTACGATCCTAATACACACGAGGTATAAAAAAACCGGATATACTATTTAAGCTTTTCTATCAGAAGGTTCATTTTATAGAAATAAATAATAAATCGCATGACCTCCTTTATTTCAATATTAAACTATATGCAAACATATCAAAATAACACAATTTTACATGAATTCCAGATCAATATATTAAAACAACTCTTAACTGTTTGGTCTTTGTCTATAGATCTTTATCTGCGATGATGGTGACAATACGTCAGCCACAACACCAGTGAGGGCGTTTGAATCCACGGGGGAAAAAACCATACAAATACTCCTCTTATACATTAATTTTTAAGGTATGAAATACTAATCGCAATCAACACTTATCGAATTTCGTCGATAATCTCTCCGTTTGCCTACTTCTCTTGTGAGTTATTACTAGCCTTGAAATGTACTTCAGAGACAGCGTCAACGGGAGGAATGAACTGACAAACAATGACCCATGACCTCGTGGGTCTGTTAAACAATGACCATATACATTTTTGAAGTAACATCTTCCTTTGTCCAGTTTCGGTGGAGAGGCCCTTGGAGTTGACGATGTGAATGGCACTTTAATTAAACATGCCGTGGGAATCTGACACCCCAAACGGTGTGACCTCGCAAGAGATTATCGTGGGCGATGACGCCAGTAGGTCAGAGTTCATAAGACATTAATTAGTTGTGTCATTCGGCCCGGTCTAACTGAATTGCTGACACTATTTCAGCATTAAAAGTGCATTGAAACTACAGGTTAAACTTCACATTGTCAATTTCTAAAACATGAAAAAAATAGAAACTGTTCAAAAAGTTGTGTTTACGTACACCTTCATCTAAAAATATTTATTTAAAACTCTGCATTTATAGACTACACCTGTTGCATGCGGGAGATTTATCTTAGTATTTGTACCGCACACACAGATCCCTGTCATTTGATTGGTGGAACACGCGACACGTGCCATCCTTTATTTTGCGGCGTTTACTGCAGCAGCGATCCAAGATTTAATATATGAGTTCATAGGTAATAATTATAGTACGCTTCGTTCCTGGACGGGATGACAGTCCGTCGCATATTACCCCAGTTCTCTGCCCAATACCATAACCTAATAACCCCCGGGCACCTCTTCCTGTTTACGAAAGATTCGACTATCAACAAATTGTAGCTCTATTGTGTAAATCCTTTGCAAATAATTATTGTCAGTCTTGGCCTTAGTGCTAAAAAAGGACTCGATCGCAACATTGGTCTTACTTTGGTTTACAAATATAGTTTACTTTATCCATGGAGCTTCCCGTCCGCAATTTTGTTTCCGTACTACACGCTGGCTACGGGGTCAACAGTGGCGGGATCCGGGAAAGCGCCCATACCTTATGCGTGTATGCGGTAGCCAGCTTTTGGTACGGGGAAAAAATCGCCTCCACTCCTCCCTTCATATCGTGTGATACGCGCATTGCGCCCTCTGCAGTGCAATCGTTCCCGTCATGCATCACTACATCCTGAAAAAGAGTTTTGTACAAGCTCATCAGCCCATCCCATCGGTCTTGGATGAGACCGGTGGGGCCGAGCGAATCTCGGTACACACCCCTTCCACTACTCACTGTAGTCTGGAGGGCGCACCTGCACAAGTGTGGAAGGCGAGATCTCGTTCTTGCAGAAGGCTTTTCTGATGAGGTATCTGCTTACGTCAGAGATCAGTATGACGATTTCGCATAGAGTAAGGAAAGATACCCCGATGTAGAGACCAAGTAGTCCGCCTAGACTACCAAAGAGGTTTTCGAACTTTGGAAGAAAACGACAATCAGAAGGAGATGAGAAAATGTGGGGAATTACAGTACATGTACACGACAAAATGCCATTCAGTGATGGATATCGTGGACAAATTACTGTAGCGCACTATTTGGTTTGGGAACGATTGTCTGTATACACCCAAACTAAACAACACACTTCAATCTATAGTATCCACCATTCTCAAAAAAGGCTAAAGACAAACGCCGAGGACTGGTTCGAGACTGCCTCCCCTCGCCTCCACCCACGCTTACAAACTCTAGTTGCCGCTCGAGGAGAGCGTGACATGAAATGACATGAAAAATTACATGAAATGTGGGACTTATGGAACGCTAGGTGGCAGCAGACTTACCAGGTAAATTCCATTGTTCTCGGCAATGTGTGCATGCTTAGAACTATGCAAACAATGGAAATGTACCTGGTATGTCTGCTAATTAACTTAACTTACCGTGTAGAGGGCCGACTCTTTGATGGACTGGTAGTTCAGTTCCTCGAAATAAACACGAAGCCGAAGAAGATTTTTTCTTTAGACAAAAATAAAGAGAGAGAAAAAAGGAGAACATTTTTGTCTTTATGACAAAAACTTTTTGTAAAATCACAAAACTCCCAAGACATGACAACTAAAGTTACTGGCTAAATTACGGTGCATAAACTTGGGCTGTACAACAAATAAGTTGAACAACAAATTGAGAACAAAACAGAGGGCCATGGAGAGAAAAATGGTACATTTTAACAATACAGGATAAAAACAACCACAAAAGACGAGAGAGAAAAAAAAGTCAAGGACATCATTGAAAGATAAAGGGGATCAGAATGGAGATGGGCAGGCAATGTGTCAAGGGTCCAAAACAACAGGTGGACTAGACGAATGACAAAATGGCAGCCTAGAACAGGTAAGAGAAAGGAACGGGAGAGAGAGGCAAATGTACGTTTTATGACCAATGAGGGCTTTGTCCAACAAATGGTGGAACTAGCCTTGATGATGATGATGATGATGGTGGTGGTGGTGGTGGTGGTTCTATTGGTAAATACATAATGGGCACAGACATAATTCGGGTGGGGCTATGGAATCATTCATTTGTGCATTTTTTTTCAATCTCACTTCGAGGCAAGATGGGTGGGAAGGGTTCTGAGCGGGGGCTCCTCCCCCCTGCCCCTCCCCGCTTTGGTTTGGAATGGGAACCAAGTGTTGACGGGGAAGTTCCTGACGCTTTGCAGTATTTCAGAAGCGAAATAATGTTGTAAACAACTTGGACTGGTCACACTAGCAGGTTGCTAACCTTGTCTTAGTACAACACGAATTCCCAGGAAAAAGAGATATCTGTATCAAACAAACATGTGGGATCAAAGCGTTTCAAACCAGACCCGTAGACTTGCTTAGTCCCTCCGAGCCAGTACAGTTGCGCCCTCTACCGGCGACTAATACCAAATTAACGTCGCCAACAAAGACTAATACCAACCTCGTCGAATCTTCGTTTGTAGACATCCTGGCCGCATGAGGACTACTGTTTCTCAGGCGCCTTTGAAGATGTTCCTGATAGAAGAAGTAAAACAATCGTAATAATAGATGGATTGCAAATGACGTCATTGACCTCCATCTTCGATGAAAAACAATGGAAACGTGCATGCGAGTACGCACTGTGCACGACTCTCAGCCAATGATAGCTCTTCACGCATGCACGTTTCATCAAAGATGGCGGCCAAGGCAGGGGGTCTATAGACAGTTATACCATTTGAATAACCAACGAGGAAGGCTTGGTTACTTGGGAACAAAATCTGTTCTTGTTGGCATGGGACGCGCAGTGCAACCCACTTTTGTTAAACACTTTCCCTTCAGTCAACGAGAAAAAAAAAGCATTGGTAAAAGTGCTGGACTTACCCCACCATGTTGTTGATTTAACACCAACTTGTACATTTTATATTTATTCTTTAAAAGTGATAATGAAATATTTTATATCGGTAATATTGCTTGTTTCAAATGAGACTTTGGAACGCTAGGTGGCAGCTGCAGACTCACCAGGTAAATTTCAATTGTTAACGTAGTTCTGACCATGCGCATAATTATTTCCGAGAACAATAGATTTACTGCATGGTAAATCTGCCGGCCGGCCACCTATCGTCACCAAAAGTCTCCCATTATTGTATGATTAGATTTTAAACAAACTTTTCCTCATGATATTATAGTAAGTTGCTTACTAGTGTTTCTTTAACTCGTTTATATAAACATTGGGGGCCTCCACCCAACGAGCTTGCTTTTAGGAGACTCTCACCGCGTTATTCATTAGTGTTAAAGGCCCTGTACACTATTGGTAAGATCGAAAAACACAAGTGTTTACAGATTCACACATTACTTACATGATTTAAAGTAAGTAATGGTAGAAGGGTTCCTTAAAATATTTCTGCCTAAAATGCTATCGTTTCTGAGAAACGAGTGAAACAATAGTCATTATCGCGCGCGATAATTTGAAAAAACAGAAAACACATAAGATCTCTTTTCACTATTTTCTCGTGACCTCGATGACCAATTGAGCTCAAACTTTCACAGGTTTGTTTGTTCATGCATATGTTTAATCACACAAAATGTGGACACTGATTTTGAGCTGTTCTTTAAACGTGTTCATTTACCTTTTTTGTTTTACTTGTACAAATTGCATTTCACACTTTGATGTGATATTTTGAACTGAATTAAACCCAGTGGAAAAAAAAATTACAATTTTGATATGACTACTTTTGTTTTGTTTTATTGGACTTGTGTACATATCCCAATTCAAAACTTTGGGCCACCATGACTGTGATATTTTGAATGAATAAACCAAACAGTGAAAAAAATTAAATGAACCTCAAATGAACACGATGGTTGCGTTCACTTGGCCAAAACATTTTAAACCAATTCATTTAGGAAAGCTGCATCCATACATCATTGAATTGCAGAGCATCAAACAATATGAAAAGTACTAACCTAAAGAACATTTCAGATGTTTGCTACAAAACAGTGCTAGCATGTAACACTTTATGAATCACCATAACATAATTGACAATCTGTAGAAGTTGAGATCGATCGCATCTGTCACGAGAATAGTGAAAAACCGATTACTTATTTGCATGAAATCATATAGATTCAAAAAATGAATAAAACGCTCACTGAGCGATAAACTCCAATCGGAAAATTAGTTTATTCATTTCTCATCAAATATGGCATTTCAGACAGAAATATTTCAAGAGATGTTTTCTACTATCATCATCATTAGACCGTGTAAGTTTTATGTAAATCTGTGATCAAAAAGTATATTTTACAAGTTTTTTTCTTACCAATTCTGTAATGTTCCTTTAATCTTATTTGAACCAGCCGTTCATTGCCAGATTTAAATGACTTATGTTCAAAGTTTCTGCTTCAGGGAATTTTGTTTAAAAAAACAAATCATGGGATGAACTCACCTCGTATCGCTCGGATGGCCAGGCGGATGCCGAGATTGATTTGGTGTACGACGTTTCACTGTATTTCAATTTTAACAAAGAGAGAAGAACTGATTGGAAATAACCTTCGCCGCGAATGTTGACATTTACACCGCCATCTTTAGTATGAAAACAAAATCACTGACCCTGTCGTGTGCCATCAAGAAGGACGTGACGAATGTTTTAACAGAGAGAGAGCTAAAGCAAATATCAATCATGTGTTTCAAGAAAACTAAGCGTGGAGGTTTGATCGGTTTTTTCTGCCTTTCTTTAGTCATTAAGGGAAGGTTAAATTATGCATGGGAATGGGAAAATATGGGGTGAGTCTAGCAGCAAAAGTGACGCAGTAACTGCCACATTTTTATGATCCATTCCATTGCTAACGACCATCTGTTACTTGGACAAACAAATTGTGTGAATGATGACAGCAGACATACCATGTGAAATTCCATTGTTTACGTAGTTCTAAGCATGCGCACATTGCCTAGAGCAATGGTTTTACCTGGTAAGTCTGCTGCCACCAAGCGTCCCAAAAGTTCCCCATAAGAAGGGCGTAGAACCTTTATTACGCCCTTCTTCCGCGAACAAGACGTCATGCGCTTTAAGTTTTAAGATCAAGCGGTAAAACAGAAGGGA
The DNA here is from genome assembly GCA_032158295.1 of Pycnopodia helianthoides. NCBI lineage: Eukaryota > Metazoa > Echinodermata > Asteroidea > Forcipulatida > Asteriidae > Pycnopodia > Pycnopodia helianthoides. Next base: position 19,676,419 of record CM063247.1, on the reverse strand, counting down.
CGTTTCCATAAAGTGGCAAAGAAATTGATATGTTTGTCTTTCTAATAGTACAAATAAGGACATTAAAAAAAAAAAAGTTTTCGGGAAAATCATAACTATAGGATATATTGAATGGATGATACTATTTCAAAACCAACTATGTAATAATTAACTGGCTTTGACAGAGGGTTTGAAAAAAATAATTACTTGCAAGACATCGGGCAATTGCAACCCAGTCGGTCTTCTTCCCCAAGGTATTCGATTAGCTGTTTGCATGTTTCTGTAAAAACACAAAAAAGAAGAAAAACTTACTTTTGTAAATGTTATAATTGCTAAAACAGGTATATTTCAAGAAAGAGTCTCCCGGTTCATAAATCAATCAATGTCAAAGCTTACAACAATGAGGACCACCACCACCACCACCAACATAATCAGCATTAGCATCAGTAGCATCAGCAACAACAACAGCAAAAGAAGCAGAAAAAGCAGCAACAGCAGCACCACCACCACCACCATTAGCAGAAGCAGCATCAGTAGCATCAGCAGCAGCAACATTAAAAACAGCAGCAGCAGCAATCGCAGCAGCAGCACCACCAGCACCACCATTAGCAGAAGCAGCATCAGTAGCATCAGCAGCAGCACCATCAAAAAACAGCAGCAGCAGCAATAGCAGCAGCAGCACCACCACCACCACCATTAGCAGAAGCAGCATCAGTAGCATCAGAAGCAGCAACATTAAAAACAGCAGCAGCAGCAATCGCAGCAGCAGCACCACCACCACCACCATTAGCAGAAGCAGCATCAGTAGCATCAGCAGCAGCAACATCAAAAACAGCAGCAGCAGCAGACCACCACAGACAGCAGCAGCATCAGCATCAGCAGCATCAGTAGCATCAGCAGCAATAACAGTAAAAGCAGCAGCAACAGCAGCAGCAGTGGAGCCATCAACAACACCTTATAACAATAACAGCAGCAGCAGCAAGGTCCAGAGACGGCGCGTGAGGTCAACCTCGTGCTCAAGTCTAAAAACATCACGGATAGGTAGGTTACCAGTCCAGGAAGGATACCAGGCATGAAGCAGCAACATCAGCAACAACAACATCATCAGCATCAGCAACAGCAGGCGCATTAGCGGCACCGGCAGCAGCAGAAAGTAGCAGCTGCAACAATAACTTTACAAACACAACCTCATAAACCCATTCCTACCTCTCCCCTCCCCTCCCCTCACAATGGGTCTAACAAACATGTGGATTTGTGTCCTCTCACAACTAACACCGAGATTTCTTCAATATCCTCTCCCAACCCTCAGGACAACAGGTAAACATTGTGCAACATCTTTGCTGCTTCTTTGGTTTCGTTTCGAGAAAGATGATAACTACAGTAAACTCACGTTGCGTTTGGTTGAGAAAGCTGCACTTAGTCTCGTTCTCCAGCGGTACATCGGTCACACACTGGCACCGTGTGAACATTTTCGATTGTTCGCATTTCTTCCGGCAGGATTTTCTGGAGTATGACTCCGGAGTAGAATTGTGGCACTTGCCATTGTATGGCTCTCCTTTCCGCTCGATGTGAACCTGCCGGGGGAAAAAAAAAATAATAATGATTTAAAAAAAATGTTCAGTTTGAAATGGAATGTAAAACGCAACGGGGGCTAAATGTTTGGGGATTGACGATGCTCAAAGAAATATAACTTAAAAAAGACCTTTAAACACTAAACATTTAATAGATTTGTCTCCTTATTCATTGTTTACCCCTTGCTTTTTCTGTGTGCTTTAATTCTGCTTCTCTCTCCCCCTCTCTCTCTATTCATGTATTTCCATTTGACTGCTTCTGTTTCACTTGTATACCTGCTTATGTGTGTTGTGTTGTAATTTAGCTTTCGAGAAAGACTCTGCTAGGGTCGAAAAGTCAGGCCATTAAGTTTTTTTTTTTTTGCATTTACCACGGGTCCTATTGGTTGGTAAGCAGTTTGCAACAGCTAAATAAATTGTCTTAAACATTAATATTGATACAATAAGGACCGAGTTAAAAATCCACCTAAACACCGTTAACAAAAAATGTATTACAAAACATTTTAAAGGTAGTAATCTAAAGGCATTTGTATAGACGATGTGACCTGCGACATCACATACAAAAGAGCCACAGAGCCTGGACTTCCGGCGGGCACATTGTACACAGCTCAATGGAAGAATACAACAAATCTTATGTTTTATGGAGATCACACTGTCTGAATTTTCCTCAACTTTTGATATGAAGAAAGGGGGGACAACTCAAAAGCTGTACAGCTGTTGCTTTTGTAAATTTTGAGTTTATGTGAAAATTATGACACAAAATATAAATTTTCCCATTGAGCCTGTGTAGCATCTTGCCCGTCAGGAATAGCATTATAATGTACGAGGTCACCACTATGTAAACAAATGTAACATGGTCTAAACAAAATGCGATAAGTGAAAAGTTTCTTACTTGTCGCAGTCCAATGTTAGTTGACATACCAGGGGCTACAGTGATGCCGTCATCTTCCGGGAACGGCGGCACATTGTACGGGTGAACTGAGACCCGTACGCCGGCCTCCGGTGATAAGATGCCCACATACTCCGGCATCTCGATAAACAATGTTAGATGAAGACCTGCAAAGGTATTGTTCAAACTGGCGAAATTAGCAATTAGTAATTAACTGTTATTGTTCCTTGTCGAATTTTAGTTAACTAGGCATGTTGACCAAGGTTTCAGCCAGGATTTGGTAAAAGGGTGTCCAAATTTGCTGGAAACTTAAAAACTGGGTGTCCAAATTGTGTCACTTACAATACATTTACATGTAAATGACAGATAAAACAGGGTGTCCAAAAGACACCCAGACACCCCTCTGGCTAACACTATGGTAAGGACAAAGAATTTGAAGACAACATTAAAAGAACAACTTGATCTGCTAAGCTGCTTCATCTACTACCATAAGGCAGTTAGTCAGTGCAAAGCAATCATGACGCATAAACAGACCAAGTAATTATGAATCTGTTAACTTAATTAACATCATGTCGAAATTTTAAAATTTGTGTTTAGTCCGCTGATGTTTTGCTACATAATACTGCCAACAAACACGACATGGTACAATAAGAATGGATCTACTAGCAAATTGGACTGTCTTTTTTGTTGTTCGATTTTAGAACCAATCATGATTTTGTCATGGGTGCAAAAATAATCCTAAATAATATTATCAAATTTAGGAGCATACTTTTCTTTTGAATAACTGTAGTATTGCCGACGTCAAAAGAGGTTGGCAAATTTTGATTTTCCCCAAACTATTATGGGAACTCAAAATGGCTGCCATTTCCGGCGGCCATCTTGGATATTGTTTTTTTTTTTGCCCGTGTTCAAACTATATCGAACTTTGAATTTTGATGCCAAGAAATACAATGACTTGTCAACCAGGCCTCATGCATTAACTATGTATATAAGGAGTTAACTCACCGTACTGTGCCCCAGAGTGTGTGGTTTTACTCTTCAAGCGTTTCGATCCATAGTTGAATGTGAAGCAATTCCCGTACTCCTTGTTTTGAAACTGATGGAAATCTCTTTCAAAAAAACGTAAACAATATATGTAAATATATATTTATATATATAGAAATAGTAGTGGAGATGGCCTCAGCTTTCGATCTAGACCAGACCTTCGTCAGAGGCATAAAAAAACAAGCTCTAACAAAAACATATCAATTTATAGCAAAAAGAGGAGCAAAGAATTATGGAAAGGCATCTAGAAAAAAAGGAAAATTATAGCCAATCAAAGTAATTAACTTACAAACAATAGGGCGGCTAAGAACCAATCAGAGTAGAGTGGTGGGGACAAAAGGGTGGTAAAATGAAAAGTGGATTACTGGACTATTTTAAAGGTGGTAACTGCATTCTGGGTAATTCGGGAAGCATGAAAGGACAGAAATTAGAGGGCAAGCAATTACATAAATTGGTGACAGTACCAGGATTTTTGTCAATCCATCAACAAAGACAGTTGGTGAAAACAGTTACAAATATCATACAATATCGTCTGTCAAAATTCGTTCGGGGTAATACAAAATTGGCTCCATCGGCGAAAAATCGGGCGATTCAACTTTAATTTATAGCTAAAAGGCTTTAAATAAAACGCAGGTTTGTTTATAAACAAGTTCATCTCGACTTAGCTCAGTGCGTTACGCTACCTCAGTCAATTCACCGACAAAATATTTACCGACAAGCAAACACACAAACTTGAAGGTTGTAAAAACCTTTTAAAAATGCACTGCCACTCGGTCAAAAATTAACTGATGCTCAATTTCTTTTAGTCTAGAATTCTATATCAAGACTAAAGGTTTTCGCTGTACACTATAAAGTATAAAAAAGTCAACTGAAAACTTGTTGTTTCAGTTCATCAAACTCAAACAATGGTGCTAACCCGGAACTCCTAGGGACAGAGTTTGTGCATCACCACGTATATTATCGGCTAGATGACAATAGAGCAAAGATGAGGGGTGGTGTCAATTCACCATGAAGGAAAGCAACAAAGGATGATGGCGAAGAAGGACTGCGCGTGTGCTTATTTTCTTTTCATTTTCTGCATCATGCAGGTGGAAAATATAAGAAGGGTTGAACCAACATCAATATCAAACGGTTTTTTGTGCTTGGATTGTATTGAAATTGCTAAGTGGGTATGAAGGAAAAAGTGTGAATAAATTGATACAAGAATGGGGAGGGGACATCACGGTTGGGGGGGGGTGCACAAATTATGCTTCCAACTACTTGAATAATGTATACCATTGATAAATTATGTTACTTATGATTGGAGTTTTTTGCAGTCGAATTATCTATTGATCGACTTGGATTTGGCTAAAAGCCCCACACTCTGTGTGTGGCGTATAAGGCTGTGCACGAGTTGGTGGCTGTGGTTATGACTGTTGCTAAGGCTGTTGCTAACAGCAGCCTATGCTTCAACGCGTGTTAAACGGGGCGGTCCAGCCGCAGCCACACTTAGCTGCATTCGCTAATTCAGATCAGGGCCCATTTTCATAAGGCTGCTTATCAGTGCAGAAAATATTGCTAAAATTATTTCTGCTAAGCAACAAAAGGGCAGGCTACCAGTCACATACACTACATCAGTGAAATGGTATTTTAGCTGGTAACCCTTTTCTGGTAAAGAGAAAGACAAGTTCTCTAAAGAACAAATCTACACAGCAAGTAGATATTTTTTACACATGGTGTTACCGCAAACCGAATATATACAGAATTATATTGTTTGCGCATATTCTAGCAGGTATATCTTACTCAAAATGTAATAAATTGTCCAGTTGCAGTTGCGAAACCTGGCATTTTCGTTAGAGGGGGGTCGGGGAAAAGAAAAGTTTGGGCTATTGAGTGAATTTTTCAATGTCATGGGGGAAGGGGGCAAGGGGGAAAGAGTACAAGAGAGAGGGTGGGGGTAAGGGCACTGAGCGGGGGGTGGAGACTCACGCCCCTGACCCACCTCGGTTACGCAACTTTCCAGTTGAAGAAACAATGGCAAATGTTTCTTAATTTGGTGCCTTTTACTATAAGAAAACAGCTTACTAGATTATGACGTGACACACACTTTTTTTTAAATTTTCTGGCCTCTTGTCCCCGCCCAAATTCAACTTACTCGTGACTGCACGTTTTTCTTGTCGTATGTACACTGGATAATAAGATCTTCGGCTTCATGTCCAAGATCCCTCAACTCGGCACGGCTAGGGTTGACCATTTCTAGGAAATCACTGTAATCCGCCGACCGAGACCGACGGTAAAACCCTTGCCAGTCGTTGGGGTCGTCCATGTCGCCCCAGTCGTAAAATTGCTCATAGTGAAACTCAAAGCTGCCTCCTTCGTTGCCATTTTCATCGTTCCATTCGTCCTGGAGCCAGGAACCAAACACGGCAGCTGTGTCGTCAATGAGGTTGGGTCCGTTGGTATCCGTCCCACCGCTCGTACCCGATGTGTTTGCACTGGTTCCCGCCGTGCCGCCGCTGGTATCCTGCATACTTTGTAATGAACGCTTCTTGCGACCCCTGGTACCGGTTCCTCCTCCCTCGACGGTACTCTGAGCATGCGCTGTAGAACCGGATAGTTTGGTGGTTCCGGATGTTGCTATAGTAGTAGACAAATCACTAGCTGTTGTAGTTGATGATGTGGTGTGCGCAATCGATGGCGTCATCTCTGACGTTGATGTTGTTTGTTGATAAGCCCCCGAACCGTTAGTGGACGCCGCACCTGCGATAGACGTGAGTGAAGAGGCAGTTGATTGGTTGTCAGAACTTCTTGACGTGGTATCTTCGGTTGCGTTCGATTGTGAACTCAGCAAAGCCTCTGGTGTGCTGTCTTCCGTTGCCACAACACCAGAGTTTGCTGTTAAGGCTACAATGGCGTCAGAACCAGTCTCAAAGGTTGAGGCATCTGTATCTGCCATACCCGAGCCGGTCATTTCTGTTTCATTGGTCGCATTCGCAGTACCGCTGTTTGTATCCGCAGGGCTGTCTGGTGTTGACGCACCGGTTTTCCACGTCTGATTTTCGTATCCGTACTCGAGCGCAAACGCCTCCAACCACGTGGGGTCCCAGTCGAAAAACCAGCTGTAGTCATCGGTGCCGTCGTCCCCCGTCATTCCCCCATCCAGGTGAATCAGGCCTTCGAAGCGGGTACCAGCGAGCTTCGAGCGCCGGAACCGGTTCATGTTACAGACGGTCACCGACGGGAAATTCAGATTCGGTGCCGTCTCCAGCTTCACCTTGGTAGTCGATGGATACTCAAGGTACTCCACGAGAACATGGGTTGCCTGGATGCAGAACAGGCCGAGCATGGTGAGGACCACGGCCACCCAGAAGATCTTGGTCACGACGCGCTTGGAGCGTGAAATAGCGGGCACACCGTGGGCGGTGGTGTTCTCACCGAATGCCCTCAGTATCTCGCCGAGGTTGGGCCGTCGTTTGACTGGCTTGTGTACCTCGTGAAGGGCAGGCGAAGGAGCTGATCGCTTCCTCGGGATCGGAGGAGCTCCCCATGTGGACTCGGCGCTTGGTCTATGGAAAAAAAACAGGGATGTTGAGTAAACACCGTGAACACACAGTGTTCAATGATTTTAAGGTACTTAATTATGCATTGCCCGATTAGTTTCCAAGGTGGTATACTAAAACATTGAGTTAAATGTAGGGTCAAAATATTTTTGTTGCTGCTTAGGGCCTAATGCTGATGAAAAGACATGATTATAAAGAGGTATACAATAACAGTCACATGTGAAAGTTTCGGCTGAAAACAGTGTCTACTTGCTGAGAAAACAGCAACAAACTGTCACGGTATGAACGTTGAATGCACCCACGTTAGCGAGAGAATTACTAGCATTGAGATTGGGGGTTCTTTATGAGGGGGGGGGTGCAACTTCAATAAATGATTCATGGCCTAAAAGATGCATTGCCTGATTTGAGGCCAATTTGACTGTAAAAAAAAAAAGAAATTAAAAATAAGTGTTAAAATTGCTATTTTGACGGAGTATGCAAAGTTGTTAGCTTTCATGTGCTGCACACACTGTGTGTCTTGCACGTGCGGTAGGAAGGTGTACTACCTGTTCACAAGCTCAAAGAGGTCACAAGAGTCATGAATATGCATTAAGTTGTTTCAGACGAACCGCGTCTAAAAACAAAAGCATCTGTAACGGCTCGCGATGTCAGAAATCTAAACAGTTTATATTGGTCGGTACACAAAACATGATAACCTTTCTAAACTCGTTCGCTTGTGGAAATCAATTTGTGAAATCTCTTTCATCCCAAACACGGGCAATGCTTCTTTAATTGTTTCATAACGGTTAATTTCCCTAATTCAGTCTATTGCCTCTTTCGAATCAGTTCTCATTCACGTTTGATCACGGACTTAATAAAGTTATAGGGTTATGATACTTTGGCGATGACCCCCCCCCCCCCCCATTTGATCGATGCAACTTTATTAACTTTATATGATTCATGGCCTAAAAGATTCGTTGCCCGATTTTAGGCCAATTTGACGGTAAAAAAAGAAAGAAATTAAAACAAGTGTTTAAATTGCTATTTTTACGGAGTACGAAAAGTTGTTTAGCTTCCATGTGCTGCACACACTGTGTTTATTGTACAGTGTGCGGTGTCAGAGACCTAAACTGTTTGTATTGTTCGGTACGCAAAACATGATAACCTTTCTACACTCGTTCGCTTGTGGAAATCAATTTGTGAAAATATCATTCATCCCAACACGGGCATTGCATCTTTAGCTATTTCAGTATACCGGTTAATTTCTTTAATTCAATCTGGCCTCTTTCAACCAGTTCTCATTTACGTTTGATCACGGACTTATTAAAGTTAGGGTTATAATACTTTGGTGATGACCCCGGAAAATTAAAGGAACATTACAGAATTGGTAATTGTAAAATATACTTTTGATCACAGATTTACATAAAACTTACACGGTCTAATGATGCATTAGAAAACATCCCTTGAAATATTTCTGTCTGAAATGCCATATTTGATGGGAAATGAATAAACTAATTTTCCGATTGGAGTTTATCGCTCAGTGAGCGTTTTATTCGTTTGTTGAACCTATATGATTTCATGCAAATGTGTAATCGGTTTTTCACTATTCTCTCGTGACCCAGATGGCCGATCGATCTCAAACTTCTACAGGTTTGTCAGTTTGTGTATATGGTGGATTACATAAAGTGCTTACACTGCCAGCAACTGTTTTGTTAGCAAAAACCAATTCTGTAATGTTCCTTTAAGTACTTTTTTTATTCGAAAGCCTACTTAGATGGTAATAGTTAGTATAAGTATCCTGCGATAATATTTCGTCTAAAGTAGCCCCGTTGATTAGAAGTCAACACAAAAATAAGAATATGTCGAAAATTTTGATCTACAAAGATCGCCTTTAGGCGTCTTTTGGATATTCAAATTTCCCTTGTGTCCAATTGGGCCCAATTTAATGGCAGCACGGTTCTAAAGCCTACTGCTATTTCATTTTGGGGGTCGAAAAACAACCTTTATAAATATAGAGCGCATTTTTCATGTATTGGCGCGTAATAAGTTACAATAATCATACAACACATCCATTACGTCGACAAAATCCAATCTACGACCCTTCCTTTTAAAGGTATTGTACACTTTTGGTAACGGCTCAAAATCAGTGTCCACATTTTGTGTGATTGAACATATGCACGAACAAACAAACCTGTGAAAGTTTGAGCTCATTTGGTCATCGAGGGCACGAGAAAATAGTGAAAAGAGACCTTATGTGTTTTCTGTTTTTTCAAACATCCGAGTTTTTATCACGCGTGATAAAAACTATTGTTTTACCAATTTCTCAGAAACGATAGCATTTTAGACAGAAATATTTTAAGGAACCCTTTCTACCATTACTTACTTTAAATCATGTACGTTATGTGTGAATCTGTGAACATTGTGTTTTTCGATTTTACCAATAGTGTACAGGGCCTTTAAGCTTAAAATTTGAAATGAATGTATATTGATGGGTCTGTATACAGTTATACTAGTCTACACCTATCAAAAACCACCAGATTTGCAATAAAGATGTCAGGAACCAAATGCAAATTTGACCCGGATATGAATTCACGATGTCTTCAATCATGCCTTTTCCAAACTATACGGCTTCGGCTTACAGGCTCCGGCTTGGGATCCGTCAGTAATTTGGAAAGCGTACATTTTCTGTACGAACTTCATACAGGCAGTAGCTGCCGAAGCCGGACCCAACGCCTAAAGCCGCGATTTCGAAAAAATTGCATTACAAACGACAATTGAAAAACAGCACATATAAAAAAACAAAAAACAAACAATGAGGACAAAAAACACGATTGTTTAATTTTAGTCAAAAAGCTTACTGATTATGTTCATATACTAGAACCATTTTTTCATGTGAAATATTTCCCTCTGAAATGAAGTAATTCAAGAAAACTGTATCTGACAATCTTTTAAAAAACGCAACAGCTGATTTTGGGTTGTTAAAACCAAATTTAAAGACAACATGTTTAACTGAAAATTGTGCATGTTTTTCCACTATTTTCTCCTGACACACAACGGATTAAGCCCAAATTTTCACAGGTTTATTTCATGTATAATGTGGTTGATCCCACAAATCATGATCACTGCACTGCGGCTATTTTGTCAGGTCTACCAATCATGTATAATATCTAAAAACATATAGTAATGAAACATTACATTTTGTGTAGCCAATGTTGACCTTTCGTTTTAGTTCTAACATAAACAATAAATAATAAACTTCAAAATCAGAAATATTGTTACCTCATTTTTGAGAAAGGTCTCTCCAAAAGTTTAAGAAAAAGTCAAAAGGCCGTCAATGATGATGCAGGCCTGCTCACTCGTCCGAGACCATTGTCAACGCTTGCTCGACGGTAGTCCAAACTGGTGTGGCTTGGCTAAGATCAATAGTTGTAATTCACTGGAAACACTCAGGAGAGGACAGGAGCTTCATCGCTAATGATGTCGCCGTTGCCATGGAATCCATCAGGAAGTTCGGGTGGGTGACTGAAGAGTCGACTAGACTTGACCCTAGTCGATCTAGATGTCACTCGAACGCCGATTGGTTTGACTAGCTTTAGTCCAACATGATCAGCCTAGTCCCCGGGGACTGTTTCTCTAGTCAACACGCGAGGTGACGTCACTGTTTCAAGATGGCGGTTAGGTTTACGCGACGCAGACAGTTTTGTAAACTTCCGTATAGTCACATGTACAGGTAACGTTAACAGTTACCCTTCTATACATGGTCTAATAATGATTATGCCAATCAGTAATATATATTAATAATGATTTATTGCACTAAATAATTATGCAAGCTTTGTTGAGAAACAGAAGCAAATAAACATGACAGCCGAACAAATCATCTTCACACACGTCATTGCCGACGGTTGCCTCGCTTACTGCGCAATATTGACTAGAAGCGTTCGAGTGGAACACAAGACCGCGCATGCGCGATTTAAACTGCAAAATTGACTTAAAAGGCTAGCACCTGAACTTACGCAGTAATATAACCGCCGCCATGGAATCCAGATTGTGTTGTGCTGGTAATTATTGTCCTAATGGGACACACTATTAATTGATCGAATTAATTTAGATTAACTGGCCAAGTTTGATAACAATCAGTCAGGCCAATACCTTTTAACGAGGCCTCGGGGTGGTACCGGATTTACTCGGCAGAAAAATAACCCAAACGCACTGTATCAATGGCTGCTCAGCCACCACCCTTAAAGGCCCTGTACACTATTGGTAAGATCGAAAAACACAATGTTCACAGATTCACACATAACTTACATGATTTAAAGTAAGTAATGGTAGAAAGGGTTCCTTAAATATTTCTGCCTAAAATGCTATCGTTTCTGAGAAACGAGTAAAACAATAGTAATTATCGCGCGCGATAATTTGAAAAAACAGAAAACACATAAGATCTCTTTTCACTATTTTCTCGTGACCTCGATGACCAATTGAGCTCAAACTTTCACAGGTTTGTTTGTTCATGCATATGTTTAATCACACAAAATGTGGACACTGATTTTGAGCTGTTACCAAAAGTGTACAATACCTTTAAAGGCAGTGGACACTATTGGTAATTACTCAAAATAATTATTAGCACAAAACCTTACTTGATAACGAGTAATGGGGAGAGGTTGACAGTATAAAACATTGTGAGAAACGGCTCCCTCTGAAGTGACATAGTTTTCGAGAAAGAAGTCATTTTCCACGAATTTGATTTTGAGACCTCAGAATTAGATTTTGAGGTCTCGAAATCAACCATCAAAATAAAAAAACAAAACTACAAGAACAAAAACTGCTATAGCATGCAACCTGTATAAAACAATGGACTCACACACCAACTATTCATACTCTGTTGCCAGTATAGCCAAGTACACGACTCTCGATAAAAGTTATTCGTGCAAGTTTACCATTTTCCTAACTGTTACACGCCTTCCTCAACCTTTCAGATATCACAAAATATAAACTGTACTCAAAAAACGCCCGGGCTTCGGTAGCCAGGTGCCCTGACCCATCGTATGACCAGGATTCCGTGTCCAACTGATCCAAAACGGTGTCAACCTGACGCAGAAATCGAGTCAAAAGCCCCATTTTTATCAAGTCTCGGAGTCAGTCTGACGCAGAGAGGGAAAAATGAGTCCACCACAAAACTGATCTTGTCACGGGTTCCGCGTCAGTTCGACCCATTTCTGGGTCAGTTCTGACACAGATTCCGGGTCATACTGACCCAGAAATGGGTCAGGCCCCACGGGACCCGGATCCGGGTCAATTCTGACCCGGAAGTTTTTAGAGAGCACTTTGTTTGGGTGCTTCTTAAAAGTATCGTAAACCATGCAACTGTGTTGCACAATTTAATCTGCCCTTTTATAAAATACTTTTTAGCCTTGTATAGCCTATAAATGTTGTTTTGGGTAGCACAACTGATTTACGAGATGTATTATTTGATAGCATTGCGGAGTTAAATGATATATTGTTGTATTTCTTTTCGCTTTAAAGTCAACCTGTACTTTTGCCAACCACGGTTAGCAAAAAAACAGTTTGGTTCTACAGTGCGCAAAATGAACTACTTCTGTTCACTGCAAGTGGCTTTGGCGTGGCAAATGCAGATTTGTTATCTCAGAACAGTGTTGTATCAGAGGTATTGTCTGCACCTCAAGCCGTTCCTGACTGGAAACAAAACCCACCTTTCATTTATAACGACAAGGGCAGGAAATCGACAACACATCAAACACCCGTATAATATCCTGTATGGCGCGAGAGTTGTCGGTGTTGGCTCATCGCTGAGTGATAGCATCATTTATGGTCATTTCACCCAGTGTTAACGGTTATTACAACCATGGTGGAACGACTCGAACACAGAATTGGAAAGAACGCCAAGGTCAACGGTGATAGATATATTTCTATTACCTCTGGGGTCTGATTCCTCACAAAATCGGACAAATGGGTCTTCATCACTGCCACAACCAAGCAGGGCTCAATTCCAAAGAATTGCTACATCAGTAGACACATTTTATACTATAGAGCTTGTTAATCGAACAGCATTCGAACTCGCCGCAGCTTTTTACGCAGCGTGCATTTGATCAATCAACGTCGTTTTTGGAGGTGCATTTTGAGCGAATGGTGCAGCTAAGTTTACGCTTTGTCGCATATTATAATTTACCTGATGGCCTCTTCTTCAGATTTTAAAAAGGAATAAATACATATTGGTTCACTCGTATACATGAGAATCATTTTGCTGTAGTTCTTCGACAACGATTGCTTAAAGTACAGGTACCCGTACAAACTGAAGAATCTGTTTAGAAATGCACGCAGTTGATAACCTCAGCCCAAAGCACACGCTCAGATGCCTGACACGCCTACTTTAAGATGCAACGTTTCTGGCAGCTACACATCAATGGAAGGGAAGCATGATGTGTTTCTTTTGAATGGATGAGTTGAAATATTCAATATTAGGAATTAACAGTGGTTTTTAAAAATGATACTTATAGCTGTCATGTCTACAACTCATTTATAATTTGAGAAATAGATGGATTGGTCAAGAAAACACAAAAAAGCAGAATAAGATACGGGTAAAAAAAACACAAATCACAAAAAAAAACAATGACACAGAAGGTTCTTGACATTATCCAATCTTTTGTGTTTGAACGTTTGAACACGTTGCCTTCAAATCTCATGAAATTTTACTGTTTGGAGGTGTTCCTTATACTTATTAAGAGTTGTTCTTGCAATAAAACACCTTTAATGTGTTATAATTAGTGAATGGTAATTTTAAAAAACAACAACAACAACATTGACCTCTGACCCCCGAGACATGTCCCGCAAAATTTATACGTTTTTCAAGCCGTCAGTACGATCGTCGGTGTAATGGGCAATAATGCGCGATGAAGAGCGGTAGGCTGGCGCCGTAGCCTATGGCGTGGTAAACCTATCACATGAACAGCAGGTAATATACCATTCTCTACTCGACGACATGTGGGTATAGTAAACACGTCCACCAAGAAACCTTTCTTCGCGTCGTCTACTGTACTGCAGCATGCAGGGGGAGGTCTATGGATGGTATGGCCGCAGGGCTTTGCTGCTGCTGGTACGTCCCTGGACGCCCGGACGGACCGAGACGTGGGGTCTTGCTACTTAATTATTTAACGTATGTTTTTTCTTTCTTTTTTCATTCATTATATTTATTGGAATACAATAAACAGATGGTAATCGTAACATTTTTAATAAAATAATTGCTCAGTCGTAGTTCAACAGCTGCGACTGGGAATAAGACTAATAGAATTTGTCCGCCATTTATGGGAGTCAAAATCTTGACTCTCATAAATGGCGGAGCGTTTTGTTTCGCGAAAGTTATCAAAAGCGAAGCATTTCTAAGGCACGTTTGTGTGGATCATTATATTCTACTTTTTAAACATCTTTACGACTGTGCTCATTATACATCAAACGCTTTTTATAGCCCAAAAGCGCCCAAAGCGCCCAACCCGAAGGCAACGTGTTCCTTTAAGACAGTTACTGGAAAGAAATAAAGAACTAACGAATTCAAGAAGCCTGTGGTTTGCAATTGTTTCTCTTTGTTTTTCCCATTGTTCATTTTGCGAAAAGGACAGTTAAACAATTTGGTCAAAAAATCTCTAGCCTCGCCTAGCTCTGTTAAATTGGATACAGATTTTTAAGTTCAAGTTTAATTGAATGAAATAGAACTATAAGATTGCAAGCCTCAAGTTGAAATTGAATGACAGTTTCAACTGAAGAGGCAAATCTCTTTAAACACGAATGCATGTATAAGTGACAGAGGCTGTTTTTGTGCCGAAAAAGACCGGGGAAAAAACCTCTATATAAACTGTACAAATAAAAGGCAGCACAGTTTGTGTGGTGAGGATTATTCATAAACGACACAGTCCCTTCATAATACAACGATTAATAATTTAAATAACATAACATAAATAATACACACTTTGGTTATAAAATGTCGAAGAAAAATTCTCACTGCAATAAGAAACTCTCAAAAAATCAAATAATTGGTCAAGTTAGTATGAAAATGTCCTCATGTCCAAAAGAGACGTAGGAAAGATATCGTCGATGACAAACCTAAGGGGGAAAAATCACGAATACAACACTTGAATGAAGTTGCAACCACCCGGAATAAAATCATAAATATGAAATGATTTGTCTTATTCACTCATTTGTTTTTAGACTTAAAGGAACATTACAGAATTGGTTTTTGCTAGCAAAACAGTTGCTGGCAGTGTAAGCACTTTATGTAATCCACCATATTATACATAAACTGACAAACCTGTAGAAGTTTGAGATCGATCGGCCATCTGGGTCACGAGAAAATAGTGAAAAACCGAGTACACATTTGCATGAAATCATATAGATCAACAAATGAATAAAACGCTCACTGAGCGATAAACTCCAATCGAAAATTAGTTTACTCATTTCTCATCAAATACGGCGTTTCAGACAGAAATATTTCATGGGATGTTTTCTACTATCTTCATCATTAGACCGTGTAAGTTTTATGCAAATCTGTGATCAAAAAGTATATTTTACAAGTTTTTTCTTACCAATTCTGTAATGTTCCTTTAAAATACAGCCATACGATGGTGAATTTTAAAGAGTGGTCTTTCTTGATTTTTTTTTTTCTCTACGTTACTTGTTTGATTCGTTATGTTTACTCGCTGTAAAACCACTTAGTTCGATCGTAAAGAACAGTTCGCTTCCTATAGTGGTGTAATTTAGTTAAGCTCAAGGAGGAAGCCGACTTTGTTCAGCAAATGCATGATAATGGCTAAGCAAGCAATAACCGGTTTGTTTATTAAACGAGTCAATATTATGCCAACTGAATTAGACTTTTCTTAATAAGTGTACCTAATATGCAATTAATCGTATTGGTGACTGAGTGGGGCACTTTCAACGGCAACTTCCCATGCATCACAATTGCAGTTAAGTCTTACTATGACTGCCTTGTATAGGTTGTTTTATTGTATCAGTGGCCAAATAGATAATAATGACAGTAACAAAAATGACAAAACCAGATCGTTGTACTTGTTCTGCACCACGTAAATTTGGTTCACACACTACGCCCTCACACGGTCAAAAATACTGCAAAATTAAAAACAGAAGAAATCGTATAAACAACAATCAGTATCCATAGAGATCACGTGCGGTATAATTATAATCTCTCATGTATTGACCAATAGATGTTTTACCCAACTTGAGTAACAGTTGGGCATATCCGGCCTTCACTAAACTCTAGCCAACCCATCAACTCAAACTGGGCCTAATCTTCGATTGGGGCAGGGGCATCACTAAAACTCACTCTTCTCGTGTCAAAAAAAAGTAACCATCATGTTTTCTGTTTCAGCCTCGATATGGTTACATTCATTTTGATGGGGGTAAAAGCAAGATGGGGTAAAGCAAGATGCGAACGGTGACCAATATTTCCCGCGTCTTTCACTACGCTTTTGGTGCGATCTCACTCTTACATTTTGGACCAATGCAGAGGACGATTTTGACGAGTTTGACGATGAACACAATAGCCTCGGCCATTGTTATAACCGAGAACCCCACGTAGAGACCGAACAATCCACCGAGGGCGCCAAGAAGGCCCTCTATCTGCAGGAAAAACCAAAATAATAAAAGTACATCAGTGGAATCGACTTCCCGTCACACCTAAACTGGTCCCCTGTCCTTATCCGCAAGACTGCAATAGGATGCGAGGTCAAAGGTGCGTTTGCCAGGATTCATCCAAACGCTCAAAGCCGGTCTCTGGCGTTTTTTCACGAGCCTCGAAGTGTGACGTCAGATGTTCGGGTACGTCACACCTGCCCCCCCCCAACAGCACTACTCCCACTCATCCATTGCACACTAATACAGGTTTCCGCGGTCAATTTCGGCCAACACGAGCATGCAGCCTATTTTCACGTTCATGCATCGTATTAAAGTGATTCTGCTTCGTCAGTCGAAACCGTCATTCAATTTCACATTAAGGCAGGCGAATAAACTCACACCGTACAGTCGTTCATTAATTGAGCCATGCAAAATCAACATTCAATTTTGCAGAAAAGGTACAAAGACATATTTTCTATTACACTGTATTTTTAACTTTCATTTGCAAAACAAAATAAAAATAAATAACCTATAGAAACAAATGCAAACCATGGATTTCTTATTTCTTTGTTTCTTTGTATTATACAGGATTGGTAAGGATAAACAAATTATTGTTTAATTTTGGCCTGAAAGTCAATCAATCTGAAAACTTATGATGTTGCAAACGCAACATATGATTTCGGTTGTTACAACACCAATTTAGGACAGTGTGTTTACGTGCTGAAAATTTTGCACGGTTTTTCACTATTTTCTCCTGACTCGAACAACGGATCAAGCCTAAATTTTCACAGGTTTGTTGTATCATGTATGGTTGATCACACAAAACATGAACACTGTCTGCGACTATTTTGTCAGCTCTAGCAATCATCTTATTGTCCTAGCATTATTCAAGAACATCGGACCAACTTAGACGAATACATGCTCGTGCTGCGTGGGGTACAATATTTGAATTCGAGGCAATCCAGATTCATTTGTCGAACATCAACTGACTTACCGAGTATTTGGGGGACTGTATTATTGACTGGTAGTTCAACTCCTCGAAATAAATCCTCAAACGAAGTACATTTTTCCTTTAAAATAAACAATTATGCAAAAAGTTGTTATACATTTGGCCATAATTTACAGATATCAAACAAATGCACGTAGACATTGGTCATTCAATAGCCAAATACCAGAATCTGCACATAATATTGTGATCCAACATATTACGTGAAAATAATCAGAAAGCTTCTTCTCAATCGGTGCCATGAGAGTCACGAAAAAAAACAGTGAAAAATCCCATCACCATTTTCACTGTTTTCAATTGAAAGTATATAGCATCGGATTTAGAACACGAGTGCTCAAAACAAAATGTTTGTCAAATTTCTCAAAAACCGCAGCATTTTAGGCGACAATATTCCAAAGGAAGTTTTCCACCATGACCATCTTATATACCACATGTGAAAATCTGCAGACGAATTTTTATGTTTCGATCTTACCAATGTTATGCACACCAGTTAACGGCACTGGACACGTTTGGTAATTGTCGAAGACCAGCTGTTCTCACTTAATGTTTCCCACATATTATGCATAAAATAACAAACTGTGAAAATTTGGGCTCAATTGGTCATCGAATTTGCAAGAAAATAATGAAAGAAAAAACACCCTTGTTGCATTACTTTGTGTGCTTTCAGATGCATAATAAAAGGCTTCGCTGAAGTATTTTATTATTTGAGTGAGAAATTACCTCTTTCTCAAAAACTACGTTACTTCAGAGGGAGCGTTTCTCACAATGTTTTATTCTAGCTCTCTACATGCTCGTTACCAAATAAGTTTTTATGCTAACAATTGTTTTGAATAATTACAAACAGTGTCCAGTGCCTTTAAACATCGAGTGTACTTGCAGGTTTACATATTTAACCCCAAATCATTAACTTGTAAAGATGATTGACTTGTTCTTGTTCTCCTTCTATACACAAGGTGAACGCACAGGAAGTATTTCGTTAAAGGGGCACATTGCCTTCGTATTGGGCGCTTTGGGCTATAAAAAGCGCACGTTACAAAATGAACATGGTTGAGAAGATTGTAGAATATAATCATTCACATAAAATATCCCTGAAATTGAGTGGTTTTATGTGAAATGTCAAGACAGAACACGGCCGCTATTTTGTTAAACCAAAATGTTTGGCTCCACAAAATGGCGGTCCTTATGTTCCGCTAGTTGTATTGCCAGAGGCAAACTCATGCCGTTTTATTCACTACTCACTAATTACAACAAAATGTACGTGTTGTTTTAGTGCATAAACAACTCTTAACAAACAAAAAGGTAAGTAGCAATTCTAAACAGCATCGTTTGAGAGATTTGAAGGCAATCTGCCCCTTTTACTTCATTCTAAAGAGAGTGTAAAGGATTCGTACTAAGAAGTCCAAACTTACTTTGTTTGCTCGGCATTCAGGAGCAGCCGTGCAGCATTAGCGTTCGTTTGAGAGACGCGGGAATGGAGATGCTCCTGTAAAAAAAAAATGGGTATGGGGGATTAGTAAGAAAGTGTGTATCTTAATTTCATACTTTTATTTGGAGTGAACAAAGACTAATTGGCTAGAGCGGGATTTGAACCTGCTACCTCCGGGTTTACGTGCCGGTGCTGTTGGAGGTGTCCTTATTTTTGAGATTTGTAATATCTTTGTTCGGGGCGGTGCGCCAAACTTAAACTTGCCGAGTCTTGAGACGGGGAGAGCACAATACTTTGGCAGCAAGATTTGGTGCCAAGATTGTTCATTCTTTCTGTCTTACAACAAATCTCAGGAGTTTGGACTGACCGTCTACACTCTAAAGACTGCCGGGTCCCGTGAGGCCCGATTCATTTCTGGGTCAGTATGACCACTGAAGTCCGTGTCAAAATGACCCACAAAATAATGAGTCAAACTGACACAGAACCCGAGGAAAATATTTCTCTTTTTTGGGGTAAACCACATTCCGGGTCAGCCTATAACCCCAAAATGGGTCAGGCTCCCATGGGACTCGGAATACGGGTCAATTTTCACCGTTTTTTTGTTGTGTTTTTTTTGTTTTTTTAAAGAGTGTAAAAGTTCATTTGTTCTTGCAAAAGATAACATAGTTTTTACCTCATATCTTTCGGAAGGCCATCTTGATGAAGAGATTCCCAATCTGTAGGTTGTCTCTCTGCAAAAACACCAAACAAAACATCGAGTCTTCTTAGCAAGTTGGCTTTTAGTTGCTCTTATATGGATGGGAACTATGGGACAGAATAACTAACGGAACTAATAATACTGAGAGTTACCAATGAACTTATTTCTGCGTGAGAATGTGAATATAAACTCCCAAAACACTGGTACTCCGAAGACAAAGAAATCAAAGAAAGAAAGGGGGTTTCCCCCCTTCCCTATTATCGCTACCATCTGAAATCATAGACCAAATATGGACAGTAGAGGGCGTTTCAACTCCTTACGTGCAAGCTGTGGGGCATTTGCAGTCCAACCTGTTGCTTTCGTAAAGCGCATCCACTGCCTGTCTGCACGTTTCTACAAATTAATGACATAATGTGGGCAGTTTGTAAGTTAACAATGCAAGCTTTAACAACCAATGTTTAACTTCATTTCTCAATAAATTGGAATCGATACTGTATTTTTTACTGAAAAGTTGTGATTGGTTTGAGTTTTTGCATTTATATTTCAATGTATATTCATAATTAATACGTTATTGATTTATACAGCAGTCATATGTAAATTGGTGAGTTATTTGGCGCTTGTGTTACGTCATAGCGATTCGTGGTATTGGTATCGATACTTACGCTGTGTTGAATTGATATAGCTGCACTTGGCGGCAGAATCGATGAGTAAGTCCGTGACACAACCACAGCGTCTCAGCAATGCATTCTGCAGGCAGTGCTTCGTGCAAGCGCCAACCGAATAATCGTAGTAATCATCGCCGGGAAAATCGGTTTGCGAAGAGTCGGTGCTGCAGTTCCCAAAAGGGTGGGGTTGCCGCTCGATATAATCCTGATATTGACGAAGAAATGGAAGGCAGGGAAGAGAAATAGGCCGCATGAAAAAGTCGAACAAACTTATATCCGACCATAAAATAACGGTCAAGAGCTCCCGTCCGGACTCAAGGTATGGTGTTTCTGATCAGCAGAGTGTGGGTTCGAGTCCTGGCCGTGGCACTTGTGTCTTGCGCAAAATACTTTACCATGATTGTCCTTTCAGATGGGACATTAAGCCGTAGGTTTCGTATATTAGGATTGGCAGCGCACATAAAACAACCCAAAACACTTATCGTGGAAGAATAGGGGTTAACCGCGGTGTTTGTTTCACATAGCAAGCACCCTTGTTTACAGGTTTCCTCAGGCTTGCGAGCTACAGTGACTAGGTTCACTTATGAGGCATCCTTGGTTTCAATACCAGAAATGTATAATAATACTAACAATAACAACTTTGGAGAAATATTGCAAGATAAAAATGCAATTTCACAGGCCTACCGTCTCTTGCCAATGGTGGTATCTATCTTTGTAGGTAAAGCCAATGGGTGTATAAAAACGTATTGAACTGTCAAGAAATCATAATTGCACGGACTGAAAACCAACTTGCTGGTCTACGGTGGGATTCGAACCAGATACTTATTTACAATACTCCATTTTATACCACAATGGACGATTAACCCGGTTTAGCTGACTTTAATCCCCGTTCTAAGTATCTAAACTTGCATTATAGTCTAGTAATCTAAATCCGGATTAGGAGATTTTTGTCCGTACCCGTCTGACACCGATGGAGGTTGCCATGCCTGGAGCTACCGTGATGCCTTCATCCTCCGGTGTGGGCAGGGCACGCTGATCGTGCACCGTTACTCGAGCACCAGACTCGGGAGTTAAGATGCCAATGTACTCCGGCTGTTCAATCCATATGGTAAGGTGAAGGCCTGATGGTGAGGAGATATCCAAAGTTAACAAGGTTTCTAGTAAAGCAGATGTGTTCAAAAATTGCGAAATGTCAAGGTTATCTCTCTTGTTGTTGTTGTTGTTGTTGTTGTGTTGTTGTTTGTTTGTTTGTTTGTTTGTTGTTTGTTTGTTTGTTTGTTTTGTTGTTACCTCTTGGAAGAGGTAAGAAGGAATGCTGAAATCAGTGGAACGTTTCAAAGCCTCAGTCAGTCAATTCAAAAGAATCATTATCCTTTAGAGTATTATGTAACACGCCCAGGTCAGAATTGACCCGGATTCCGGATTCCGGGGCCCGACCCATTTCCGGGTCACAGGCTGACCCGGATTCTGTGTCAAACTAAAACCAAGGTCATATGTCAAAATATACTAGCATTCCCTAAAGTGCCGTCCCCATGCATTAAGTCTCTCTTTAGTATCTCAAAGAATAAATTCCTGAATGTGTTTATATGAACGGCTACAGTTGGCTCAAATTTCCCAAAGTGAAATTATGTTTTTCCTACATAAATATGATTGTACAAGAAAAACTAATAAATATTTCTGTTTTTATTCCTGGGAATTATAATTCGGATGTGAAAAAAAAACCAAAAGCAATAAAAAGAAATCACCACTTGAGTGTTTGTTTGTTCGGGTGTTAGGATGTTTGGTGGCTTTGGGTCTTTTTTTGTCTGTTTGTTTGTTGTTGTTGTTTGTTGGGTGTTTTGGGGGTTTGTTTTTATTTATTTATTTATTTATTTTCTTTCTTTTTTCTTTTTTTTCTTGTTTTTTTTTTTTTTTGGAGAGGGGGAGGTTTACACTATATTAGTTTACTAAATAATGTTCATGCACACTTCTAAGCAAGATATAGAAAAACAAAATCTTACCATATTTCGCACCAGATTTGCTGGTAAATCTGGTGGAATCGTTTCCCGTGCCGTGGTTGAAGGTGAAACAATTACCATAATCCTTGTTCTGAGTTACTCGGAAATCACTGAAGGAGAACAAAAAAGTTGTACATGAGCCCTCTAGAAACGCACCTTTGCTTAAAGGAACATTACAGAATTGGTAAGTAAAAACTTGTAAAATATACTTTTTGATCACAGATTAACATAAAACTTACACAGTCTAATGATGATGATAGTAGAAAACATCCCTTGAAATATTTCTGTCTGAAATGCCATATTTGAAGAGAAATGAATAAACTAATTTTCCGATTGGAGTTTATCGCTCAGTGAGCGTTTTATTCATTTGTTGAATCTATATGATTTCATGCAAATGTGTTATCGGTTTTTCACTATTTTCTCGCGACCCAGATGGCCGATCGATCTCAAACTTCTACAGGTTTGTCAGTTTATGTATATGGTGGATTACATAAAGTGCTTACACTGCCAGCAACTGTTTTGTTAGCAAAACCAATTCTGTAATGTTCCTTTAAAAGAGGAGATGGTTTTTGGAGTGTTCACTAAGCACACCATAGAACAAACCCGTGACAATTTCATTACAAATGATGTGGTAACGATTTCCAAGTGTGCATTGAAATAGTGAGCACATAACGCCTTTATCGATTCAATGTGCAAAATCATGGTGGAGATTGGTGCACTTGCATATCTAACTTAACAATGGGAGACTTTTGAACATGCCGAGAACCAGCGTCCCAAAAGTCACCCAATTATTTACGAACAAAACTCACGTGTAATTGCATTTCTTCTTGTCAAAGGTGCACTGTAAGATGAAGTTTTCAGCCTGGTGTCCAAGCGTCTCTAACTCAGCACGCGTTGGATTGACCACATCAACCAGATCACTGAAGTCATCGGCCGTCGACTTCTCGTAGAATCCTCTCCAGTCGTTCTCATCATTCACGTCGTCCCAGTTGTAGTAGTCATAGTACTGGAAGTCAAAGTCGCTGTTGCTGCTGCCAAAGAGGTTGAAGCTGCTGCTGCTGCTGCTGGAAGAGCTCCCTAGAGAGCGACGTCTCCGTTTGTCCAAGTCAGTTGAGTCGGCTGCACTAGAAGCTGACCCGCTTCCTACCGCAGAGGAACTGTCAGTGGCAGAGGCTGCCGTGCTAAGATATGACATGGTAGTTACAGTGTTGAGTGTAGAGGTATCAACCGATAAGGAAGCAGCCCCATTCGCCACAGTGGTAGCGTCAGAAGCATCGGTCACAGCACTACCGTCGCTGCTGACTGTGGGGGTACCTACAGACGTGGTAGAACCCCCACTCTCCACAGTGGTAGCTCCCGAGGAACTACTGGCATCGCTTCCCGGGGTCACGGTAGCGGTGCTAGTTGATGAGGTACCTTTAGATGTCCCAATGGTATTGGTGGTAGATACAGAACTTCCACCGAGAGAGCCGTCAACACTACTCATGTCTACTGTATTAGCCTCACTGTTATCCACAGTAGTCTCGACAAAGTTGTTCTCAATAGTGGTCGTTGAAGCATTTGGATCTACAAAACTTGACATGCCCCCTACTACGATCCCTTGGTCTCCAGCGCTTGATCCAGTGTCAGCACTGGCCCCTGTCCCAGCACTGCTACCAGTATTTGCCCCGGTCCCAGCACTGGATGCATCTCCTGCACCGGCGCTCACACCAGTTTCATCATTGTTTCCATCGCCAAAGCTAGCTCCGGTTCCACCGCTAGAACCGACCCCTGTTCCACCGTCGCTACTTGCACCGGTTCCACCGCTAGAACCGACCCCTGTTCCACCGTCGCTACTTGCACCGGTTCCACCGCTAGAACCGACCCCTGTTCCACCGTCGCTACTTGCACCGGTTCCACCGCTAGAACCGACCCCTGTTCCACGTCGTACTTACCGTTCCGCTAACGCCTGTTCCACCGTCGTATTGCCGTTCCACCGCTCGAACCGACCCCTGTTCCACCGTCGCTACTTGCACCGGTTCCACCGCTAGAACTATACTCGAAACTTGAACCATTGATGTCCAGTCGTTGAACCAATTCGACGACCAGTCAAAGAACCACGAGTAGTCGTAATCGCCCCCGGATACTCCACCGTCGATCGCAACCAACCCTTCGAACCGCGTCCCAACAACCTCTGAGCGTCGGAT
This sequence comes from Pycnopodia helianthoides, assembly GCA_032158295.1. Classification (NCBI taxonomy): domain Eukaryota; kingdom Metazoa; phylum Echinodermata; class Asteroidea; order Forcipulatida; family Asteriidae; genus Pycnopodia; species Pycnopodia helianthoides. The sequence continues at coordinate 19,651,808 of CM063247.1, read as the reverse complement.
GCGGTTCATGTTGCACAGGGTCACTGCTGGGAACTTGGAGTTCGTGTTGGTGACCAGCTCAATGTTGGTAGTGGTGGGCCACAAGACGAAGTACTCATAGAGAAGCGAGTACGCCTGGACGAACGCCACCCCGATCGCGACGAGCCACAGCAAGGCCCAGGCGACTCTGGCCAGGGTGTAGGTACCGTTGATGATGAGCGGAATACCGTGGGCCGTGGTGGTGTCCGCGAAGGTCGTTATCGCGTCTCTAATGGCGCCTCTCTTCTTCTCCTTGAGATCTCGTCGTCTTCTTTCGTTTCGTAATCCATGGCGGTAGTAACGACGGTAGCACGGCGAATACTACAGGGTCATTCAGTGGGGGGGGGGGGGGAGACAAAGTGGCTATTCTCAATCACAATCTGTTTTCGATCTATTTGAATATTAGGCCTATATCTTTTTCTGTACCCTTAGAAGTTTGACCAAATTATTTAAAGGAACATTACAGAATTGTTTTTTGCTAACAAAACAGTTGCTGGCAGTGTAAGCACTTTATGTAATCCAACATATACATAAACTGACAAACCTGTAGAAGTTTGAGATCGATCGGCCATCTGGGTCACGAGAAAATAGTGAAAAAACCGACTACACATTTTGCATGAAATCATATAGATTATAAATATAAATATTTCAAGAGATGTTTTCTACTATCATCATCATTAGACCGTGTAAGTTTTATGTGAATCTGTGATCAAAAAGTATACTTTACAAGTTGTTTTCTTACCACTTCTGTAATGTTCCTTTAATATTATAATCAATACCTTCAAAATAAACTATTTCTGGCTAAAAACAACTAACATCTGAACATAAAATCCGCCAAAAGGGAAACATTTACAAGTGATGAAACTACCAATGAACGGCCATTGGAAAACAAAATATTGGTATTAAACACCATAAAACATTCAATTATAAACACATAGATCTACTAAATCAAGAGACCACAATAAATTCATTGCTTAAAGGCAACGTATACCTTTGGTTTTGGGGAACGTTTGATTGTTTTAATCCTATAATAATTGTAGATATATACAAAAAAACTAACCTGTGAAAATTCATTGGTCGCGTTTTTGAAATATCGCCAAAATCCGCAGCGAATATTCACGCATAAAGAATGATCCCTAAAAGGAATACACAATCTGAGAAACGTTTCGACATAAACGTTTCTCAGATTCAAATTTTTGGGGGAAAAAAACTGACATATTTTTCCATATCCACATCATTTTGTATTTAAATATTTTTCAAAATGCTTTATACTTTCGAAAGTTGCTGTACTTCTAGCCAAGTCGGTTTTTATTGCCATTCATTTTTAGAGTGATTACGAGTCGTGTACTTTCCCTTTAAAACACAAGAACTAATAGATCTATTATTAAAAATATTCTTTAAAACAAGACCACAATAAGTCCATTTCTTAACACACAAGAACTTAAACTACCTCTGAAGTTTTAGTGACCTTACCTTTTGCCGTCAAATGTTGTCATTCCGTAGCTCATTTTTAGAACTCTTTAATCGGCCATCTTGCGTTGCGCATATCTCCAAACTAAACATAAAAAGTACTGCGACACACAAGAGCCTTGAAGACTCTCCACAAACTTCATCTCTCTCTCCCATACTGTTTACTCGTTCCCATGTTTACCTTAGCAATACCTTTACACTTTTTATTTGAGTTGCTGGTGAGCAAACAGACTGGCTAAGCCGGCGCAGAGATTGTCTACCCACAAATCCCCGTGTCATGTTGTATGCTAATCCCATGCTCTAAAGTTATTACAAACGTTTCTCGGCCTATCGTTTTAGAACCCTATGCGTTATAATCTATTTTTTTCGAGACAGTGCTGACAAACTTATTCTGAGAGTTACAATTTGTTGCTCGTACCAATCTTCCTGAAAAGATGTCTCGTTCAATATGGAGACTGTTTTTAATATCTTACAATGTGAGCTACCTTTAGTAGGCAATGCACATCACACACACGACAATGCAATTATTGTGATATCGAGACATAGAAAGGACACCATATTATAGATATTGAAATGTGTATGACCATTTTCAATCTGAAAGCTCACTGGTTATAAAGTTCATTCAGTGACAATCCTCGGGAGCTTGATCTCACACTGAGTGCAGATTGGTCTTAAGATGTGTATCACTCTTAATTGCTGAGCAAAGTGTGGTGTCATGATAGAAATCAATACGGCAAATATTGACAACTCATCTTAAATGTGAATCTTAGTGTAGGCTGTCCCGGTAAATTTTAGCAAAAAAGACTTCAGTTTCATTTACACGCGTTCAAATTCACGTATGTTTCCCTAAATTCATTAAAACTAGGGTTTTTTGTTCGGTACTATTTCATTCAATTTTTGTTTTGGTGCACACATGATTTCGTTCTCCTCATACAGGTTGGTTTCAGTCATTCTATTTCATATAGAGATTTTTCACAATTCTTCACTTGAATTTCTCCTACCTATTTACAATTGAAGAATTGGTTGACCAGCCTCTTGCTGTTGGGTTTTGAGAAATGGAGTGATTTTTGCGACTTGCACACCACTTTGAATGATCTTGTTTGACCAGTGAATGCTAAGCTGTTGAAATTGGGTTACTCCTCATGACTGTTGCGGTGCATTCATTTCCAAAAGGAATGTAAAGAAATTGGTGTTAAATTGAGTAAAATTTTGTTGAAATTTTCCGGGAATAGGGTACGTATATTTGGTGAAACCAGGTTCGGGAATATTTTACAGTTTTTGTACAAAAGCGTACTCAGTTTTTATTGTGTTTTTTGTGCTAAATTGAAAGGGATAATAGAGACTGGTGCTTTGTATGTGGCACATAGCAGAAAATGAGTGACTTTATAACCAGACTTGAGCTTCGATCGTCATGTTACCATGCCGAAAAGATCAGTATTAAACGGGCCTTGGTTTTTATGCGGCAGAAATTATGAGTAGTTTATGAACGAAGATTGGTCGATGAGAGGCAACAGTTGAGCGTGTTTGGATTCGTGGCATGCACACCTCAGGAGTCAGGGTACCGCTCCGTACACAAACTGGAACAGATTTTATCATTCATTAGCCTAGATCCGTCGACAGAGTAAACAAAGTGTTTGCCAAAGGGGCTTGTCTCGACAGCATCTGGAATTATTAATAAAGGTTAACTTGAGTATTGCATGGACACCAATCGTGAACACTTTAGTATTAATGACGTCGTCAGGTATAGCTTAATGTTAATGTCACGATTGGTGTTATCATGGTAGGCCATTTTACTTTCCACCGGTGCAAACCAAAGCATCCAAAGCGAGGCTGGGAATAAAAAATAGTCTGTCCCCACTTTGCACATCCTGTGAATCGTTGTTCATAAACGTTTTCGTTTGCAAGGGGACACGACAAAGATTGTGGCAGTGATGATTAAGACCCAGTGAAAATGATCAAATTTTGTACACAGTAAACTTGTCGAGTTTCCGCGGGAAGTGGTATTGACATAGCCATATGTTTTGTAGCTGTTTGCAGTTGCTGAGTGGGTCGCCCTTGGGATTGTTGGAGGAGGCTGGTGGACCACTCAATAACAAACGATCAGCCGAGTCGTTTGAGAAGAACGACCTAAGGTGTGCACAACAACAAAGTGAAAGCAATACTCGCTAAAAAAGATACCCAAACTTGAATGAATTAAAGAAATTACGTAATTGTGGATGGGCCCACACCCGTTGGCCGGCCGCGCAAGACGTGGCAGAGCTGTGTGTCAAATGACATGCAACTGCTTGAGTCAATGCAAGGGATGCGACGGACAGGGCCAAGTGTATGGAGGAAAGCCATAGGGAGAAAACAGGCCAACCCAGAACAGACTAGACAACGGCCTTAAAACCGACATGATGATGATGACTTGAATTAAACGATTTAGTGCTAATATTGACAGATGAAAACCTAAAGTAGCCATTATTTTTGACCACCCAGCCTCGGTTTGGGAAGAATTATTTTGATTGAAATAATTTTAAAATGGCTTGAAAACATAACAAGACTAATGTCACTCACATTATTGTCAGAAAAGGTCTCTTAGATTTTTGTTTTAAGTCCTTGTCACCATGCACTTGGCAATTCTTCTTCCAAGAGACATTTCTACACAATCGAGCTCAGTGGAAAACTCTTAGATTTCAAACCAGAAAAGTTATGGGGAAAATAGAACCAAACACGGTGATAAATTGTTCACTATGGAACATTTTCATGCGATCAGACAACAAAACAATCCGAAAATTGTACTTTTCAAAATACAACATTTAAAAAAAAGAAAACCACGAAACTATACTCAACTTTTGCAGAGAAACAACATTTATTTATTATATAAATTTATTCAAGGTATTTTAAATCCCGAATATTATATTAGTATTATGATAGAAAATATTCTACTTGTGATTTTTTCTTTCTTTATTCTTCTTCTTTTTCATTCAAGTTTACAACAATATTACAAAAAAATAGTATTAAGCGCAGAGTCTGTCAAAAAACAAACCCGGTAATTACTCCGGTGCGGTGACCCTTATTGTATATACAATGCTCATTAATATTACAAAGTACTCGTTCGTGAAGATGTATCATAAAGTAGTACCACCCTTACACTATTATTGAACAAAGTTTATTTAACACTACAGGCCTACGGCTTTTTACAACCACTGCTTGTATAAGCCAGTGAACAACCACTGCTTGTATAAGCCAGTGAACAGCAATAGGAAAACTTGGGGACGCAAAGTGGCAGGAAATTATTGGTCCACTAACACTGAGCATGCGCACACTTAAGAGCAACGATGGATTCAACCTGGTAAATCTGCTGCCACCAAGCGTTTTTCAAAAGTCTTCCGTTGCCAGAGACACTGCAGTGGTATCGAAATGGCCGAAGCCTAGATCCCAGAGTTTTGACATAGCGCTGGTACCAGTCTAGTCACGTTCACTTCTTTCTTTTTTGTGATTTTTTATTATTTTTTATTTCGTGTTAAGTAAGCGATGGGAACCCTGTTTGTTTGTTTTGTTTGTTTGGTTTTTTTTTTACGGGGTTCTGTCCAACGTTGACGTCTTCTGTTTCACGGGATCGACCTTTGGGAAAGCATCCACCACATCTTTTGTCCCATTCTCCATCTTGACTCCGTTCTCCATCTTCACTCCATCCACCATCTTCACTCCGTCCTCCATCTTCACTCCATTCTCAGAGGCAAGTGCTTTGATCGGGTGGACGCTGGCCGTCCCTTGGACGTTGGCCGTCCCTTGGACGTTGCCGTCCTTGGACGTTGGCCGTCCCTTGGACGTTGGCCGTCCCTTGGACGTTGGCCGTCCCTGGACGTTTTCATCGGCGGCCCCTTTGCTTGATGCTGTGGTAGTCTTGCTGCGTGGTGCAACGGGCTCCTCCGTTGAACCGAGGTCCGAGAGATCGCTCTCTGTCTGCCCGGCCTTGAACTCCTCCGAGTCGGTACTGGCATCATCATCACAGGGTGGCTGAAATAGACCACGATATAATAAGTCAGAAGTTGATTTTGTTTAACTAACATTTTTATTTTGTATCTTTTATCAGGGGGACCCATTCACAAACAATGTGGTATCCCACTAGGCCATGCGAATAACAAAAACAGAAAGACAAAGTAACATGCAGATTAAAAACGTAAATTAAAAGGAGCAAATAGACTAAACAAGAAAATTTACATAAATTATATATATATATTATATTTGTAAACATGTATCTATATTTACATAAAACAAAAAAGATATATAATAAAATAATTTAAAGGGGGAAAAACAGCAACAGAAAATAAACCGAATAAATGAGAGCAAGTAAAACCAGTGATTAAAACTACAACACATAACCTAAAACTTTCGTGTTAGCTTTGAGCAGGGATTTAAAAGAAGCAGTTTGTCCTCGTTTTGACGGAAGTGACACATTTTGTCAAAAATCATACAATCTGGGGATACAAGCTTGTGATACTTTTAATTTGCGGCCCGACAGGAGGCTACATTGATTGACTTACGATGTAGTCTGTATCGTCTTGTGAATCATAACTCTTGTTCAGCTGCTCCACGACGGTCAATTCTGCCTCCTCCTTTTCTCCCGCGCCTGCTGTTGCTACAGACTCTACAAGGTTACAACAATACGAGAGTTCTATTTTGCTTTAGGTGGATGGGGGGAAAGGATCAAGTCACCGGGCAAGTTCCTTTGGAATTGCGCCACCAACTATTCAAAATACTGACTCTACAATCTGCTCATATTATTACACCTTTACGGGGGGCACTCGGGGGAGGGGTACCCGGGGGAGGGGTACCCAGGGGAGGGTACCCGGGGGAGGGGCACCCTTTCCCCCTCCCTTAGTTATCCCCTGATTACTACCTAATGTGCGCCATCAGTAATGCTCCATAACACATTAACACAACACTGACCCCAATGAAAGCCGAACACCTACAGTGTTTGTTTCGACTAACACCACAGTCTAGTCTTTATGACTGTAGAGACATGTTGTTACATTCAAATTAATAGACTTTATGACTGCAGTGGGGTGTCCTCAGGTTGAGGTAAACAATTAGGCTGGCATTGGCTCATCCCGTATTCCACTGTCTCGTCTTGTCACGTCTTAGGACGGATGAGATGGCGTCAATATAAAGGTACGTGTATGAACCAAAACGAGGCCGGACAGAAAATAGTCTGATCCCTTATGAGAGTTAAAAGCATATCTGTCATTATGCACATTGGGAACGTGACAACAAAGACGGCCAGAGGTTTATTCACATATTCTGACACATGCTCACCATTTACTGTCAATACTCGTTCAACTTCGACCTTCTCGTCAGTCTGTGCTGCACTTTCTGTCGGGATGGACGCACGAGGAGCACGGGGCTTAGTGTGATCCTCCTCGGCACTGAGCTCCAGCCCCTCGTCCTCTGTCTGCCCATCTTTATACTCCTCGGAGTCTGTGCTGACCTCGGCATCGCAAGGCGGCTGTGAAAGACCAAACAGTACGGGTTACTACAAGCGCCGAAACTAGGGTGAAACTTTAGGGGGGCACAAGGGGGGGGCACCATTTTGTATAGGAGGCACTTGTAGCCAATTAAAAATGTCGCTTTCGTTTCCATTTCTTTTAAACAGCCACTTTTCAGCGCTGTTGTTATGCCACTTACTATTTTTGTTAAAGATAATCTGACGTGGATAAAAAAAAAACATTTTCTGCGTGTAAATGAGCTTTATTAACGGTGAAATGATCACAATAAATCTTATCAAATGTAATATTTTACTCCCGACCGGTAATTTTTAATCTAAAGTCCATATTTCAAATGGGGGTGCACCCGGGGGAGGGGCACGGACATTAATGGGGGAGGCATCCCCTGTGATCCTTCATTAGTTACGCCCCTTAATACTACCTAATGTGCACCATCAGTAATGCTCCTAAAGTTCATCATCAATTGAATATATTGGTATGAACGTAACACCAGTACTTTTGTTTGTTTTTCTATCGGGAAAGGGGGGATTTTGGGCTGAACATGTGGCTAAGCCCCTACGTCATCATAATCTTCATCTTCTTGAGAATCATAGCTCCTCTCCAACTGCTCCAAGAATCCCATCTCTCTTCGTCATCACTCTGTTCAAAGTCTTTACGCTTGGTTGGAGTGACAGAGGATCGTCCCTTTACAGGGCTGTTGTCAATTTTCTCTGGAAACACCAATGAGAAACGAGTTTTGATAAATACTGATTACAAAAAAAAACACAGATTGATATAAAATATTGATTCTGAAAACAAATACATAATGTCATTCGGTTTTCCCGGTCATCTTTGGCTATTGAGTAGCCAGTTTAAACGTCATTCTATTTTGAGCAAATTAAAATCTCCTCAAAATAGTCATTCAATTTCACTTTGAAGGAAGAATCTGTGAAGAAATGTACGCAGCGGTTTGAACCAATGCCCAGATGCCTCGCATGCCAACAGATATTAGGGTTTAAGAAAACATAGTGGAGAATAAAAGAACTTTACAAAAAGCAATGACACATAGTTTCTTGAAATTGTTCAATACCCTTTGTTGACACTAGGTCGGGCCACTTGAAAATGAAAAAAACAAAATATATAAAGAAATAAATTTAAAAAAATATAGAAACAAACAAATATATAGAAATAAACAAATAAAAACAAAAAACAAAAACAAATATATAGAAATAAACAAATAAAGAAACAAATAAATAACGAAACAAACAAATATATAGAAACAAACAAATAAATAAACAAATAAATACACAGGATACAAAGAAATAAATAAAATAAACAGAATAAGGAAATAAATAAATAACGAAAAAAAGGAAACTTGGTTTGCATTAATTTAGTTTCCTCGTTTTGCGAAATCGCCTGTCGCAACTACAATGATAGCGAAAGTAACAATCTGGTAGAAATGCGGCTACTCTGCTAAAAATTGAATGCCAATTTCACGTGGCTAAAAAAAGAATGACTTTAAATGATAAATTCAACAGAAAGGGCAAAATCACTAGTACTTTGAATGAATGAAAGTAAAATCGGCTGCTCATTTGCCTAAAACAAACGTGGTGAATATAGAGCAGTGAGTTAGCTTTCATCACTGGAATAAGACGGGTCTATACTTGATATAAAATTAATACATAATTAGGGAGTTAGGGAGGGGGTTCCTGTGCTCAGATTTGGCATGTTTGGTATCAGTTACAATGGGGGCTCACTTAAAATCGAAAAAGTGTTTGTGGTATTCTTCAAAATAACAAAATTTAAACTCACTGTTCCCAGACACGTGAAGCGTCCCTTTAGCACACTCCAGCCACTGTATTTTCACGCCCATATCAAGAAGGGTATCGGTCACGGCGTAGAGGGCGCATCGGCAGATTCTGGTCATTAAACCAAGTTGCTCAAGTCTCTTCTTGGCCACCACCCTGCGCCGTTCCTCGAGTAGTGCGTCAACAGATGGCGCCTGGTCAACGAGAGAGCGCAGCCGGTGTTCAACCCATCTCAGTAGCACAACCTGGAGAAATGTTATTTGAAGTAGCCCCAAAGAAAAACATTATAATATATTTGCTATCTCTGTTATTTTCTCCTTTATCCAATGGCAGAAATAAATGTGAATTTTCGGTAAGTAAAGGAGATAAGGATGCTATGCACTCTAAAAACTTACTGGTCAGAATTGACCCGGATCAAGGTCCCGTGGGGCCTGACCATTCTGGTTAACCCTACTGGTCATGATCTTGCAACATTTCCATGATTGACCAACATTAAACCATTCGACTGCCAAGGTTGTGTAAAGTGGCACAAGTGCACAGACTAATACTGTGTATGTGTACAATGCATTCCCTCATGGTACATATCAGGCGGATAGTTATCTATCATCAAAACCCGTGAATGGTATTGAAGTCAGAACAAAGAGGTTAATGATATGAAATCTGTGTCAAAATACAAGGAACTTGGGTCAAAAGACCAGAAATGTGGGGTCAAACTGACTAAATCCAAGTTAACATCCCATTTTAAACCAATTTGAGGTCAGCCTGACTCCGAATGGGTCACGGCCCATGGAACTCGGAAGCCGGGTCAGTTCTGAACCGAGAATATTTATCAACAGCTCTCCAGTGCTCTTTACCTATAGTCAGTTTTTATGGTCATGATAATTATTGGAGTATTTACCAAAGATATACACTGCCTTTAATAAACTGTTTACAAGTCAATGATCAAACTGGGTTAATTATAATTGATGATTCGATCCGCGATAAAACAATATTATTCCTACTCACCAGAACTTGCACAGCTTGGATTGAGTAGGCTTTAAGTCTTGACATAAGACTAGCACCGGCCTGTTCAATAAAAAATTGAGTGTTATCATCAATAACTTACGTCGTTCTGACCTAAATGGCTTTTTGGTTTGTTGTTTTTTGTGTGAAAAGGGACTTGGAACAATTGTTATGATATAGTTTGTAAGCTCACTTTAGTATAAACATAACATAGAAGGGACCTTGCTTTATGGTTAACAGTTGCTACTTGGGACTCATCTTTAGAAAGACACGTCTGAAAAATTACGTCATCTTGCAGGTAAAAAGAGTCCTGTCTCTTTTGTCAGCCCAACTACCCCCCCCCCCCTTCAGATATGAATTAATAGTGTATCATAGCCCACATTATGCAAGGTACATACGAATAATTTACCACATAAACATATCTGTTCTTGGCCTCATCTTTATCTTTGGTCTCTTTCGCCGAGTCATCATCATTTGCTTTCTTGCCGCCCGGGTCTTCAGGGGTGGTCACCGGGGTTCTCGGCTCTTCCGGACCCACCAGTGTCTCCAACGCAGTGGCAACCAGTTGGGCCGTCAACTCGAGAGCGAGCACGGCCAGTTGTACCGGTGCCGAGTGCCAGACAAACTGCGGCGGGACGATAATGGAATTTATGAAAAGCTCTTTGAAAATTCTTCAGTTAACGGTAGGGATGTCTAATATTAAATGAAACAATCAACAAACTACACCATCAAATCAATTCGTTTACACGTTCAATTTGGGATCTTTGTTGAAAGGTGAATTTTAAGAGCTATTGTAACTATGAACTGCCCGAGTTACAAAAGTATGACAAAGAATATATCTAGGTATTAAGCAGAAAGTAGGTACCATCATATGTTTTCTATTACAAATTATTCTAAAAAAAACTGTTGCCCTATAATTTACAACAGAAAAAACATAAATATGCCTAAGATTTAGTAGTACGGCAGGCAGGCGATGGGATTGTGCCTTTGATGATACAAGTATGGAATATTTATAGGCACACAGTCAGAGTATGTCATGAGAAATACAATTATATAATATTTGACTGTAGGGCCATTGCAGATTCGTCATTTGAAAACATATTGGTAGACTAACAAACAACGTCAACTATTATGCATTTTATTTTGAAAATTGCTCGTTATTTCACTTATATTTTTTCAAAGGCAGATCTGCGAAGGCCATATAGCCAAATATTTCTCGTGACATACTCTGACTGTGTGCCAAATTCCATGCTTGCATCATCAAAGGCACAATCCCCCAATCGCCCCACTTGAGGCTCAATCGCCCCACTATAGGCTCAATCGCCCACTATACTCAATCGCCCCACTATAGGCTCAATCGCCCCACTATAGGCTCAATCGCCCCACTATAGGCTCATCTTGACAGAAGGTCACTGCAAATCTTAACATAAAAATGTCCTAATACTTGTCTTACCTCAGTCAGACCCATGTCTCTCTTGAAGCCCCAAACTGCTAAAAAAGAAGAAGCACGACTTGGTTTCGTTTCCGGTCGGCAAAACTGCCCATCAAACCCAGGCTCCCTGTACCTCGACTGCTTTGCACATCGACGGGGCTTGGCCGCAACGACAACGGGCACACTGAATGGTCCAGATACCCTTACGTACAATGCTGCTATGACAAACCGTGTGCGATTTCGAACTATTGTGTTAATTCGCGCGCCTGGAGAACATGATGCAATGACCATTTTGTTATGCAGATTTCTTCAATTCGTTGAATACTAAAAAGCAAGAGTTCCACACTGATACAAAGAAAGAACAATTCTAAAGTAACATACACAACTCATAATAAAGTTGCAAGGCCCATTTTTATCGTGCTTACCCTAAATTAAAGCTTACGACTTTCTCCAATATATACAAATAGCTATTTAAAATTTAAACCTACATTTCGGGTCAAATCAGACAAAAAAATTGACCTACATCTTTAAAATATTAAGAAGGAAAAAAATTACATAATCAAAGGCAGTTTACAAACAGGAACTGTGCAGTTTTATTTCATATCGGTCAGCTAATTTGATTCTAGTCATCAAGTTTATTAAAATAGGCTATAAAGAAAAATTAATTTGAAGAGCTCGCACCTTTAAAGTTAACTGTCATACCACAAAACAAAGAGAACATGGTGGGCTGTGTATCCACACGTTTCTTATCCACGTCCCTCCTCTTCCACATCGCACCTGGGCTTCTCGACATCTTCAATCGTCTGCGGTTGTTTCTTACCCAGAGTCTCGGGAAGAACCAGCACACTAAGTCCAGCTAGCACCGACAGCCCTCCAAAATCACCATAGGCACCCAACCAACCACTTTACCCTATAGGTAGGGGTATAAAGACAACCCATCAGTAGGTGGAATCCTTGTGGTAGGGGTTTTCATGCGGCCTCCGCCATTTTGGGAACACGGCTTTTCGGATTAGGCCGTTTCCGAATTGGTGGTTTATGGCTACGGCTAGGGCTGGATCGCCGCGTCACCAAGCGTTGAAGTAAAGGGGAGTCCTTAGCAACAGTCGAAGCCGTAGCCATCGGATATGGCCTGAGACTGTGTTATAATACGCCACACGGTTTCGGACAGAAATTTTAAGGTCACGTTTGGAGGTCAAGCCAAAGTCGCGGTTAAAACGTGTTGGTTTCTAACTAATGCCCCCCTTTTTTTGTACCACTGATTCCAAATAAGGATAACACATTATTTAATACTGGCATATTTTCTCTCATACAAACTAACATTGTATGCGAGTAAAAATTCCGATGAGCAGCTCTATAACTTGGCCTTCGGTCTTCTGGTTCGACCATGATTATGAGTATATTGTCATTGACCTTTATTCGTCTTTGTTCAGAACTGTACATTTAGAGAGTTGCGACATGGAGGGGCCAGTCTTCTTCGGGTCACGTGGTTGACGGACGCCATTTGGGGGTCCAAATGAAGCAAAATAATCCTGTGTGCGCACATGCATTTTGGGGACCGAAAATTAGCTTATAATCGCAACTCTCTCAATAATACGGTTCTGTCTTGGGTAAAACAAAGGTCGCCCTCTATTGGCCAAATCCTGACTCTACAGCTGGCGTAAAGAACAAGTGTTCCATCGAAAATTAAACCTAAAGGGATGATCAAAAAAGGATCTTACCAAATACATGATTATCGGAGCGAGTATTCCGCCAACACGAGACGCAAAAGACGACAACCCAATTCCGAGATTCCTACAATGAGAACGAATTATTCTGGTAGAAAAATATTGTTGCTTTTTAAGCATTGTGGTGACAATGGGACAGTAAACCCACATTGTTGTGTGGTGACGTGTGATTGGGAGAGTAGTGTTGGGACAGCCTAGACTCACACAATGAAAAGATTTTTGAATTTCACGTTTTAAAAAAAAACAATTTGGCAATGGGGCAAGACAATGAAATTACTGAATTTCAAAATTCACACCTCAATAGTTTTGCAACCTTGCGAAACTTGATGTAAAAATTGATGGCAATAACTAATATAGTACCCAACTTAAGCCATCTGCTAATCCCAGCTAATCGCCTAAGCCGTGGCTTATCCCCTCTAAGGGCTGGATAAGCAAAGTAAGGGGGAAAAACAGACTACAATACCTAACCACCGTTGGGTAGAGCTCCGAAGCATAGAGGAACACGATCGCATAGGAACCGGCGATACCAAACTTGCCTAACATGGCTGTGGTTACAATCAGAGCGCTCAGGTCTGTACCGGCTTCTACAAAAAAAAATCAAAAACAGAAAATCCAATCACATACAGGCATCGTGGGAAGTTGCCAAAAAATACAAACAGTGCCATACAGTTACACAGTTACACATCACTAGTATCAAAAGATTATACAAATACTAGCAGGGGTCGAAGCTAGCCGAGTTTTAAGGTACATCAGTTTAATATTCCACGCCATCTTTGTCTTTCCAACAGTCTTAACATACAAAAAGGTCAATAACTATTGTTTTCCCCCTCCCAGCCTCGCTATGGATATAACTAAATGGGATAAAATGCAAGATGACTCATGGTAAATATCTTATTTATCAATTACAACATTCTTCTTGCAACTTCGGTAAAAAACAATTTAAAAACGTTTACATTACCCACGGGGCCTTGTATGAACTATCATAATCTTGTGTGTACATGTTGTGATTGTGCCATTGCACCGTCCAGCAGTACAACCTTTCCCGTCGTGCATCACTACATCCTGAACAAGAATTTGTACAAGCATCGGACCATCCCAGCGGTCTTGGATCAGACCGGTGGGGCCGAGCAAACGGTAGGCAGGCCCATAAAATTGAACCCTGAGGGACACATTTGAAGGACTGTTTCATAGATTTTGATCTGACGTATGTACCTGTCATTTTAGGAATGAATGCAGTCACAATGCAGGCGACGCCTCCTACGACGTGGAATACACACAGAGGCAAACGACGTCCAAACCTTTTCAAGAATCATAAACAAAGAGGGCGCTATTTCGATACATAAAAACTCGCCGGTTTCTTGAAAGTTCATAACCTTGAGTAAAATTGCAAGGTAAAGCCCGACTCTTTCTCGTAAGTTCCCTTATGAAAGCTTGTAAAATTGCATCATCATAAATTAGAATTAACGACTCCAAAAGAATTTGGCGTAGGCCCCTACTTTATAAATGCAGAACGAGATAAACGGGACAAAATTCGTGTTTGTGCATACTTGAAAACGTCAAAATCTTTGCGTCCGTTATAATTATTTATCTGAAATCAAACTGAAGTACCATGCACATTCAAAAACGATTGTAAAACGGACTATGCCAGGAGCGGTCCCCAGAACCATGTGCACCGCCCTCCATGGTCAATGGTGGAGACTATTATGAAGGGATCTCAACAACCCCACTGAAGAAGTTGACATAAGGGTATTTTGTAAGGATGTTTTTACCAAGTGACGACTGCTGTGGAGACTATCTACGCAGGGATTTCCACAGCCCCGCTGAGGAAGAAGTTGAGATAAGGGTGTATTGTAAGGGTGTTTTACCAGGTTAACGACTACAATGGAGACTATTAATTACGTAGGGATCTCCACAGGCCTACTGAGGAAGAAGTTGTGGTAAGGGTGTATTGTGAGGGTGTTTTACCAGGTAACGACTGCTGGGGAGACTAATTTTACGTAAGGATCCCCACAAGCCTACAGACAGAGGAAGAAGTTGTGATAAGGGTGTATCGTAAGGGTGTTTTTACCAAGTAACGACTGCAGTAGAGACTATGTATGCAGGGATCTCCACAGCCCCACTAAGGAAGAAATTGAGATACGGATCTCCTGCTAAGCTACTGGTGTTCAGTGACAGACCGTAGTATACCAGACTATTGACGAACCTTCAAATACGAGATAAGAAAAACAGCCAACACATTATTTCTTGAAAACTTAGCAGGATCATTTTTCCAAAAAAATATTACTTACATTCATACTCACAATCATAATCATCTTTGGTTTCATAGCCAGAAATATATAATAATAATAGTAGTATCCTTTAGAATAAACCAGATTTGGTCAAAGTCTGAAGACAAGAGTGTAAGTTGCCCTTGTTGATGTACTTCAATGTTGAAAACATTTGCAGAAATCAATTAGAATGTTCAAACCCAGTCGATATGAAGATCCAGTGCAAATGATGTCCGTACAAAACGTCTTCTCGAAGTGGCATTTCCACATGAAAGAATGAACCCGTGCCCTTCAACCAACCCCCCCCCATAGAGTCCAAATGTCGGTAGCGTGCCTTTATATGGATCCCCCCTTTCCCCTCGTCCCCAAGACCTTAAAAAACATCAACTCTCAGCCAAAAGCCACAAACCCCACAGAAAAAAAAAAAATCTGGCTCACCAAGCAAATATCATGACGATCGATAAGCGTCTCATCCCGGGCGTGCTGAACAAATGCCATACGGTGAATAGCCCCTGCTCGCCGGCGTGAGAAGCAAGGGTGATCTTTGCAGTATGGCCCCGGCCCCTCTCATTCAACGCCCCCTCTTCCAGATCCACCACATCGGGTGTTGCGTCTGGTTCTGAGGGCTTTTCAGTCGCATCACCTTAACCCCGATGGAAGAGAACATAACCCAATTCAAGTACGAACATAATGTATGTGAACCACTAAGAAGCATCACCTAACCCAGATGGAAGAGAACATAACCCAATTCAGGTACGAACATAATGTATGTGAACCACTAAGAAGCATCACCTTAACCCAGATGGAAGAGAACATAACCCAATTCAAGTACGAACATAATGTATGTGAACCACTAAGAAGCATCACCTTAACCAGATGGAAGAGAACATAACCCAATTCAAGTACGAACATAATGTATGTGAACCACTAAGAAGCATCACCTTAACCCAGATGGAAGAGAACATAACCCAATTCAAGTACGAACATAATGTATGTGAACCACTAAGAAGCATCACCTTAACCCAGATGGAAGAGAACATAACCCAATTCAAGTACGAACATAATGTATGTGAACCACTATAAGAAGCATCACCTTAACCCAGATGGAAGAGAACATAACCCAATTCAAGTACGAACATAATGTATGTGAACCACTAAGAAGCATCACCTTAACCCAGATGGAAGAGAACATAACCCAATTCAAGTACGAACATAATGTATGTGAACCACTATAAGAAGCATCACCTTTACCCAGATGGAAGAGAACATAACCCAATTCAAGTACGAACATAATGTATGTGAACCACTAAGAAGCATCACCTTAACCCAGATGGAAGAGAACATAACCCAATTCAAGTACGAACATAATGTATGTGAACCACTAAGAAGCATCACCTTAACCTAGCCCTATAGGACTCTTCCTTTGTGCTGTACACAGATACAGAGTCCTAAATATTAAGGCCCGTTTCTGGGGCGGACAAATTTCAAAGCTTCATATCTCAAATCTTACCTGCAAGAAGCCACTTATTTCACCAGATTCACATTCCATGCCAGCATACACTTTTCTGCGGTGGGTTTTGGTCGTCATATATTCCTCACAAATCCGTCATTTTCGTGAAATAATGCAGCTCCCAACGTTAAGAAATTCCCCAAACTTTAAACACAGTTTATTAAGAAAAGCCACGACGCGTGTGCTTTGTTCGCGTGTGCACCGTATCCTGAGTGCCATACAAACGCAACGCACGACATGCGCGTCATGCGTCATCTTGCGTCTTACACGCGAATGTTCGCGTACGCACGGCAGACAACTGTGATCGTGAGAAAACGATCACAACGGGAATTTCTTAACGTTGGGAGCTGCATTATTTCACGTAAATGACGGATTTGTGAGGAATATATGACGACCAAAACCCACCGCAGAAAAGTGTATGCTGCCATCGAGTGTGAATCTGGTGAAATTAGTGGCTTGTTGCAGGTAAGATTTGAGTTATGAAGCTTTGAAATTTTTCCGCCCCAGAAATGGTACCTGATATCCAGGACGTCACTGTAGTGTAATACGAAAGTGAAAGGCCACCAGGGCTACACCTTAACCCAGATGGAAGAGAACATAACCCAATTCAGGTACGAACATAATGTATGTGAACCACTAAGAAGCATCACCTTAACCCAGATGGAAGAGAACATAGCCCAATTCAAGTACGAACATAATGTATGTGAACCACTAAGAAGCATCACCTTAACCCAGATGGAAGAGAACATAGCCCAATTCAAGTACGAACATAATGTATGTGAACCACTAAGAAGCATCACCTTAACCCAGATGGAAGAGAACATAGCCCAATTCAAGTACGAACATAATTATGTATGTGAACCACTAAAATTGTTACTAGAAGCATTAGGGCTTGGGTGCTCTTTTTTAATAAACCTCACGTGCCACATGTTGCAGGAATGTTTCCCGGCGACTGAATGTAAAAATTCTACCCATTTTTTATTAATGATCTTTCTCAAATAGTATAGTAATGCAGATAAGTTCTCCTGAAATCGCCGCTTTGGGAAAACACAAATATAAATGTGTGAAACATTTCTCATACAATTCGGTAATGACCGTGATAAGAAGTTGTCTAATTTTCATCTGAAAGCCTACTTGTTATTAAAATGGTAATGGGCATTCTGCAAACATAATTTGGTCTGAAGTCCCATCCCCCCCCCCCCCCGTTGATTAGAAATCATTAGAAGTATGTCGAAAATGTGAATATTCAAAGACCGCCTTGGGGCGACTTTCTCCGTTTGAGAACGCTGCGGCCGGAGATGCAGTTGGTACCCGCTATCACCTCGCTTAATCGGCGTTCGGCGTTCTTGAAGAAAGAAACGTGAATGTATTTTTTGCTACTTTCTCAACAAGTAGACAATGCATTCAGCTAAAACTTCCACAGGTGGCTTTTATTTTACTAGGCACTTTTAAAAAAGGGTATATTATACTTTCCTGCTTAACAGACAGTGCGCACTTCTAAAACAGTCTCAACTCCCTATGCTTAATAGACACTGCGCACTTCTAAAACAGTCTCAACTCCCTATGCTTAATAGACACTGCGCACTTCTAAAACAGTCTCAACTCCCTATGCTTAATAGACACTGCGCACTTCTAAAACAGTCTCAACTCCCTATGCTTAATAGACACTGCGCACTTCTAAAACAGTCTCAACTCCCTATGCTTAATAGACACTGCGCACTTCTAAAACAGTCTCAACTCCCTATGCTTAATAGACACTGCGCACTTCTAAAACAGTCTCAACTCCCTATGCTTAATAGACACTGCGCACTTCTAAAACAGTCTCAATCCCTACTTAAAACACTGCGCACTTCAACGTCTCACCTATGCTTAATAGACACTGCGCACTTCTAAAACAGTCTCAACTCCCTATGCTTAATAGACATGCGCACTTCTAAAACAGTCTCAACTCCCTATGCTTAATAGACACTGCGCACTTCTAAAACAGTCTCAACTCCCTATGCTTAATAGACACTGCGCACTTCTAAAACAGTCTCAACTCCCTACGAGTATGCAGTGACAGCAGGCAAAAATTTAAAACATAAAAAAGGTTAATTAAATTGAAACTTACCAGGTTGAAATCCTTCGTTTTCCAACGCTCTCTCTGTACGCACTTTAGAGGAACCAGACGACTGATCCTCCGTGGATAGCACATCGTCTGGTAACGGTACCCTGTTGAACCGCGCTGTACGGTGTAGTATGGCCTCCGCCTCCTTTACGCGACCACGCGACATCAGCCACCTTGCGGACTCTGGTATTACCCTGGTACAGACACATTCCTTATCAATATTAACTATTTAAGTTAATTATTATCATTTCATTTCACTATGATAAACACCTAGCACCTTTGACATATTACTTGTCTAAAAATAATGAAAGCGTAATATATTACACTGATAACACTGATAATCCAAAACTCCCCCATTGGATAACAAGGTTGTGTCTGAAAAGACGGCTTTGGCAGTAGCTATGGCCGGAAAGGCCGAAAAGGCATATTCTTCAACGTTGTCACTGCAACAGCCATAGCCGAAGCCGTAATTGCTTGATTCGGACGCAGCCCTAGATTTCGTTTCTCCAATACTTGCCAGCAAGAAATCTAGAGGCCTGCTACAAAGAACAGATGGTTCCACTTTATCAGAGGGTTAAATCTGTATGTCTGTACAATTTTGTGCACGAAGGGCATGGGTGAAAATATTTTCAGTCCAGTCTAGGATAAGATATCAAAAACGTTTACTCCCCCGGGGCATTGCACTTTGGAGAAAACAGTGAAATAAATCAAACGTGACATGACTTAGTGTTAACATCGCTCACTTAGGGATTTTAAGTGTCTTACCACCACAGTGGGATCGTAAGTAAACTGGGTAACGTTATAGCAAGCTGCAGATGCCGCCAGTCACGCAGCAGGTACGCCAGACCAGACAATGACATGATCCCACTCGCCCAGAATAGGGTCAACAAGATACCAGCGAAGGCTCGCTTAGACGGGGAGAACATCTCGGTCACCATCACGTATGATGTAATATCTACACCCTACAGGGGGGAAACAGACGAAGAGCACCAATGAGGTCCATTAACAACACATAGCCATTCCCAGAGCTGTGTATTGAGAGAGTTGAAACATCTCGCGTTTAGAAACTATTTTCGGTCCCAAAAACGCATGTTCACACACAGGGTGCCAGACTAGACTGCCCATGTGGTTTTGCCACATTTGAACAAAAATGACGTGACTAAAGAAAAATCTGCAACCCTGTCAATTTCTTTGGTCAATACACAGCTCAGGCCTATCCATGGGAGACTTTGCGCCGCCAGATGGCAGCCGACATACTGAATACATTTCCGAACGTAATTCTCGACGTGTGTGAATTTTCGAAAGCATTTGATTTCACCTTGGAAACTCTACCGCCACCTAGCGTTTCAAACAAAATATCTCATTGCAAATAATAGAGGAGCCAAAATACAAAAGCCTTTAGCGTATAATTATTGTCTTAATAATAAACAAAACATGAACCATCAGGGCCCAATTTCATAGAGCTGCTTGAGCAGAAAATATTGCTTAACAATTGCCTGCTATGCAGAAATCAGCAGGATACCAGTCACAAATTTTACATGTGATATGGTAGTTCGGCTGGTAACCTTATTCTGGTAAGTATAATTGTGTTGTGCTTAGCTACATTTTGTGCTCAGCTCTATACAAATTGGGCCCAGGTTATGTCTCGCTCCGTCAATACCTGTTCGATGACACCAACAAAGAATCTAACCGCCATGAAGGCGTACAGGTTGCCCGTAAAAGCCACTCCGACACCGAAGGCGACCTGGGCCCAGAGGGAGAAGAAGAAGACGGGACGGCGGCCGTATCGATCGGATAGATGACCGAAGAGAAGAGAGCCTACCATCACGCCCGTCATGAACACTGTCTGGGATAACTCTACGGAGGCGTCCTTGCCACAGACGAGGTTCCACTATACGGATAAAGGGGCGATAGACAGTTTTTGTTTAGAATAAAGCATAATACAACCAGGGAAACTGACTGTGTAAACTTCCCTGCTGCCGCTTCCCAGGTTGTACCGTAAACTTTGGTGTGATCCCTGGCTATACAGCAGTTACAGGTTGATATAGCTCAGTTGGTAGAGCGCCGACACGTTAATCCGGAGGTCGCAGGTTCAAGTCCCGCTCTAGTCAATTTTACTTAGATCAACCCAAAAGTATTTCAGATTGTATAAAACGTTTTCGTTGACGTACCGTGTGTACTGGTGCTGCGTTGACGTTACGCTTATTAAATATACAAAATGGAGAGTGTGACGTAGTTGGAACAGGAATTGCAATGCAAATCGGTTTATGGGTGCTCAACATTCGGGTTGAGTGCAGGTACAACCTTATATTTTAATTGCAAAGACACAGTGTCACACAAAAAACGCAATGCAAATCACGTCGCCGCGTGGTAAAAGCAGTACCCATAAATTATTATGATGCAGTTTTGAGAAGGGACAGAATAGACCAAAGTAAAGGACATACTCATGTGTGGATCAAACCCGAGAAAACTGCTTGATGCGTATCTAGAACCGGAAATACGTCACGTCCTACGATGACAACAGGTGAGTATTTAATTACTGATGTACGAGGTCACAATCACGGATATGTTTTTTGTCTTTCATAAAAATGTTACGAATTACACGCAAGAACAAAAAAGTCAAAACCCGTATTTGCAACCCTAAGATAAACAGTATAACAGTAATAAGCATATCAGGTTAGTTTTATGAAACATTAAATCGCTGGCATGGTCCCTTTAAAGGTAGGGTCATAGATCGGTTTTTGTCACAATCATGTAGAAGTTTGAGCTAAATACAGTGTCTACTTGCTGAGTAAACAGCGACAAACTCTCACGGCATTTTCACAAGAACATCCAATCCATCCATGTTTAGTGGAGGTGGACAGGGGTACCAGACGCATCTCTGCATGGCCGCAGCATTCGCGAACGGACACAACCCTCAGAAATCTGAGAAATCTTATTCAAATGTTTTGGGGTGAACATTTTTTTCAAAAACATAATTAATTTGAAGGGAAGTTTATACTATCAACAGCTGCAGTGCCTCTCACCAAGGAAGTTTTTATGGTTTCAATTTTTTGGGGTATTTGCCAATGTATAACTGTACCTTTAATTTAGTTTAAACCAATAGCATCGCTTATGGTAGGGTCAATCATATTTACCAAGCATTTCATAACATAATATTTAACAGTTCAATATGGGGAAAGTGGTATAAATACAAATATTACAGTTACTAAACTCAGGTCTAGTCCCACCTCTGTTACTATTGTATTGCCATACGTGGGCTCATACACCCATCCGTCACCGCACGGCTCAGTCGTATTATCAACAGAAACATTCACATATTGTTCGCATTGCAGGAGGACCTTCGCTGACCCACCGCCGCCGTCCCCATCAGACTCCGGCACCGCCGACTCCTCGGGCTGATCACCGGGGGCACCATCGCACCGATAATCCGGCACTGCACCCAGGAACGATATGGCCAGCATGTGCCATGCTGACGGGACCTGTCCGGCCAGGCAAATCAGGATGTAGATGAGAGTTTGAAAGCGACCAAAATCGCCTAGGAAAACGAGCACTTGGTCCAGTTCCATAGCTAGATCTATATCATAGCTCAGTATCGTAATAGTTGTGTACATGTACATTGTGTACGTGTGGCCTGTATGTATGGTACAAGATAACACGGCCGCACGTGTGGATTTTAAGTGTTACGTGACTCTCGTTATTGTAGGGCGACCTTTGACATTTATAGGTCATCTATAATATAGAGATATCAAATATTGATAAGCTGTTGACACTATTGCGGTTTTTACATATGCTAGTATACTTACCAAGATTACGAACGTGGCACAAGCATCATTCGTAGCCTAGGGCAATCAGCTATTACGGCTTGCTTGGGTTCTTGCATTATTCCAAGACCCTGTAACATCAAAAGTATCTTAAAGTTATTTTGGTTTTTAACAAAATACTCTGAAAAAATCTTCGCTACTGTCATCAAAAGTGTTTTATAGGGCAACCATTTCCCGGAAGATTATCGGAGATGTTTTTTTTAGAAGTTTAAAACCACTCCTAGACGGCAAGCCAGTACACACGTCTAGCAGAGGGTTGTTGCAGCCATAGGAAATCTCAAAGGATCCTTGTGCCTTTCGGGAATCTCACACCACTAAAACAGGGTGCCGGAATAATATAGCGCAAACCCATTTCTTCGCTGACCCACTCTTTAATCATTTCGCTTGACTCACAAAGGGTAAACTTTACTGTCTTCATTTGACCTTATGCCCATGACGTCATTAGAGTAGGGCGCCCTCGGCTAGAGGTCGAAAGAAGGTAGACTGGTCCGCTGTCCTTATCCGCAAGGATAAGGACAGGCACCGGTCTATTAATCAAAGAGATGGTCACTGCTACTGGTCCCCTGTTCGACTGGTCCCCTATCTGCAAGACTGCAATGGGATGCGAGGTTAAAGGTGCGTTTGTCAGGATTCCTCCAAACGCTCAAAGCCGATCTCTGGCGTAAAACATGAGCCTGGAAGTGTGACGTCAGATGTTCGGGCTATAAAGAAGGTTGCTCATTGGCCCATCCTTCGTGCCGCGCGTACACAAATGTGCGTTTTCCATTGTTGCACCGTCGATTTACCTCTAAGATTGCTGCGTGGTGACGTCAATGCATAAGGTCTTGAGGTAAAAAGAAAAGCACAACTAAATTGCCCAACAGCAAGAGGCACGCACTGTGGCTGAGTATTTTCATTGGTTTCTAAAAGCTGAAAGGTTTTGGGCATCTTTTTCGATGGTTTGATAAAAACCCACCAGGTAGCACCACACTAGCCTCGTCAATAAAATGTAAGCCCACAACTTTTTCTGTAAATCAAAGATTTCATTGAAGGTCATGACTTTTAGGATTGGTGGAAAATGGTCCAATTATGTGCCCCTTGATTTACTTTCAGCCTTGAGCGTGTGATAGCAATGTAAGACTAAAAATGTGTGTTTCCGTAAAAAGTGAAACAAGACGAACGCAATGTACGTGCATCAAAGCGAAAGTGGGGCTACCCTGACATTCCTTTTTTTCCCGTGAAAGAATGGGGAGCAAGGATCATAGGGGTTATCCAGAATACGCTTTGCACTCTCCGTGAGTGAGTGTTGACACTATGGTGTTGATTGTAGAGGTTTGGAGGTCGTCTTGATGACGAAAAAAACAATGTCAAGGAGAACTTGAGAAAAACAAAGGACTGTATTATAAAGACATTTCTTGAAAGGGCACGGCAGCAGTGTGAACGGTGCAAGGGCACGGGGCAGCAGTGTGTGCCCTTTTAACAAATCAACTTTTATTTGTTGGGTCCATTTATCAATACACTTGAAGAAATATACCAACAAGTTTGCATGGCAATCTTGTACATGTATTCGTATACTCAAACTAGTGAACTAAGCCAATGCACACGGAGCGAGCTACTGATTCAATTTGTGAATCACGTTTGTTTCATTACACCTGTCAATGTTAGTTGAGGTTTGCATATTCATGAGAACTTATCTGACGTCAAAGCAGAAGAAAGAGCAACGCAAGCTCTTGTGGCTGAGTCACCAGAGTGTGGGTTCGAATCCTGGTCTAGGCAAGACACTAATATGAATAACTGTAATTGCTTCTCATCACCCAGCAGTAAATATACATACGAAGTGTGGACCTGAGAACAAAAGAGGTCCACATAATGTAGGGACTTACACACGTCCACACAGTGTTTTTTGGCAGTGATGAAGAATAGGATTTTCAAGGAATGTCCACACAGAATGACTTCAAACACAGAGCAGTGTGTACCTGCATGGGTATAGAGATTGTTGACGTGACTGATTATCAAACTGTGCACACGTTTTGGCCGCCGGCACTGCATACTCCAAAAAAGTTGAGATGGTTTCAGGATTGCTTAGGGCCCAATAAAGAAGGCTCAACCACAGTTTGCTTAATAAGCAAGACTCTGGTCTTCACATTGACTCTGATCGCATTATTAGTTCTACATCACTGCGGGATCAGTCACCGCGTTTGTTTGGATCTCGAGGGTGCTCGAGCGTAAGTGGTTAACGTCCGGGGAATGATCAGGATCGCCCACACCTCGTTCTCAAGGTTGAAAATCTCGAAGCGCCAACTTTCCCCCAGCTCATCTTGCTTTATAGTGAACATTCGGATGAGGTTGTCCAAAGGCTACACAGACGTTTTTGTTTTTCAACATGACAAAAAAACGATCGGTAGAACTTGCGAGATGAATGACCTCCCATTTATGAACTTTAGATCCACCCGGCGAAAGAGATCGTCCGGAACAGAAGGTGCGAACGCGGCAGCCCAGCCCAGTCTGTGGTTTCATCTTTTGGGTTGATCCCGAAACCGCAGAGCAGCGCCCCCATTTGACGGTGGTTGATAAGGTTTTTTTCCAAAAAGTTTGCCTGTTTTCTAGACTGGTCCCCTGTCTTTATCCGCAAGGATTCCCCCTGTCTTTATTCACACGGATAAAAACGGGCACTGGTGGTATTACAATCCCCAATGGTTTCATTGGATAAAAGGATTTCATTGGATAAACGTGCAGTGACGTAAGCGGTCCATATCTGTGTTATGATTGGTCCGATTGTAATTTGTCAGCTCGCACTTTTGATCGTCTGTATGCAGCGTGTGCATAATGTTTGTACACCATGTAATGTTTTTGTATTCACTAATGTAATATTGTGTACATGTACGTGTGCTCCGCGTAAAAAAATTCGAGGTCAAAGGTTATCTGGCAGCATCCGGTCAGGCAGGTATCTGTGTGTGACGTCAGATGTTCAGGCTACCTATTTTCTTGCTTCCAAACCCAAATTAATGTTACTTGTCCACAGGCTAAAATAGTTAGAACTTACAAAAAAAACTATCAATGTACAGTGCCTGTAAATATCAACCAAGAAAATAGAAACAGGCAAATTTTCGTTTTCTAAAATGGTCCCTAAAATAGGCCATTCGTGTGGTACTGATGTTTTGACCCACTCATGCACTTGATGAATACAACACCTCGGAGCTTTCCCGGAACGTCCCAATTGCTTTTCCCTCAAGTTCACGCGGGAATGGGGGTCAACGATCTACTTTCCCAAGTGGGGCTTCTAAGTTCTAGTGCTGGCTCATCGGGCGAAATGGGAACTCCAAGTATGTTTACATGTTGAAACATTCATTGCAAGTAAAGGAACGACTCCAGTTTTAGTTCTGTGTCCCCATTTCTAGCGAAGATTTCGTGGTCGTCTGGGTTTGTGTATATATTATCGGCGGGACTAGTCTATACAGTATCGGCTCGTCTATACAATCAAGGTCATTGTGTTGACTAGACACGGCGTGCCTGTGTAAGTAGCTACTGGGGAATTATCAGTCTAGTTGAGAAAAGGGGTATCATCATTGCTGGTCTGGTCTGTGACTCGGTTACGCGATTCTTTTTCTTTAAAATCTTCGTTTTTCTGATTTTTTTTTTAAATTAGGCGCTTTTAAACATTGCATCAAAGCGCCCAATACGCTCTTACTACGTACCTCTCTCCATTGGGCCTCAAGCATTCCTAAAACCATTTCAACTCCTTTGGAGTATGCAGCACCGGCGGCCATTCTGGCGCACAGGTTGCTAATCATTCACATCAAGTAATCATTCACATCAGCAGTCTATACCCTCTTGCAGGCACTCCTGGGTGATGAGAAGCAAATGTATAATAGTTAAGTGTCTTGCCCGAGAACAGAAGTGTGTCACGACCGGGATTCGAACCCACACTCTGATGACCCAGCCATTAGAGCTTGAGTTTGATGCTCTAGACCGCTCGGCCGCTCTTTGATTCAATTCAATTAAAACAATTGGTGTTTACAAACGATCATAATAAAATAACCATTTAAAAAAAAGTTCGTAAATTGTTGTTGTCACGATTTCGAGAAAAAAAAATGAATAACTAAATTATCAGTGTTATGAGAGGCGGTCAAAAAACTAGGCCATTGGGGCAACCACTTATCGTTCACCGGGTACAACTCTGACGGCAAGGGATCACACTCACCAACTGAATTTCCGCTTGCCCAGAATAAAAGGCGCGAAGTCTGCCGGCAACAGAGCGAAGCAAGTATGGTTGTTGCACTATCGAGAAGACAGGCGGAAGAAATCATGCGCATGAGAAACATTTGCCAAAACAAAATACGCCCAAGGTGTATGTTTAATAATAAAAACATCGGCTATAGACCGCAGACGTAGGCCTCCCAACGGTGTGCCGACAGTTGAACCCGACTGCTAAAAGAGGGTCAGGGGTTCAGGCACAATGTCGAGCGTTGATCCGGGGTCCGGCCGGGGGAGTCTCGGACTTATCCCCCCGTGAATGACTCGCTAAATCCCATCGGTTCTATAATATCAAGGCTGCATATCCCTTGGACTATTTCATTTTGGAGTTACTTTTGTTGCACATTGTCAAGTGGCTGGACCTAGTATTAATTGTTTTATGGCACGAATGCTGTTGATGTTGTTTTTTGTTTGTGTTGTTTTTGTTTGTTTTCGTTGCTGCAACTCTGAGCCTTCTCTGTCGCAGCTCCCCGGTCATGGAACGCACTTCCCTATCACATTCGTACCTCCCCATCACTTAATACATTCAAAAACAGGTTAAAAACACACCTCATGCAAAGCGCCTATGGTCAGGATCATGTGTAAATGCTTATTCTGTTTTTTCCATTGGTAAATCATTATGATTGCATCTTGTTTGCTTTTATGTACATGTATGTTGCTTTTGTTTTATTTTATGATCATGTTTGCTCTGTATGCGCCATGAGCGGGTTTTTCGGATTTGTGCGCATTATAAATGTTCTGTATTATTACTATTTATTAAGTCATTGTTTTCAAAGCGCATTGACTTATAAATTCACTTTTTTTCCTTCTTCATAATAGCATGGAAAATGTTTTTTAAATAAAACATGCAATAAAAAATATAATAATCGGAAAATCAATACACAAAAAAAGGTATAAAGTACTCACTGGTATAAACTGGTTTAAAATGTGAAATGAATTGCAATCTGTAATTATAAGTCATTACCTCCAACAATGTTCAATCTGAGACCCTTACTCATTGACAGATACGTCTTCTTGAAATGTCAATTTTGACAAAAGGCTCAGTTGTGCTCACATATAAAAACAGACCATAAGCAGCACTAGTAATCCAAAATGCCTTGAAGTGGCAAGCTCCCAATTCCAGGAACTGTTCCACGGGTTGATTCCGTATATATTTCTTTAAAAAACTTTAAGGGTTGAATGAACTCTTCCAGGGGTCCACTGGCTCGTTTATCAGCTATTTTGCGAGTTAGATTTGAAGGCTGTCTGGTACAAAGCCTTGATTGCTCAGTCTCAAGATAATGCTAAATTGGAATTCCTCCGACTAAGATCAGTGTTGGATACGTCACATGGTTTTGTATTGGCAAGCTTTGCCATAGTGGTGTAAGGCAACGGCATAATACAATGTGGTGCAAAAGGAAGAACTCACATTGACAGTATTTATCACTTTGAGCATAGTTGAAAACTTCATGTGGGAAACCTGTTTCTCAACGGACGTCCTGAGTTTGATTTGAAGACAAAAATAATCAACTTCAAACTTTCTTTTTTATGCGTTTCTTTAATATCAACAGCATTAGGTTATAAAGTATGCCAAGTTTGTCACCTCTCTCCATGTTCTACGGAAATGTTTCTTGTAATACTAAACATGACTTGCATGTTTAAGTTCATCAACTTTAGATAAGCACTCGAACTCTGTGTTTGTCCATTGGGGTCCAAACAGACTAGCCATACTCAGAGACAAAATCTGCATTCGCAATTTTTCTCCCCCCCCCCCCGGCACTTATGTTTAAAGCACATGTACAACACTGGTAATTTTCAAATACTAGTATCCGCACTTCATGTGATCCAACATATACATGAAATCAACCGTTGAAACCAGTGAAATGTTCAGCTCAATCGCTCTTCGGAGTCATGAGTTAACAGTGAAAACCCAAATTACATGTTTTCACCGTTTTCAAACATCGGGTTTTTTGGACACAAGCAAAACTATATCAAGGGAAGTTTTTCCACCATGACCATCTTTATACCATAAATGTGCCAATCTGTGAACATTTATATCAATCTTACCAATGTTGTACACACCCTTTAAAGTAAATAATTTAATATCATTAACTTTTTTCGAAAATAGTGGTCAATAAGTAGGTGAAAACACTGACGAAAAGGGGGGGGTCCTCGTTTTTGCACCACCCTGTTCCGGAGAGTACTAACTGGCACGTGGCTTAGGGCAAATTATCTTTCCTGTTATCAAGAAACCTTTTCCGTGTTGTTTTAAAACTTTATTTTGCAAATTAGCGCTGCCTGACTGGTTGCTCTTCGGGCTGACGCGTTGTTTCCACACATGCATAGACGTTTAATTGACAGTTTTCAAGTGAAATAGTATAGCAGTTGATGCTATATTAGTGATTACACAGACACCGCACAACGCGGCAATGATGACGTCATGTTTGGGGGGAGCTCTAATACGCGGCACCAATACGCAGCACCCAGACAGACACCGAGCTGTGACAATCGTCACCTGTCCCGACCGTGTCCCGACGGAACTTGATTTATTATACCGATCGGTTTTACTTTATGTCGGCGAAGGGGGGCTGAAACCTGGAGACACCGGTGTCCCGCCCACCAGAGTGTCGGTCTCGGGTCAGGAGGGGCCCTTCACCTCTAACATGAGACGGCCCAGATTAAGAACGCCGGAATTCTTCGCCCTCTGATCGACCCTTTACAGTTCATTTGATTTAAACCCTTACCACACTCATAAAGGTCCCCCTGTATACGCAATACTATATTCATACCAATTCCCAGTATAGAAAAAGCACCAGGCTGATGTACCATTGAGCCTCGGTCTGAATGGCAAAGAAAGCAAAGCCGCCCACAAGATCTTTCGAGTAATACAACCAGCTTTTTCATAACACAAGACACTTTTTACAAGATGTCACCTCTTCTGGCCTCTTCTTGCACCTTTGCTGTATACGGTATTCCCAATTGCAAGTGTATTCATAGGCCTACCCTGGGCCACGACGAAGATTATGACGTAAGAAGGGTCTGTAGACCATTCCTTCAGCAACACCACGGTCGTATATTGTACAAAAACAACATTTATTTAAACATAAATATTTATGAAAATTTTGTTTAAAAATGTAATACTTCAGAACCCCTTTTTTAAATTTGTTTGCGTAACCTTTGTGCTAGTAATTTTTACAAAAAAAGGAATGGTCAATGTTGACAACTGTTTTTTCAACCCCGAGCAACGTTTGAACTTCGAGTTTCTACGAAAAGATCAGCGAGCGAGGTAAAACTTCACGATAACAATGAAGTCAACAAGGACACAACAAAGCAGATAGACAATGACTAAGGTTGCATTTGAGCTTATTAAATTAACAGACCTAGAAGTGGGTCGCGTCTTAACCATTGCATGTTGTGTACAAAAATGACTAAAGACCTTTTAAATAAAGACACTTTTTCACCCTCGCATGACACTAACCATGCCAGTGACAGGTGGTTAAAACCAGAATTGATTGCTTTAAAAAGAAATGTCAGCTCAAACTCCCTGATTGAAATAACAGGTTTAAGCCCCAATTGTGTCATTTCCTGATGGGAGAAGTTCGCACTGATGAAGATCGCCACATGCATAGTACTCGTACTCATCAACGACTCATAACTATGGTTCTCGATACTCGTCCACAATGGTACCATTTCTCGTCCACAATGGTACTAGTCCAATGGTTCAACTCATGGTACTGGTACTCATGTTCACCTCACGGTACTCATTTTCAAGCCATGGCACCGGTACTCATGTTCAACCCATGGTACTATCAGTCTGGGTACTATAGCACTCATTTTATACTCATGGTACTAATACTCATTTTTACCTCTAGTACTAATACTCATTTTCAACTCATTGTTATAATACTCATTTTCAACTACAAATGATAAATCATTTTCAACACATGGTACCAACACTCATTTTCAACTAATGGTACATGGTTACTTACTGGTACTCATTTTCGACTCATGATATTGGTACTAATTTTCAACCACGGTACCGGTACTCATTTTCAACCCACGGTACCGGTACTCATTTTCAACCCACGATATCGGTACTCATTTTCAACCCACGGTACCGGTACTCAATTTCAACCCACGGTACCGGTACTCATTTTCAACCCTCAGTACCGGTACTATTTTCAACCCACAGTACCGGTACTCATTTTCAACCCACAGTACCGGTACTCATTTTCAACCCACAGTACCGGTACTCATTTTCAACCCACAGTACCGGTACACATTTTCAACCCACGAAAATTGGTACTCATTTTCTAACCCACGGTACCGGTACTCATTTCAACCCATGGTACCAGTACTACTTTCAACTAACAATACTGGTCCCGCACTTTCAACTCATGGTACTAGTACTCATTTTCAACTCATGGTACTAGTACTCATTTTCAACTCATTGTACTAGTACTCATTTTCAACCCACGATATCGGTACTCATTTTCAACCCACGGTACCGGTACTCAATTTCAACCCACGGTACCGGTACTCATTTTCAACCCTCAGTACCGGTACTCATTTTCAGCCCACAGTACCGGTACTCATTTCAACCCACGTACCGGTACTCATTTTCAACCCTCAGTACCGGTACTCATTTTCACCCACAGTACCGGTACACATTTTCAACCCACGTACCGGTACTCATTTTCAACCCACAGTACCGGTACTCATTTTCAACCCAAGTACCGGTACACATTTTCAACCACGATATTGGTCACTCATTTCAACTCAGGTACCGGTACTCAATTTCAACCATGGTACCAGCACTCACTTTCAACTAACAATACTGGTCCGCACTTTCAACTCATTGGTACTAGTACTCATTTTCAACTCATGGTACTAGTACTCGATTTTCAACTCATGGTACTAGTACTCATTTTCAACTCATTGTACAGTACTCATTTTCAACCATGGTACGTACTCAATTTCAACTCATGGTACAGTACTCATTTTCAACCCACGTACGGTACTCATTTTCAACCCACGGTACCAGTACTCATTTCAACCCACGGTACCGGTACTCATTTTCAACCCACAGTACCGGTACTCATTTTCAACCCTCAGTACCGGTACTCATTTCAACCCACAGTACCGTACTACATTTTCAACAACAAACGTCCGGTACCATTTTAACCCAGTACGTACTCATTTTCAACCCAGGTACCAGTACTCATTTTCAACCACGATATTGGTACTCATTTTCAACCAGGTACTAGTACTCATTTCAACTCATGGTACCAGTACTCATTTTCAACTCATACTAGTACTCATTTCAATCATGGTACTAGTACTCATTTTCAACTCATGGTACTAGTACTCATTTTCAACTCATGGTACTAGTACTCATTTTCAACTCATGGTACTAGTACTCATTTTCAACTCATAGATACTAGTACTCATTTTCAACAAGGTACTATACATTTCAACTCATGGTACTAGTACTCATTTTCAACTCATGGTACTAGTACTCATTTTCAACTCATGGTATATGATTTTTCATTTTCAACAACTGGTACTCATTTCCAACTCACTCATTTTCAACCCATGGTACTAGGACTCATTTGCAACTCAGGGAATGGTTCCCATTTTTCAACTACAAGTA
Organism: Pycnopodia helianthoides; assembly: GCA_032158295.1. Taxonomy (NCBI): domain Eukaryota; kingdom Metazoa; phylum Echinodermata; class Asteroidea; order Forcipulatida; family Asteriidae; genus Pycnopodia; species Pycnopodia helianthoides. The sequence continues at coordinate 19,619,313 of CM063247.1, read as the reverse complement.
CTATTACTCTCCTACACCTCATGGTCACGTCTCTAAATCACGTACTACAAGTACTCCTGTACAACAACATGTGGATTAGGATCACCCGCTTTTGTCGACCCAAACTCTGTAAGTATTTCACGTGTAAACGAAAAACTCACCACCATCACATCTTCACCATGCAAGTACGCTTGGGCGATCCCCCCAAAACTGCATAAGACTCCAATAAATCGTAAAATGCGGCGGTTTTACACTCTTTAAAAATGGGACTATGTCACAACCTTCAAGGCGCTTTGAAACTCTAGGGGAAAAAAGGCACCTGACATAATTTGTTTGTTTGTATGCTTGCTTGTTTGTGTGTATACTCATATTAACACCTTTTCAAACATCGCTGACAACGGCGATCCCTTTTTTGAAAGGGTCAAAAGTGTCTTAGTATAAACCCCTGAGGGAATTCACTTCCTAACTGAACATTTCCTCCCCCGCCCAACCCCAACCCCTAGCAAAACCCCCCACAATCATATAAACCATGGTTGATAACCCTTTGCCATGTATTCTCCATTACGCAGCACCCGTACAGGGCACTTGGGGCGAGCGATAAGCCATCTGCGGATTGTAATGATGTCACCTCTCTTTTTTTCCCCAACTCTCTCTCTCTCTCTTTTTTTTTTATCGATAGAGCCCACTTGGGATGCGTACACGACGTACAAAAGACTTGCACACCTAACGATTGGCCACACAAGATTTGTCGTGCACACAGCGAGCGGACAACATGATGAGGACCCTGCAATGGATTGTCGTAGTCATGCCGTGTGTGGCGGTCGCACTTGCTCTTCTATTATTACCTGCACATGGTAAGTGGTCACATTCTCTTTCCCTACTTTTTATTTTTACTGACAAAGTAATCACACTTTTCTTTAGGGTTATAATGAATGCAAGAAGTGCACTTATAGTTTAGTATTCCTCTGTACAAAATAGATTCCTGGCTTGGTCTTCTCCAACAATTGATTGTTTTGATTGTTGATTCTTTGACGATTAGGTTTTGTTTTGATTAGTAACGACCAGACATCACTGTGGGAGTGTTAGGCCATTTGGCCGGTTGCGGACGATCATTTTGTCCTAGCCGTTTGCACATAACAACGTGTTGCACCATTCACATTGTTTTACGACGTCTGTTCCTCGCTCTATTATTGGCTGTACCAATAACCAGGACAGAGCAAGATGTGTTTCAGTTCACCAACAAACATAACAAAATATTGCTGCTAATCAGTTTATACCAACAAACATGACAAAATATTGCTGCTAATCAGTTATGATTCCTTCCTACGCGTTTAACACAAATCAGACCATTCTACCATTTTCCCTCCTCGATAGTAAACAAAGAGACGTGACGCTGCAAGTAGGCCAAATTGAACCAAGATAAACGACCCAAATTACCAGCCGTCTGTTTATTGAGCATCGTTGGTCGTTATTACATTGCAGACTCTAATTATTAACAAATTGAGGAGAAAAGTTTTTTTGATATGGGATTCTGAATTGTCTCAATGAAAGCTTGAGATTTTTTACGTTGCTTATATAACGGAGGAATGTAATAGGGCATAGAGGGAAGACAAAAAATACCATAGAATGGTTAAGCTTTTGTTCTAAAACTTTCCTAAATGTTACACACACAAAACCTCGATTAGTGCATCTTCTTCTTTTGAGCTATAAAACTTTCCCAAAAATAATGTTACATAAAAAGAGCTAAATTCGTACAGCCTTACCTTTGAGTAAAAAACAAATCACATTCCGATTTCATGAAATGTGAGAGGTTCACATTGGATACCTCCGGTATATGCAGACAAAATTCACCGCTATCGAAACCGCGATGATACTCATTCTGTGTTCCCAGTCTTTTCTTCACCCGTTCTTGGAAAAAGGCACACTACAAATAATTGTTTCCGAATCGACATTGCTCAGGATATTCGTGGGTGGGATAGGGGTGGGGATAAATTAGCGAAATTTGCTCAATGCTGTGGCCTTCGGCGACCGCGGTTGGATAACCGCACATGTCCCCCCGTATATCATTCCAATATCAAACTGAAGCATTTTCCAACGAGTTGAGAAGCACGAACAAACCCAACCCGTTTTAAAGTACATCTTATATCCCTATTCTCTGTTATCATATTTTGTGTGACTCGTGTTCATTGCAAAATGTTTTACTAACGTGTGGATACTAGTCTTTGAAAATGACCAATTTTATACATTTGCATTAAATCAAGTAAGCTTGTGGGGGCAAAAACAACTGGAATTGGTTTGCAATACAATTTTAAAAAGGAGTTGCGAGATCCGAGAGCTCATGAACACCCTTAAGCATCGAGTCGTTCACACCTGGCTAAGCCAAGATGTTCATAACATATACCTCGACCAAGCCGTGCTTGGCACACTGCTTCCAATATACGCCGTGACGTCAGGGCGACCGCTATAAGGTCATTTGGAATTTATGGTGTCAAGCCTGTCGAAGCAGCAGTTAAGTGCGGTACAAAATAATAGTAATAATAATATATTTAAAAATATTAAACACACACAAAAAACACCACATATTCAAGGAATATTCCACAACATTGGGGAAAACTGTTTCTTTCCCGTCTTTAAAATTAGCAGATAAAATTATTATAAAGTATTGGTAGAGCTGACAAAATAGTCGCAGACAGTCCTCATGTTTTGAGTGACCAACCATGTACCATTAACCGGTGAAAAGTTAGGCTTAATCCATTGTGTGAGTCAGGAGAAAATAGTGAAAAACCATGCCCTGCAATTTTCAGCATGTCAACACATTGTCCTTAATTTTGGTTGTAACGACCGATATCAGCTGTTGCGTTATTAAAAAAAATAGGTTTTCAGATACAGTTTTCTCGATGATGACTTTGTTTTAGAAGGAAATATTTCGCAGAGAGAATGGTTCTAGTATGAACTGCAGCCAAGGGATCACCTTGAGGGGATGCAACTTTTTTTTCTTTCAATTATCAAGTAATACACCATGTAAGGTGTGGGGGGGGGGTGCACCCCGAACAAAGATATTGACAAAATAGAGAGACCGCCAACTTAGGGCTGCAGTTGGTATAGAGCTGCTATAGTCAATTTTTCTTTGTTCAACCCAAACTATTCAAATGACTCTGTCTTTTCCCTTGTGGTGTATTTGATATATTAAAAAAGCAATGATACAAACCGAAAAATACAGTTCTTTAGATACAAGTTTCTCTATAATCTGGACGATTACTGTTTGTTTAATTAATACAATCACTTTACGTGTACTTTATAAGTACGTGCCATAACTAATCAGCAATTCCCAACGGTGTCATCAACACCCAAACAAAATTTTAAAAATCCCCAGTCCGTTGAAATTGACAGTGGAACCAACTAGACAAAAATAGAATTCCTGTTCAAATACACTATTTTTGATAATGAGGTTTGAGGAAATGAGGTTTGAGTAATGAGGTTTGAGGAAATGAGGTTGAGGTTTGAGGAAATGAGGAGGAGTAATTAGGTTTGAGGAAATGCGGTTTTAAGAAATGGGTTGAGTAATGAGGTTTGAGGAAATGAGGTTTAAGGAAATGAGGTTTGAGTAATGAGTTTTGAGTAGAGATAATGAGGTTTGAGTAGAGATAATGAGGTTTTTAGTACTGGTCATTCTTATACAACAGCTCACTAAACGTTTACGTGGAAAGAATATTTTTCTTAAATGGTAGCTATTGTATGTTTTTTCCAACCTAAAAAAACCAAATTAACAGAAAGAGCGATAAATTTGCAATATTTTGATGCAGCTGTTTTTCAAAGGTGGGGTGCACTTGTACACGGTCAGTGTTTTTCGTCTTACCACAGCAAAAGGTGAAACATTCGGAATGCCTCTCCCTTGCAAAAATCAGACTTGCGGGGGGGGGTAGCAATCACAGCTCCCGCAGTGTCATTCTGCTGCAAAATATAATGTTGTTGATAATGTTCGACATGTCATGTTCTTTCGGATTAAAACAAAAATCTGTTACTTCAATTTACTGGCGATTTCTCTTGATACTTTATACTTCTGGAAATGGATTCTTCCTGGATTTATGTTACCTGCACAGATTGTTTTAAAGGTATTATACAGGATTAGGTGGAGTTGACAAAATAGCCGCAGACAGTGTTCACGTCAACCACATGAAAAATCACAAGCCTGTGAAAATTCGGGTTTCATCCGTTGTGTGAGTCAGGAGAAAAAGAGTGAAAAACCATGCCCAATGTTCAGCATGTAAACACATTGTCCTTAATGTTGGTTGTAACAACCGAAATCAGCTGTTGCTTTTTTTTCTTTTTTTTTAAAGGTTTTCAGATACATTTTTTTCTCGAATATGATATCATTTCAGGGGGAGACTAAAACTTTCAACAAGTATGTTTTGTATCCTTACCAATCCTAAATATAGGTAAGTAGGCCTTATAGACATACAATATGAAAGAACATTTTCATTCGAATATCTCGAAAATACATCGGTGGGGGGGGGGGACACAGTTCAATATTGGTTTTGGAATTAACAGTATGGCATTTTGCAGACCAAGATAGCACCAGGGTTCATTATGATGCAAGCAACCCAATCCATTCCCCGGAAAAAGGTTTGTGACCGCCTAATTATCGAATGTCTCGCAGCAGCTAATGCCCTCTCTAATTTGCACAGGCCCTCCACAGTCCACACTCACACCGCACAGACACATTAATTTCGGTACGTGACCAAGCCCGCGGGTGAAGGGGGGGGGTGTTATGTCCAGCCGTTGTCTCTAACGCAAGGGGAGCCGCGAGACAGAGCTCTGACAAATCATCCCGCCTCGCAGCATCATGAATGTTTAGATAATTACTTGGTACAATAATGTTCCAATCGAAGCTCGGGATTAAAACTGAGACGGCGGAAATGAGAAGAAGAGAACACGGGTCCAAAGAACGAGATCTATACGTTGTCTCATTTTCTCATGGAGGGGAGGGGGGGGGGGGGGTTCGGTGTCCCTGAAATTGTAATAAATGTATCCGACAACATGAGAGTCTTCGGAGGCTCGTTTTCTGGCTGATGATGCAGATGGGAACTGATGGGTGGGTAGAGATGTTTTTTGTTGAAACTCATGACCCGACCCTTCCGTCCGGTTAACCCTTAAGACATTGCAACAGGCAATGTCCGTCTGGCTATACTCGTTTGTAACATAGAGAAAGAGTCGTGAGGGTCGATTGACAAATGAAGGGGCCAGACTATGTTCTGACCTACACGCCTAGGTATAAGGTGGCTGGAGCAGAGATTGCATCTCTAAAAAAAAACATTTATATTTGTTAAAAGGTAACATACAGTATGATTGGCAACAATTTAAAAAAAAAAAACAGGTACAGAGGTAAACAGGTAAGTTTTTTTTAAAGAGCTTGATACCAATTATGGCAAGAAACAAGTGCATTTTGTAAAGTTTCACTGATTTTACAAAATATTGTATTGTCTGTATGGAAATTTATTTACATGAAATCTGACCTGAACGAATCTAATCTAAATAATCTAATCTGATCTAATTTGTTCTAATCTAATCTAATCTATTTAATCTAATCTGATCTGATCTGATCTAATCTAACTTATCTTATCTAATCTAATCTCATCTAAAAGAATCTAATCAAAAGGGATTCAATCAAGAAGAACTGCTTCACTTAAGAAGCACGTGTCCTTTTACCCAAATGGCCGACAACCCATAATAGACAAGAGTTTGAGAATGTTGAAGCAGCGTCTCATGCCAACCACACTTCGATTGAATCCACCCATTAAAGAGTTACGAGAGCCGTGAAGTAGGCTCCCATCTCTCCCGTTACAATCGATATTTCTGGGTTCGCGGTTGCAGGTTTGTTGGCTTTTGTAGCCCCCCAAATCCCGTCACATGAGACAGTAGTGTACGTGCGGTTAGACGCAATGCTCGATTAAAAAGCAATTCACCACGGCGGTGGTATGGTCTGCATGCCATCTTCGTTTTGGGTTTAATTATACTCGTGTACCACACAAGCGAGGTTTGGGTAGGGGGACAGACTATGCGAGTGTGGAGCCCCCACTCTGGTCGTATGCATTTGTAGGGACGAGGAACACTTGAAAAGTCTCGACGTTTTTTCCTGACATCTTCTTTTTCTGTCGCGCTAAAAAATGTAGAGCTCCATTTCAATCGTTTTTAACCAATTTCCAATTAACACCAGAAAATACGATTTAACAATAAACTCATACCAAAATTAACTCAATCAAAACAAGTGTCAATTTTTAAAAATAAATAAAACTTTGTTACAAAACAATACCATGTAATTGTCTTTTCTGAGAATGTTATAATGAGTAAGGAAGAGATCCCATTTCAAGGACCGACGAGTTCAACCACGGACCCACCAGTGAGTAAAAGGTGCGTGTTCAAACATCGATACCAACTAGCACCCTAGTCCCTCTGGCAGGGTTTAACTTGAGTTGAACACGAGTGCCATCATCAGCTGTTATCGCTGCGGTTTTATCAAAGTCAATTTACAGTTGATACCGTGAGCGTTCCTGAAAGAATAGCCGTCTGTCTACCTGTTATCAGCCGGTCCCACCCAGCTGGTGTCTCCTTTTAAGACTGGCGGGACCAGGACTAACCTACACACTGTTATCAACAACAGAGGACGCTATACACTCAAACCGTTACACAGTTTGAAAATATGTGTGTAACACACATGTGTGCCTGCCGTGGGATGGGAGTTATCCCTAATCTTTATGTGCTTCATATTGCTTTAGTAACCATTCAATACAAAGTTCCCTTTGTAAGACTGGTTAATGACCCTGGCCGCAATTCGCTAAACAAAATTAAAAGCGTAGCCTTTTTGCAATATGTTCATAATTTGATACAATCCTCTTTGGCGTTCCATACCACGAGTTGGCTGTCGATCAAGTCACGTCATAACACTTGCTCTACGATCAAGCCGCATACATAAGCCTATCTTAATTGTCTATCTCCTGAAGACGATCAGAGCACACTGATCGAATCGTTGAGTTGTTACACCACCGGTACTCAAGAGAACCACCACAACTCGTAAGAGAGGTTTTTCATGATAAAATGGAGTTGACGTAAACTTTACTAGATTGCCTTAATTTTCCCGGAACAACTTAACAGAGCATGATCTACTTTCCAAGCAGGTGATGAATATGGAAGCATCACACTTCAAAGCCTGTCAAAGAAAAGTCTCCGAACTTAAACTCTGTAAAAGAAACTTGTTAAGCTCAGTGGAAGAACTGTCCCCATACGATGTGCAGAAATGCGTTCGCAAAACAACAGGTTATTTTTCGAACTGGACTCTTCACAGGAATAGAAATAGGTTCATCCACGGATTGACCGCCTTCACACATTTCTCACTAAAGATATAGCAAGGGTCCCTGAGCCCCTGCATTAGAAGGTCCTGCAGGAACACCCACCTGGACTAGGAGTGGGTTGGAAGGGATTAAGGGGGGCTAGATTCTAAGGTTGTTGGCCCACCCAGAAGCCATATGGGTATCGGTGCTGCACCTGTCGAGGATATGGACAGTATCCCTCGCCCCGGTTAACCAGTCGCGTATACCCCGTATCAGAGTGCCAAACTAATGCAGGTTTTTAGTTTGAAGACATGGGATATGCAGATGGGAATCGCTCTTTGTGTGCAAATACTCCATCACTGACTGTCTCCGGATAACACTCCTGCAGACGGCAAACACGATCATGGCGGGCCTGAGCCGCAGAAGTGAAAGCCCGTTTCAAAAACCGCGACTGCTGGTTTCAGTTCAAATCTGCCATTGTGTAGCGGATTTACATGACTTAAAACGTGGCCCAAGTCGGAACTGAGACCCAAGTGCAGCTCACCGTGTACGTGTTTTTGTAATGCAAACAGATTCCAGCCGTGGTCATCTGGGTTGGGTCCCCACTCCCCAGAACTGTCCGATAACGCCGATAAGAATGATAAGGAGCTGACTTCTTGTAAGACGTCTCAACTATCTAATTTCACTTCTAAGTGAACTTTTCTTGTCTGACATGCTTCCAAACATGCTCCAAAAGTTCAAACACAGAACATTGGTCGCGCCTGATCAGCTCGACGATAGGCTCCACCATAAAACCTGTAGTGTACACTTGGCTCTTGTCAAATACCATACAGTCATAAGGAAACGAGCAGAGTAAACTGTTCAAAACGTCGAGACTAAACAGGCTCTTCTCATAACCAACACTCCTCCCCAAAAGAATTCTATACATGTTTGTACGCAAGTTGTCCTCGGATAGTTTTTTTTTTCTTCTGATCCACATCATGTAAAACTTCAAACATCACTTACAATACAATCAATACAAAATTAACTAAATGAATGAATGTTACTTGAAAAAAGGGGGGTAATATAAAGTATGCATGTTCATTTTAGTGTATAGCATTCAGCTTTGTCTATGTTAATAAACTTATAGTTTATTGAATTAAAAGCGATTGGTTTTTCGTGTTTTTTTAATTTAAAATTTGTTGTCCCTAAAGCCTATGATTTTTGATATCTAGGATAACTCTTGTAGTATAAGAACAGGAAATTAAAAGTAAATCAAACAAAATAAATAAACAAATAAAATACAATCAAAGTTCAACAAAAAAAAAGGGAACCGGGCCCTTTAAAAAACCAGGACATTCAACTTGGAGTGATATTATGGCTGACAAAAAACAACAAGGAGTTTATGATAAGAAAACAACAAAAATAATGTGGAGTCATTATAAACGGTGTCATTGTATGCTAGGCCTGACTGCCTGGTCATTACCCACCGCTAGGTGAGGGTATGCCGAGGGGAACGACTCCTTTCCCGGCATCGACATCCTGTACTCAAGTGCCTCATCTGGTTAGTTGAATTGTGTGAAAAATGTCATTTCGTCGATTTCACCGATGCGTCCCCGTGTGTATACATTACACATTGAAGTTATCGAGGCATGATCTTATGTTGCATGTACTTTGTTTGATCAACAGCATTCTCTTCACAATGCAAGGTATTGAAGGAATTGGAAACTCTCGTCTTTTTTTTCTTCTTCAAATTCATGCAAACTCTTAAAGCATAAGTCGTCTACACCGTATTATTGATCTCCCAAGAATCGTCGTGTGCCCGCAAGAATTAAGAGCGTATAAGGGTATACAAGTGGCACTGTTTCTTCCTAGCAGAAGGACACAAGCATTAAAGGCAGTGGATACCTTGGCTAGTTACTCAAGAAACACATTACCATGAAAATGTACTTGGGTAAATAGCACCTGAGAGCTGCTGACAGTCTAAAACATTGTTAGAAACGACCACTTCCGAAGTAATGTAGTTATTGAGAAAGGTAATTTCTCACTAAAATATTTGAAAGCACACAATTCTATATATGCAACAAGGGTGTTTTTTTTTACTGCGTTCTCTATTGTTACGTCATCCTTTACCTCTAACATGACGGCATGATGACGTCAATGCATAATGTCTATGCTTTTATACAATGGTTTGCTCACAGTATTCGGGTCCCTCCGTAAACAATCTACCCTAAAGCCCATACTCTGCTCAAATGTGGATGGGGTCAAATGTGACTAGGTCAATTAATATTTAAGCTCTTGGTCGGGGTATATGGGCACTGAGTAAAGGGTACTGATAGCTAGGAACTGCAGTACACCCACCGCCTCCTAGAAGAGTTAAAAGGTACACAGGAAAACATTATGCGTATAGTGCGAAGAATGACCCAATGAGCATTGTTCTTTAGACCTCCATGAGAGGGCGCCCTACTCAAATGACGTCACGTGCTTAGAGTTGACAACCACGGGTTTCTCCATGGTGAAAGCTAATCAAGTGAGTCCGTGGTATTAGTTTCATTGTATCACCTAGCACCATAAACCTGCAGATTTTTCTTCAGCCAAAAGCCGTCAACGTGAAACTTTGCAACACATGGGACTAATTCAACCTGACATCGGGTGAACTTTGAAATGTGGGTTTGTTGGACACCCCCGCCCCCAAACACGTTAGTATTCCCGGAGTATGTACAATGTTAAAGTAGACTCAGACTGAATGGACACAGAGATGTAAAAACAATCAGGGTCATACCGAAAAATATTTCGAGTATTTGATTATCTTCCAGAGTTAACCTCACTTCTTACCAAGGATCAGATTATTTTCCAGTATTCATTTATACTGTGTGTTTCTCTCTCTCTCTCTCCCCTTTCTCTTTGTTCTCTTTTATCTTTCCTTCGTGGTGTGCAGAGCAAATTTACGTTCATATTTGTTCCAATCATCATGTTTTGAGTTTGTCATTCGTCGCTCATAACAGTATGATCCGACCGGATTTGGGCTGCCGATCCCAGCGGAATACTTCTAGGAACTTTGGTTCCCATTCCTACTGTTTTCGGTTCACGGCTTCACACCCATGCACAGACCACCCACAGATTCTCCCTTAACCATGAACTCCCCGAGGAACCCCAAACAAGCTGCGATTATGACTAACCTAGCCCCCGAAATGTCAACTTTGTGAGTTTGATAAATCACTCAATTATGGAAAGAGGTATGGCAGTCCGCCCATGTTGGTATGGTGATCCAGTGGGAATGGTTCCGAAGATGAAGTTGTTTTAGTTCTCAAAAGTTAAACTCCACGGAACCATCTGGAATGTTCGTAAAAAAAAAATTGAACTGAAACGACAGAATAGACCACCAGACATTCTGGTTGAATTTTTAAAGAGGCCTTAAAGTTTTTGGGTATAATTCAGTAGACTCACAGAAGACAAGTACATAAAAAAGAAAGCCTTATGCGAAGTTGAAACCGGATCACTCCAATTCAAATGTTAAATAGCGTGACTATTTCACGTCTTCTTCCTGGTTATTCAGTTATTTTGTTAACTGTATAATGTTACAGTTAATACTTGTGTCAGTTTTGTTTAACACCAGTTTTAATGTTCAAGTAGTAGTTACTTTGTTTTTCTATAGTATGTTTTGTTACCTGGTTTAATGTTTCATAAAAAAAAATTTAAACCAATGTCAAAGCGCATTTTTTTAACAAATAGAACCAAAATGGTTCGACTTCATCAAGAAGAAAAAAAGAAGAAAAAAAATCCCACATGGCAAAGCGTGCACAGTTTTGTTTTTATCCCAGAAATAAAACTTAATATATACATCATCTTTATTCTGCTCTATGTATACTTTTCAATCGGGCAAATTTGTGGTTAACCACCGCAGCCAAATGACAAATGTGATCAATTTTCAACGACTACACGCGCAAATCTGGAACGAGTATTAAATAGACGGATTATACCAGAAGACACCAACGCAAAAGTGAACGACCGTATCTCAAAACAAAACAACTTGGTTAGTTGGAAAAGCCTGGTCATAACCGTTTTAAGAAGAAAAAACCCTAAAACCCTTAAAGGAACATTACAGAATTGTTTTTTGCTGACAAAGCAGTTGCTGGCAGTGTAATCACTTTATGCAATCCACCATATACATAAACTGACAAACCTGTAGAAGTTTGAGATCCATCGGTCATCTGGGTCACGAGAAAATAGTGAAAAACCGATTACACATTTGCATGAAATCATATAGGTTCAACAAATGAATAAAACGCTCACTGAGCGATAAACTCCAATCGGAAAATTAGTTTTTTCATTTCTCATCAAATATGGCATTTCAGCCAGAAATATTTCAAGGGATGTTTTCTACTATCATCATCATTAGACCGTGTAAGTTTTATGTAAATTTGTGATCAAAAGTATATTTTACAAACACCAATTCTGTAATGTCCCTTTAAATGTTTTAAGTGTGCTGTATAATTTTGCGGTGCTTGATTGGTATTGTGCTAAAGTAAGACCACAATAGTTCAATATCCTCCAATGAGTAGGCAAGTGGTGTCCTTTTTAGCCGGTACTTTTGAAAACAAAAAACCGTTATTTCAAATATCTACGTTGTGGTGGAAGTGTTCGTTTAGTTTAAACAAAGTTCCAGTTATATTGCTCTTTATGTGAAATTACAGATGTTCGAAGAGGATGTTTGTAAAGGAAAAAATAAAAGATTCTGAATATACGATGCGTTCGAGTCCATTGGGAAAACAATTTCAGACGAGTCTGGCCCTTTGTCGTATAACATCGCAAACAAACAATTATTGCATACATGGGACCGGGTGGGTTTTGATGACGGAACCAAACATGCAATCAGAGTATGAGGTTTAATACGTTAATACACCGGTAGCCTGTCTTTTTTTTCTTTCTTCCACCAGGTCTGAGCTGCTGGGGATTGAGAGAGAATGGCAGCGGGACGTGTGAACTGCTGATTCAAGAGAACGTGACCATGGAAGAGTGTTGTAAGCACAACGGGGAGAGTATCTCCTTCTCCACGGTGGAGAATCTCGGACCTGGAAAAGTCTTCTGGTATAAGACTCTCTATGGAGGGGTACCACACTGCAACCTTTGCCAAAGTACGTAAAAGGGTGAATTACTAGATTTTTTGTTGTCGTTCCTGCTGCTGCTGCATGTTGCTACTGCTGCATGTTGCTACTGCAGCTGTTGTTGTTGCTGTTGTTGTTGTTGTTGTTGTTGTTGTTGTTGTTGTTGTTGTTGTTGGTGGTGGTGTTATTGTTGTTGTTGTTGGTGGTGTTGTTGGTTTTTGTTGTTTCTGCTGCTGCTATTGTTGCATGTTGTTGTTGTTATTGTCGTTGCTGCTGCTATTGTTGCATGTTGTTGTTGTTATTGTCGTTGTTGTTGTTGTTGTTGATGTTGTTGTTGTTGTTGTTGTTGTCGTCGTTATTGTTAGACGATGATAGATTCACTGCACCGAAAGAGGGGTCCATAAAGCACATTTAATTTGAATAAAGGATATATTTTGTTTCTGAGGAAACACTAATCGTTTACCCTTTCTGTTGCTCTGCAATTAACGTCTATTATGTAACTGATGATTACAAGCCCCCCGAGTCTCCCGTTAGCCGTTTCCGCTGATCGCTCCAATCTGATAACCCAACATCGATTTTAACGAACAATTTCCTGTCTCCGTTCACCGTTTTCATTACTTCAGAAACATGCGAGCAGACGCAATGCACCGATGGCCGCAAGTGCGTCATCAAGGGTGGCCGACCGAGGTGCGTATGCAAACCAGACTGTACGCAGAATAGCACGTCACACAGGGGACCCGTTTGCGCCACCAACGGAAAGGAGTACAAGAGCATGTGCGCCTTCCTCAAAATGAAATGCAGACAGCAAGACCAGTACTTTGAGTTGGATGTCGCCTACAATGGACCATGCCAAAGTAAATCAATTACACACTACTTAGCAACTCCTTAACAACGGTTATTGCTAAGCATATCAAAGTCATACTTTCATTATAACTTTTTTGCTAGCATTACTTCAATTAGGCTGACCATATGGTTAAAAAAAACTTGTCCACGTACCTTACAGATTCATGTGACAGCGTAACTTGCCTGGGGACTCACAAATGTTGCGTTGAGGATCAGCACGGCAGGCCACACTGTGTATCGTCTAGCGCCATCAGTTGTCCGGGCCCGTTTAGGGACGCCTTCGTATGCGGTGCTGACGGCGTGACGTACGAGACGTTGTGTCAACTCAGGCGGACGTCTTGTTCCAGGGGCGCCATCGTACCTGTATTACACACAGGAAAATGTGAAAGTAAGAGTTCAAGACATAAAACAGCAGTTTGTCCTGTGGTAAAAAAAAGTGCACTGTTTGCTTTGGGTGTATAAAGATTTACCCAAACTTAAAAGTGTCATAGTATTGTGTCCACCATATCTCAAAATTGCTTATTATGCTTGGAACCAAAGGATCTAAAAAAAAACAAAGCTATGAATACACGCGAGACCTGAAGCCTTTTCCAAACCTCGGCTTTGGCTCCGGCCTGGCTTTTACACGGTGTTTCCAACATCAAATGGAGCAGGAGCCCGGAGCCTAAGCCGATGTTTGGAAAAGGCCCATGTATGGCATATTTGCATCAGAACAATGTACCACATAGACTTTCTTCTTGTTGCAGTTTTTGGTTTTTCGATGAAAGGATCAGAGTATAATAACCGAAACGTTGAGTTGTTAAACCATCGGTTTTTCAGAACCACTCCACCTCACAAACAGATGTTTACACAGTGGTTCAACGAACCTCATTTCTGTATGTTCCGTCCATCTGTTTATTTTAATCCAATTAACGTATCCAAAGCGAGGCTAAGAGCGAAACTAGTCATTTTGTGAATTGAATTTTAGTTGTTATTATGATAGAACGTTATCATGGGTGACCATGTTCGTCTGGTTTCCTGCACACACCCATGACGATATTAATTCATATTGGGGAACCTGACTATTTATTCCTTCCAGCCTCAATTTGGGTACACTGGACTGAATGGTAGAAAAGCAGGATGTATGCAAGGAATGAACTTGACACATTTAACACACATTCCCTCTATATTTTCTAATCATCCAATTAGATTTGACGTCTTGCAACACCACCAGTTGTGTAAAAAACAAAGAGTGCTATTGGGACCACCCGGCGAACACATCTCGCTGCATCCTGTGTGACTACGCGTGTAGCGGCTGGCCGGACGAAGTACCGCTGTGTGCCTCCGACGGCAACACGTACCAGAGCTGGTGTGAAATGCAGGAGCATATATGCCAGACGCACGAGTATGCAGAGGTCCTAGCGTGGGGAATGTGCGATGAGTGTAGGTAGAAATAGTGAAGGGGTTTCGGGAGTTGCATTTCTTGAGCTTTGGGTTGTAGCTGTGGCTGTTTGTTGCAGCATTAAAAAAACACTGCGAGCTTTAATTGATATCAACACTACTCATAATGGCATCTGTGGCCAACGGTCATACATACGTTTGCACCAATCATTTTGTTTGTTTTTTTAAACATTTTCTTTATGTTATTTTCTCTTCTAAGGGTCTGTAGATATATATATATATACCAGGCTGGCTCTGTTTACACTAAATGACCCCCAGGGATTGGTAACAAACGCATTGGGGTCAAGTATTCACACAGCGCTGAACAAAGTGTCTGAGAAAAGTGCAATTTGTCCTGTTTGTTTACGTTGATATGAGGATAGACTATACAAATATGAAATTATTTTATAAACAAATGACTAAGTTACTAACTAATTAGTGATTTTGTGCTGTCAATTACAGTAGGGGTGTCATTGCGCAGGGCAGTCAAGACCAATGAATATACAAGTAGTTGATGACCCGTGGAGCAACAACATGTACAGACTGGTCCCCTGTCTTACAAACCCAATGGTTTCATTTAGATATACATGCAATGACGCATGACTCTCAGACTGATAGTAATACCAAACACACGCATGTGTGTGTACGGTACGAACTCAGTTGTATGCCATGCAAGGTCAAAAGTACATCTGCAGTGGTGTAACCGGGAGGGGGGCAGGAGGCATTGGGATCAGAAACCTCATGCCTCTTCCCCCTCTTGCCCCCCCCCCCTCTTGCCCCCAAATGAGATTTGTATTAAATGAACAAATAAAGAGTTGTTATTATTATCATTTTAAATAACAAACACAAGTAAAAGTAACCAATATGTCTTTGCCCCGCTTGCCACCCCCCCCCCCAACAAAAAAGGGGGAGGGGGAACATTGAAAATGTCTGGTTAAGCCCTTGTACATCTCGCAGGCAACCGCCCGGTTCTAAAGGCCGGTATATGGCGTTATTCACGAGACTCGGAAGTGTGACGTCAGATTTTCGTGCAACTACATGTACAACAGATAAACTTACCCCCTAACGCCAAGCATTAACGAGAGAGGGCGCTATACAAATAGATCGTTCACTTTTTTCGACACGAAGTTCGAGACTCGGGCCAATATCTCATCCAATTAACACAGTCGAATAAAAAATGTTCCCCTGCATAACAGCAGCATCACGGTTACTTAAATTTAATTTTATGGGCGCTAGCTACATCCCCTCACCACCTTCAAAAAGGAAGTCAATAAAAGGTGGTCAGACTCAAAGAGTACCCCTTGAATTTTTAAAGGGTATTATTCAGTCGGCCTTGCACTTAAGGAATATTCCAGCTCGCCACCACGTATAAAGGCAGTTTATAATTACCCTGATATATCCCGACTGTTCTTATTTGCATCTGATGGTTTGAGTCTTGTTGCGGATGTAGAGATTAATTCAGACTATCTTAAGGAGGTTGCTTTGAGTAGAGACTATAATTACAAGGCCAAATGGAAATGGCGACATGAAGGATTCTTCATGTCGCAGATCTCATGTTCAATTTGAGCTGCCGAACACTGACTCAGCCATTTATAAACAAAATCTATGGATTTAAAGGGGGTGTGACTATTACGGGTCAAAACGATTTTTGTCAAACTAAGTTAGACAAGTTCTGAAAGTGTCATCTTTAGAGTTAGGCTTCTGGTGGGGGCTGTTCATGTTTTGACATTCACAGGTTAGCTTTGATTATTTAAACCTCCATGGTCCATTCTGGTTTCTGCTTTAAAACACAAATTGCGGAAAACCTGGTTAGTTTTGCTCGACATTTGACGAGAGTGTGCCCTACTGCTCACCGGACCCACTGTTTTTTTCTCAGTGTCTTCCCCTTTCAACAACAACTCACTTTCCCAACAAACTCCCACTCGAGCCCTGGTGTTTTTTGATCAGCAAGGTGTGTGAGTTCACGTCCCGGTCATGGCACTTGTATCCCTGAGCAATAAACCATTATTGCTTTGTCCTTCAGATGGGACATTAAGCCCTAGGTCCCGTGTACTAGGATTGGTAGTGCACTTAAAAGAAACCAAGAGCACTTGTTTCTGGTTCACATACTGGTGTTTCTGGTTCAAGCACCCAGGTTTGTTCAGGCTTGTGAGCTACAGTGATTAAACTCACTTATGGGGCATCCTTGGTTTCATTACCAGAAAATATATAATAATGACTCTTACATAAACAGACAAGATACCATGGCACAGCACACACATCATTGTGCCGCGTGTTTCAAAGTTTCTATTTCAGTATTAATCGAGCCAGCAACACGAAGCTTTAAAAAGTTTCTGGAGTAGTGATGGTTTTTACAATTACTTGATCATTGTTTTATTATTATTTTTTTAAATACCAGACGGACAACCGTTATACGATCCAGATGAGGGCTCAGGTTCTTCTTCCATGTTCAACTCGGGCTACAGTCAGATCGACTTCACGCCCAGCAGTCGACAAATTCTGGATAACCTTCGCTCAAGCATGTACAACAACCAATGGAGAGATGAGAACTCGACCACGACTGAGAGTAGCACGCTCCAGTCCAACACAACCGAACAGATCGACGGCACATCGGACCCGGTCACATCTCAGATACCAGCGCCAGCAGCCTGGATGTTGGGGAGGCTGATGAAGGGGGCGACGAGAATGGGAACGAGGAAGTTTAAAGACCCGTAAAAAGGCAAGGGTTTCACCGCGTTATACACGGCTGGTTTTTAGACGAAACATGTTCGTATTGGTTAACTATACAGCAAACCCCTACCGTATGGCTACAGCCGCACTGTTGACGTTTATCATACTGATTGTTGACTCAGGGTCAGCCAGGAGCCATGTTAGAGCTCTGACTAATAGTGACTATTAAGAATGATCTCCACCTACCAGCGCGCATGTTCAATAGCTAATACATACCACCGAGCGCCTCGAGTGAGACTTTTATTTATTGATACCATCCCCGCATAGACAATTTTTCCCTTTGCTACAATTGCTCAAACGTCTAAAAAAAGATACCAGACACCAGTCTGTTTCACGTTATAGTCAGCTAGACTTTTGAAAGCTCTGGAGACGTGAACCAGGGTCAGATCAAGTCTTGGTCCAGCCATTGTTTGAAGTTGCTCCCAGACTTCAAACGCAGACGGCGGCTGGGAACGTAAAACCAAATGCGGGAGCGTTTAATAATAATTGTATGGCAAAGGCGCAGATCCTGGCGACACGGCCTCCATTGTAACGAGCGTTGCAACATGGCTACGAAGTGACTTCAACTGATATCGTGCGACCCTTAAACCAGACAGTTCGAAAATCATTAAAAACAAATGGATATACCCACGTAGATAAAAATAAGGTCAACTTGTTTTTGTATGTGTTCCGTTTTACCTTTACTGTTGTAAACATACTAAGCTCTCCCCACCCTGCAAACGTTATGAAACAATACATAGAGTATGCTATTTACATGCAAATGATTAATGTATAAAAGGTCAGCACAATTTGTACTAGTTTGAGTAGGTTTACAAACTGAGGCTGTGTTCCAAATGGCGGCTGTGGCTGCGGCTGCGGCTGTTGCTATGGGGCTCCTCAGCTCCAACACATGTATGACATGGCGATGAAGCCGCGGCAGCGGCCACAGCCAGTCATTCGGACGCGGCTTCAGTGTGCACACTCAGGATAGATCAGATTTATTGCAGGGTCATTTGATAGGTAACTATACTCCAAACATTGATTCATGAACATGAAAACTTACTTAATAGTGAGAAGCACAGCAGCTATGATATAGTATAAACTATAGGATTCCTTCAAAGTAATATGGTTTGGATAATAGTTCACCCTAAACAGTTGGATCGGAGAAACGATTCGTGCATGAATCGTTTCACATATTTCTAAGGGTTGGTGTCCGTTCGCAAATGCTGTGGCCAGAGATGCGGTTGGTACCCGCTGTCACTTCACTACAAACGTGAATGGCTTATAAATTCTCGTGAAAATACCGCGACACCAGTTTTGACCGTTTCTCCAGTTAGTAGACACCTTATTCAGCTGGTACTTTCACACGTGACTTTTATTGTATCTTTCTTTACAAATTTTGCCTGTAAACGAGCATTACGACCCTGCCTTTAAAATGTTCCCTAGATAAAAATTGACAACGAAGTCGCCTTGTAATTTGGCTTGTAATAAGCAGAAAACAATCTCTCAATCAAGAAATATCTGCTGATGAAAAACTAGCTGGGAACCAGTCACAATCAGTATTAAAGTCATTGTATTTTGGCTGGTAACCCCCTTCTTTGATAGCAAAAGTGTTTTGTGCAGAGGTAATTTTCTTTGCGTGCTTAAGCAGCTCTATAAATTTGGGTATTGATTACTGTTATTACTGTTAACGGGACATTGTTCTTTATCCTCATATTCTAATCGTGCTAAGGTGATTGTCTTAAGTTTTCTTAACATTTACAATACAACTAATACACATATTTATTTCTATCTGACCGCTGCGGCTGGCGTTTTGTAAAAAGTATTATAATGTAATCATATAAGTGTTAATCCAACTACCTACAATTATTTAAAAGATTATTAATTATTATTTAATATTCAACCGTTCTACCTGGGGACTACCTCAATTGTGTGTTCAATAAAACCACATTCAGCACATTTGCTCCTACATCATGCTGATGTCATGATTTGTTGTTATGTATGTTGATTTCAATGACCTTTCTCTTAAAGTACACATGTTGGTAATTGTCAAAGACCAGTACCCACACTCAAAGTGGCCCAAAAAATACATTTAAATAACAAACCTCGGAAAGTTTAAGCTCAATCAGTCTTTGGAGTCACAAAAGCATAGTGAGTGAAAAAAAAAAACTTACAGCATTTCAAGCAAAGACGTTTCGTGAGAAGTATTCCACAGTGACTATATTTTATGCCATAAGTCATGTGCAGATCTGTGAACATTTATATTTTCCACCATAACAATGCTGCACACCATTGAATGAAACTGCATGGAATTCAATGGCACTCACTTATCATATTTTAATCTATACAGTTATAATTACGAAGTATGAATAAACCTACATTGTCTTGTTTCTCATAGAAAATACAAGGACGATAGTGGAAGCACTTAAAGACTACCTAATTACAATAACAAACTGCATGCGCTTCCGTAGCAACAACTACGTCATCAGAGCCCAATTTCATGGCTCTGCTTACCGCCGAATTCTGCGCTTGCGGTGACCTTTCTCCGCTACTGTTCAAGCGCCGAATTTCTGCGCTAGCTGTGTAAGCGTAGAATGCTAGTAACGTGGAGTACGCACGCGCACAAGCCGAAAATCTCCGCTAACCCGTGAAATACGCTTGACCTAAGCGAGGAATTCCCTGCTTCCGCAAGCGCCGATTCTTTGCTTACGGTAAGCAGAGCCATGAAATTGGGCCCAGATGCAATGAAGGGGATTGCAAATACAGTAGTACAATCCAGGATACATCATTTGATAGTTGGAAACAGACGTTTATCTTGAACTTAAAGGTGCTATGGCAGGTTGAGTTGTCATGACAGATTTGGTGAATTGAACTCTTACGTAGAACCACGTGCACAATCATGCCCAATGAGCTCCGTATGAGAG
This sequence comes from Pycnopodia helianthoides, assembly GCA_032158295.1. NCBI lineage: Eukaryota > Metazoa > Echinodermata > Asteroidea > Forcipulatida > Asteriidae > Pycnopodia > Pycnopodia helianthoides. The sequence goes on along the minus strand of CM063247.1, from coordinate 19,599,030 downwards.
CAACAGGCTTTTTTTGATTTTTGTTTTTATATTAAAGAGCGCACGTGGCATTTACCAGCTTCGAATCAACGGTCAACGCGCGCGTCAATGTTCCCAACTGCCAGCCTAGCCTGTGCGGGAATGTAAACATTTTGTATTATAACCAAAGCTGTTTCAACTGTGCAGTTGTTCCTTTGAGAAATTTACCAGCTGTATGACAATTTAATGAAATCCATCTTCATTGACACCCAATAACAACAAGCTCTACTTGGAGAAGTTTATCACGACGGCTGATGGGTGTTCAACGTTCACAATAAGACAGCTACTGTTTTTTTCCAAAGCCCGTGACAAAACAAGTGCAGCCGACATTTTGAGGTTAATCTGCATGGACACTGAGGATGTTTCACATTTATATCCTCTCTCACAGTTCCCGCCAGAATGTTGTCACATTTTGACGGCGTAATCGGGCTGGTCGTCTGCTCCATGGCGGACACAGCTCTGTGTATGTTTTGAAGAACATGCACAACAGGCGCACCATGGCAACTGGCATAATATAGTTACGACTAAACCGATGTGCTCCAGAGTGCATTTGCATTTAATTGAGCCAATTTCTTGTTTACGAGAACGGAACATTGTTAAGTCTAATCGCCGACGAGTTCACTATTTTTGTTTTGTATGGCGGGAAAAGCAAGTAATGTGGAAAGTTTGTGGGGAATACTTAAATCCACGCATGAACTGACATGGCGATGCCTAAGGCGAAACCAACTTCAGGCAAACAAGTAAGATGTCTACCAATCGAAATCTCTGAATAAAAAAATATAAGTTTTATAAGGTTAAAAGTCAACCATTCTTCTTATTATCATTATGTGTTTCTGGTAATGAAACCAAGGATGCCTCACAAGTGAAGTAATGATCAATGTAGCTTACAAGCCTGAGGAAACCTGTAAACAAGGGTGCTTGTGTTAACCAGATCCACTGTTCTGAGATCTTTTACGTTTACTACGAATCCTAGTACATGGGACCATTGCCTATAATGTCCCATCCGAAGGACAAAGCAATTATGGTACTGAAAGTATCTTGCTCGAGGACTCGAGTGCCACGACCGGTTTCGAACCCACAGTCTGCTAATATCAGAAACAACGGAGCTTGAGTCCGATGCCCTTAATGTTAGGCATTACAACCCCGAATTCAACCCCATTCAATCATACAGCAAGACAAGAGTATATGCAGGCTGATCAGGAAAGTGGTTAAAAATGCGACTTCAACTCGGTATCTGCTTCAATTTGATCCATTTCTGGGTCATTTTGACCCGGATTCTATATAGGTCACATAATAACCAAGAAATGGATCATGCCCCACGGGACCCGGTTCCGAACAAATCTAACATGGACGTTTTTAGAGTGAACCAGGCAAGAAAAACATGGGAATATTCTATTAATATTCAACTTACATTGTTCAAAGAACTTTCAGTTTTCTGTTAATTACTGCGTATAAAGTTGCATCGAAAAGTGCTGTAAATAGCTCACCTGAAAGTCTTGCTCAAGCTTTATTCCGTAAACGAAAAATACGAGTTTAAACAATTGTCCCTTCGCTATTTCAATTCATATCTATACCCGGCATCAATATTGAGAGATTTCCTCAGCAAACCATGTTAGTCAAAATATTTGTTGTCTTAAAGAGGAAGCTTCCCAGACTAGCATAAGGGGGCCTAATTACAACAGATAAACGCAGATAATACAACAACAAGAAGCTCTGCCCGAAGCTCCTAACCGCTTTAAATGCAGCACAATTGTCCAATTAACAGCCATGCACTTGTCTGCATGCCCCGTTCCAACTGGACATAATTCGAACGGCAGACATGTTGATTGATGAACACGAAACTTACTCATCGAGTATTGAAAGCCCCTTAAAAGACAGAGTACCAGCCAAAGTTGAGAAAATAGCACCTCACTGTCCAAACGCTGGGTAAAACTTTTTAAACAACACATGGCCTCTGCGATTTTAATCCAATCTTGTTGTGGGTAGAAATGTCACACTCTGTAAACTCCATCCCGGGTCAGACTTGATCCGGTTCTGGGTCCCAGGGGACCTGACCCACATTCCGGGTCTGTGTGACCCGGAACCTGTGTCAAAATGTACCCCATACATTGATCAAACCCATGCAGAATCCAAGCTAAAATCCCATTTTTAAAATCACTCAGTTACCGGGTCTGCCTGACCTAGATATAGGTCAGGCCCCTGGATGCTGGGACCAAGGATCTGGGCCAATTTTGACCTGAGACTGTACTCCTTTGATGGGTAAAATTAATACCCAAAGCACAAAGAAGGAAGTATTACCCAAGAGTAACATTTTACCCAACAAAAAGGTTGATTGGTTCACATCGGAGAGGTTATAGTATTGGGTAATTTTACCAATAGAGATTCCAGCGTTTTAACAGTGTTGAAGACCACAAAATCAGCGCTGCTTGTTAATGTTTAGATGGAAGCTATCAAAATAAGCACCCAATGGAATGCTCACAAAACGTAAACCATTTACATTGTTTGCAATAACGTAAGCTACTCCTCCAAAGACCATTTACGGTACCGTGCCATTATAACTGCGACAAAGACCTAATAATTATTTGTGGTAGAAAAACAATTAAAATGTGGGTTGGTGTAACACTTATAAAAATTCTCTACATTGTAACTGGTAAGTGATTGGCACTACACCTCAACCCGGACTCATCACATGACACATGATTCTGACTGTTTGTATTACTAATGATAATTACCTGGAAACGATAGTACACCACACTTCCACATTCTAGATTAGCACTGTGGCTGTCATCGAATCCCTCCTATACACTCCGTGACAACTCTAAGACGATAAATGTGTGGTATCTTCCAAATCTCTTATCACACATAATACGGAGTCCGTAAAGGGATATACATTTGTTGGGTATCCTCGAAATATTATTTCGTTACATCGAAATAATATTTCGTTCCCGCGAATTAGTATATTGTTCTCTCACAAAATGTTACACTATTACGTTGGAACGAAATGTTTAATTGCAGGGAAAGAAATATTATTTCGATTGCAAAATAGTATTTCGATTGCGAAATATTATTTCGACCGAACGTTCCATTATTTCAAGGGAATGAAATATAATATTTAGAGGAAACGAGAAAAAAACGAAAAACAAACAAACACCTTGTCCCTTTAAGGGCTCCGTAGTTATTGGATCCTTGCTCTTAGACGACACATTTGTGATATCTTCCAATCTCTTATCCATACATCATGACGAGTCATTGTATCCAATAATTATAGTTATGTGAACGTCTCGTGCAAACAACTGATAGCGCTGCTTTAGTGTAAAATGTTTCCGAAGTTTATTTTGGTAACTTTTAAATCAAGATATGCCAGCGCAGTCACCCGATCCAAATGATCAGGGTTAGAGTTGTATAGGAAGCGTGGTGCACTCTAAAAACTCTCGGGTCAGAATATTGACCCAGATTCCAGGTCCCAGGGGCCTTGGCCCATTTTAGGGTCAGGCTGACCCGAAAAGTGGTTTAAAATGTGATTTTAACCCGAATTATGCGTCATTTCGGACAGATTTCTAGTCATATGACCTAGAAATGGGTCAGGCACTACGGACCAATCGGGTCAATTCTGACCTGGATGACCCAGATCCGGGCAATCGACCGGATTGACCGATCCGGTCAATTCTGACCGGGATTTTTGTTTTTTAGTTCAAGCCACAGCACATCAAAATCAATTGAATGTTTAGAATTCAATTACAATATTGAAGGTTCGTCTTTCTATACCGTGTACTTTCGAGCATTCCCAAACATGTCGAGAAACATTGGGTCCCACACGTAGAGTACATCGCTTTAAAGTCTGTGAAAGTACGGACAACACTTTGTAACTGTCAAAGACCAGTCTCCACGCCATATATACCTGTAAAGGTTACGCTCAATCGGTCATCGGAGTCACGAGAAAATAGTGAGTGAGTAAAAACCTACGTTTTCACTGTTTTCAAATATCGGGTTTTTGAACTCACGAAACCAAATAAATTAATAAAGTTTTACACAATCTTACTAAAGGCTACAGCTTTTTAAGCAAACAAATTTCAAGGAAGTTCTCCACCGTGACCATTCCACAGAAAGTTATCAATCTGTGAACATTTATATTTTCAATCTTACCGATGCTGTTGTTTGCTTGTCGCGCGTAAATGAAACAAAAAGTCCTCCCCATGGCATTAATGTTCTACATCAATCAGTGCCACATGAATATTCATACAAATAAGTGTCAATCATCTCCAAGAGGAAAAAATATATTTGTGTCAAACTGGAGTTGACATTTTGATAATTCAATCTTTTTTATATATTTAGCTTGGGTCTGTAGTTGTAACGAATTACCGTGTTGAGTTTACTTCATTCCGTTATTTCCTTATGGAATTATGTACAACCGCTGAGGTCTCAAGGTCGCATAACTTCACGTATACGGCGGTCAGGGACCAGTGAACAGTGCCGTGATTATTGTAACCCGGCTGGTGAAACTTCATGGAAACTGTTATTGTTTTTTGTTTATGAAATCGGTTATTTACATAAGTAGGCCCCTATGTAGTTTGTTTATTTATTTATTTACAGTGTACTTCGTATTATTCAACTAGTGTAGCCCTCAGTTTTCAACTAACTGCCGCTCCCTATTGATTCAGTACAAAAGAATAAAATGACAAAGACAGCAAAACAAAACACCTAAATGAATACTCGCAATACTAAGAAATACAGTCATTTGGGCCTTGGGGCTACGACCTTCAAAGAGAAACGAGAGTGGCACCCCCTTAATCATCTACACTTACACTTGCCCGCCCACTTCATTCGTGCACAAACTAAGCGAAGATGTTGTATAATTACAATCAAGATAGGCATAAATGATGAATTGCACCAGCGTTACAACAGGAAACGTCCTTGGTAACAGATCATGAACATCTCTGCTTTCATTAAAAAAGTCGGACAAAATTAGCATTCAGATTTTTTAAAGCTACATTACCATCAGATAATAGAGTCATGCGCTTCTGTATTTCAATGTCTTATCGAATATGAAGTGATTCATTGGTTCAATGGGGGGGGGGGTATAACCTTGTAATTATTCAAGATGCAATGGGTGGGTTTGATTAACATCGTAGGATGATTTTGACCAACTACCCTGCATGGCTACGGAGTCTATATGGGTGGAGAGGATGGGCTGGCTGGCCCCCAGGGACTGGGCTTCCCTCTGCCCGCCTAGCTGGGACCCCGGGAGAATCGACAGAAATAACCAATCTTAAAATGGACATTTCCGCCATTGACACAGCTGGAAAAGGGGTTGGTTTATGTGAAATCCGGCATTGCCAACAAACTCAGGGGTTTGGGTTTGTAAACTTCTGTCTATTAAAAAAAAGCCAAGAAAGTTTCGTTTGCGTCAATCGACATGCTCCTAAAATACTGTTCAAATCCGGCACAACTATTGAACATATTTTCCTTTCACAAGACAGAATGTGCAAGCAGATTCCTTAAATAATTACGTCACAAGGTCAGCCAGCGCCCTCACTGAGGTCAAAACACAGTGGTTAAAGGAAAACCTCTCAAATCTCTCACTGGTTGAGAATTGCGGGTGGTGCGTACACGGGTGTACGATGCCGTTGTTTGACCTCAGCGATGGCGGCCAATGCAAGGGGTCAATTGAAATCGAGGCTGCCACCAAAACAGACGCGCCCATCCTCAGCACCAGACAAGGAGCTCAATGAGTGGAAGGGAACTATTGCTTTGGGAAATATTTTACTCTTTGTAGACACTTTGCATTAGCCGCACTCTTTGATGAAATGTGCACGCGTGAAAGGCTACCGTTGGTGAGAGTTGTGCGCAGCACGTGCACGTGTGCACGTTTCCAATTGTTTTTCATCAAATGATGGTCAATGACGTCATGTGCAATCCATCTATTCTGGGGTCGATTTCACAAAGCACTAAGATTCATCTTAGTGCTTTGTTATCAGTATTACCAATAGTGATTTGCATTGTGACATCACTCTTTGCTAACTGCGATGGATTTGCAGTTACGATCAGTCTGAACTCTTTGTGAAATCGAGCCCTGGCTCTTTAACATGCAATGGAACAAAGGCAGTGCGCACACAGCCAACCAGATTCGGTCCTATTATGTTCTGTAGTTATAGCATATATTACACAGTAAGTGTGCAGGCATCTACCATAGCTCATAATAATGCCTACACTAGAGTATGGTAGACCAATACACAGAATGTAGTTCAAATTAACCGTACCCCAATATTGACCCCTTGCACGATGAGAGACAAGAGTGCACCTCGGCACAAGATGCGTGTCTACCATCTCTGCTATTATTGGGAGTCAATTCCTTGGCGTACATTTCGACTCCCAAAATGGCAGACAGGATTGGGCTTCACGTCTTGAAACATGGGTCACTATTATGTCCTACTTTCATCTAAAAGATCGTCGGGTCAACTCTTCCCGTTCTAATGAAGTAGACAAATCTACAATTCTACAGTAATACAGTGAAGCCCATCGATACATTGCATGTGTGATTTGGGTAAAACCAAAACTGGAACTTGCCTAATCCACACGTACGTCGTGCCTTAACATGCAAAAGTAGGTCAATATCCACGTACGTGTCCGATATATTATGGGAAACGATTGGGGCTTTTCCTCTGATGTCTTATTTTTCAAAACCTTGTCCAAAAACTTCCCGACAACCTTGTAGCCTGCTGTTTTAACATGTCCTACTGTAATCCAAGTGCAACCAAACGCATGTCAATTTAAATCCCATAACATTGATGCTACTAGTTTTAGACAATGAGCTGCCTTGTTTAATGTACCGGCAGATGACCATGGCAATCAATCAGGCTGTCTATATATTGAGCAGCGCGTGGGAAAAACACTTGCTCGGTGCAGTACAAAAACTTACGTTGCTATGAAACTGAAGCAAAATTACATAATATTTTGTGCATGGAACTTTCTTAACCAAATAAAGCCAGAGCTTTCTAATAAAAACAGAATCCTGAGAAAATAAATATCTTCACTTACAACAAAAAACAGGGCAAAACGTAAGTACTTAATTTGATGTAATTACTGTTCATGATGACAAAATATTGTTTTTCATGAAAAAATCAAAATTGATACAAAACACGATCTTCTGAGAACTAAACATTGTCGTAAATCATCCCATTCAACCACACAGTGAAACCACACTCAAGTGGATAGAGCTGATGGCAAACTGATATCTTCCTTATTGCTCGCTGATTGAGATCAGCGGCGCTCTCAGACCGCAAGACAAACACCGAGACAAACTTGGGGTTGTAAAGAGAGAGTCCTAGTGCGGCCCAGACTTCTGGTTGGATACCGTGGCAAAGGCGGTGAAGAGTAGTAAACCATTGAAGGAAGTGAAAAATACGGTGAAGGACAAAACCACAATGACTGGAGAAGTGAAGAGACAGGAAAGATCGTATATCAAACAATGGAAAGCTCCCAAGGTAACTATAATTATAAGCAACAGGAATTATACTCTTATGCTGCATCCCTATTTACGGCGTACGCACGCATGATTTTTGGAAACAGACAAAAATGTACACTCTTTACAAAAAAAGGGGTAAATTTGACCCAACTTTTACCCAAAGAAGGTCGAATTGTCAACCGCTAACGAGTTGGTCTTTTAGTACCAGACTATCTTTTTTGCATGGGAAACCTCCAATATTAATATCAATGATTTTTGGTGAAAAGAAAAAAACTTATCCAGTTCTTCATTCTGTATTTCGGGAATGAAGGAGCTGTTTATCCATGCATGATGTTATTGTTTACTGATGCATGCAATGCGCAAGCTACAGAGGATGGTTTCAGCCTCACACTCAAACCAAGTATTATACAAGGCGAACTGTACACACAGATGGCGTGGGATACATCATTACTTTAATACATCATTACGGGGTCGACAAGAAACTGAAAACAACACAATGGCAGCAACCTAACTGGTGTCCCTTGGCAAGCTAGGCCGTATAAAAACATCACAGCCGTTAGCAGTTCCGTTCCTTTATGGCAGATTTTTTTTCAAAAAAGTATATTTAAACAGCATATATAAATACAAGCAACAGAATGATACAAACAACCAAACGAATTTAATTTCCATGAAATGCTAAAGGAATGTCTTCTGAACTTTTCACATTAAAGAAGGAATAATGTAATTGCTCATGGCAGGTTTCGGCAATCCCCATAGGTGTTCAGTGAACCTATAAGAAAAGAAGAGGAAGTGCGCGCCGATCAAAAAACAAAATGGCGGTTCTGACGTAACTCGTAAAGTTTCTGTAGATATTTTTCCTGGATGCATATACCAGTATCCATAACAAACTTTGCCTGGTCTCCATGTTGTGCTGCTTGTACCAGCTATTTATAACCAAACTGTTGTCCCATGACATGGCCCTTTGACTCCTGGAGGAAACAGACTAATTCGATTAGCGTGGCTCGGGCTGTTTTTCTCTCTCTCAGCTTGTCCCGGCAACTGACAAGAGTAGCGGGGCCGGCCTGTCAACCTGTACCGCTTTGTTAATCAACTGAAGTTCCTGAGACGTGTGACGAAGCGGTCGGCCATTGGCCAGCCAGTTTACAAGTCACTTTATAATGGGGGTCCGCTTGTGTGCTGACTCAATTTTCTGAAGGTAACTGACTTTGGATTGAGAGCCCGTTTGTCAAAGTTGTGAACTGCCATACCGAGAGTGTCGACTACTGTAGTTCGGAAAACTCAGACTCGGTCTCCACTTCTTGGATTCTTATAACATTCGGTAGGCCTACGAGTGTACCTAGTACAGTGACGATGTTTTCGCCACGATTGTGGCTGCTGTTGGTGGCCGTAACTGTGTCTTTTGGTGGTGATAAGGCCCGAGCTACGTTCACCATGCTGCCGGCCGCCCACACCACAGCCATCGCCGGGGAGACGATCACGCTCAACTGTTCAGCTCTGAGCTCGTCGGGCATCGAACTAATCTGGTCCAAGGGTAGAATCCACTTGACTTACCGCATGAAACTGTCGCGGGGTCTCGACAACGACGTACGCTCTCGGTATTCTCTCACCGGCAACCGAACCGCCGGCGAGTTGAACTTGAGAATTGAGAACGTGAAGAAAACAGACGCCGGTGATTATCAGTGCTTATACATCGGGGAGCATGGCGGGGAGACATCTCCAGCGGCAACTGTGACAGTGTTGGTACCACCAAAGGCCGAGTATCCTCTGTGCCACGTGCGGGCCCAGGTTGCGGTCACCGGGACGCCCAGCACTCTTTGGCCCGGAAAAGGTGCCGAGTTTACCTGCCGATCCTCCGGCGGCGACCCTCCAGCCTCGCTGCAATGGCTGCGTGCAAACCACTCCATACTGGAACCGCAGAAATCGCACATCGTGTACGAGAGGATACTGCTCCCGGAGGACAACGGTGTGGAGTTCACCTGTGTGGCGACAAGCCAGGCCTTACGGCAGCCTAGGACCTGCACCGTGATGCCCATGCAGATCCCGCCCGTCGTGCAAGTCAAACCGTTGACGCGGATGATCATACCGGGCGACAACGCGACGTTTCACTGCGAGGGGAGCGCCATCCCGCACGTGGCGTCCTATTCGTGGCGCGTGGCCGGTCGCCACGTTCCCGACGATCACCCGGAGTATTCCCTCGCCAACCAGAGACAACTTCTGACGGTCCACGACGTCAAGTCGTCCCACGACAAGATCGAGGTGTCATGCGAGGCAAGTACCCCTACAGGTATATCTAAAAGTGCCTCCGTGAACATGATTGTCACGCGGATCTACGTGCCGCCTGTACCGAGCAACACGCCCACCGTCATCGGCTTTACCCCGACGCCTCCCGATGGTGTTAATGGTAGACCAAAGGTTAACGGTGATGATATAGAGAGCATGATAGACGGTGATCTCTTCATGATCATCATCACTATATTCGGAGCACTGGTGGTTTTGTTACTCATCCTGGCCGTCGTAATGGGATGCTGGGCGCTGAACGCTAAAGGAAAGCGACCCCAGACGCAGAAGCGACCTAGGGTGGAGTACCACGAGTCGACCAGCAACTACCATCGACATGGAGCCGTTACCGCTGCCGACCCAGCTCATCTACGAGCCTCCCACGACCATCTCATCCGACCCCGTGGTTATCCCCAGCCGGCCCAACGGGGCCAACAGCGAGGACGCACCGGGCTACATCTCCCAGCTCTACTCCACGCTGGACAACAGCAGACTTCCGGCCAGGACCGCGTTCACCGGCTTCTCTGACCGGCCCGTGGCTCAGATCACCCCCACGCAGGGCGTGTCGTCCACGCTGCCGAGAATGAGCAAGATTGACAAACCCACCGGTATCGGCAAGCCGACGATCAAAGAGTGCCCTCCGTCGTTTACCATCCCAGAGGAAAATGAACCGCATCCCGAAAAAGATACGGACCTCAAAAAAGAAGAGAAGGATCAGGAATAAACAGTGTATTCATCCATAGACTGTAAAACCTAACGCTGTCAACAGCACAACAACAACAACATGTTAAAGATACGCCCACAAAGAGGATTGCGTTTCAAAACTCATTTGGGGCCAGTCTATGTTTTCAACCATTTTGTTTCCAAGTTGTACAGACTGCTTTAACACTGCCTTATTTATTGCCATTGTCACATCACAACATCAAGTATTTCAACTGTACAAGCCAGTCTACTAAGCAATCACTATACAACAGTGCAGTAGGAACCCTTAGCCAACTGACTTAATTCTAAGCATATGATGACAAAATGACAACACTTTTCAGTCGGAAGCTTATGAACCGTCATGGAAAAAAAGGGGATGGCCATGGCTGTCCTTGGGATTCACGTCTTGTAGTGACAGTTTTGTTGTGACTCAGCCCCCCTTGCATCTGTTCCCTGACACGGGAAATACTCTGAATCCCTTGAAAGACCTCGATGAATAGCTCCTTGAAGAAGGGAAATCGGATATTATTCCCCATCGTGGTGTAATTATTAACTGTACACTGAGAAGCCATGCTAATGTAACAGAATCAACAACCGATCAAAATAAGGATCTGTTCACGAGTAACGGGTTAATGACAGCTGGGACATAATGATCTTGCTAGTTCCGTAATGCTTGTCTTTTAATAAACACTTGAACATTTAAGACAACTTTTGTATGAAACACGTTTCCTCCATTTGAATATGAACGAAGGAACATTTTGGTACATAAGTAATCAGTCTTAGGCAATGTACACTAACTTTTTCATGCAACAAGGCTAAAAGCCACTCTTGGTATATAAAGGGCTACAAGAAAAACACACAATTAAGATGAAAAGAAATTGATATTCCTTTTAAAACAGCATAGGTTGTAAAGATGAAGGAAAACATGCATCAGGCAAGGACTTCCAAAGAAATGCAGTTTGTGAAATCATCAACAAAACTCTGTCTCAAAATTCGTCTCACCAAAGAGAGATAAAGGCCATTTTCGAAAACCACGATTTGGCTTGGGCTCCGGCTTCGGGCTAAGTCAGTCATTATAAATTCGTACACACTTTTGGTACAAGACTTCAAGCAGGTTGGACAGTGCCTAAAGCCGGAGCCGACGCCCAAGCCGTGGTTTTGAAAACGGTCTCGTGCACAAGGGTAACCTCAACAACAACTATTTATGAAATCAGTCCAATTCGTTTGTTTCATTTCATTTCTACGAAGAATCAATCTGTGTTCCTTTTCTAATAAATAACACTGGGAATTTGTTGTCTCTCAGATATGACAACGTAATAATTGTTTTTTTATGATTGAAAAACACTCTCACGATATTATGTTTCACTGCCATATTTTACCCCCTCACCAAATTTGTTATTTTTATTTTATTTGTTTTAAATTTAACTAGTTACTGAGTAATATATTGAGTGCATGTGGTAACCGAAGCGTGCACGCCCTTCAGAGCTAATTTGACTAAAATTAACACAATGTGGTCAGTAGTTATTCAGGTTTGGGCATGAAAAGTTCAATCAAACCACAGTTAAACATTCTTTTTTCAGAATGCTTACAAATTGTTATCCGGAAAATTGTTAGCAAGTTTCCGAAGCATCTAGAAAATGCTAACTTAACTGGAAATAATTTATAATCAGTGAATCCCTCAGTGCTGTTTGTGAGACAAAACTGATACCAAACATTTTCCTCAAGCAAGTCTTGTATAGGACGAGCTAGATGACAGAACCAAAAGGCTCCACCTGTCTTTAAGATACAATTATGAACATCATTTGTCGGTGTTTCCTTGAGGAGATTTCGAAATAAGGACTGTGTCCTTGATTTGGGAATTCACAATGTCTGGATTCTTGTCATAGAAAATTGGTGTCGACAGACACTAAAAACCTCTCACAAAAAGCAAGACTTTGTAACCAACTCGAGTAACCATTGTAACTTTCCTGGTGGCATCACGTGACTAAGATCGCAAGGAAAGTCACATGACTGGTATATCTATACACGGTATTCATAGTCGATCTTGATAAAGGGTCTTAATAAGCATCTGGCATCTTACATTGAAACATATCTTATAATATTCAAATTATCTTCATTAAAATACAATAATGTACTTTTTAGTATGATACACTGTGTTTCATAAATTACACTTTTAGATGTTCGTGGTATAGGAAACCTTGTTCTGATTCGAAAGTTTCAAAGTTTCCTGTCCATCTGCTGAAAGCTAGCAACAATTCCAAAGATTCCTAAGGAATTTCAAAGGAAACCCTAAAGTATGTAAAATCTTGTTAAAAAAGTATGTTTAAAACAGCAGTGGCTGGTTGTACAAATTGGGCTATATTTTTGGATTCCTTTAAATCTTCTGAAATTCTTCCAAAGTTTTTGCAGAGATTTCGACTAATGTTTTCAGTCAATATTGTGTATATATTTCCTGATTGTATTCTGCAAGCATTGTAAATATTGAACGGTTCTGTGCAATAATTAATTATGAATATGAAGAAATAAATAATAATGAAAACTCTTGAAACTGTTCTGTCGAGACATGTTATTTTTGTCTTACGTTGTTTAAATTACTGGAGCCCGTTTGATGAAGGCAGATTAGGGGAAACCGGACACTTTCTGAGTATAATTATAGAGATTCGATCATGACGGGCTATAATGCATCACTTTATACGAAAGATCGCTGTCTACAAACAGTGCAATAAATCGAAGATATTTATCACGCATGCTTATTCTATTACGATATTGGACCTATTTACAGAAACATGTGCCAAATCTTCGCGTCCTTTGAAGGTAAAATGTGAAAAACAACTCCATTCTTCTGTCTTGCTAATCCACATTAAGACTAGGAAGCTTCGAATATATTGATATTTCCGAAGTCGTTATCATTATCAATCCTAATTATGATAACATCACAAAAACAACTAAATACTGAGTATCGCGTGCATGGCTGTGATGTCAGCTCATGAATATTGAAATTAAATATTCACGGTTGACCATTGGTCTGAACTGCACCCTGATTAACTCCTGATTAGTGTTCAAACCAATAAGATGATGTATAGGCGTGGCCTGTTAGAGAATTATGTTCATGAGTCACGATGAATGTGTCTTCCTTTTCAATAAATCGGCAGCGTTGCTGCTGCAGTTGCTTAGCACAGAACAATACTGCTTACCAGAAACTGGCTACCAACCAACATTCCATAACGTTTACATTGTTGCGACTGGTGCCCCACTCATTTTTTGCTAGCAAAGAAATGTGTTAAGCACTTTTTTCTGCTAAACAGCTTTATGCAATTGGGACCTGGTGTTTTGTTGTGATAAAAATTGTTGTTTTTTACTGCACATCAGTGGTTGCCGTTTTGAGTGAGTGAATCACTTGACGGTATTTTTCTTTGATGTTGTTGTTGAGACTAATAACTAAAACAAAATGATGCTCACTCTCTTATAAGGATGGATCTGATGTCAGTATAATCGACTTTTATAAGTTGTTACAATCGAATTATAGGGGGCTGTACGTCAGCTTTTGTTATTGTTTGTTCCGAATAATGTTCGGTGCGGGTGTCACATTGTGTTCTTGCGTGTTTCATGTAACTTTGCATCGTTTGTCTAAAATGTCAAAAACAGTTGTTGTTTTATCTATTCTTTGGCATGTATAAAAGTACAGTGCCGTGTATTGCAATCGATACAGAATGTTGTTTTTGTACACTGATCATTCGTGAACACAACATAGTAAACTGCCCACGCTATCTTGATTCATGGGGGAGGCGTGTTCTGTACTCCCACGATGTTTTTTTTCTCTCCAGAAACTTTCTTGACAAAAATAGTCCACGATTATATAGCGACTTGTTTTATGCTTCCAGAGTAGGAAAGACGGAAATTCAATAACATCTGACATTTTCTATACAAAGGTCAAGGTAAACAAAATTAAAAAGCACACACAAAAAGGTGGAAAATTCAAGATATTTACGGAAGATTTTTGCAGTGCTTGTGGGAATTGTGTAGAGGGAATCAGATTGCGGCCATCGCCTATAATATACTCGACAGGAAAAGCACAGGGAGTGATTGTCAACACGCCCTTGCATTACTGGCATGTTCAATTTCCCGTCAGCATTACTGAACAGACAATGCAGACAACTTCAAAGGACAGCCTTTCCCCCTAAAACAAGTTATTAGATTTTCTTCTGACATGAGGGGATTTGGAAAGAAAAATGAAGATCCATCGATCAAGATGAACGTTATCTTACGAGGAAAGGGGGGCGGGGTGCGTATGCAATGCATAGGCATCAAGGTACACGTGGTGTTAATTAGCCTTTACCATGAAATATTCACGCATGCGTTTAGACCCTTTGTCCCCTTTGCATTGGCCGCCATCTTTGATGAAACGTGCACGCGTGAAGAGCTATCATTGGCTGAGAGATTTGCGTAGCGCGTAAACGCGTGCATGTTTCCATTGTTTTTCATCAAAGATGGTGGTCAATGACGTCATGTGCAATTCATCTATTGGTTGGCAAACGCCATAGATGGATTGCACATGACGTCATTGACCAACAACTTTGATGAAAAACAATGGAAACGTGCACGCGTGTATACACGCTGCGCACAACTCTCATCCAATGGTAGCCTTTCACGCGTGCACGTTTCATCAACGATGGCGGCCAATGCAAGGGGTCTATGAGGTATTTTAATGTCTGTGGTATAATAGAGCCGTGCACTAGGCAGACGCCTAAACGCGTATGCGTCACCCCACCATCAGCACCCATACAAGAAAGGCGCGATGTTCCCCCATTTTGCCAACCAGTATAGTGTAAGTGCGCACGCGCAATGTGCAATTTACATAATACTCCATGTGAAGGGTCTGTTATCAAGTTAGTTTTACGATATGGTACAGCATTTGTAAGTCATTAGTAAGCTTAGGCAGTGTGTGTATAAAGCTTAGGTAATAGTTCTACCTCCCCCCAGAAAAACATCCTCACCGGAGATGCACTCCTTGCGAGGAAGTCGTGCTGTTTTTACAATCATAGTATCCAACTTTCAGGTAGGCCAAATACACAGACACAATACAACCAGAAATGTCCATAAAATACCATAAAAGAAGGTGATAGAATGTTATTAGATATTTCATTGAAACAAACACAAATCGAAGTCCAAATGCCGAATTGGATGCCTTTTTACAAAATAGTATAAGGATGTACACCAAGAGGTAAAACCAAAAACATTAATTATTTTTAAAGGAGGTCAGCTCCACACAAGACGATCCACACATACAAAAAGGAATTAAGTTTAAAGTATTTAATAAAAATAAAAAAAACAGTGCAAGAGATAACAAACTCTCATTAAAGTATTTTAAAACGAGCAGATGAGTATAATGTTCGAAACATCGAGACCACAACGACTTTTCTGTTACTAGCCAAAACTGATTCTCCTCCCGCAGGGGATTTGCACACACAAATGCTTGAGCCCAAAATTTTACAAAACAAAAAGTTACTTCTTAAAAATTCTTAAAGGTAAAATATCAAAGGGGTGACTAGGGGAGAGGTTGCATGGTGAGTTTTAAAAAAAGATTCCAACTCCCAAAATGGGGCGATGAAAAGGGGCCAACCCTTTTATGATGTGGAGTAAAATTAACCCCCTTTTTGCACCCCAGCCTCATAAAAAAAAGGGGGAATGCAAAGGCGGTGCGATGACAGCGAGCTTTGCCCCCCGTGAGGACCGGGGTAATCACACGTGCATAGACCGATAACCTTTGATATGTTCATCGTTCCCCCAGACGCTGTATCATGCGGTCGACCTGCGGCAACAAATTCACTAAGGAAGCGATGACTATGCGGTTGAGGTTGTGGAGAAGGAGGGGGCTGATGACTTAACGGGGGAGGGGGGGGGGCTGAAGGTTTTAAGACGGGGGGGGGGGGGCTCGGGGTACATATAAGCCGGACTTCTGGAAGACAACTCAGGTTGGTGTTACTCATAAGGGGGGAAGTTGATGCAGAGTGCCCCCCACCTGTTATTTATGTGACTAGTACGATGTGCCCTCGTCGTCACGATGTGCCTTGTGTTGGACGTTACGGAATGCAGGCAGTGCCACTGGACTGGTAGGTGACTAATCGTGGCAAAGCCTAGTCACGTTTTCGTGACAGGTTGGGTTGGTTTTGTTTCTCTCTCTAAGGTGGGGCATCCAGGGACATGATGAAAAGGACTCTTCTTATTTAAACCAATACAAATTGTCATATTATTTCATGTACATCTGTGATAATATACGAACATGTGACATCAAACTTAAGACGTATGAAGTTGAGATGAACCTATAGGCAGGGGACCAGGTTACTTATGTCGACTTATCATTATTGCTAATCGAAACAAAATTGTCTGGGTCCCTGTAGCCAGAGACCGGAAGTGACCTGCATTTGCCCTTCCTAATAATATACCGAGGTGAAATGTTCAAGATTAATTCATTACTGAATAGATACTTGCCTGTCTGCAAACGAGACTTCAAGGAGGTAAACTATAAGAGACTGGCATGTGAATCAAGTATTGGGATGATACGGAACTATTTAAAAACAAGCTGTCGTTATCACTTATTGGGGGGTGTCGACCAAAGAGAAATGGATTTATAGGTCCAAATACGAACTCGTTATCACTTAATGGTAGTGTCGACCAAAGAGAAATAGATTTCTAAGTCCAAATACGAACTCGTTATCATTTAATGAGGGTGTCGACCAAAGATAAATGGATTTATAAGTCCAAATACGAACTCGTTATCACTTAATGGGAGTGTCGACCAAAGAGAAATGGATTTCTAAGTCCAAATACGAACTCGTTACCACTTAATGGGGGGTGTCGACCAAAGAGAAATGGATTTCTAAGTCCAAATACGAACTCGTTATCACTTCAATGGGGAGGGGGGGTGTCGACCAAATAAATGGATTTCTAAGTCTAAATACGAACTCGTTATCACTTATTGGGGGGGTGTCGACCAAAGAAGTCCAAATACGAACTCGTTACCACTTAATGGGGGGTGTCGACCAAAGAGAAATGGATTTCTAAGTCCAAATACGAACTCGTTATCACTTATTGGGGGTGTCGACCAAAGATAAATGGATTTCTAAGTCCAAATACGAATTCGTTATCACTTAATGGGGGTGTCGACCTAAGAGAAATGGATTTCTCAGTCCAAATACGAACTCGTTATCACTTAATGGGCCGGGGGTGTCGACCAAAGAGAAATGGATTTCTAAGTCCAAATACGAACTTCTAGAGGTCATAGACTGATGGAACTGCCCCGACCACTCGGGTCCCGGTCCCCCATTGATCTGCAACAAAAACCGGTCTTCAAACAAACCAAAAACACTGTCGTCCCGAAATAAAGTACACATCTGCTCTGCAATGGCAAAGATCGTGGGTTCGAATCCCACCCGAGTAAAACGTATGTGGGTTTTTGTACTCCCCACAAGACTCTAGGGAGCATAAATACAGTGTTCTACCTCAGAGCAAGTCCTTGCTCTGTGGTTCAACACACATTGGTGTATGGGTCAAACACAATTTTCGTTATTCCACGGTGCAAATTTAACATCCATTAAAAATACACGGCGCAAAATCTTCAACCTGACAGTAGTACCACGGGGTAAAAAAAATCCCCGCCGAACCGCATGACTCTTTCGTTATGATTTCTGTCTGGGACTCGCCAACAAGGGGCTTCGTATCTCTGCCACATTCTCAAATGCCGTCCGTCCATGCCAAAACAATATTTTCCCACAAAACACAAGTCTCCGTTTTGCCTATAAATACGGTGCGTGGTGATGTGTGTAAGGAAGGGATAATTTTAAAGTATCCTGCCTCACACAGTCATTCTATCCACACTTCAAGAACCTTCGCCTCTTTTAAACACTTCTCAAGTATTTTTTCATTTCTAAAATATTCGGTGTAGATTAGCCTAAGTGAAGGTCAGGATCACAAAATACCCCAAAATAAATCTTAATCTTATTAAAAGCATGCTGGGGTTTTTTTTAAGAGGGGGGGATCATGGGAAATCACATAAATTGTTACTGGTTTACGCAGGGTAGGGTGCAGATTGAAAACTTGTGTTCATAATACTAACCCTTACTGTGCAAGTCAGTATCGAAACCTTTTTGGTCAAGTTTTGTTCTCTTTGTAACTTGTAATTTCTTAGTAGATTGTGTGTGTTTTTTTCAAACGTACACATTCTGCCGCGTCTTCCTGACCCAGCTTCGAATTTAATTTTCTGGTATACGAGAGGAAATGAAAAAAACAACAGTTTGACCGATGTCAGTTTTAAAGGTATTATACAGGATTGGTAGAGCTGACAAAATAGTCGCAGACAGTGTTCATGTTTTGTGTGATTCAACATATGCATGAAAAACCAAACCTGTGAAAGTTTGAGCTCAATTGGTCATCGAGGTCCCGAGAAAATAGTGAAAAGAGACCTTTTGTGTTTTCTGTTTTTTTCAAACATCAAGTTTATCGCTCTTGATAAAAACTATTGTTTTACTAATTTCTCAGAAACGATAGCATTTTAGGCAGAAATATTTTAAGGAACCCTTTCTACCATTACTTACTTTAAATCATGTAAGTTATGTGTGAATCTGTGAACATTTATGTTTTTCGATCTTACCAATAGTGTACAGGGCCTAGTAAAGCTATGTCAATTTTGTCCCTTAGTACTAAATTTCTTGTTTCATTTTGACACAATAATGGCATTTACACCTTTTAGTAAACCCATGGAGTATACTGATTTCAAGGAGCCTTTGGGAACAGTTACCTCAGCATTAGAGAAGCAGATAAAATGAGCATGATTTCCTTTATACCGCAACTGGAACAAATAAAAGCTCCCCTTTTTCACAAGGCAGATAGTAAATGTCTGCAATTTCTCATCCTTAAAGGTATTGTACACTTTTGGTAGCAACTCAAAATCAGTGTCCACATTTTGTGTGATTAAACATATGCATGAACAAACAAAGCTGTGAAAGTTTGAGCTCATATTGGTCATCCAGGTCACGAGAAAATAGTGAAAAGAGATCTTATGTGTTTTCTGTTTTTTCAAATTATCGCGCGCGATAATTACTATTGTTTTACTCGTTTCTCAGAAACGATAGCGTTTTAGGCAGAAATATTTTAAGGAACCCTTTCTATCATTACTTACTTTAAATCATGTAAGTTATGTGTGAATCTGTGAACATTGTATTTTTTCGATCTTACCAATAATGTACAGGGCCTTTAAAGGAACATTACAGAATTGGTTAGCCAAAAACTTGTAAAATATACTTTTTGATCACAGATTTACATAAAACTTACACGGTCTAATGATGATGATAGTAGAAAACATCCCCTGAAATATTTCTGTCTGAAATGCCATATTTGATGAGAAATGAATAAACTATTTTCCGATTGGAGTTTATCGCTCAGTGAGCGTTTTATTCATTTGTTGAATCTATTGGTTTCATGCAAATGTGTAATCGGTTTTTCACTATTTTCTCGTGACCCAGATGGCCGATCGATCTCAAACTTCCACAGGTTTGTCAGTTTATGTATATGGTGGGTTACATAAAGTGCTTACACTGCCAGCAACTGTTTTGTTAGAAAAAAAACAATTCTGTAATGTTCCTTTAATGTTACTTGTTTTACACATCGAAAACTACACATATTTTGTATTAAAAGAATTTCCCCACAACAATGGTGTAGAACTTATTTGAAGACACACATTCTGTTATTTACTTCCCTGTGGAAACAACTTTTGTTCTTTTCTTTGCCCCTGTAGCTATAACATCCCCTCATAGACTTTGTACATACAGTTCCTTGTGGAGCACCCCCGGTCTTTAGAATACCTTTTTTTCCTATCCCTTTTCTGTTTTGTTCTCGATCTCCATAAGGCAGTGAAAATTAAAGCTCTTTGGTGTGTAACTTCTGGTTGAAATTCAATACATGCATTAAATCATCCTTACACACTTGTCAGTATTACACACGACCTCCGTACGCCTCAAACATACATTTATTGAGTTCAAAGTAACGCTGATGACAAATCCTTAAAGGTATTGTACACTTTTGGTAACAGCTCAAAATCAGTGTCCACATTTTGTGTGATTAAACATATGCATGAACAAACAAACCTGTGAAAGTTTGAGCTCAATTGGTCATCGAGGTCACGAGAAAATAGTGAAAAGAGATCTTATGTGTTTTCTGTTTTTTCAAATTATCGCGCGCGATAATTACTATTGTTTTACTCGTTTCTCAGAAACGATAGCATTTTAGGCAGAAATATTTGAAGGAACCCTTTCTACCATTACTTACTTTAAATCATGTAAGTTATGTGTGAATCTGTGAACATTGTGTTTTTCGATCTTACCAATAGTGTACAGGGTCTTTAAAAGATGTTGAAATGCACCTTAGTTTTCAAAGTGGGAAACAACCCAATTTACAACATCAACAATAACACAAACAGGAAAGTAGAATTATTCGAGTACAACATACCATTACCAGGAAGGCTGTCACATACGCAATCACAACCAAGACTATGACCGGCGTTTGTAAATAGTTCTCAGAAACCTTTGGCAGCGGGCCGAACTTTGCAAGGAAAAGTGACACTCTAGCGTGGGTGGTACACTAAATTAAATCACATGTAGAAAAAAAACAGTTTTCTGTGTGATCAAGGGAGAATTATCTTTATTTCCACGCATTTCTACTGTCAATCTGAAGTAATTTTCATATTACGGAGCATGAACTGTGGTCTCTCCTAATTTTGCGGTGGGAACTGCCCTGTCAACCACCCCGGCCCTCCGCGTCTCACATCGGGTCATGCACCGGTCAGTAGGTGTCTTAAATGAGGACACTTTTCAGGGTCGTGCTTGAATCTTCCGGGGGATGTCGTTGTTGGAAAAATGGTCTAGCCACTAGAGGAAGGATAATGCTGCTTAAAAAAGTCATTAGATTTCATCACCCTTCATGGCCAACATTGCAAGGCCCAATTTCATAGAGCACAACAAACAAGTATGGTGGCTAAGCAAAATAAAATAATGCATTGCTGACCACGATATTAAAGGCAACCAGCCAAAAATGTCACATGTTCAATTTGTGACTGGTATCCTGCGCATTTCGGCTAAGCAGAAAACTGTTGAACAATATTTTCTGCTTGAACAAGTGTCATGGATAGCAGGGGGAGAAGGCAAACAGGAAAAATAACCAGGCAGGCAGCTTCACTACAGGGGAAAATCCACCTCACTGAGGGACGGGAAACAAACAATAAGGCAACCGTAGTCTTGGCACAAGACGTTTTTGTTCAACAACGTAAGATTCAATGCACTTCAATTCAATTCAATAAATGTCTTGTTGGTCCACTGTGATCTTCCATACACATTTACAGGCTGGTTTTAAGTTATACGTGGTTCCAAGTCTCTGTTGTAGTTTTCGGTCTGCCTGATTGTAAATACAGTGTTTCCTAAAACAGCGCCCTCTTGTGGATTGGGGCCCGTGATGGCAAACATAGGCAAATTGCGTTTGGCATGACTGATGCAGACAACCGCGATCCCAGACTTGAAATCAAGGCTAGGTTGAAGTGGACAAATCACCTCATTAGGAGTTACTGATCAATGACCGGTGAAGTATATAGGGTTCTCGACACGGCATGACACGGCGGTCATCTCACCCGAACGAACCCAAGGGACACTAATCGAAATAATACGAATTACTCATAATTATACAAATCCAACACTTGACACTTCTATATAGACAGTGTTTATCGCGGATGGGTCAGACACTACTGGAAGTAGCATACCAGTGAATACGCCATCTTTGTCTGGCTGGTACCTCGACTGTGCAAGTTAGAAGTGAGATTCCACTAATGATTCTCTATTATCTGTGGAACAAGTCTAATTTCCTCACAGCCTCCGTCTCGTCTAACTGTGTATAATGTAAGGAAAAATACCTGGGTAAATGGTTGAAAATCATTTCCAAGAATCTGAAAAAAAGGTTATTTTCATCACGAGC
Organism: Pycnopodia helianthoides; assembly: GCA_032158295.1. Classification (NCBI taxonomy): domain Eukaryota; kingdom Metazoa; phylum Echinodermata; class Asteroidea; order Forcipulatida; family Asteriidae; genus Pycnopodia; species Pycnopodia helianthoides. The sequence continues at coordinate 19,576,559 of CM063247.1, read as the reverse complement.
CGCCTGAGGCGATATCCGAAAAACATTGATCATGGATCGAAATGATAAGCTGTACGTCCCCGGCGAAGCCTAAAACAGGTGAGACCATGGTGAGACCATAGAGAAAGGTCTTTCTCTATGGTGAGACCAACCACCAAACAAGACCTGGGCGAGGACGGGGTTCATGATGGGGTTCATGAGAAGGAATTGCTGACCGTCGCCTCATCTCAGGCAACTCTCGACAACAAAATATGGTTCAGCACTATAAACTGTCAAGACTGTTATCATTTTGTAGCCATCTCTCTCTCTCTCTCTCTCTCTCTCTCTCTCTCTCTCTCTCTCTCTCTCTCTCTCTCTCTCTCTCTCTCTCTCCCCCCGCTCTGTCTACATCGATATTAACCAAACCGAGGCTTGGAGGCAGGGTGTCTGGCCACATCTTGGATATAAACGAATTCTGAATTAGTACATATTGGAATGTGGCACAGGATTATTGCTGCACTAAGGTCCCTGAACATGGACCCATTGAGGTTACAGACCGTGTATAAACTGTAGAAGTATTTGGATGGCCTACTTGGTGTTTATACAGTTCACTCGATCAATCACCACCCCCTACCTTAAGGGAATCTACAAATCCAAGCTTATCCAGCGATAACAGGACAATTTCGTAATATTTTGGGCCTATTTTTCGTGAAACGTGGTGCATGCGTTTAGCTCAACCTCCTGACGTGTTTCAAGTGTGTGTAGAATGGCGACACCCCAACCCTCGGGCCCCTCCAAATCAGGGTTAACCGACCTTTTAATTTTGGCGGCCCCCGGTCGTCATTGTGTTGCCCCGTTGATGTATACATGTACATCGCTATACTGTCCATTCATTTCGCAATAATTTTAGTCTTTTCGGACGTCTTGCCGCACAGTTGGGGCTCGATTATGTGGCATGGTGTACCCCATTTCCATTGTGTCTGTCCTCTGAGATTCTCAGGCATTATTGGGAGGATTTTCAGAGGGGGGGGGGTACTTAAGTTGGATGTGGTAGAGTGTGTTACAGTACAGGAACATTGGGAGGGGGCGGACTCCCTCTGCCACCGAGGGCATGGTATACACATTCTATCGATCTTGTATGCGTATATTTGCTCATGTTTTCTTCAGGTTAATCACATTTTCATTGAAACAATACACATCATCGAAGTGGCATGTCTTTCTTCATAAGCACCGAATGACATTTTGGACGTGTGTGTTTAGTACAAAATCTTTCCCTTCAATTAATAATACATTTTAACAAATGGGTTGTGAATGTAAATTGAATATTCGTCGTTTTAAAATGAACTTTCCATTATTTAAAGGCAAGGTGTACTTTGGGTAATTGCTCTACAAATTAATGACCACTGAATAGCTAGCTGTTGGTGGTATAAAACATTGTGAGAAACGACTCCCTTCGAAGCAGTGTGGTTTTAGATAAGGAGGTCACTTTCACCCCAAAAAAATGGAATCTGAGAAAGGTTTCAGGCATGAAGCCTTTCTCATGCATCTGAAAGCACACAATTTCATGCAACAAGTGTGTTTTTATTTCGTTATTTTCTTGCAACTTCGATGACCACTTGAGCCCCAATTTTCACAGGTTTGTTATTTTATGCATATTGGGATACACCAAGTTATGATACTTGTCTGTGACAATTACCAAAAGTTAGTGTACCCGCCTTTAATGAAGAAATTGTGGCGAATAAACTGATGAACTCAATGGGAAGAGCTTTGGTTTAAAGCTTTGGATTAACTCCAGTGCCAGGGATGGGATTTTACCGAATGTGGACCCCCCCCCCCTACCTAATCTTGATTGGCGAGGCCAGTTGTTTGCATTAGTCACCGGTATAGAGGGTGAAACATCGACTGGCTCGGCGGGACTAAGAGCAAGTCTACGAATCTGGATCAAAACTTGATCCACATGTTTGTTTGATGCAGACATCTCAGTAATTCGTATTGCGGTGTCGGCGACCGTGCGTGGACAAAACGAGCGTCGCCAGTCAAGACTATACCCTCCCTCCAGACCATGACCAAGAACCTCCCAGATGTTATAACAACTCCAAGGTTTACAGACTCTGTGTAGCACCACAAATACAAAACTACAGGTCTGGACACAATGTGGACTATTTCTTTCTCCCTTTGGTGACCGCTTCTCACATTCTTCAAGGAAACTTGAAGGATCACGGAGATTTTGATTTGAGAAATTACTAAAATCGGAAACAATCCTGAGAAATCACATAGCATGCAATGCACTTTCACTAGACTGCAATCAGAACCCAAAGGAAATTTCGGGAAATGAAAACCATCCTTTTGAAGATAATTAAGTATACCACTAAACATTTTGATGAAAAACAAGCTACCGTGACTTGCCAGAAGAAGAAGGCTTTCTCTTTATACGGGGGAACCTTTCAACGAAGCCATATCCGAAGTGAAAGGTCTTCGCAAACAGATGCCACCTGCATTTGCTTCCAGCGTGAACTTGAATTATAGATCTATAAGCTCAGGAAGTCTGAGACTTATAACTGCGAGGGTTTTTTTTCCAAGTTGATTCGAGAAGGCTGGTTCTAAATACAAATGAATGAATGCATGAATGAATGAATGAATGAAGAAGGTGTGGTGTACATAGTAACACATTTGTACATAGGCCTACGTCACAGTAGTTCAAGAGATACCAATGAAGTAAGAGGTATCAGGTATAGTGTAAAAATAACTTCCGGAAGTATCTGTTCAGTTACCTCCAATAGTCTTGGTTGAAGTATTTATAATACCTATGTTTTCAACACGAGATTACAAATTGGTCGATAATTATATGAATTAATACCGACATGTACATCGATGTGCGTTAAGCATTATAAAAACAGTACTTTCCAGAGTCATGTGGAAAAATCCCACAGGCGTATTACTCCGGTGGGATTCGAACCCCACGACCTTTGCCATCTACAGCAGATGTCTTAACACTAGCCCACCGAGCTGGCCCGGCAGCAGAGAGAGGCAGTTCGATTCCGATATTTTACCAGCGGGTACCGCAACGGTTTTAACTTCATGGTTATCTTATAATTGTGTTTTTAATTAAACGCTAGCCTCTAAGCCGCAACCGACCTTCACATGATTATGGACTTCAGAAGCACCACTACAACTTACAAATTACATTTGTCATTTTATAGGGAATGGCTTCGTTGAATGGTAACCCGCAGACAAAATAAAACTGTTGGTTTACATACGCGTCGTTGGAATAAGGAACTCATTTAAAATCGGAAATAGTGAACACATTAACAACCTTGGGCATCTTGGTCAAGGAATTTCAGCGTCTGCACTTTTAATTAAATGTGGAAACATAAAGATGCGTGAATTCCTCTGATCATAATGAGTGTACGGCATTTATAGGAAACTGACGATGACGAACAGGGAGAAGAACAAATGTCAAAGGTCACTTTCAGAATACTCCACGGTAGTTTAAATGCTCATGGTTTACTCTGTAAATATTCAAGTCGAAACTTTGTGTGTGTGTGTGTGTGTGTGTGTGTGTGAGAGAGAGAGAGAGAGGAAGGGGAGGGGATGGGGGTCATTTCCTTACAAAGTTTGACCAAAATGAGCCCGGGTAAGGCCAGGGTCCAATTTCATAGAGCTGCTTAAATCAATTTTCTGCTGAGCAAAAATGAGCAGGATACCAACCAGACTGATACCAACCATGGTATGTGTGACATGGTATTTTGGCTGGTAACCTTATTCTGGTAAGCCTAATTTTGTGGTCCTGTTAGCAGTTCTATAAAATCAGGGACCAGTTTAAGACTGCCACTAAAGATGGTCCCCACCATCGTTCTGTGTTGGGGGGTGGGGAGGGGGGGCTAGCCCTTGAGTCTGATGTTCAACTCCTTCACAACTTTTACTCTATCCATTAACATGGTCAATAGCAAGTTGCAATTCCCTGTTTTGAATAGCTAGAAAGTACAACTTCTTACACGGGGGCATGATAATTCATTCCTGATCTAGTTATCGCCACTAGGCTCTATGTGGGAAGTTGGCCATTAATTGGTGATCACTTATTCGTGATCCATTAATTGGTGTTCAATGGCACAATGCCAACACACTGCAAATAATAAACTCCAATTTAATTGGAGGGACAACTCTCGGACGAGGTTGCACTCTCCTCTGAGGATGCTTCTTTTTCTTTAAAATTCTCCATCAAGTAAAATGGATGTGGCTGGTGATGCTTCCTGAAGTAATCCGTTACTCAACGGGTTACTTGTTGAGTGATGACAAGTATTATAGTGGAAAAGTACCCTGACAATGTTTACAAGGTTATTTGTAAGAGAATATTGGGAAAAGCATGCAGTGTCCTCAATTCTTCATCAGCGTTTTAATAACAATAGAGGGCGCTATCCATTGTATGTAAGACAGCAACCATTTTTAGGCAATCCAACATCACACTGCAATAAGCTTTGTCATTTTCCGTATGTGCATTAGTAATACAAATAATGAATGTTTATGAGTGCAATGGTGAGAATATTTTCATGAGTTGAAATATGGAATGTTTCTTCATCTCTTTAATGGAATTAACCAAAAAATGGATGTCAATTAGTTTTCATACACATAAGGGGATTAGGAACTAGCTCAAATAAATTCCTAAGAAAGAGGTCCATTTAAAGTTCAAGAACAACAGCGCTTGTGTCCTTTCTATATTGTTTCATTGACGAGACACAGCTGAGTCAAATGGAACATTCCATCTTTCAAAGATTGAAAATAATTCTCTCCATTGCAAGAAGAATGTCAAAGATTGTTTTATATAACATCCAAGCAGATCTTCGTCATTTTGATTGGAGGATAAAAACTATAAGAATAAACCATGGAGGTAGAATTAACAGACTCAGTGCACAGGATTGTGTTCTGGCATTTACTGTAAGGTTTTGAACCGCTGTGTATAGTGTATTGTGTGGTCTATAGTTGGCAAAAGTATAAAAAAAAAAGGATGGGACAAAAATGCAGCTAGTTGTTTCAAAATGCACCGGCCGTGTAATGGTTTGAATAATGATGCCAATCCTCCAATCACATGACACGGATCTACTTGTTATATAACAATTAATGAATATTTAATATCATTACACCAAAACCAGGTCATATGGGCCCAATTTCATAAAGCTGCTTAAGCACAAAAAGTAGCCAAGCAAAAAACAGTAATGCTCACCAGAATAAATCTTTGACAGGTTTCCTGCTAGGTTCACTTAGCAAAATGTTCTGCTTAAGCAGCTCTATGAACTTGGGCCCAGATGATTTTGACCTCCATAAAAACCTCAGTTTGGCTAAAATACATTAAAATAAACCAAACAAACCCAAAGTGCTTTGTAACTGCTGAGGTATAAACTATTATCCTTAAATGTTTAAAATTAGTTTGATTAAACAATACATTCTTCCTGAGTTGGGTGCATAAATATTCTGCAAATAATGTTTAGGAATCACTCATTCACCATCTGCCATCACGAGACCACGGTCCGAAGAGTTTCTTAAATATTGAGTCTGTTTTGGCTTGTCCTACTGGTGTGTCTTCAATTCTGCTTCTAAAGAGATCAGTAGTTGGGTTTCCTTGGCTTGGTGGGCTCCTCCAGCAGGAAGGCAAGGCGTGTGAGTTTCTTTCTTCGTTTGGGTTTGTGCTTGTGACTGTGGTAGTGACGTTCCCGTCGCCGTCGGACTCAGTTCGCCTCTGCTCCACCGTCTGCAATGTTACAAAACCATTCAAACAAAAATTATGACTTGAGGAAGATTAATTGACCCCCAATTCTTCTGAGAAAATAAATAGTTATTAAATCTGTGTAGCTAATCCCCCGGTTTCATTTTTGAACTATTATCTTTTATGGTAACTACTTAGTACTGACTTTAACGAAACTATATAAGCATTTTTAACTACGCCCTACCTAAACCTAATGTCTTTAACACTCCCCCTGAACTATGTGAGGTTGTGCCTAAATGCTCCATTATTTACACATAATTTATTACAGTTATTACATCTATATCTAGGTATTTTAATTTGTATGTGTCTTGGGTACTTTTTTTTTTTTTTTTTAATAACGCATTTCAAAAATTTACATTATTATATCTTACTTACTTGACATCAATAATGATGACTGTGTCACTGTCATTCTCTTGAGATTAAAGTGTCTTAAGGTGCTGTCACTTTTATGCGAAACCTAAATTTTGCGGGACTTAATTAATCTCTCTAATTCCCTGCTCGTCAAATACTCCACGTTTTAAAAATGTCATTAAACTTTTCAGCCCACGCTCCGATCTCGTTTCTCTGCATCTATTGTCTACAGCACCTTGATCTAGCTGTAGGAACCTTCTGCTAGACTAGTTCCATAGTTCCCTACTAACTTGTCAAATCCTCCACATTAAAAACATAAATAAATTACAGTTCGTAGCCTTTGTTCCGATCTCATTTCTTTGGATCCTCTATCTGTACTACAGCACCTTAATCTTTTTTTCTGGTTAATTTTTGTTTACATAAGAAGCGAATGCCAACAAAAGCCCAACAGACATTAACAAGGTTAAAAAACCGAAGGAAAAAAGTACGATCAGACTTAAGGCTCTTAAAAGAAGAGCTCTGATTGGCTAAACAAACAGTTGACTGCAACCCAGAGTTAGACAAGTATACAAGAACATAAAGATAGATGGTATCCAGAAAACACTCTGCTGATTTATGTATGGTGTTCATCAACACAACATTTTGAAGATCTGAATCTAGAATGTAGGAACCTTCTTCTGTTATTTTTGGTGATACATATCTGCTTAATTTCCCTCTCTACCTTGATTTAACAACACCACTGCAAAAAAGCCTCTAATTAGTGTATTATCATTATTATCTGGTAGTGAAACCAAGGATGCCTCATAATTTAACTTAATCACTGTAGCTCTCAAGCCTGAGGAAACTTGTAAACAAGGGTGCTTGCTATGTGAACCAGAAACACAAGGGTTAGCCCTACTCTTCCACGATAAGTGTTCTGGGTTCTTTTACGTGCACTACCAATCCTAGTACATGGGACCTACATGTACCACCTATGGCTTAATGTCCCATCCGAAGGACAAAGTAATTATGGTCAAGCATCTTTCTCAAGGTCACAACTGTCACGACCGGAACCTGAACCCACACCCCGCTGATAACCTTTCATAATAAAGACATAAACGACGCTAACGAAGATGACACATTAAAATATCATCTCACAGCCTCCTATTCATTTTTAAAAATAACACAAACTGCAATAATACACATAAATAATTATTATATTACAAGTTTTGTATTGACCTATTTCTATATGTCCATAACATGATCTATCTTGGTTGTGCAATTTGGGAGTTAATATGTGTGCTATTGTAATAATTAAATAATAACTAGTTCTTATAGCGTATTTTACAATAACGTATCAATGCGCTTTACATTAGTGCCCTGGTCATTGGGCCAATAGCATTCCTGCAATCTTTCTCAGCTCCCTATGGGAGTATATCGCCCCGAGCTGCTGTGGCGCTCCGAAGGCTTTTTCAAACACAATATCAACCTCTACCGTCGCAGGTACCCATTTATACCCCTGGGTGGAGAGAAGCAATTATAGTAGAGCATCTTGCTCAAGGACACAATATAGTGTGTATGTAGCATGTGACATTGGTGCATGGGAGTCAACAGACAACCTTCACTGTAATGGAACCACAAAATATTCATTGCAAATAAGAACCAAAACAAAAATTGAGCTTACCCCGTCCGGTTTCCGTACTGTCTGTATGGAGATACTCTTGGAGAATGACCTGATGGTGGGTGTCGGCCTAAATATTGCACTTGGTGTTGATGATGATGATGATGATAGATCCCTTTGTGTTAAAATCTCATCCAATTTTCTTCCTTTGACTTGCTCATCAATATCTGTCAAGAAAACAAATAATATCCTATAATAAAAAAGATGCACTGTCATATCTTACAGCTCAATGCTTATTTTTGTGTTTCTTAATGTTACCTTCAGAGTAAACCCTTATTATACAGATCCTTGATATTAAAACTGGGCTATTGACCCAATGTGGGGTGTCGTGGCCGAGTGGTTAGGGTAGGAGGAACTCAAGTTCTGTAATTAACAGAGTGTGGGTTTGAATCCTGGCAAGGCACTTTATCAGCATTGCTTCTCTCCACCCAGGAGTACAAATGGGTACTGGCGAGAGCTGGGGAGTAGCCTGCAATTGACTGGCATCCTGTCCAGGGGGGAATAGAAATATTCTCAGTCGTTTAATGCCAATGATACCGGGTATATTCACCGGCCTGATGAGCCATTGGCTCAGGACAGACTTTACTTCTTTTTTTTATACTATTAATCGGCTTCACCTGATATCATCTTCACAATAATCTTGGTCGCATCATTATTAGAGTCAATGACATTTAGGTGCAGGTGGACTCCCAAAATGGTGAGCGTGGCAGACAGTAGCCAGGAGTGACGTTGGCGCAAGGGGTCAATACAGCCACTCAAAATAACTTGCCATCCCCAAAATCTGTGCAGAATGAGGCATCTCTAGTACATTTCAGTTGCACTAATTTAGTGGTGCTGGCATTTTTACAATCCAGCTTATTTTTGCTCAGCAGAAACATGTTAAGCAATAATTTTTGCTCAAGCAGCTCTTTGATTATGGTTTTTGAGGCATTGCATGGTGAGGTATCAATGTATATTCGGTTTGCTGTAGCACCATGTGTAAATCTACTTTGCTGTGTAGATTTTGTTCTTTAGAGAACTTGTCTTGCTATTTGTTCTACTACCGTGGAGTAGATTTTTGAAAAGAACTGTCCTGCTTATTAACTACTACTTGGGCAGAAGGTAGGAAATCGGCCTGGACTACTACTTTCGCTTAGTGGATCGGGGGAATTCTCAGAATTAACTGCACTGCCGCAAACCGAACTAATATCTACAGTTGCCTTTATGACATCCTACCTGTACTGCTGTACCTCACCTTTATCCTCTCTGTGGTTTGATGAAGGTAATGAAGGTAGCGTCCACTGCCATTCTGGCTTTGACGTCCATAAAGAAAACTAAAAGGAAAGGGAAGAGAGTACGGATAATTATTCATTGATGTTTGTCACAGAGAACAAATTTGTTGTCCCAATGTATTGAACTAAATTCACCTGACGTCACCACCCATGATACATCTAGCAATGCACTGAGCGCAGTAAATCCAGACAGGAACATTGTATTGAACAAGAACCTAAAGATGAAAATAGCTAAGACTTGAGTTTACGTTTGAACTGATGAACGGAGCTGCAAGTAGGAATGTTGAGAGGTAGCAAGTTCCAGCAGCAGCGCCAAGCTGCTGAGTAGGCCTTGTCACCTGCATGTTTGAATGTGCGATGTAGTTTTAAAAGTAAATGACACCTCAATGAGGTAAATGAAGATTGTGCTGGAGTATCTCAACTGGCACCAGGGCAATGACATGGGCCATGGACTGGAGGCAATTGCCTTTGCAGGTCTTGACTTTCATCTTTGAGAGGTCAAGGCCATCTTCATTTTGCAAAGGGCACTTCCATTGGAAAATCTTTAAGACTATGGGAAACCTTTGAAGGGGCACTAAGGCCAAGACCAGGGCAGCAGAGGCCATGGCCTCCATGGCCACCATGTAATTCAAGGCCTGCCTTCTTTGCCTTCATTTAGGCACTTCCAAAGCTCATGGTACATAGACCAATAGAGTCATCAATCTAGCTTCCTGATCAAGATGTTAAAACCCTTTGGAGTAAATTGTTAATTAAAAGAATGTAGTTTATAAATTCCATCAACCACATCTTTCCTCTTTAACCTTACCCATGAGGGTGATTCACTGCTTGGATTTCCTTGCAGCCTGTCTTTACCAGCCTGGTCAGGTTGGGTTGTTGAGGGTGTTGGGGGTTCATCACTGTCCGGATGTTTCAGCATGAGGTCTCTTGGTGATCTGTGCTTTGATGGTGACGATGGTAGTGGCGAAAGTGGTGCTTCTCTTTCAGCCCCTGAAAATACTTTGAATCATAAAACAAATTATGATTATTGTTATTAATGGTTTTGTTTTTCTGGTAATGAGACCGATGAACCCTCAAAAGTGCCTTGCACTGTAAACCAACAGTTGAAGAGAAGATGACGAGAATGTAGAAATGTCAGTATTAGATGTGGGAGAAAAAACCCCAACCCATCCAGGATTCAACCCTGTGTCTGCACAGATTAAAGGCAGGGAAGACACCACTAAGCCAACCTGAATGGCTCTTATAGTCTCCAAAGTGTGTCTTACTTATTCTTAAGGAATTACTATGCACAGTGGAAGTGAGTAAATTGTACATTCAACAAGAGCTGTTGCTAAATCTAAGGTGCTTGTATTTTAGTATTCTTTTAGTAACAACACTATTATTGATAATATTTTTATACTAGTCAAGGCTCGAATTCCCGGTAAAACTATCACAGCGCTTATAACTCAAAATTTTAACCGTCTCAGAATTTATTTCAAAAGATCAGAATCTACAAAGTTTACATACTACATTTTTTTTGAATAAGCACTAAGAGAAGATCTTTAATCTCATTTGTCTTATGGGTGAGTATACTTTGATACTCAACAGAATTGAATGATATTTACCAGACTCTAAGTCAACATTTGAACATCAATTGTTCTTTTTATCACAGTGAGGTATTATTATTCAATTGAAAAAACACAAGATCACCAGAATTGACAAGTCCTGAGTTAACTAGTTTGGCCCTGCCGCTAAAATCAGTGGCCTTGGGCCTGCGGTGTAAAATTTCAGCCCTACTGGTTGTGGGCCTGAACAAAATTTGTTGACGATGACAATGACAATAGGGTTGCTGCGGTACAAAATAGATTAACACACAATCTTGTCACAATCTCAGCAATCTGGTCAAGTAACCTGGTGAAAATGAGCCACACAGCTAATTCCCTGCCCCCACAAAAATATAAAAACAATAACAAATAAATAACTCACCTGATGGTGGAAATTCGCCGCCTCCAAAGTTTTTAAACATTTCCTCAAAATGACTAAACATGTTTCTTGTGTCTTCCTCAAATCTGAAGAAAAAGTCTCCGCCATGTGGGGGGAAACTTCCACCATGACCTCCGCCAAAGGTCATGTCATCATCATCGTCGTCATCTCGGTTTCCATGGAAATCAGATGGTGGAGATGTACCAAAGAAATCTGCACCATCAAACTCACTGAAAGGAAATAACAAAACGCTATTGTTTTTTTTTTGCGTCTGAGAGGACAGGAAAGTGAATGTGATCCTTTAACATCTTCAACATTTTCTGCAGAATTGGTGACAGTAAATTTTTTGTTGAAGGTTGTAGCTTGGTGAGAGAAAATTAGGTAGAAGAGAGAAATAATTTTCCTCACCAGCTCACAGTATCACACTTGTCATATTTTCTTAAATATTGAAATCTTTAAAAAAACATGTAACAATTTTGAGCTAGTTTTATCATAATATATTGATAACTTTCACTTTAACAGAATTTTAACAGCCTAAAGAATTGTCCTGGCCTAAACATGAATTGAACGTAGGGCCAAAGAAACCAAGAAAATTTCAGACGACAGATTGTCAGACGACAAGTTGTCCAATACCCGGACAGCTAAGAACGTCATTGCAGTATTTTTACATCAATGTGCTAAGCATATATAACAAAAAAGCTTAACTTACTCATCTTCCTCCATAAAGCTAGAACCTCTGGGACCAAAAGAGCCAAAAAACGAACGGAAAACGTCATTGAAATCCATTTGTGTGTGAGTTTTCTCAAATTCGCACAAACTTCAGCTCGGAATAGTTTCTGCGTTTTACTGAAACCAACGACTGTTTTGTTATTCTAGCTAAACTAGTATTAAACAGTCGAAAGGTATTCCACAACATTGCGTCATTTCTATTTTAAGCACTGGATGTAAACAAGTCCGCGAGAGAGTGCGATTTTCAGTTTGTTTCGGCTGATGCAATTAATTACAAAGATGACTCTCTCTTACACGTGTTAATCCACGTCAGCTGTATTCTTGTGAACAACACCGTGGTCAAGTTTGATTGGACACTTAAAACTGTCACACGTGTACTTAATGCTTTTAAAAGTCGACATGCGAGTAACAATTTATTCACTTAATTGCAAACATATATTTACTCGCTGGATGAAGGAATTACAACTATTTATACTATTACTACAGTACGTCTACCAGAGAGTTCGAGTTTATTTGCAGAAAATTGTTCCAGTGAGCTTTTTCAAATAAATTTACTCTAAAAAGTTCCAAAAGTTTGTCTATTGTGTGTGTATTGCGCACCGGTTGATATCATTTGAAAGTTGGTTAGATAATAGTTTATTGAGATTCAGTGAAACTTTAGAGTTAAAGAGCAATATTACCATGTCGTCTTCGCATATCTTCAAGACTCTGCTGGTATGTACCGCGTCAGTGTGCATGGCCACTGCTTGCAACGATGCCAGCATTCGGATTTATCAACCTGGGTGAGTAACAATGGTGTTTTGTTTCAATTGTACAATCACTTTCATTGTATACACCTGTTTTAAAAGGTGCCAAAACATCCAAACTGTATTTGATATTACCGCTTCATAAAATAAAAAGAATGCTCGCAAGTTTAACTTTGTAAAGTATATATTTGATTAAGAAATAATTTACTATTTTAAGTTTTGTTAATTTTGTTTGAAAATAGTTAACTTCTATGTGGCATATTTTTTTTCTATGCTTTTATTGAAGCGAAATTTACAATATAAAAGGTTTTAGTATCTCTCCACTGACAAACCTTGTCAAATGGTCACATTCTTAATATAATTTTATTGCTTTTTATTATCAGTGTTATGGGGTCTTAATCATTGATAGAACTGTTTTTATAAGCAATATTTTGCTTTTTTGAAATAGTAAATCGGAGATTCAAGTTGATTTCAGTTCAATAAGTCAACTTTGTAATGTCTGTTTGTATTTTTTCAGATGCAATCAAGATCAGCCTCACCAGCAGACAAGTCACAGAAACCACGCCTTCCAAGCACCAACCAAACTCGTCCATTCACTCCTGAGAGATCCATGGCTCACTGACTTCTGGAATGACCCCTTTGACTGGGGTCAACGCTCTCCATTGTTAAGTTTCTCGTCGTCTACCTGTGGTTCAGGGCTGTCCGTTGTCAGCTCCGCATCATTGGTTGGAAAACAGAGTGATGAATTTCCCTCTCCAAGACAGGTGGAACGTCAAAGATGCCGAGAGATAAGCCAAAAGAAGAACTAAACAATGTAAGTCCTTTTTAATTTTTATTACACCGTTGAAAACATACCAAAACAAAAAACAGAGGCATAAGTTACTTCTTGTTCTAGATTCTCAACTTTGTGTAGACTTCAGAGTCAGTTTGAGATTATGTACTTGCAATCTAAAATTCTTGTGTGTAGGAAGATTGTTCTGAAATTAACAACATTCAGAAATAACTCCAAAAAGAATAAACTGTGGTCAGCTAGTTGCTTTGCTCTTTATAGTGTTATTGACAAATTTAATGGTGTCTCTTACTTTCAGACAAATCAAATTTTAGTACATTCTGATACAATCTTTCTTACGGGCAAACTTGATCCCAAATTAGTTCAAAGTTCAAAGTTTGGAGTTGGGAGTTCAAAGTTCATTTGGTAGTTTAAAAAAATGCAACAAAGACAAGAAACCATTTCGTAAACCATTTACTTTTTCCTTTACAAAGTCTCTAAAGTCTCTTTGCTCTTTGTTTTGTGTACAGTGGGCTGCTGAAGAAGAACAACTTCATATCAAAGAAGCAAATCTTCGCAAAGAAAGAGAAAACCTAGAAAGACGTAAACTGGAAGCAGACAACAAAAGGAAAGACCAACAAAGAAGAGAAGCAATCCAGAATGAGCAGCATCAGAGGGCAGTTGAACGACAGTTAGAACAGCAAAGACTACACCAACAGCAGGTGGAGCGGTTGCAGCGGTTGAAGGAACAGCAAGCTGAACATCTGAGACGTCAGATAGAAGAGCGGAGGTTGCAAGAGGAACAATTCAGGGAGCAGCTAAGACAAGAGACCGAGCTACAGAAACAGAGAGAGGAGCAAAGGAGACTTCAACAGCGCCAGGAGGCCGAAAAACTACAAAAACGACGCAAAGAGGAGCAGAGATGGAAAGAAGAGAGGTTGCGACAGGAGCAGGAGGCATATGGGAGGAGGATGAGGCATCAACAGGAGCAGAGACAGGCACAAAAGGAACAGCTAGCAACCGAAAGAAGACAACAGGAAATGCGGCAAAGACAACACACCAGGTAAGTTCAAATCAACCAACTTGATTACCGCCCCCACCTCAGTCAGGAAAAAGTTCAATCTGAGGGTACTTCTCACTCAGTCCAGTTAAGTAAGCGTCCTCCAAACTTGTGAAAACAAGTTGGAGAAATTGAGTATATTTTTTGTTCAAACTTTTCAAATGAAAAACTACAACTTTGCAACAGTTCCTTATCTGGCTCACAAATCTAGCTAGTGAATGACTTATTTTATTTTATCCAATCACCGATGTTGGTTAATCACAGTATAGGGCCTTCTCATTACTTTCCCAATCAGGTGTGAAAAAAGGTCCACAGACATATTACTCAGGTGGGATTTGAACCCACAACCTTTGCCATTCTAGCTAGTAGCTAGAGGCTAGTTGGTTCAAATGCCATCCAAGTGATATGCCTGTGTATTTTTTTTCACAGGACTTAGCAAAAATACAGTGCTTAGTGCAGATATGTGAGTGTGTAAAATACAAATAATATTCTCTATCTCGATGCAAGTTAAACATCTATTAAAATTCTTTCATTTTTCTCAGGGTTCGAATCCACACAACAGATATCAACAACGGAACAACTTCAAGAAAACGGAGATTGCAAATTTGCAGATCCCGGGCTACCGGCCCGAGGATGTATCAGCGGTGATGACATCTGAGAACAGACTTATAGTCCAAGGAAAACATATCTGTGGCTGCCATGAGAAGTGCACCGAAATAGAATTCCAGCGAGGCGTCTCGATCCCGAGAAGTGTCGACCCGCTGAGTCTCGAGGTGACACTCAACAAAGATGGCAAGCTGACGATCAGTGGGACTCATCAAAAATGGCTGGGAGAGTCACGAAGATCTGGTTGTCGCAGTCCAGAGTGATGGGTCGTTCACTCCGAGGTCGAGAAACTTGGATTCGTCTTGCGGAGGAACCAGGACGGGTTTTAAGTTGAAGAAAATGAACAAGCGGACTGGGGAAATTCTTGAGGATTATGATGATTTAGATAAGGAAATGGATTACCGGACTTTCGAGGGTGAAATTGACGAGGACGGAGTCACCATGGAAGTGACGGACTTTTAGTTTGGACTGGTTCAAATTTTTGTAAATTTTTAAATTATTCATTGCTTAATTATTCAAAAGTTTGTGAAACTATTTTTCTCCACAGTTTTGTAAATTAAATGGAAGCTGGGACCTTCCAAGGTGAAATCAAATATTGAGTAAATAACTTTGGCATACATTTTTACACTTCTTGAAGGTGAAAACATTGTTCATCATTATCATCTTAAAGATGCAAAGTCAGATTTTGGCCGATATGACCCGAAGATTTAGATAAACAGCTATTTTTTTTAGATCCAAGAAAAGTTATCAGCTTACATTTAAAAAATTCTGCCAATGCTAAGTGGCAGTTAATTAAAAACTAAAAATGAATTGTCGGGATCTCGACATTATCTCACGTCCAATTTTGTTTTGAAACCGCATCATCCATTTTTCAAATTTTTTTCACCGAAAATCTGGCCATGCAGAATATTAGTGCCGACCTTATCATTTTTCAACCAGTTACCTTTTAAGTTTACATTAATTTACAGTGAAACTGAAAAAAAGTCTCCTTTAAAAAAACTGCAATACAGCACTATTATTTTTTTAACAATGAAAATATTGAAGAAGACAAATTAAAGTGGTTGCAGAATGATAAAGGTCCTTTATAAATAATTTCAACTCAAAGATGATTTATTTTATTTGTTTGAACTTAAGAGGCCAAATTTAAGTGGCCACAAGTGGCTGGCAGGAAGACATCGTGGCTGCAGACAGCCGCAGTGGTGGCACAGAAGTCACACAGTCAATTTTCAACAGTTGAAAAGATAAGAATATATTTTTGTTTACAGAATTGGGATAACTTCAATACTTCATGGGAAAATTTTCTATCTATTTCAAATATCAATATATTTATTTAAATTTTTATCTACACAAATCAGGTATGCTAGATTCACTTTTGACTTTGTACAAAAATGAGCTAGTGTTTTGTAAAATATTTACTACTTTGTAGACTACTTGTTTTTTGTACTTTCAAACACAAAACTTGCTGAAGTAAATTAAATTTAGAAAATATATTCATATTACATTAAGAGTAGTGCAATGACGATAAGTTGAATCTTGCGTTTAAAACGCAGTTTCAGAAGATATTTCCTTTCCTTGAGTCAGGCAGCATTTTGTTTGTTGGGGTGATTTTGTTTAATACATAAACCAAGTATATAATTCTTTATATTTTTGTCAAATAATGAACCACAAGGGAAACTGACTGGGTAAATTTCAAATAGTATGGGGTTGAACAAAGAAAAATTGACTAGAGCGGGATTTGAACCAACGACCTCCGGATTAACTTACCGGCGCTCTACCAACTGAGCTATCTAGCCCTATGTTGGCGGTCTCCCTATTTTGTCAATATTCTTTGTTCAGGGGTGCCAGTTTGAAGCCATACAACCGTTAACTGCCGTGTAGCCAGGGATCACACCCAAGTTTACGATACAACCTGGGAAGCAGCAGCCACAGGATCACCTTGAGGGGATGCGACTTTTTTGATTTAAATGTCAAATAATGAACCACAAGGGAAACTGACTGGGTAAATTTCAAATAGTATGGGGTTGAACAAAGAAAAATTGACTAGAGCAGGATTTGAACCAACGACCTCCGGATTAACGTACCGGCGCTCTACCAACTGAGCTATCTAGCCCTAATGTTGGCGGTCTCCCTATTATCTTAATATTTTTCTGATGATCATGATATCTGTAAATGTGTTTAATAAAGGAAAGCTACATCAAACAATTGAAGAGACGTTGCAAATTTTATAGTAAACAAAAATTACAAACATGTACTGTAGCATAGCTATTTCTCTAGAGGTCGAGCGAAACAATTTCTTAATAATTGGTGGTAATACATACAAAAAATACCAAACTGTTTGTTGTCGGCATCCAATATTATCTGAGTTAAACGGTCCAGTTCGCAGTATTTTTGACTGTGAGGGCATGTGTGAACCAAACTGATGTGATGCAAAATAAGTACAACAAACTTTGTTTTCATTGTTGTTATTGTTACTACATATTATTTATTTGGACATTGATACAAGAAAACAACATACAGGCAGTCAAAATAAGATAAAACTGTAATTGTGATGCAAGGAAACTGGCCATTCGGAGAGCACGCCTTCATGCGGTAAAAAATACAGTCCATTGATTATATCAGACTGCAGCCATCATTGGTAGGTTTCCAGTATCCCAGAATGACCATAGCGCTGGTAACCCCTACAGGCACCCGGCTATTCCCAAAGAAACCTCAGTCTGGTATACCATGCCTGATATGGGGGCAGAGGGTACCCCCCCCCCCCAGTGTTCACACACACTATTTTCCCCCTGTACAGAGTTACCCTCCTAAAATCCTCTGAAGAAATCCAGAGATTCCAAGCACACAATGAAGACACAAAAGAGGGCGGGGGGGGGGGGGGAGGGTACCACTATCGAGCACCAAATGATTCATTAGACTGCAGTCATTATTGATAGGTTTCCTGTATTCCAGAATGACCGTAGCACTTGTAATCCTTACAGGCACCAGTCTACTCCTGTAGAAACCTCAGTCTGAGGCCTCAGAATCCATACTTCATCTGGGTTTGTTGTCTCGTTTGCCGATTATTCGCCCATTGATTCTTTAGATCTAACTCTCTTTCCTTTGCCTAAAAAAAAAAGTCAAATTAATTTGAGAAAATTCATTTAGATGGAAATGATATTTGGATCAATTCTACCTAATCTATTTCAGGAAAAACAAAATGATAACCAAGACACTAGTGACCACCCGTATTTCCAGAAAACTATTACATCTATCAGAGATATTACTAGGGGCCTTTTCCAAAACTGGGCTTTGGCTCCGGCTTCCACTTCAGCTCTGTCATCCATTATGGAGCAGTGTGCATTTTGCACAGTGCTTCAACATCAAACACAGCCAGAGCCGGAACCGGTGCTGGAGCCAGAGTCAAGGTTTAGAAAAAAAACCTAGTGACTGTTGACCACAAACAAGGCATGACATTCTTCCTATTCTAATCTGATTTCCAGTTTTGTTTGCCCCTCAGAAAATCACTAAGATTACCATCAAAAGCCTGAATTTGTTTTAGCCTTCTATAACCACATGTAGGTCAGCCCTTGCACTCAAAAAAATTGTCAAACTTTAGTTGCTAGATTGTTTTTCCAATGTGACGTTTGAAATCCTACACTATCGTACACACCACACACAGCATCCAATCTTATCCATCAATCCCACTTTCTGAGCGGACACTCAAATGTTAATCAAATCTGACTATCTTAAAGTCGGAAACTGGTGATGTTTATAGCACAAGAAACTCAGTATTACTCATCCATTAGTGTGTCATCTTACCTGATGGGCTAAGAAGGTGATTTGATGCTTCCTCTTCTGCTGGCCAGATGGCAGCTGTTCTTTCTTCTGCAACGAAAAAGAAAAAATAGAAACCGATGAGTTTATTCCTTTTGATTTCCGATGGAGGAAACATTGGTTAGGAGTGACACAACCCCCAACTTGGCTGTACGAATAGTTGCAGAACCATGGGGGGGGGGGTGCCCGAAGTCCCCCCCCTCCACTCAGGACCCTTGCCCCCTCTTGCAGTTCCCCCCAAATGAGATGGGATCAAAAAATGCACAAATGAATGGTCGATAAATTAAATAGTTCCCCCCAGATTATGTCCGTGCCTCCACTTGCCTCCCCCCTAAAAATAAAAAATAAATAAGACATAAATAAATGTTTACTTACACCACTGTCGCGAACCAACTGCCTAACCATATCTAAGCTCATTGGGACATAGTTTGGTACCTTTTGACTTCAAGACAATCTGTTTCCTTTCTTCCTTACATACAGGGACAGGCCTAGAATTACACGAAGGCCACGGAGGCCATGGCTTCTGTGGCCCTGGTCTTGGCCTCGGTGCCCCTTCAAAAGTCCCCCATAAACCTTAAGATTTTCCAATAGAACTGCCCTTTCTAAAATGAAAACGGCCTTGCCCTCTCAAAGATGAAAATCCAGGCTTGCAGGGAGCAAGAAAAGACATTACAAGCTGCAGCGTTGATACTATTAGTCTTTAGTCTTCAACTCAAGACGTCAACCTGCAGCAAGACACTATGTCATATTGATAGTCTTTAATTCAAGGCGTTAACCTGCAGCATGACACTGTTTCATATTGATAGTCTTTGGCTGAAGTCGTTAACAACATTGAATTTTCTGAAAATGAAACCAATACTTATTTAAGTTTTAAAAGCACTATTTTTCCTACCAGTTTAACCCTGTATTCCTTTTCCTCAGTCAAGCTCTTGGTCATCCAATCTCGTCGATTATTTGGACCAATCTGCTCATCAGCGGCAATCTCAATCATGTTGATGGCCCCCTTGCCGATGTTTCGCTTCCCCATTACTCTCCGGAACTACAGGCAGAAGAATACAAATCACTTTTGACCATATGTTTTCCAGTTTGTTTTCTTCTTTTGAACGAAGAACTACACAGTTTTAACTTCAAGATGCTCATTGCATTTTTGTGTGAGTTCTCTTCGTGAGAAACATAATCATTATTAATGTTTTTGTTGTTTAATCATTTTAAGATTGTAAGAAATCTAAATGGTGGGGGTTGTGGGTTCGAATCCCACTCAATGAGTATGGACTTTGGAAAGTACTGAGTAAAACAGTGCTTCACACATTGGTGTACTGCAGTTATTACAACTATTAATTTATGAAAAAGATACATCATTGTTTGCTGTCGGAACTCAATTAGTCAACGATCTCCAATGTTTCATTTTTAAACTTAACGCTAGAGGAGATTTTCAGGATGAACTAGACAGGCCCCTGAAATACATTGAACGCCCGTATTCATGTCCCAATGCGCATGATCTGCAAAGGATTCTCAGTGAGATATTAGTCCAAGCAACACTGGCGTTCATTATTGCGCGCTGATTTTGAAGCAGTGCGGTACACAACTATTAAACCTGGCATAGCTACATTACTGCATGGTGTCAATCTTGGCAGCTTGATTGTACATACGGGCTATTTCAGACAATTATAGTGACCTTATAGACCTTTATCATGGGGCATCCGAGGTTGGAAAGGCAAATAGTCTGGTACATTTTTGGTAAAGATTTGAATCAGTATGCATTATTAGTATTATGCACAGGGGACTTGACTAAGATGGTGTCAGCATGTTAAAGTTCTATTGGCAAACATTGCAGTATTACACTGTATGGTACCTCTTTGTCTGCTTCTAAAGTGGAGGAGGATCCCAACTGACTTGGTCCAGCACCCTGACCCTCTCCACCATTCACACCCTGTGGATCTGCATAGACTGGTGGGTCTTGTTCCTGATAGGGTTGATTGTACTCGGAGTACTGATAGCCCTGGGGTGCTGCATAAGCCTGCTGATTAGCGTACTGACCAGCCTGCTGATTAGCGTACTGACCAGCCTGCTGATCAGCGTACTGACCAGCCTGCTGATCAGCGTACTGACCAGCCTGCTGATCAGCATAGTGACCAGCCTGCTGATCAGCGTACCGAACATTTGAGTTTGAGAACTCAAGTGGCGAGTCTTGGCTGTAGGGTGGTGGGTTCGACGACGGCTTAAAAGACAGCGGTGAGTCTTGAGAACTGGACGGTCTGAAGCCGAGCGGAGCATCGTTCCCAGGCTGTGGTAGTCTTCCTGGTTGAGGGCCAAGTTTATGGTTTGATATTACCGTTTGACCCAGCAATGAATCAGGTACTTTAATCACTGTACTACGTCCTGGGCCTGTATCCGACGGAGCCAAATTAACAGCCGTCTTCACAGATGGAGTTGAGGCCACATTGGAGGACCCTCCAAAAGAAAAGAAAGATGTCTTACTCCCGTCCTCCCCTCCCTGATCTTCCTCCTCATCATCACTGCCGTAACTCGTCGCTAACAACCCGCCGGTGGATTTCGACTTGGTATTAGGAGAAGCTTGTACAGGTTTTGAGACGGGCTTGGGAGCCGGTTTCTTGGGAGCAGGCTTCTTCGTCAGTGTGTGGGGGATGAGGATGCGATTGGCCTCCTTGATGGAGGCATTCCGTGGCTTAGGAAGCATGGCAAAAAGCCCCGAGAGACTCTGTAGAGAAGAAGAAAAAAACGTCATGAATAAAATAAACATGTTGGGGCACTTTTCCTTTTTTTGGAAGAAAAAAAAAGCTACCTGTTTCTCTCGCCATTCACTCTGGACTAACATGACAATATACCTTAAGTAGTGAGTAGAATAGCTGAAAGTGTTACCACATAAATTTATACCAGCTATGATGCATGTACTCTAGTAAAGTCTGTCCCGAGCCATGGCTAATGAGGCCAGTGTTTACATCCGGTTTCATCGGCATTAAACGACTGAGAATATTTCTACTCCCCCTGGACAGGATACCAGTCCATCACAGGCTACTCCCCAGCTGTCCCCGGTACCCATTTGTACTCCTGGGTGGAGAAAGCAATTGTGATACTGCACCTTGCTCAGGGACACAAGTTTCGCAATTGATCAGGCCAGGATTTGAACCACCTTCAAAAATTACAGAACTTGAGTCCACCGCCCTAGACTGCCAGGCCACGACACCCCACACGTACCCCTTGTGTGCCCTCCAATCACCCCCCCCCCCCCAAACACATGACAAAATATTCAAAGTAAGAACTATTACTAGAAGATCGCCTTAAAAGATTACTCATCTCAAATGATTCCCCATTAAATAAAGATGCAGAAAACATTTACTCTATCAATCACTATCAGCTCAAGTAAACAAATCAAAGCACGGCATTACATCAGTAACTGTCAAAGACCAGTATCCACACTTTGTGTGACCCCACTAAACATATAAAGTAGCAAAATTTGTGTATGTTAAGGCTCAAATTGGTCAATGGAGTCAAAAGAAAATAGTTAAGACCCCCAATGTATGTTTTCACCGTGTTTAAACATCAGGTTTCGGACTGGCAAGATTAAAACTAATTGTTATACTGATTTCTCAAAACTATAGCATTCCAAGCAAAACTGTTTCAATTTTTACGATCTCTGACAAAAAAAAAATCAATTCTAAAATACATAAGATCGAATTCTTTTTCACCGAAAAAACACACAGAAAAATGCTGGCAACCGTCTTGAAAAATAGCCAGGCCGGTTGTCTTGAAAAACGTGTCAGGCGGCCATTTAGAAAAAAAATTGTTTTAAAAGGCCCTGCATCCTTTTTTTTTTCTTTTTTTAAGCAGGACGCTAAACATGTTTTTTTTAGATCTTGCCTAATGCAGCAGTGTTGTTGTAAATGTCTGTGTAACTGTGTATGGGGGCAGGCTCACTTTCATCACTGTGAGGGCAAGGCCATTTTCATTTTGCAAAGGGCTCTTCAACACAAACATCTTTAAGTCTGTGGGAAACCTCTGAAGGGGGCACCAAAGCCAAGACCAGGGGCACCAAAGCCAAGACCAGGGGCACCAAAGCCAAGACCAGGGGCACCAAAGCCAAGACCAGGGGCACCAAAGCCAAGACCAGGGGCACCAAAGCCAAGACCAGGGGCACCAAGGCCAAGACCAGGGGCATTAAGGCCAAGACCTGGGGCATTAAGGCAAGACCAGGGGCATTAAGCCAGACCAGGGGCACCAAGGCCAAGACCAGGGGCACCAAGGCCAAGACCAGGGGCATTAATGCCAAGACCAGGGGCACCAAGGCCAAGACCAGGGGCACCAAGGCCAAGACCAGGGGCACCAAGGCCAAGACCAGGGGCACCAAGGCCAAGACCAGGGGCAACAGACCCTCCGTGTAATTTCAGACAAGTGGCAGATATTCTGTAGGCATTTTCCCAAACTCCATCTTTCCCTTTAAGATTCTGGCGCAAGTGTTCCAACACCCTAAACAAAAAAATTAATAATCAACAAATTCATTTTGTTATATTTCCATTTAATTTATTTAAAGCAGTGATTTCTTACATTACATCTATTTTACAACGACGAGAAATAAATAGTTGTTCCTACAAATAAGATGTCTAAAATCCATAAGAAAAATCAGATATCTGAAATTAATGCGCAAAACTTTGGAAAAGCCAAATACTGTATTTAAATTTGTTTAAAAGTATTTATTTTGAATGTATTTCAAGGAATGCTTCAGGTTATAACTAACAAGTTATGGAAAATACAATCTCACAAGATTAGAAATAAGGGTTTGACTGGAATTCTAGACCTTGGGTCGATTTCACAAAGCACTAATATTCATCTTAAGATGAGTTATCAGTATTACCATAGTGATTTGTATTGTGACATCACTTTTTGCTAAGCAACTGCGATGGATTTGCAGTTACGATCAGTCAGAACTCTTTGTGAAATCGAGCCCAGGAACTTCAATAAAGTGATTTGGTGAGTTGGCATTTAATATTTATTTCCAATCAGAATTTGTTCTTCGCGATTAAAAAAAAATGATTATGAAGTACAAATGTAAATCATTTTTAGAGTATGGCTCTCTTGCACTGTCAGCCCATGGTCTGACCTTTTTCGGAGTCAAAAGACATTTCAAGATATGATGCGCGTCTATTTGCACGCGCATCGCCTAAAATGCGCACTACACAGTAACACACAGGGAGTTTTACTCCAAAAACGGCGCAGGCAAGATGGCGGCGGCAGATGAATTGGGTCAATAGAGCTTTCTGTGCAACGTCACAGCCCAAGTTTTTGCCAACCAAGGTAGCCATAAATGCAAAGCAAAAACAGATAGACACAGTTTGTAACAATGTTACACAAAGACTCAAAAATACTGATGAATTTGTTGGAAACAAAGAAACTACCCATGGGATGTAATTTTTTTTAATAAAAAGTTTGCAGAAGTGTTGAATTTGGTCACATTATCTGTTAACATGTTGACTGCCGGTCATTATATTCGCAGGGCGTTCCCATTTGCCAAGTGTGCACCGCTCATGCGCACCGCATAAGTGCGGTGCGCATGAGCGCATACCAAATAGGTACTATACAACAACAAAAAATTGAACATGCACATTCTAAGGTCAATGTCCTCGGCCAGCAAGTGTATGTGTTGCGTGCTCAGTGATGCCAGTGTATTTAAAT
Source organism: Pycnopodia helianthoides (assembly GCA_032158295.1). Lineage (NCBI taxonomy): Eukaryota > Metazoa > Echinodermata > Asteroidea > Forcipulatida > Asteriidae > Pycnopodia > Pycnopodia helianthoides. The sequence goes on along the minus strand of CM063247.1, from coordinate 19,552,191 downwards.
AAGCCCATTCATTCTCTACGAGTATACTCCTAGTGGCAGATTCCGTCTAACCCGTTACTACGAATATACTCGTAGGCGGCAGTCAACGTGTTAACAGGATTGAATGTTTTGCTAACATTCGGCCGTCCATGCCAACCAGCACGGTTTGTTTATCAACAATGGAAAGGTCTATACAAGTCATTCACCTGTTGACTTTATAATACAGTAAGTACAGACACCATACATGAGACTAGTCATTTCTACTAAAAGTTTTCAAATTTTCAGAGAAGTCCACAGATTTTCTACTTTGAATTTACTTGTCTCGTTGTTCAGGTTTTTTGTAGATTTATCAATTCATGGTGCCCCTTCAAAAGTTTCCAATACTCGTTAAGATTTTCCAATGAAAATGCGCTTTGCAAAATTAAAAGGGCCTTGCCCTTTCAAAGATGGAGTTTCAGACCTACCAAGCTTGACTAACTGTCCAACAATAGACCTTTACCACACTGCAGCCATTTTTATCAGATTCCCCGTAGTCACAATGACACTGGTAGCTTGAATTCCAAAATTACAAAAAAGGCACCAGGCTATAGTTTCCGCTCCAAGGTCATTTTCATTTTGCAAAGGGCACTGCCATTTGAAAAGTTTAAGTCTACGGGAAGCATTTGAAGGGGCACCACGGCCAAGACCAGGGCAACAGAGACCATGGCCTCCGTGTCATTTTATGAGGTCTGGTGTGCTGCCTAAAATCCACACTGCACAGATACACAAGGGAAATCTGATTCCCAAAATGAAGTAACCAAGATTTATCAAGGTTCATATTAATATTTGATATTAATACTAGCTGAGATAAAATGTCACTAACCTTAAAAATACACATGAACACAGATACCCTACGTTCAGATACATGGGTAATACAAGCTTCTGATACAATTTGGACTTCACATTTTTATGAGTTGTTACACAGAATCTCAAGTACATAATTAAAGTTAGGGTCATACTTTGGTAATGACCTTAAAGGTAATGACCTTAAAAGCAAATTACGTAAATTTTTTCCGAAAGCCTACTTATTATCAAGATAGTAATGGTGGTAAGCATCCTGCAAAATTAAATCAACTGAAGTGTCCCCTGTTGATTATATAAAGGTAATGTATTTTTTATTCTTTGCTTTATAAATTTTAGGATGTTTTTACCTCTTTGTGAGGTCAGATGTAATTCGGCCCTCTGGCCACGAGATTTGAAAATTGTTCATGATCAATAATAATAATAATAATAATAATGAAATCTCCAAAGATTGCCTGTAGTTGAACTTTTAGAAATTTGTGAGGTGTCCATTTGAATGCTGCCCTCAATACAGCTAAACATAAATGGATGTTTTTCGATGAAATTACGGTGATATTCTTTTGCTGCTTTCTCAACAAGTACACACTTTATTCAGCTGAAACTTTCACAGGTGACTTTTATTGTGTTTTTCTTGATAATTTTGCCTATAAATCAGCATTACGCTGACAAAAACCCAAAGGATAACCTTACCTTGAACGACCTACATGAAGTGTAAGTTGAAACCACTTAATCGTTTAAGTATATCTCTAGCATAATTTCCACTGGCATACTATTCTAGTAACATTGCAAGAATTAAAAATATATTCGTTTACAAGGTAACCTGAATTTTTTATTTTGGGGGGGAAATCCGATTATTTTCCTTGATTTTCCTCAACACCTTACTTGTTACATTGATTTGTAACTGATGGAAATGGCTGGTGAACTAGAAATCATCAAGAATATGCAAACCAGTGAACCCATTAAAAAATTCAACTTCCAAGCACAATGTCTTGTTTGAATACGTGACATTCACAATACAGTCCCTCTGCAGTTTGCCCCACGAGAGGATCAGGCCTGGAATTACACGGAGACCACGGAGACCACGAAGGCCATGGCCTCTGTTGCCCTGGTCTTGGCCTCGGTGCCCCTTCAAAAGTTTCCCACAGACGTTAAGTAGAAGTGCCCTTTGCAAATTGAAAATGACCTTGCCCTCTCAAAGATGAAACTCCAGGCCTGAAGGATGTTTCCACAGTGCATCCTGGGGAAAAAAATCAACAGGCTTTGGGTACTAACCCAGGAACCACCGTAAAACCCCCGCTTGTTTAAGTTCGTTCGTAGTTTGCAAAGCAGAAAGGTCGTATTTTTTAACGGCATACATTGGTAATTTTTGTGGGGCTGGTGAATGCTTTTTACTTTCATGTCGGCCACCTCAAAGTCTGTGCCCCGCTGAGTTGCAAGTGTGATGGTTTTCTTTGAAGTCAACACTCCGAAGTAAACTGTAGAGGGCGCACTATATTGTGAATCACCCGTATTACCAAAAGATTGGAAGCCCCTCACATTTTAAAACTACTAACCAATGATTCGATATTTCATGCACTGTACATTAAGCAACTCTGCGTTCTACTTCATAGTATTTCAGAGAAGAGAATAATTTATTTTTTTTACATTTCTGACTGCGGTACTCCTTAAAAATGGTAAAAAAAAGAATTTTCTACACCAGATAATTTAATGCAGCACTCAGCATCAATCACTGCTCATAAACTGGTGCCCATAAAACGAACCGCCCTCTTCAAGACATTGCTCCGTTTTAATCAGAGTGTCTTCAGTATCAGAAACACACTCCGGAGACACCGATATGGTTTCGATCAACTCGGGAATGACGGTCAACCTGTCGATGGCCTTCATACAGATAGACCACAATTGTTTCTGCTCCATCACGGATGCAGGGCAGACTTTGAACGTCGCTTCTCTCAACGCGTCCATCCGTACAGGATCGAGGAGCCGTTTTCCCTGCCCACCGAAGCACGATGCTCCGAAACGCTCTTTTTGCGTGAACAGGGTAGCGGCGAGTTGACAGCCTACGGCCAACCTGCTCTTCGCCAGGTAGCAGAACTGGGCAAGATACGAATCTTTGAGTTGCACTCTGATAGCCCTGCCGCAAGCATCTCTGTGCGTCACATACAAGATGGACTTTAACCTTGCGGGAAGGTTGTCGTAGTCGATGCTGTCGGGAGTGGCATCCATCTCCACCATCGGAGCTACGATGTTAAGTCTGTCTCGCCTGCCTTTGACCCCGAAGGGAAGCCATTTACCCTGTCGCGGCGTCTTCCCTTTGTTCTTGCGGATACGCACATGTGCCTGGAAGCAGCATCTATGGACTTCACGCAGTCATGCCAAGATTTTTCTTCTGATCGTCTGCGGCAGGACACAACTTGAACACTGCATCTGTCAGGGCCTGCATGCGGATGGGATCCAAGGCAGCCGGTTTCCTCCAGCCACTGCAGTTACAGAAGCACCTCTCATCGTCTGTAAACAGGACATCTGCGAGTCTGCGGGCGATCGAGCCCCTGTCTTTCACGTAAGGGGTGAGTGAAATCAGTATGTCCTGCTTCACCTCCAGCCGGGTAACACTGCCGTTTTCGTTCTTCTCGAGAACATTCAGCACGTTCTGAATTTTCGGAGGGAGGCTTTCGAAGACGGCAGCAGAGTAGATGACGGGCTGCAGTTGGGACTGGTCAAACAGTTCGGAATCTTCCCCCGTATGTGCCGTTGCCTGATTGCTGGAGTCTCTACTGTTTTTCAAATTGTGCATTGCAAGCTGCTCCATCTCAGCTCTTACCTTTGAGCCGCCTTTAAACCGCATCAGAGTTTGGTAGTCATACTTGTCACTTGCAGAGGGCCGAGTTGAGGTCCCTGAGGTTGGCGATTCGCCCAGCGGGCGTGGGTAGACAACTTTGGGTTTGGGCATTGTCGGAGGGCTTGAATGCTCATGTGGGGTCTCCAGGAACGGTCTCTGAAACTCTTGACTAAGCTGTGCAAGAGTTTGAGATGAAAACCTACTCGGTGACTGTATATCCGGGGGAGTGCCTTGCAATGACTCCTGAGATGAACATGCTAAAGACACTGGGAAAGGACTCGATGACGGCGACGGCTGACCTGGTTTCAACTCCTTATCGATCAAATGCTCCAAGATCTTCTTGACTTTGCTTTCTAGTACGTTGATCCGTTTGAGGCAGGCAGCACAACAGTCGCTGTGGGTTTCCTGATCAGGCTCTTCCGAGGATGGACTTGAGGTTTGTTTTGGAGGCGTTTGACTCTTGGGAATGGGTGCTTCTGCTGCGGCAGTCACTCGAGTTCTGGCAACAGCCACTTGCGGGCCAACACTTGCAAGATTCACCGGAGGAAAACTAGAGATGCTTGTGGGGAGATTGTTGCCACCTGAACCCAAAGGCAAGGCAAAGGGGAATGTCTGAGAGGTAAGCATGCCTGCGCGTGGCTCAAAGTTTGGCGTCTGCATGAACGAGGACAAGCCTGGATGCAAAGTTGTGTTAACGACCGGGTTCGCCTGTAAGTTCCATCCAGGGGGCATGGCATGCATCACGCCCTGCAGCGACGCGGCATCAGCGGGGGAGTCCCTGACCGGAAGTGGGACGCCACCTCCCTGACTCATCAGCGATCCTTCCGACAGCAGTGACAACTGCTTGCGTTGGAGCTCCAGCTTCTTATGCAGTTTTTCCATGGCAAAACGGCTGACCTCCACCAGCTCCTCCAGTGTGTGCTCCTTTGTCTCTTGTCCACGCTGCTTGCTGTCTAGAAGGCTGAAGCCAAGGCTAGGAGCGCTCCCCACTGCATGTCTGTTCCTTGGACTCTGTACAAAAAGAGAGGAATGCAAATAGAGGAAACTGATATAGGCATTAGAAAATTAGTTCCACTCTTTAAAAGATGGCCTTTCAAAGTGCAGTATTTGTTATCAGTTAATCTTTGAACGAGTTATCTTTGAACAATTAGCCCAATTCTATCGCATTGTATTGCCAGATGTATCAAACCCACAGGTTTGGGAGTTAATGTGTATTTGAAGTTCAATGACATAACAAGTAACAAACCACAAGGGAAACTGACTGCGTAGTATTTCTTTTCTAATTCTTTTTTTTTCTTTTCTAATTTTTCTAGTCAATTTATCAAAATGTTAACATTTTAAGTTCTTTAATTCAGACAATGCTTGGTCTTCCAACATTTTCATTAGTAAAGATCTGATAAATATGTGTAGTATAATTTGCCACCCTGGTAAGATCCTCACAAAAATTAGTACTTTATTGAAAAATGTACAACCCAAATGACTGATCGTTCAAAATCTCTACACCGGCTAAATTCCTGATAATTGGGGAAATATACCTAAAACAACACAAACTTGTACTGCAATAACGCATTCACTTCATTAAACACCTGCAAGACAGGCTCGGAAAGTACATTCACAAAATACAACTTAACATGATATTGTATACTCAACATTTGAGAAGGAAAAAACGAAACAATCAAGAGACGAAGTTGCGACTTACCCTGTGCTCTGCTGTTGCCGAATGGTTAGCGCCGACAAAGGAACCGATGGGGGAACTGATGGCGAACTGAGGCAGGGCATTCAGCGTGCCATGGTGGATGAGGTTGTACTTAGTCTACGAAATGGGGGAAAAGATGGTCCGGCTGTTAAGTAGAAGCTCATGAGTAGCCGGACCATTAACGAGGGTCTGCAAGGAGCGTCTTGAGTAGGGAGAGGAGGGGGGTTCCTTTTTGATATATTTCTCCCGAGCCAGTCTAAACAAATATTCGGCCTTTTCAAGCATCAGACAGAATTTACACGTTTAAGCATCTTCCAAATGTTTTGAATTTGGCCTAAAATTCCATCTTTTAGAGGGGATGACCATTTTCATTTTGCAAAGTCTTTCACTGGAAAATCTTTCCCTCTATGGCAAAATTTTCGAAGGGGCACCAAGGCCAGGACCAGCCTCCGTGGCCTCAGTGTCATTCCAGGCCTGCATCATTGGGTTATACCGTTATTCTGATTATTTACAGCCGTCCGATTTTCAGTCTAAACATTTATTTGCTAATTTATAGACGAGGAAATCAAACCAAGTTAAAATTTTAAAACAAGTTCAAAAAGCTTTATGAGCACTTTTTGGTGATCTAGATGAATTGAAAGGACTTCAAAATTTCATAGAGCAGCTAAGAACAAAATACGAGCCCTGAAATACTACGCACAGACAAACCAATCAAACTTACAGACTACCATCCGAAATGTCACATGGTTATCATTAATCAAAACAGGTTCCCTATTTGTCTTGCAAGCCAATAACTTTCTCCGCAAAAGTTTCTCTACAAAATATTTGGCGACCAAGGTTTTCCATACATAACAGACATGTAATACACAGCCAGATATTGAGTAGCAAAAAGACAAAGAGGCAATCGACCACCACGCTCCCGATCATTGCCTTGGTGCCCTTTGCATTGCCCCAATGGAAATCAAAATTGTCTTCGCAGAGATTCCCCTGTACCATGGAAAACTGCCTTACCCCTCAAAGAACACAAAGCAGCCAGGCTGCATCATGTTCTTGATTTGGTAACTCTAGAACTCTACCACACTGGCAATGCACTTTCCAAGTCAATAGACTCACATAAAAATTTGCTCTAGAAAGGCTAGTGGTACAAGTTGTGCTGCAGTGACTAAAAGTATACAAGAAAAGGTTGGTTATAATAACATATGGAGTTTACCACACAAAGCAAAGAATCCTTTTCTAAGGCCGTGTACAAATCAGCGGCTGCGGCTGTTACTTAGGGTGTTGCCATGGGCAGCCTATGCTCCAACACATGTTAATATGACAACCAAGCCATAGCCATAGCCTCACTTTATAGTTGTAAAATCAACCAAAACAATTTTTCTGTGAAATATTTTTCTCTGAAATGAGGTCAAATTCGAGAAAACTGTATTCAAAAACATGAAAAAAACAAAACAACAACGGCTGATTTTGGTTGTTACAACAAAAATTAAGAACAATGTGTTTACATGCAGAAAATTGTGCATGGTTATTCAGTATTTTCTCCCCGACTCACAAAACATTAAGCCAAAGTTTTCACAGGTTTGTTATTTATGTGTGGTTGATCACACAAAACATGAACACTGTCTGAGACTATTTTGTGAGCTCTACCAATCCTGGATTGCACCTTAAATGACATAGTGTGTTCCTTGCTGTAAAAACAACACTATACCTTACAAAAGAAAAAAACTCATGGCAAGATCTTACGAGAACAAAAAGTTTCTCACCGCTGCTGGTTTCTGCCTCTTGGATGTTGGTTCATCATCTTCATCATCGGAATTCATCTGCAAATTGAAGACAAACTTTCATCATGAAAATATTCATTCTCATTTGTTTGGTTTCTTTCTGGTCTTTCCCCGAAGCTACCCCCTCCCCCAAATCCCCCCCCCCCCCGCCGAAAAAAATGTGATCAGCTCTGCCGTCTTATTTTAACAACGGAAACAATAGCATTGGGCAATTGTTCGACATTCACCAACCTGTGGAAGTGATGGGGCCGTAATCTTGATGGGTTGATTTGATCGCTTCTTAGGAAGAGGAAGGTTCAAGGACCCAAGCCTCCCTAGAGAGGATGGTCCTCGATGAACATTGGATGATTGTGTCTTCTCAACCTCTTCTGAAAGGTAAGCAAATTCGCGGCTGTTTAATACAAACTAAGTAATTTAAGCCAACTATCAATGACTAAAAAAGTGGCAAGAAAACACCCTGAAATGACAGTGCTTTTTCTTTTAAAGCACATGTACAACATTGGTAATTTTCAAAGACTCGTTTTCAAAGGCACTTTTATGTGACCCAACATATACATGAAATAACAAACCTGTGAAATGTTAAGCTCAATCCGTTATTGGAGTCATGAGAAAATAGTGAAAAATCCCAGTATGTGTTTTCACTGTTTTCAAACATTGGATTTTGGACACGCGCGATAAAGACTAATAGTTTTACTCATTTCCTAAAAAAACTATAGCATTTCAAACAAAACTATTTCAAGGGAAGCTTTTTACCATGACTATCTTTATACCATGTAAATTATGTGCAAATCTGTGAACATTTATAATTTCAATCTTACCAATGTTGTACACACCCTTTAACAGTACACCATACACTCTGGTGTTTATAATATCCAGCCAATCAACGGTTGGCCAGATATGAAGACTACCCAGTTACTACCCACTATTAACCTGTGCTGGATATCCACCAGATAGAGTTTGCACAGTAGCGAACAGATACAGATACTAAGTTAGAGAGCAAGGCATTTGGAGAGCAAATTACGGCTATACGGTATACCCATGATACAATGACTTGATTTCAAGTCTTTAGTTACCAAAACAAGGGCACTGCTCAGTCAACAATGGCGTCCCATGATACATATACAGTGCAAACAAATTCAATAGTGTGTAAGAATGTATGTTCATTTTGTATACTTTAATTTTAGGTTGGGGTCGTGGTCCTGAAAAAGTGTGGTTTGCACTCCTTGTCGTAGTTGTAAAGTAAAAAATGTTGATATCTGCAAGTGTAAACAGCCCCGAAAGCAAGGGTAAACAAGGGCAATTGTGTGTATACTGACTCTACTTTCATAAGTAATTTTAATCTTTGGGTTCAATAACAAGACAAGACTTAAACTAAAACGTAAATAACCTCAAGAGGGCGCTCTTCAAAGATTTGTGTTAGTGTAAATCGGTGTGGTGTTTACTTAAAATGTACGAATTCGTACGAAACCAAAGCAAAGGCAATTGTTCTTATAAACATCAGTAAAACTGCAAAAACTATTACTAATTCCCCCATTTTGTAAAGAGTATTATTCCTGCCTACCTGGAGTACTAATTTGAGAAGGTCTAGGAGCCGGTAATGAACGGAATAATGTAGATTTTGAGGCCTGTCGATCCGAATTTGAAGAATCGGCCGCCGCCGACGACGACCCGATTTCTGCCTCAACGTAGTCTTCCGTTTTATCATCATCTCCCGAGTTTTCATCGTCGCTGCTGGAGTAATAATTAACTAAAGACATCGCAGATTAAGTGACATACACTAAAAAGGTGCCAAACGGTGAAAAAATAGAACAAATAAGTTGTTTTTAAATCACGGATAACCAAATCTGTGTTGGTTACGCGGATGGAAATCTGGCCCAATACGCGGCTAGCTTCAGTCTGCTACACCAAATTCGTGACATCTCAATGCACGTATGGTTCCCAACCACCACCCCTAACCACGGCCCTCGTATCACTCATTTTAGCAGACCAGACTGAACGATAGAGCTTTCAATTATTCGTCTCGAGAGGGCGGAAGTTCATCCAAGTAACCCCCAAAACAACAGATTTGGGAGGCATACATGAATCAGATTTGGAGAGACCTCGATTTTTGGCGGGCATCAAATTAAGGGAAAATCCCTCATCAGCTCTTCATGAAAATATGTTGACATTGGCTTGAGAAGGTTTGTACATTTCTTGGTCTGAACATGTCTGAAAATACTACCACAACGACAACGATGACTTGTCAATAATCACTAACTAGTGAAAACAAACAGCTATTTTACCTGTTTACTACAAAATTGCAGTATTTGAATGGTTTATACTATTATTAACTCACCGTAACTAACTCACCGTAGCGCCGCTTATCTGGTCGAGGCAGGTAGGCGGCTTGAGGGGCTGGTGAGCCAAGCTGGCTCTTTAGCCCCTTTGAAAACATCATACAGTCTCTTGAACATAGAGACTGTTTTGGCCTATACTACATGGGCTGGGAGGGTGTTCCAGTGGGTGATAGTTCTATTTGTGAAAAAGTTTTTTTCTGATATTTAGATTGCAGTGTTTCTTCCTGATTTTCAGTTGGTGACCTCTAGTTTTGGAATTTGTTACCAACTCGAAAAAGACATGGCGATGGCGGCCGATGCAAGGGGTCTAATTTGCACTATTGATGGGGCAAGGTCTCACTTGACATGCTTTGGAGCATAGGGGTATTCATTCATGGGCTCTGTTTTCCTTATCATTATACAATTCTCTATAAACCCTCTATCCACCATTGCAACTAATCTCAATAATTATGATGCCTTTTACTGGCTTTTGGAAGTGGCCCTGCATTTAATTCAAGCATGTGATTTCTCAGGATTTTTTCCTGATTTCAGGATTTTCTCAAAACCTCCTAGCGGACCTAGAAACCTTTAAAATTTTCTCGCAAGAGGAGAAGCAGTAGCCAAGAAAGGGGGAAAGAAACAGTCCACATTGTGTCCCAACTTGTAAGTTGTAGTTCTGCACAGAGTCTGTAGTAAACATGCTGAATTGTAACATCTGGGAGGTTCTGGGTGTAGAATAAGGGAAAACCAAGGGCCCGCCAGCTACGTTTCAGGAAATTTAACATTTTGCCAAATATCACTGCGAATTGTTGTACCTCTTGCTTAAAATCTCTTAACATATTTCTTCCTCAGTCGGATGTGATTACATACATGTACTGTACTGTAGTTGGGCTGAAGAAACTTTCTCCAGTTCATTTTCTGGCAAGTCAGGAATTAAGCGGACATCACTGTTTTCACAATGGCAGGTGTACAGGTACAAATAACATGTGTTTTCAACACTTGTGACTAAGTTGTGTGTCATGAAGTGCTATTGTTATAAATGTCAGTTTTTACTCAGTGACAATCAATTTAAGGAGATCCACGTACAATGCCGCTTTCAAGGTTGTATTGTAAACCGGGCATGATCCTATTGGGAAATGGCAGCATACCAATCACAGTGTAGGGGATTAAGATAGGAAACATTCCACCAACAAAAAGGGATGTCAATCATTCTCCCTGGATAGTGTCTTTGGCTAACATTTCAAAGAAAAGGAATGTCTCATCTTCTTTACTGTCCGCTTTGTTTACAGTAAACGTTGAACCAGTTAATTGTCCTTAGGCCAAACAAAAAAAGGGCTCTGTTTCTGATTACATGTCATTTAAAAATAGGGTCGGTAGGTCGGAAAACCCTAGTGGAGATGCCATCATTCTAACATACCTCCTGAAATGTTGACGCTAGTTTCAAATCTTTTTGTCAGCAATGACTTTCACATCCACACTTTAATCACAACTAGACCTAAGATTTGAATCAGAACACAAACAAATAATTTTAAGTAAATTAACAAGTGTTTATTGTTTATTCACCAATATCAGGTGTCACCAAATACCCCGACACAAGGCCGGCATTCGGGGAGACTACGAGAGAAGTCTCAGCGTCGCTTCTCGTTGCCGAGTCGTGAGGAGGTCTTTGAGAAGATAGCACCATACAGCGAGACCCCCTCCAAACACTACAGTCATCTCAGACCAAGAAATCTCGTCAACAACTTCATCAAAGAGTTAGTATTGTAACGTGTGAAGTCCTTAGTAATTTTCCGGATGGGCAGAACTCGGTAACGGAATCTTTCCTTGCCTGTCACCTCTGTGGACCCCAATTTGAGGTCTCGCGTTGTACTGTACAGTCCCAGTGGGGTGTCGTGGTCGAGCGGTCTAGGGCGATGGACTCAAGCTTCTGTAATTTACAGAGTGTGGGTTTGAATCCTGGCCTGGTCAGTTGCGACACTCATGTCCTTGAGCAAGGAACTTTATCATAATTGCTTCTCTCCACCCAGGAGAACAAATGGGGAATAGAAATAGTCTCAGTTGTTTAATGCCAAGGAAACCGGATATAAACATTGGCCTAACGAGCCATATGGATTCGGGACAGACTTATCTACTGTTTTTTTAGTGTTTTTTTTTTTACTGCAGTCCCTACCTGATTACAGGGGTTTCATTATGTGGGGTTTCCCTCCCTAACCTAAAAATGGAAAAATGTTTTGATTGTTTTACACTCTATCTTCAGGCCTCTGGATTGAAGGGCCACCAGGCATTCAACTTCACAGTGGATCAGCTAATTTCCTCTTTTTTCCTTTGTTGTTGTACCATAGCCACTGTCCAAATACTCATATCCAAGGCAGTTTCTCTTTTTTTAACTACCAAGGGACTTTGCATATCTGTGATTCGTAAGATTTCACTGGATAATTAGTACTTATAACATGCTTTCAGATTGAGAATTTCTGTTTCAGTTGTTTCTGATCATGTATATATTAACTTGAGACTATTTTCATAAAACCTTTATTTTCACAGGAGAAATCGCTATAATAACCCAGATGGAATAGATTTATTTGATGAAAACTCCGATGAGGAATTCATCAACGACAAATCATCCAGCGATGAGGAAGCGGATGAGGAAGAGAGCTCTGTGTCACAAGAGGGCAGCAGCCAAAACAGTGCTAGCTCCGAGGAGGAGAGAGGGAGACCTGGAGGTAGACTCGGATCAAGACCGGTAACGTGAAGAGTGTCCCTCCGGGCTGGAAGGTATCCAGGATGGTCAATGAAGAAAGTGACGAAGAATTAGCGGCCCCCCTCAGGACCAACAAACGGAGACTTCAACTGGAGCAGTCTTCGAGCTCCGAGGAGGAAAACAACTCGTCACCAGTAAAGAGGAAAAAAAGACGTCATAATGTCTCAATCCAAAGTGATGGGTCATCATCAGAGGGAGAGGAGTTGCCTTCCAACCCCCTTGAAGAAACAATGGTTCCCGAAACTCGCCATAGTGAAGAAGACCAACAGAGTTCCAACCAGGACAAAGTGCCATCCGTAAAATGCTACCAGATAGAGAGTAGTGAGAGCGACAGCTCCTTCATAGCGACAAGTGACTCGAGCGACGACATCATACCGGTCTTCGGTGACTGGGAAAGAGCACGATCAGGCAAGCCAACCCATGAAGAGCTGGTTTGTAATTACCGACAGAGTAAGTCAAAAGCAGCGAGACAGTCTCAACGCAGAAAGAGACAGAGAATCTGTCCGCCATCCAGTGGCAGCAGCAGCTCCGATAACGAAGGAAGTGGGGAAGACGGTTCGGCGTCTGGTGAAAGAATCGGACGACCACCGTCAAAACGGGCCGAGTCATTGAGCAGTAAAAAGAAAGCGTGGAAGTCCCAAACCCTAGGACGTTATCAAGAAGAGAGAGAGAGAAGGCTCTCAGAGAAGAAAGATAAAACCCGCATAAAATAAAAAACAGAACCTGAAACATGAAGCTTTCATCTATCTGTTGACGTCGTAGTGGTATCTTTTCCCGCCTTCCACCTCTAGGACCCTGGTTTGAATCCCGCCGAGGGGCACTAATAGTGGATTGGGTTTTCAGTCCCTACCTGATTGCTTGGGCTTTCTCTGGAATAATTCTCTGGGGTTTTCCACAGCTGAAACTGAAACTTCCTTCCTTGTCTTCTCTCCATGGGGTTCTTGGCTGGTATAGTGATTAAGTTCGCTTTTCTAAGAATCCTAGGCTTCGCAACCAGAAAAAAATAAAATAAAATAATAATATCTCCAAATGAAAAAACATTTTTACTCACAGACACCACTTTTTTTCCCCTTTTGATTTTTATACATTTTATTAGTTTCACATTTTCAAAAAAAGGTTTTCATCAGTAACTGTACACACATTGTTTTTCATATTAAAAATAATACTGGATAGTCTTTGCTGTTCTTATTTTTCAATACTTCTATCTAATATGATAATTAAATACATGGTCACAGTTAAATCTAGTATATATACATGAACATGTACAATTTAAGGGTGGTTTTACTGGTTTAGGCCGTACAAGTTATACCACGATTATCATATATATGTTTTCGGTCTGGTTTCCATAGTGATTTGTGTTATGTCATCACACTTTGCTTTAGCTATTAGGACAATTTTCAGCCCACCTCAGTTTTAAAGGGAATGTCTACAGTGTATGCAAATACCTGATTTAAGTGTTATGATATTCATAAATCCACAAGACTGTTCAGACATTCCGACTGTTCTTGTAAATGCAAAGTTCGAGCCAACTATGCGCCTGGGCGCCTCTTGGACGACTTATTATGAATATGGATGCCAATTAATCTTCATTTGTGAACCACATTTTGTTTTAAAGGAATTGTAAATGAGAAATTTGGACGGGCTTACTTTCCTTTAGTTAATAGCAAATGTGGACACCCGTTTCTGGCTCGGACCTTTACGACAAGGACAAATACTGCAGCTGTTCAGACTTGCAAGGCTTGTGTTGCCGTTAAGAGTCACAGTGAGTGTTTTTGGTGCAAGGCCCTTGTGGCTGCTGACCATAACTAAAAGGGGACAAATACTGCCCGATTTTAAAATAAACAGGTATGATAATCTCCCTACTTACAGACTTAAATCTAATTTTCAGTTTTCAAGGGGCTTTGAAAAATCAGTAAAATTGTTATTAAATAGCCTGAAGAGTCCATAAAAGCCTACAGCATGTAGGTTGGCCAACTTCAGCTGATCAATTGATAATTCAGCTGATCAACTAATACTTCAGCTGATCAACTGATACTTTCAGGTGATAGGGCCTAATACTTCAGCTGATAATTTTTAAAGGGCCAAATATTTATAGCTGCAATAGCTGCAATAGCTGCAATTATTTTAGCTCTAGTTGATCAACTGATACTTCAGCTGATCAACTGATACTTCAGCTGATCAACCAATACTTCAGCTGATCAACCGATACTTCAGCTGATCAACCGATACTTCAGCTGATCAACTGATACTTCAGCTGATCAACCAATACTTCAGCTGATCAACCGATACTTCAGCTGATCAACTAATACTTCAGCTGATCAACTGATACTCTAAGGTGATAATACTTCAGCTGATCAGCTGGTACTTCATCGATCAGCTGATTTCCTTGTTTTTGGTTTCTTGGCCGTGCCATTGAAAAAGTGAAAAAACACAGTACAAAGTCTCGCTGTGTCTGGCACTTTCCTCTTAATTAAACAAACTGCTAGTTGTGTAGCTTCTCTCTAAATGAGGAATGTATTTAATTTACTTCTTTAAATTAAATGATGTATATATATGCAGATCTTTACATATTTTGTTTTTATTCTTACTTAATTCAAAACCCATGTAGATTTAATTAAACTTGTTTAATCTACAAGATAATATACAGTCCTTTTTCGGAATGGAATGGATTACATTTGTATTATTTGCACGGGATAAGATAACATTGGTTTAAAAAAAAGAAATTATTGTTTACAAAATTTCATGATGCTAAGAAAGAACAAAAAAATTATTAACTTGCTTAATAAATATTGGTTGGATTCAATCATAAAACTGATTGTGTTTCGTCAAAAATGGAATTGTGAAATAGCAAAGCATGAACTTAACTTTGCCATACGTCTGGAAAAAAATGTTATAAGTGTTGTTTTGTATCATAAAATGTCTTGCAATGTCGCTTAAAAATACAATAAAATTTATACGGAGTGCAATTACTAGTGCGTCCAAAGAAAAGCGGCAGCTGCTTCTGTTGCCTGCTATTAAAATAAAATTTCCCAAATTAACATTTTCTGCTGTGCCTATTTCTTTGAGGTGTTCCTCTTGGGGGAGTATGGAAGCTCAGTCATGTGAACTCACCGACATACAAAATGAGATTTTCGGGGAAGTGCATTAGCAGTCATGTTTTGACAAGTTAAAGGTGCTACCTCGTTTGTCACTCCCTGAGCCGTGCATCAAATCGTTTACATTTGACCTACTCTAGAGCTTGGTTATGAATGATGGGCTTTGTAACGATTAAACGCACCCAAAATGCACACATGTCCTACGCTGGCTCTGGGTTCAATAATCTAAATATCAAGTAATGAACCACTGATTTCCACTGGGAAACTGATTTGGTGAACTCTTAAAATAATTTGGGGTTGAACAAATTGACTAAAAGAGGATTTGAACCAATGACCTCCAGATAAACGTGCTGGCGCTCTACCAAATGAGCTATCTAGACCTATGTTGGCAGTCTCCCTATTTTGTCAATGTCTTTGTTTGGGGGTGCCAGAAACCATACAACCTTAACCAGCCGTGTAGCCAGGGATCACACCCACGTTTGCGATACAACCTGGGAAGCAGCAGCCACGGGATCACCTTAAGGGATTCAACTTTTTTACTTCAATTATCAAGTAACTGACTGGCACCCCAAACAAAGATATTGAGGTAGACTGCCAACATTAGGGCTAGATAGCTCAGTTGGTAGAGCACCGGCACGTTAATCCGGATGTCGTTGGTTCAAATCTCGCTCGAGTAAATTTCTCTTTGTTCAACCCCAAATTATTCAAGTAATATTTTGCAGGTCTGTAATCACATGGTCTCGGTGCCCTACAAAATGTTCCCTTGAGCATTTCAGACAAAAGAGTTTCTCATGACAAAGAGTGGTAGCAGAATTACTGTGTAAAATTCAAAGGCTCTTTTCAAAGGCATGGCTTGGGCTTGGGCTCAGGCTCTGTCTGCCTGATTCAAGCCCTGTACCGGCAGCGCATGTTTTCAAAATAACCGTTGGAGCCCAAGATGAAGCTGTGCTTTCAAAAAGGGTAAACAATTCTAGAAGATGAGCCCACGTCTCAATCTTTGTAAAAGAAACTTATCGAGTAAGTCACTGCCATCTACTGTCCAACACATACCAAATAACAGGCAAGTGATTTATAAGGATTGTTCCTTGTTTCAGGATATTCTTACAACCTCCTTTTAACCTTCAAAATTTGGTGAAAGAAGTATAACAGTCACCAAAGGGAGCAGTAGCCCACATGGCGTCAAAAAACGGTTGTTTTGTATTTCTGGTGATGCACAGAGTCTGTAAACCTCCTGAATTGTAACATCTGGTAAGCTCTGGGTTAAGGGGGAACACGGGCCCGCAAGCCTTTATTTCAGCAATTTTCACATCGGTCCCATCCTCATCCTTGCAAATAATCATTTCAAATTACCCTTCAGTGTACACATTACACCGATAGACATCAATATGTCTACCATCCCTTCAAGTCACCAAATTAGTGCATTTAAAAAAAAAGATTTTAACATATCTATAAATGGCAGGCAGCTGAATACCTGCACTCGCATAGCACAGCAGCGTATATGTAGTTGGAATTGTTTAGTATCATGCATTGGCATTTTACAACAAAGCCAGCATCTCATTTGGAAACAAACTATCGGGGCGTGTAAGAAAAGGTCAGCCGACTCTCCGTTAATACAACCGAGGTGGTTCTTTTCCCCCATATTGGTTTGATTCCCCCTTACGAAGTGTTTTCAAATGTAATTAAGTACGTCGCCAAGAAGAACGCACGAGTACTATTGTCAAAACAGTCGACTGCAATTTTACATAGTGACTGTTTGTATAGATTGACTGCGCTCAGCATGCACTGATCCCGACCCTATCAACATGAACTGCAATCACACCGACCACACACACCTACCCTTTAGAATCGCATCTTTTTGTTATGTACACTGTAAAATTACTTCAACGTTACGATCTCCTTCACCATTATCAGTTACTCTATAATAATAATAATTCAAAATAAAAAATATTTCCACATTCTCTTATGTTTCAGCCTTAGTTTGTAACTGTAGATTTCTTTTAAGAAAAATGTACAATCCCAAATCAAACTTAAGTTACATTTAAAAATTTAAATACACATTATTATACAGATTATTTAGAAGGAAGTTACAGTACTCAAATTATCTTCTTAGTCTCTTCTTTTTTTGGGGGGGGGGGGACTACAATGATAAACAGACACCTTTAGTAAATAAAATAAAACCATACTAGGACCATGTTTGCATTGTTGTAATCAGCAAAAAATTAAAAATAATAATAATCTAGAAGTGACGTGTTCCAATTAAAGGAGTATAACCTGGCAATTTTTTGTTTAAAACGGTTTGCAGAACTCCATGGGAAAGGACATCTCCAATGTATAATAAAAGGACTGAATCAACAACCTCAAAAAACCTGTCAAGAACTCACACAATCCCAACATTTTTGACATTTCATTACTTTTTTTTCCCTTCATTTTGTGGGAGCGTGTGTTTTGAAAATGTTTTGATCTTTCGTTTTGCCAAGTGAATGCATTTTTCAAACAGTTTTGCTGGCACAGCTTCACAAGGGTGTTTAAATTTGTCTTGTATATGCCTACAATTCCAGGTTGACTCGTAACACTGAGGCAACAAATCAGAAAAATTAGGTCCGGCTTAAAATGACCTCCAGCCGAGGCCCCCCTACTAAAATGGCATCATTTGCATAAGGTCTTTACACTAACCACTAACATCACAAATAGAGCGTATTTTGATTATCAATGCCGAAATGCAACTGTCATCAGACGGTGTTCACAATAATTTTATCCAGCATCAGAACTGGCGTGATTTCTTTAAAGAGACTCGCTTAAAAAAACTTGATATTTTATCTTTCAAAAATATTTTTGTAAAAAATCTGTTTTTGTCCATGTGGGACGTTTCGGCTTACAAAGTCTCCTGAACAATCTCCACAACACATGATAAGATGAATCCTTCAAAAGTATTATTTTTTCTTTTTTCTTTAAGCATCACAAACTGTACAGCCCTCTTTGTGTAAAATAGAAAATATTTGTTATGATTGTTTGTTTTTTTTAGTTTTTTTTTTTATATTTTCTTTCTCGACAATAAATTGTTACTAGACAAAGTGCTCACTTCTACTTTCCACTTACCGGTACTTGTTCATGGCACTCCAGTTTGACGACGATCAATTAGATAGTCCTTCCGATTTTTAAACCCATTACTGTACAAAAATCGTAAAAATTTCATGCGTGTATATATGTACGAACTAGCACATTTTTTCGACAACATCGATTACAAATATTTTGTTCAAACTATAATCAGAGCCACCATCTCATTAAGTTGTCATAGCTACCGTATGGAAGTACTTCACTGTTTATTTGGTTTTTGGTGTTTATCATTTTTAAAAAAAATCTAAGAATACAAAAACAATACTTTAAAAATCGATTTTTAACTGATCTGTGAGCCAATCAAACCGATGGGTTCTTACGCATAGACCCAGCGAGACGCAAAAGTTTATAAAAACAGACAAAAAACTGACGGATGGTTTAGTTCCCAGTCCACCTCCAGCTTCAAGCACCCTGATCAAAGTATCAGAACTTGGCATGACTCGGAAAGATTGTTTCGAATCGGCTAATTAATGAACAGAAACACAAGTTATCTCTTTCACTTTTGTTCTTCAGTATCACTAGATAATCATTACACTACATTTGACTATTGATTATTTTTTTGTCCGATATGTGGGAGAAGTTAATATACAAGAATTTCTTCACTACTCAGAAGGAGTTTTATTTGTATTTAACTGTACACCACGGTTCTTATAAAGTGCCCTAGCCCGGAGAAATTGGAGGGCCAAACTGTCAATGAGCACTGCCGATAGTCACCTCCCCAGAATCTGCCCTGTCGTCCACCCCTAGACCAAACAAAATCCTTCATCACTCCCCTCTGAAAAAGAAAACAAAAAAACGGTTTCTCCACAAGTCATCCACTCTAGACACCATTCCCAATCCTCGTTCTCTGTGCACTGCCCCGAGTCGGGGTCGTCACTCATTTAGCACCGCCTGTTCCGCTGCTAGTTGGTTCTGGTCCTCGTCCGTGGTTTGTTCGGCGGGCTCCGCTGGAGGCGGAGGGCTCGGGGGAGACGCTCTGGGTCTGACGGGGGTTTTCCACTCTCCGGTGTGAAGTCTGTTCATCAGAATAACTGCATTGGTTACAGCCTGCATTAAGAAAAAACACAAGTATGGTGGTTAACAGGGAATTAATAGTAAAACTGAAATAAGAAAAAAAAACAATTATGAAGAAAGTTACTTTTAAACCCAGACATTTGAGTTGAGCTCATTTAATTCTGAGTAAAGGCATGGAACAACCTTACACATAATGTGAACATGGCCAGTAACATACATACTTTCCAAAGCCTGTACGGGGGGGGGGGGGGGGGCAAGGCTCTGCCTAATCTGGTTAAAATTGTATTTATTTTTTTTTGCTTATTTTATTGTTTATAATTGCATGGGCCCTTTTTAACCTGGATTTCTAGGTGTATTTTATCTTTTAAAACCTTTTACTCTTTAGCCCTCCTACTGTCAGTGACTCTTGGCAACATTTTCCAGTGAGTTGACCAACCATTTGAAACCATTCGACTGCCAAGGTTGTGTACGGTGGCACAACTGTGCACGGAACTAACTGTGTACTGTGTACATGCATTCCCTCATGGTATCATATTGCAGGCTGGCATAGTTTATCTATCATTCAAAACCACAGTGAATGGTATTGAATGGTCAGACAGCAAGAGGGTTAATATATTTATAAATGGATATATTAAATTTTTAATTGTTTTGTGTCCTTTTTTATAAACTGTATGTTATTTTTTGTTTGTTTTATTGTTCTCTGTAACTATGGTTTTGTTTACACGTGACCCCTGAGCCCCCAGGGAGAACAGTTCTTTGATAACTGATGGAGCTACCCTGATTAAACAAGACGAAATAAATAACTAAATAAATAACTAAATAAATGTCAATTAGTCATGTTCATCTCATTCGGATAGTCTGTAAATATTAATAATAAAAAACACAAACATTTATGTAGTGCATACAACAAACAGGGTGCTTTACAGGAAGTGAGAAATAAACAAAACAGAAACAGAAACAAACAACTGAGGATTGTTCTTGGAACAAAATTACATCCTGCAAATATACAAAGTCATGGCTTGAAAACAGAGTCCAGTAATTTTAAGCACTGGGCCACTTACTCAAATAAAGGCAGTGGATACATTTGGTAATTACTCAAGAAATACATTACCATATAAACTTACTTGGTAAGGAGCACCCGAGAGCTGTTGATAGTATCAAACATTGTCAGAACCGACACCCTCTGAAGTAATGCAGTTTTTGAGAAAGAGGTTACTTCTCACTAAAATATTTGAGTCTGAGAAAGGCTCTCAGGCCTGAAGCCTTTATCAGGCATTTGAAAGCACACAATTCTGTGCAACAATGGTGTTCTTCCTTTCATTATTTTCTTCCAACTTCGAAGACCAATTGAGCCAACATTTTTCACAGGTTTGTTATTTTATGCATAATGTTGGGATACACCAAGTGAGGATACTAGTCTTTGGCAATTACGGAAAGTATATCCTGCCTTTAAAGGTATTGTACACTTTTGGTAACAGCTCAAAATCAGTGTCCACATTTTGTGTGATTAAACATATGCCTGAACAAACAAACCTGTGAAAGTTTGAGCTCAATTGGTCATCGAGGTCACGAGAAAATAGTGAAAAGAGATCTTATGTGTTTTCTGTTTTTTCAAACTATCGCGCGCGATAATTACTATTCTTTTACTCGTTTCTCAGAAACCATAGCATTTTAGGCAGAAATATTTTAAGGAACCCTTTCTACCATTACTTACTTTAAATCATGTAAGTTACGTGTGAATCTGTGAACATTGTGTTTTTCGATCTTACCAATAGTGTACAGGGCCTTTAACAGAAACAGCCCTGCAGTCTAATGTTTTAGTGAAACACATAATTTTACAAATTTACAAATGGAATAGGCTTAAACTGCACATGGAAAAGACTTTTCAGGTTATTTCATCACAAGTTTTTCAGGCTTTTCCAAGGGCCAAACAACCGGAAAACAGACTAGAGTAGGACGAATATCACGCCGGCCTCACCTTGAGCTTTCTCTTGGCATTGAACTGCTTGATGTTCTCAGTGAGATTCTGCAGAGGCGCTTTACTGGCCGTTCCTCTGACCCACGGATGATCTAAGGCTTGGGCAGCCGTTAGCCGCTTTGATGTATCCAGAACCAACAAACTTCGGATAAAATACTGCAATTAGACAAGATAAAAAATATTAATAATAATAACATAGTCTTGTATAACGCAATTATTATTACTTTTGGTTTACATACAAATAAAAACGTGAACATTTTTTACAGAATTGCAACCGATAGGTTGAGTTGCACTTTACAGTGATACATAAACAAGGGTTAATGAAAGAAAGAAATGAACAAATTTGAAAATTAGAAACACAAAATCAAGCAAAACTCAACAATTAGACAACAAACAAGAAAAGAAAACAATAAGGTATTCCAGGTGCTTGATTTTGCCTCAGGAACTTTTTAAACTTTTGTAATTTTATAATGAGACCAATTAATGTGGCACCTTATAAGGGTTTAACATAATGTGGCGCACTCAGCAGCCACTGACAGAAACATCAGGGCAAACCCCTTCTCTTACAGTTACCGATAAGTGTAACTGAGTTCTTTTACGTAAATTACAGTAGACATATATAGTCACAAAATTACTTTGTATGGTTGTTGATAACAGTAAAACCAACAAATGATACAATATGGTTCACTCATTCAGTGATGAAAAAGTTGGACTGTGGACAAAATGTGTTTTTTTTAATAATTTGCATCGGGATAAAGAATAACTTTTGGGGTTTTTACTCTACAGCGATGTGCGGTGGCTGGCATTGTGTACTCTACTTCCTGAGTCCTGTGGAGAAAGGGAACTTACTCCAGTGGGATTCGAACCCCAGACCCCCACATTCTAGAGAAGTTATCCCAACCACTAAGTGTGCCTAGTGACGAGAGGCCAGTCTGCAGGACCCAGGAAGCACCAAGTGTGGTGCTTTATTACTTATCGGTGTAGGGTGGAACCCCAAAAATAAGTAAATAAATAAAATATAAGTTAAATTTTTTAACTTAAAAAAAAAAATATATATACAAATAAAAATATAAGAAACACAACAAAATGTGCTTTGTTCAAAAGAATTAACTCATATGACAGGAAATAAACTCCCTTATTTCAATCAAATTCTAATGCTGAATTAAAATGCACAAAAAATAAGTTAGCAGAAAGTGAAAGGACCCGACCCAAGCCCGAGGATCACCAAGACCAGTCTGATTTTTGCAATAGGACAGATGTAGCACCAAAATGAAACCTGTATGAGCTCTTCTTAATGACAAGCACTCAAAAAGCTGACAAACTTGACAATCTAAAAATGATGAGGGTCAACGAATTGAATCGTACCAAGTACATCTAACAAACACCGACGGTGTGCCAATAAAAATGGTGAGTTATTATAAGCACTTTATTAAAAACTGCACCCGGGGAGAAACTCATACACGCCTCGATTGTCATAAAGAGCCAATCCGAAGTGCGAATCAATCTTAACTGCTAAGCAAAAGTGTGATGCCACGATGCAAATCGCTATGGCGATACCGACAACTCATCTTAAAAGACGAATCTTAATGCTTTGTGAAATCGAGCTCTGGAATAATAAATAGGGTTTTAAGATAGATCAAGAGAGAGGCGGGGGGGGGGTGAGAGTGTTCAGAATCAAAACAAAATGTACAGGCAGTGATTATTAGCGTGCGATTGTTCTATCTATCAGACAGGATGTGTAGGTTCTTCACAGTCAATCAAATCATCCCATGGGTTGTTACCTGCTATTGGATTAGAGAGAGAGAGAGAGATGCTGAATATTCGGCCGTGGCTATTTTTTATAAGCAGTAAACGCCCCCCGAGGCCTCGTTAGTTCTTACAGCTTCGGCTAAGGCATTATTTATCATCGACGTGTGGAATATCGCACGTCTCATCACCAAAGTGCACTGGTAATGGCTGGCCATGCACACACTGCGTCTTGTGGGATATAGTCCACAAAACCTTTTTTTCTAACGGTGTCGAAGTATGAATTACAATTTAATGGGGGGATGAACTTATAGAAAATTTATACTGGAGCTGGAACAAAGAATAGGTATGGAGAATGGGGGATACCACAAGGTCCGTAAGGAAGTAAAGCTTGTATACAAGTATGGGCCCCTGAGCATGAAGCAATGCGCATTGAGCACGGAATTTTTGTTTAAAGTATTATTTGTAAGACACTAAAGTAGGTAAAGGTAGGGTCATAAAATGGTAAATACTCAAAAAATTTATGACCATCAAAACTAACTTGGTGAGAAGCACTGCAGCTGTTGATAGTATAAACTATTTTGAGAAAGGCTTCCCTTTGAAGTAATATTGTTTGGACAAATTTTCACCCAACAACAATTTTAATCTGAGAAACTATTCAAGCATGAATCATTTTTCAGAGTTCTGAGGGTTGGTGCCCCTTCGCGATAGCTGCGGCCAGAGATGCGGCTGGTACCCGCTATCACCTCGCTAAACGTGGATGGGTTCGACGTTCTTGTGGAAACACTGCGACAATTTGTTTTTGTTTTCTCAACAAGTAAACACTGTATTCTGCTAAAACTTCATAACTCTTCATTCTCTCTTCATAACTGTACCTATAAATCAGTATTAACTTGACAAAAACCAATCTATAACCCTACTTGTACCTTTAAAGGGCCCTGGAAGAACTGATAACAGGAGCCCAATTTAATAGAGCTGCTTTAAGGACACTGGACACCTTTGGTAATTGTCAAAGACCAGTCTTCTCACTTGGTGTATCTCAACATTATGCACAAAATAACAAACCTGTGAAAATTTGAACTCAATTGGTCGTCGAAGTTGCGAGATAATAATGGAAGAAAAAACACCCTTGTCACATGAAGTTGTGTGCTTTCAGATGCTTGATTTCGAGACCTCACGCGTGAGGTCACAAAATCAATTCAAATATTTTACTGAGAAATTACTTCTTTCTCAAAAACTACGTTACTTCAGAGGGAGCCTTTTTTCACAATGTTTTATACTATCAACAGCTCCATTGCTCGTTACCAAGTAAGTTTTTATGCTAACAATTATTTTGAGTAATTACCAATAGTGTCCAGTGCCTTTAAGAGGAATAAACTGCTTAACAATTTTCTGCTAAGCAAAAACAAGCAGGATAATACCAATCACAGATAGTACATTTGACACGGTATTTTGGCTGGTAGCCTTATTCTGGTAAGCATAATTTTATTGTGCTTAGCTACTTTTTTGAGTGCTTTTTTGAAAGCACTATTAGGTTTTGTGTGCTTTCTGCCTCTCTCTCTCTCTTTTCAATTCTTTCCATCTGACTTCTTCTGTTACACCATTATACCTGTTAGTGTGCCTTGTGTTGTCATTTAGCCTTCGAGAAAGACTCTGCTAGAAGTCGAAGCGTCAGGCCATTCACTATTTTGTTACACATTCATACCATAGATCCCTTTTCAATGGTAAACAGTTTGCAAAGGCCAATTCAATTTTTCTCATTTTAAAAAACTGGATGACAATCATCCATTGAGACACTATCCCGACACATGATTATCATAAAAGATCAGAGATGCGGATTTCCTACATGTAGGTTGTTTGAAACACAATGCTTGTATCATCCGCTCTACTATCCGGTCTATCAAGTGTCCCCCCACCCCCCCCCCCTCCCTCCCTCCCCCAAGAGACGCAATCTGATCCCACAAGCCATAAATGGGTTATAGAGTCTGCAACTGGCGTCAATTCAATTTCTTCCGGAAGCGGACGGGGCATAACAAAAGGAGGACAGTCAGCTGCGTCCGCGACGACATTTCACTCCGAAGGAGTCTATCTTTAGCCTGTGCCGGACGGAGTTCCACAATTGAGATTGATATTATATACGATTAAAAGTCAAGATTTGTCCTAATTTCAATTCGAATACTAAAACAGGTGTGTAACAGTAGCTTTTTTCTTTCTTTTTGCAGTCATCATCCTTCATGAGTTGTGGCTGCACAACAAGTGTGTATTTTTTTTGGGGGGGGGGGAACGAGGGCGTTTATTTAAACCATCTAGTTTTCAAGAAGCGCATAATTTTAATTTAAACATTTCTTTAGGATAAAAACAAAAAAGATACACAATATCAGAGGAGGAAATTGCAGAATTGTAAGCCTCTAAATTTTCAAGTAGATTAACTTGTTTTTAATCACGATCACGTGCAATATGCTATTGCTGTTTACCAAACGCGCACGAGTATTCACACGCAGGTTAAAGGCACTGGACACTATTGGTAATTACTCAAAATAATTGTTAGCATAAAAACTTACTTGGTAACTAGCAATGGAGAGCTGTTGATAGTATAAAACATTGTGAAATAACGTAGTTTTTGAGAAAAAAGTAATTACTCAGCAAAATATTTGAATTGATTTTGAGACCTCACGCGTGAGGTCTCGAAATCGAAATCAAGCATCTGAAAGCACACAACTTCGTGTGACAACATGGACAAGGGACGGTTTTTTCTTCCATTATTATCTCGCAACTTCGACGACCAATTGAGTTCAAATTTTCACAGGTTTGTTATTTTGTGCATATACTGAGATACACCACGTAAGAAGACTCGTCTTTGACAATTACCAAAGGTGTCCAGTGTCTTTAAAGCGTCAGAACATAACAACTTTTGGGGGCTCGAATTCTATCTTTCACTTTGTCACAGTCACTTCTGTGATGAAGGCGTACACAATTTTTTGTTATCATTGGAGTCTGAGTATAATGCATGTGAACAGTAGACTTTCACATGTGTAATTCATTTCGCCGCATTCACCGTCAAATGCATAATATGCAGTGTTGTAAATGCGCCCAGGCTTTTATCCATCAAAATGAACTATATCGGTCTAGTCAATGACAATCATTTTTAATTTCCCCCTTTCACAGTTGCCTTGCTAAATGTTAACGCTAATGATAATGACATAATAGTGGCTCTCATCAACACCACGCTAATTGGTAGCCCAAAATTCTAATTTTCTTTCACCACAATGATACTGTAAAAAATTGTAATGCCTTAGCATTACGCGCCAGGCTTTTTCGAAGCAACCGTTGAATGTCGCAGGGGTGTACACACAAACATCACTGCTGTACGTATGGAAGCTTGTAGGACATGTAAAGTCAATCCGCGTTTTCCCGAGCTCAATGATGCCGAAGGTAAAGTACGAGGTAAAGTAAAACAAACGTAACCCGTTTTTTCTGTGTTTTTTATGGGTTGCCTAAGGAACTAGTTTGTCAACTTCCAATACCTCTGGACTGCCCACACTGTTATATTTGCGTATTTACAAACTAAAATGTTGCCCTCCGACATCTATACTCCTTGTTTTACCGAAGTGTAGACACACTTTTTACCGCCCGAGTTTGCTGAATTCTGTTTTAGTTATCAAGACTCTTGCACAAAATTGCTAGAAACTTGGTTCACATTTTAAAATATACCCAAGGCTTATTATAGGCCTATACTGTATACGAAAACAATGTTTTGACCTTTTCGTTAATATTGTCATATAATAATTACAGCTTATTTTAATTCGGCAAGTGATAAGCCCTCTGATGGGAACAATAAGTGCCTCTCGTTAACGGTTATCGGTCAATTTTATGGCGGTTATTTTTAGAGCAATACACAATATACTTTAGTGAAGGCTTTTACGTGCCATCAATTGCTCATACTGATTAAATGCTAAGGCATTACAATTTTTTACAGTATCATTGTGGTGAAAGAAAATTAGAATTTTGGGCTACCAATTAGCGTGGTGTTGATGAGAGCCACTATTATGTCATTATCATTAGCGTTTAACATTTAGCAAGGCAACTGTGAAAGGGGGAAATTAAAAATGATTGTCATTGACTAGACCGATATAGTTCATTTTGATGGATAGTTTTATTTCTGGTAAGCGATTTCTCCTACTGCGTGTAACAGTGTACCGCTTTGGGCGGCTGGGCGGTTCAGTGGCTAATGGGTTTAAGTATAATAATTCATGACACACAGTGTAATATGTACACTGGAAAATGGCTGGATACTATGTATATTAATTTATCTGTCATATGTCCTATTTTAAGGCCTTTCACGGTTAGAAATATCATGAGAAATTCACTCTCCTAAACACAAAGAATCGTTCATGCACTTTGTGTTTGAAGCACGACAAATGCAAAATAGGGTCCTTGGACTCGGGTGCCAGCATGGAATCGCCATAACATGTGCTGATTACCAATCATCTTGTGCGCATGCGTGGTAACTCTAGCTTAACCATGGTCCGTGGTAGTTGATGAAGTCACGTAAAGACGTTTTTCACAAACATGCACATCACATGCTAAGGTTCATGACCTCGAGTGTTTGAAAATAAACCCCCCTACCCCCCCAGCTCAAAAAAAAAAAATTTGCAGGATTTATGAAAATAATCCAGGTCTCCCAAGACCCCAATCATCATCATCATCAGACTATTACCTTTGCACTGTCGGAAATGCTGTCCCACCATGGCGTCATGAACTCATAGTTCGCCTTCAGGATTTTCTTGTACACGTACTTGTCGCCCTTCTCGTCGTAGAACGGCTCAAAGCCGCACAAGAGAATGTAGGTGATGACTCCGACGCTCCACATGTCGACGGCCGGACTGTACGGTCGTCCGTAGAGCACCTCAGGAGCTGTTGGGCAAAATTAATTTTAATATAAGATGCTCAAATGTAAACATTCCTGTTAACGGTGAGGATCGGAGGAGAAAGTTGGGGGGTGGGGATTGGGGTTTTTGGGGTGAGTGTTTAACAAACACCTTGCAGCTCCACATGTCGACGGCCGGACTGTACGGTCGTCCGTAGAGCACCTCGGGAGCTGTTGGGCAAATTAATTTTAATAAATCTCAAATGTAAACATTCCTGTTAGGGTGAGGATCGGAGAGAAAGTTGGGGGTGGATTGGGTTTTTGGTGAGGTTTAACAAACACCTTGCAGCTCCACATGTCGACGGCGGACTGTACGGTCGTCGTAGAGCACCTCGGGAGCTGTTGGCAATAATTTTATATAAGAATTCTCAAATGTAAACTCTGTTAAGGGTGAGGATCGGAGGAAAGTTGGGGGGTGGGGATTGGTTTTTGGGTGAGTGTTTAACAAACACCTTGCAGCTCCACATGTCGACAGCCGGACTGTACGGCCGTCCGTAGAGCACCTCGGGAGCTGGTGGGCAATTTAATTTCAATATAAGATGCTCAAATGTAAACATTTTTGTAAAACAATGAGGATCAGAGGATCAGTGAGGGGTGGCGTCGACATTGGAGTTTTTCGGTGAGTGTTTAAAGGGACGCGTTGCCATGGATTGGGCGCTTCGGGCTATAAAAAGCATTTGAAAGCCTTCGTTATGAATTGAATATGGTTGGAGAGACGTTTTTAAAAGTAGAATATAATGATCCACACAAACTTGCCTAAAAATGGTGTGGTTTTGCTTTTACTTCGTGAGCTAACATGGTCCACCACTTTGTAGAACCAAAGTGTTGACTCCACAAAATGGCAGACCGTGTTAGTTCACAAAATAAAAGGAGAACCACGCAATTATGAGGCATATTTGTGTGGATCATTAATTCTACTTTTAAAACATCTTTCCAAACCACATTCATTTCATAACAAACACTTTCAAACGCTTTCTATAGCCCAAAAGCACCCAATCCAAGGCAACGTGTCCGTCCCTTTAACAAACACCTTGCAGCAGCGGAACTACGCTGCATGAACCACACCGTTATTTGATTTTTGACTGTTGTGCAAAAGACAACGAATTAAGATATGAGGCGACACCTGCAGCAACAAATTTATTACAGATGGAGATACGGAGGGGTGGGCTAGCATGTCAAACAGAATTATGCGCGCACTTTGTAAGTAAGACTCGTCCAATTAAAGTACATGATGAAAACAAACTCCCTCAAAAAGGTATGTTCACGCAAAGATAAGTCAAGGAAATGTAAACAAATCACTTTGAGCGAAAGGGAAAAAAACTAGAGTAAAAATCATAGCACATGTGTACAAATGAAATAATAATAGTAATATTAAGACAGTATTTATATAGCACCAAATATCATGTAAAAAAACAGCTCCACGGTGCTTTACACAAATTAATGAGGAAAGAGTTCCAATACACAGTACCATTAAAAAACCACTACGGGAACAATGTATCAAAATAATAGGTTTTTGAAATAAGCTCGACTCGATTACACAAAAGCACAAAGAACCCATCTTTAAATAGATGAGTTGTCAGTATCACCATAGTGATTTGTATCGTGACATCACACTTTGCTCAGCAATTAAGATTAATACACACCTGAAGATCAATCTTGGCTCTTTGTGAAATCGAGCCGAAGGCAGGAATAGATTTCTTCTTTTTTTTTTGAGGGGGGGGAATTTAACACTTACCGCAATATCCCGGTGTACCGCACACTGTCTGCATTTGTACGTCTTGACTGAGCATTTTGGACAGGCCGAAATCGGCCAACTTGAGGGGTGCGTCTTCCGAGTTATCGGCATACAACAAGTTCTCCGGCTTTAAATCTCTGTGGACTATTCCATTCTCATGGAGGTACTGTAATGGAAACAACAAAAAAGGTTACAATTTTTTTATGGGCAGGGTCATATTCGAAAAGGGTAAACCTTCAAATGTTCATTGTGGAAATTTAAAACACTGGGTGGTTTGATGCAGAAACCTTAAAACATAATATTTTGGTTTAAAGGTATTGTACACTTTTGGTAACAGCTCAAAATCAGTGTCCACATTTTGTTTGATTCAACATATGCATGAACAAACAAACCTGTGAAAGTTTGAGCTCAATTGGTCATCGAGGTCACGAGAAAATAGTGAAAAGAGATCTTATGTGTTTTCTGTTTTTTCAAATTATCGCGCGCGATAATTACTATTGTTTTACTCGTTTCTCAGAAACGATAGCATTTTAGGCAGAAATATTTTAAGGAACCCTTTCTACCATTACTTACTTTAAATCATGTAAGTTATGTGTGAATCTGTGAACAATGTGTTTTTCGATCTTACCAATAGTGTACAGGGCCTTTAACCAACATACACCAATGTGTAGTTAGCACTGTATGCTCAGTAATCAGTGCTTAGGAGGTTATTGACCCAATTCACATGACGACATATTAATAATAACAATATTACTAAATCTTATATAGCGCTTTATCACACCCGATGGTCGTCTCAAAGCGCTCAGTAGTTTTTCCTGCAAGGTATGTGGAGCTACGTTTTGAAGTATGAGACCATTTCCTTAACATAGCACCATATAATGGTTTACACGGTGCTGTGGCGCATTTTGCAGCCAATCAAACTAGGAACACTTGGGCGCACCCCTGCTCTTTACGATAAGTGCACTGGGTTTTTTTTTTTATTTTTACGTGCATTACAACAACATTACACAGCACACGGGACCTACGGAATGCAGAATTGTCCAATACAGTTGTTTCTATTCACACACAAAGCCGTAGGTTGTCAGGTTAAGCTACTGATGTTGCTTTTTTCCCCTTCGATCCCAACTAACATGTATGAGTGATTAAAGGCAGGAAAGGGAGACCTTTGACAGTTACTCCAAAAATCAATGACAATAAAAAAAAACTGGTAAGAAGCACTGCGGCTGTTCATAATGCACAACATGCAGGGTTCTGCCCCAGGATTTCTTTAGCGGCGGAAAAATGTTTTCCTGGAAACCATTGCGAGATGGATCAGTTACACGATAGATCATAAAATAATATTCAAACCAAAGAAGTGTTCAAAATTAGTGGCTTTGGATACCATTTTTCGCATAGGCAAATACCAAATTTGTACATTTCGTAAAAAAAAAACAAGAAGAAGTAAATAGCAAGTTTAATTTGAAAATTTGAAAAAATGTGTGGTGGTCAGAATTAAACAGGGACACTTTTGCCAGTGGTGGTTGGGGAATCCTGAGTACAGGGCGGGTTTTCCGGCACCGACCACTGTGGGCAGTACCCTGAACTCGTTAAGAAACCATTCCCTTCTCTAAGGAATGTGGTTTCAGAAAAAGAGATTCGCAAAAAAAAAGTCAATCTGAGCATGGAGGTAGAGTTAGATACCTCCATGATCTGAGAAACATTTCATTGCATAAAACTTTTCTCAGATTGTGTATTCCAATCACGGATTATTCTTCCTGCGTGGACATGACCACTCCAGATTTTTCGAGGATATCTCAAAAACCCTTCCACCTTTTGAAATGAAATTTCCACAGGTTAGTTTTATTGTGTATAATCTACATTTATACAGGATTAAAACAATTGAACGGTTCCAAAAAACCAACGGTATCCATTGCCCTTAAAAAAAATTGCCGAACAGCAAAAAAAAAAAAAAAAAGCACGCCTATAACTTTCACATCGTTAGCCATGCACGCTTATTCGAGTTAAACGAGCCGCTCAATATTTCATGTGGATACGTCTCATAAATATCTCATTTTCAATGTATGAAGACGAGAAATAAAAATAACATATCCAGGACATACATCTCCTAGGGAGCTCAAATTTCCCCGATTCACCTTGTTATTTTGGAAAAGGGTGCGAAAAATTCTTTTCCCTCTGCGGGTCAGTCGTAGGGCATGGTACGTAGGGCTCTTGAGTGGACCCAACCCCCCCCCCCCCCAGTGTAAACGCAGCTGCCTTCAGGTTGTAAATCTCCACAGTCGTCAATTGCTGTGAGCTCCATCATTAGTATACAGAGTTGTAGCTCCGTGTGGTTGTAACACGATGAATTATGGAGTCGCGAGTTGTTTGTCTTTGTCGTTAACCACCGTAATTGCAGATTTTTTTTTTATACAAACCTGCAGGCTGCAATCTAATGGGGCCTGTTTCTTGTTGTAATTTCACAAATTTAAGATCAACCTGTTTTGGTTTTTTTTTTGTTCAAAAAGTTCAAAAGTTTGACCAAATTTGACCTTAATAAGAAACGCATTCAGTTCAAAACTCTTCTATATGTTTTTAAATGTTTAAATGGCATTGCTCCACCTTCTTCTTCTGATAAAACTCGGCTTAACACTCACGAGTCCAGACTAACTTATGGCAAACACACCTTCTCACACTCTGCTGCTGAACTTTGGAACAGTCTCCCAATTAATGTCCGTAATTCTTCTTGTATTGTTACATTTAAGAAAAAACTTAAAACTTCTCTCTTTCCTAAATTGTAGATTTATGATTTGCACTAGCTTATTTTAATTCATCCATTTCTTTGTTATGCGCTTTGATCATGTTTTGGAAAAGCGCAGTATAAATACCTTTTGTTATTTATTATTAATAATAATAATAAGGATACCCTTTGGTTTTTGGATTGTTTTAATCCTATATAAATGTAGATATATACAATAAAACTAACCTGTGAACATTTCAAATGGTGGCTAGAGAAAAATCCGTAACTGGAGTACAAAAATCTAGAGCGTTATCTCCAGGCAGGAAGAATAATCCATAATTGGAAGAAAAAAAACAATCAGAGAAACGTTTTTTCAGATTGAAATTTTTGGAATCCCCTTCTCTCTGAAACCACATTCCTTAAGAAGGAAATCGTTTCTCAAAGTGTTACACATTATCAACAGCTGCAGTGCTTCTTACCAAGTAAGTTTTTAATGGTCAATATTTTTGGGGGAGTAATTTACGAAAGGTTAAACCCTCCCTTTAAAGGAACATTACAGAATTGGTAATTGTAAAATGTACTTTTGATCACAGATTTACATAAAACTTACACGGTCTAATGATGATGATAGTAGAAAACATCCCTTGAAATATTTCTGTCTGAAATGCCATATTTGATGAGAAATTAATAAACTAAATTTCCGATTGGAGTTTATCGCTCAGTGAGCGTTTTATTCGTTTGTTGAACCTATATGATTTCATGCAAATGTGTAATCGGTTTTTCACTATTTTCGTGACCCAGATGGCCGATCGATCTCAAACTTCTACAGGTTTGTCAGTTTATGTATATGGTGGATTACATAAAGTGCTTCCACTGCCAGCAACTATTTTGTTAGCAAAAACCAATTCTGTAATGTTTCTCAAAATGTTACACATTATCAACAGCTGCAGTGCTTCTTACCAAGTAAGTTTTTTATGGTCAATATTTTGGGGGGAGTAATTACGAAAGGTTAAACCCTCCCTTTAAGTAAGTGTGAAACATCAAACTGGTTTTCCAAGGGCAGTCTTTCTCCAGTACCCAGTGACATACCTGAACAGCACTACATAGCTGTCTGACCACATTCGCCGCATCTTTCTCACTGAAGTATCCCTGGGCGACGATTCGATCAAACAACTCGCCTCCTGTCACCAGTTCTAGTACCAAAAATAAATTGTCCTGCGTCTCAAAGATTTCCTTTAGTTTGATCTGGTGAAACAAAAACAAGAAGGGTGGAAAAAGAGTTTTGAATACGTAAAAAATGAAGCGCATTCTAGAGGTCGTTCAGACACAGTAAAAGTCGGTTTTAAGGCAGTTTTAACTCATTCGGGCTTAACTTTGTGTGTCTCTAACGCTCTTAAAACTTAACCAAATCAGGTTGAACTCGGTCGGCGAGGGCGGTTTAACGCTAAACCACTTCGGGTTTATCTTTTAGCACAGTGTGTGGATAGAATAAAGTTAACCACATCCGCTTTAAGTCCTCAACCGGTGACCGGTGACTCAAGATGTGTTGCGTAACATGCCATAAATTGTGAAAGCTTGCGTCTATTGTACACGCTTGTTTATGTGAACGCAGGGTTTTACGTAAATGTAGCGGATGTTGTTGTGTTTGATAAACCGTATCGGGTTATCTTAGAGCTGTCTGAACGCAAGGTAGTTTTCTTTTTATGACCACCCCCGCTGCTCGTAAAGTTAAACCGGTTCGGGTCTAACTTTAGCATGCTCTCTGAACATGGCCCTGTCCTTAAAGGCCATGTCACACCGGCAATTTACAGGCGACCATTCCAGACAATCTCTACGAAGACAAAACATTCACAGTCGATGTCTAAATAGGGGTGTGGGGACATTAAGACACTAAAACAAAAAATTGTATGTTGTGCTACCCCGGT
This sequence comes from Pycnopodia helianthoides, assembly GCA_032158295.1. Classification (NCBI taxonomy): domain Eukaryota; kingdom Metazoa; phylum Echinodermata; class Asteroidea; order Forcipulatida; family Asteriidae; genus Pycnopodia; species Pycnopodia helianthoides. Next base: position 19,517,739 of record CM063247.1, on the reverse strand, counting down.
CTTTCCTTTTGCATGCAGTGCAGTTGGTCGCCTCCAAGTTGCCTGTAAAAAGTGCCCTGTGTGACAAGGCCCTAAAAAGTCTCTCAAGAAACTGCACAGTTAAAGATCAGACCTATATCATTGCTGTGTCTCCCTCCAAAGACAGTCTCATCTTCTTTGTTACAGGTTATTGTATTCATTCTAGTTGGTAAAACCTACAAGAAGGTCAGATATAGTAAAGCAGCCTTGTTAATAAAGCCTCTGCCTATGATTTGGCCTGAGACTGCAAGCCATTTTTAATTGCGACAATTCTAAACAAGAATCTGGCATACAATTAAGGCTACCAACATTCAACAACAATATGCAGTAAGAGTCGACCCACTGTGCGTTAATTAAAATCTCTGAGACTCATCTCCGAACTTATGTAAATAAATGCCATAATTATTGTCACTCTGTGCGGCAATAGCAATTAGGGATTTCAAAACCATGGATTACCCGACTGGCATAAATGCACGCTCCGGTGGCATTAGCTCGTACAATATGTACATTGCATCAAGCGTTCACCCGACGACTGCTTGTACAAGAATTCAATTTGTTCCCTCTCTGCTTCAAGCTCAACAGCCCATGTGTCAGCCATCCGTGTGTGCATTTGTTTAGCGCTCCATGCATGGCATTATGATGGCGGGGGGGGGGGGGGGGGGGCACACAGTGTCTACATAAACCCAAGCGAAAGCTTTTCTTTTGACGGACTCAATCGTAGCATTCGTCTGTTGACTTTCAATTTTCCGTTGCGGTATTCTCGGATTACGGGGATGAAAGCTTTGATACATGTTCAAGAGACTGATTTATTTATCTAATTTTTTTTTTTTTTCCCTCAACCTTAATCTTCATGTACATTGAGCACCGACGCAAAAAAAAGGCAATGCAGAAATGACTTATTTTTTAACACTGTTTTCTTAGTATTAAGTTTTGATTTATTTGAAAAATTTTCGAAAAGAAAAAAACCACAAACGAGAATGCTATTTATTTTATAAGTCTATGAATATATATACTTGCACCTTTGAGGTTTATTTTTAGCAAGGAGTGGCATAAATAGATGATAGAAATAACCAAGAGAAAGGAAAGATAACACTCTTAGAAGAACAGCAAATACTTCCTGATTATTTTCCTTAGAATGTAAAACAACAAACATTGTTATTTCTTCCCCTGCCAAATCAGTCGGGGGGGGGAGGGGAGCAGAACATGACTTACATGTTTTATTCTAACGAGGCAGTCCATCCTGTCGCTAAAAACTTTTCAGTTTGGACTTCGCGTTTGAACTAAAGTCCCTCCTAGACCACAGCGAGCCGACGACTGACGACGTACTCATAAATCCAGAAAGTGTTTTTGTTTTTTTTGTTTTTTCTAAGCAGTGAACGATTTCCCTTGTACAGCATAGCCAAATGCTACCAAAAAATGTATCAGTTGCTACTCAAAAATCACTACTTTGCCACTCAATATTAGCGTTCAGTGTGCACAAAGCAAGTTCAGTCTAACTATTTTGCTATGCAAAACTGCAAGATGAAATCGTTCCCTGATAAGGTCAGAAAAACTTGGTTTCTAAAAGAAGTACGCATGCTGTTTTTTTTCAATTCTCATATTGTTTTCACTGCATGGGCAACTCTGGACTAGTTCCCCTAGCGATATGATTCAAACGCATAATTTTTTCTTTGCGAGTTTCCACAGTTACTTGGTAGACTTCTGGTAAAAATGTGCAAGGTACACATGGTTATCAACAAAGCAAGGTGTTCCTGCTTAGTGCTTACACACCTCCACTGGTCAAAGTGGTTGGTTCACCTTAACAGCGGGACAATGGGCAAGTTCAAAATCCGATGGGGGCGATTGATTGGACAGTGCGTTCCATACAACGCATCTCAGTGCACCCAGGATGCACCTGAACGCATTCGAATGCAAGACCCAACCAGGGCCCAATTTCATAGAGCTGCTAAAGCCAAAAATATTGCTTAAAAACATTCTGCTAAGCAACATTTAGCAGGATACCAGTCACAGATGCTACATGTAAAATGGTATTTTAGCTGGTAACCTTTTTCTGGTAAGCATACTTTTGTTGTGCTTAGCTCGTTTTTGTGCTTAAGCAGCTCTATGAAATTGGGCCCAGCATTGGGAAATATCACCTTCAACCCTTTAGAGACCACAGCGGCTGCAAGCGCCTTGTTCTGTAATGCCCACCGCAAACGGCCGCAAGATTTAAACAACTTTCTCTCAAACAAGAGGGTCAATGATAAGGCATCAGATTGAATTGACATTTTCCAATGCTTCCCATGTTAAAGGAACATCACAGAATTGGTAAGAAAAAACTTGTAAAATATACTTTTTGATCACAGATTTACATAAAACTTACACGGTCTAATGATGATGATAGTAGAAAACATCCCTTGAAATATTTGTCTGAAATGCCATATTTGATGAGAACTAATTTTCCGATTGGAGTTTATCGCTCAGTGAGCGTTTTATTCATTTGTTGAATCTATATGATTTCATGCAAATGTGTAATCGGTTTTTCACTATTTTCTCGTGACCCAGATGGCCGATTGATCTCAAACTTCGACAGGTTTGTCAGTTTATGTGTATGGTGGATTACATAAAGTGCTTACACTGCCAGCAACTGTTTTGTTAGAAAAACCAATTCTGTAATGTTCCTTTAACATAGAGTCTACAACTGTATAACAAAACCATGTATTTTTGTTTCTTAATCATTTTCTTTACATTTTTCCTGAATATAACAGGGCACAAACTCAACAAGATTAGCAATGTATGGGCTTATGGTGAGGATTATACAGAAGTGATTGATCTCTAAAGGGGTTAGTGGTAATACTGTGCTGACTCTTTCAGGAAGTTTTTTACATGGTGGTTGCCGGAGCTGCATACTCCACAGGAGTTGGGAATGTCTTTCGATTTGACTGTATGTTTTGTATAACTTTGCTACTTACAATGTTAGGGTGCTGTAGTTTGAGCAAAATATCAGTCTCTGCTTTGACAACTTTCTGGTCAACCTATATGTAAGACAGAAGGAGAAATAAAATGGTTAGAAGGTGTAACAAAGTTAAATCTATTGCTAAGCAAAGGTGGAAAGATATGCCAAGTGTAACACAATACTGAAAGTTCAAAACCATTTTTCTACATTTATTCAGGGTTCTCCCAGTGCACAAGTTAGCAAATCGGGACGATTAGCCAACAAAAATATATATATTAATTTACTTGTAGATCAAATTCACACAAAAAAACATAAAACAAAATCATTAAAAAATGTTCCAGATTGCACCATAGACCTTTTAACACCACTAAACATAAAGATCGACGTGCTTGTGCTAAACTTGCAAAATCTGAGTCCAGAATGCCCCCCCCCACCCCATTTTTGAAAAAATTCTGTGGAAACCCTGTTTCTTCTCATACATGCACATTTTAAAAGTCATTTCAAAATACCTAGAATGTAATGCAATAACGGTGATTGCTGTTTTGGTAGGAGCGTAGCACCCATTCTGTCTCACTTCATGTACTTCCAACTCATTTATCAAAATTGCAAAAAAAAGGTTATTGTCAAAAAGAACATTGTGCATGATTTACTCTGATGATTCAAACGCACTGAAGCCGATAATGTATAAGCCATCCTACAATGTAGGAGACTGGAAACCGGGACTCCAAACTCCATGACCCTGACCTCATGATTGTATCTACATGTGATTATCACAGTTATGAGACTGGTGCATTGTACATCAGATGCATATCACAGTAGCACTTCCTGTACTTACATAATTTAATTACCTGCAAGTTTTTTTCAATCTTTGCACAGGACAACAGCATGTACTTTCAAGGGTCAGATGGAGTACCCCCTCGTGGGTTTGGTCACCACCTCTGGGTGTTCTTGGTTTACTTTCTCGGATTTGAGCGATACTTATTACCCAAAAGTGCTTTATTGTTGTTCCCTTGCTTATAATATCTATACACATCTATGCTGGGGGAAGAACAACTAGCGTGATTTGACTAGCCCTCACATTCTTGGACCTTGGCCAAGTTTGTGTTTTTTTATTAATCAAGAAGTTGGTATCACCAGGCAATAAGCGACTCATTCTGAAAATCTCCTTGAGTAAGGTCTTAGAGTTAGAGAGAGAGAGAGAGAGAGAAGAGAGAGAGAGAGAGAGAGAGAGAAGAGAGAGAGAGAGAGAGAGAGAGAAGAGAGAGAGAGAGAGAGAGAGAGAGAGAGAGAGAGAGAGAGAGAGAGAGAGAGAGAGAGAGAGAGAGAGATGTTGAGGGATGCAAATGTATCCATCATGAGCAGGTTTTGTTCCTTAAGGGTAACATACAAAGTGCGGACCTGAGAACAAAAGAGGTCCAGCCAGTGTAGGGACTTGAAACACTATGTGGACTTACACACGTCCACACAGTTTTTTTTTTTTTACAGTGTTGGAATTGAACATGATTTTCTTTCAGTGTACAAAGAAATGTCTACAGAGTGAATGCAACACAGAGCTGTGGGCTTACAGGAACAATGGACCACACAAAGGTGTTTTTTTTTTGTTCAACTTGGGACCCCCACAGAGGAATTCTTTAGAAAAAGGGAATGATAAAACAATGGTGTGTGAAACCTAAAGTCATAGGCTGCCCTTTAAATAGCCTGGCACCTTTCTGTTCAGCAGTGTTGTGGCGGTGCTAATATACAAGGAAGCTGACAGCGACGAAAACAGCCTCAAACGGTGCACTTGCCAAACTGTGCTTTTTGTACCACATAATTTTTTCTGCAAACTATCATCATTCTCTTCATAAACACTCGGTACGGCAATGTCGCCGGATCTGACTAATCAGCGATTTCTTAATTATGCCACGTCAACAGAAATGTCCTCCTTTGACTGCAACAATCACCCGGGATATTCAGCAACCGCAAGCCTCACTTATCCACTGAAGTAAATGTATGGTAAGCAGAGTCATACATTTTTGCCCAGGTGAAGAATTTATGCGAAATGTTCTAAAACCTTCAACAACACAAATGGTTACAGCTTTACTCAATTCACGCCATTAACCAGTCCAACTAGTGAGCCTGCTTCCTAAAGTCAAAATTGCAAAGCTCTAAAGCCTTATACTTTGTTCTTGTAAGTTGTTAGGGCAAAGCAAAAGTGTCAATTTCGACAGGAATTGAATCTGGAAATATCAGGCCTCAACACTAATTTTTTTTTTTACCAAATGTCATCCCAATTTTCGGCTGATGAATATCAAAAATGAAACTACTTGCAGGATTTACAAACAGGAAATACCACCCCCACCCCCCTCAAGCCACCCATGAAATTAGCGCCTGCAAAATTTACCAGACATGAGAGAGTATTACGTATTACCTCGAGCAGAAAGATAAGCAAGTGTATTCTGTAATATTTACACAAGTGCTTCAGAGGACCCAAAGCAACACGGCAATCCTCGCTGGACCCTACTCGTGAACATTTTCAAAAAGTCAAGAGATCATTTTTTTTAAACAGAGCAATCCAACAAAAAAAGTTGACCTATAACCTACTATAACTACCTGTTACGTTATCAACTCCACCGTCAACAACTTATCTTTAGAATATAGTGACGGTATAATAGAAAATGAACTTTGATAACGGACAAAAACTGTTCAGAAGTTATACCGACTAAAAAAATATCTGGAAAAGTGTTTGGTTTTTTGTTGTGAGTGGTTTTTCTCTTTTTAGAGTACACAATCCCACACAACTGGTATCAAAAAGTCCCTATTATTTACAACTGGACTTTGGAATCATTGCATGATTTGCAATTTGCTGGTAGCTAACAATCTGTTTATTTGGCAAAGCCCCAAAGGTTGAAATAAGTCTAAAAAACAAATAACCATGAATCACTGGCCCAACATTTTCAACTGTAGTTTCAAAATTACCTTGACAATAATTACTTAAAGGAACATTACAGAATTGGTTAGAAGAAAAAACTTTTTGATCACAGATTTACATAAAACTTACACGGTCTAATGATGATGATAGTAGAAAACATCCCTTGAAATATTTCTGTCTGAAATGCCATATTTGATGAGAAATGAATAAACTAATTTTCCAATTGGAGTTTATCGCTCAGTGAGCGTTTTATTCATTTGTTGAATCTATATGATTTGAATGCAAATGTGTAATCGGTTTTTCACTATTTTCTCGTGACCCAGATGGCCGATCGATCTCAAACTTCTACAGGTTTGTCAGTTTATGTATATGGTGGATTACATAAAGTGCTTACACTGCCAGCAACTGTTTTGTTAGCAAAAACCAATTCTGTAATGTTCCTTTAACACTGTTCAATCTCGATGCATGAAAAGTTTATTTTTTCCGAAGTGTTAGACCTCCAATAGATTTGCAAATGAAGCGAGACAAATTCGTTGATGTTTTTTTTTTTACTGAGCAACAATTCAGCCCGGCAGCCAAAAACATGTGTTTTTAGGCGATCAATTTGAAGTTGAACAATTTGTCAAACTATTTTGTCTTTTAGAGAGTTATTGTCAAAAAGCAGCTGAATTCTTCAGTCACACAGAGCTGTGTTTAGTATTCTATCTTGCAACTGTTTCGATGAGTTATAAATTCCAAAACACATTTGTCACTTCATAATTATTGTTTTTGTTAAACCTGCCGGCAGAGTGCTTTGTACAAACCAATGAAAATGTAGGTTTGTCACTTTGTAAAAATGGCAAAAAAATTGGTTTCCACCCTTTGTAAAAAAAAACCCGCACAAGTCAACCCATGCCTATTTTGGCATCAGATCAAAATGTATTTCAAAGAATTAAGTGGAGAATTTTGATTTGTTAGTTTTCAAAAAAAAATGGAAAAAAAATGTATTCATCGGTTACGCTAAAGAGTGTAATTATGAAACTATTATGTATTAGGTCATGAAGCTTGGTGCAAATGTTTTAACAGCATCGAGTACATCAAGAATGTCTACAAAAACAGATTTGCAAAAATCTGACACAATCGTCACTTTGTAAAAAACGGGACAAATTATGTCAATCTGAAAAAGCTTGTGCCTATAATCCTTTTAGGTAAAACAAAATCCAATAAATTGGCTGACTCATACTTGGGGTTTAAAGTAAAGGTCTGCCACGGAGCTCAAAGTGTTTACAAAAACCTTTTTAAGTAGCCAGCCATAATTCAAGAAGAGCGTAAATTTCAGAGTCTTACCGTTTTCTTGATAATTTTGACAGCATATGTCTTGTCCGTTCCGACTTGTGTGCATCTTAAACAACGGACGTGGCACCCCTGCAGATAGTGAACAAAACAAACAGGAAGGTTAGACTTGCTAATAGTACTCTTACCAGTAATTATGTATGACAAGCAAAAATTCGACAACAATGTTAAATCCTATGAATGGGATATCAGCAAAATAATATGATATTATGCAGTTGTTATATAGCGCTTTATCACACCCAAGTACTGAACTGTATGGCATTGAACCCAAACTATCCACTACAATACAACAGCGTCGTCTGAGAGTAGCAGGGCACTCACACAGAAACATCAAAAGAACCTGTCTCTCAGCTTATCACCTGGGCCCCATTTCATAGAGCTGCTTTAAAAGCAGCAAATATTGCTTAACAATTGTCTGCTAAGCCGAAATCAGCAGGATACCAGTCACAAAATGTACATGTAACATGGTAGTTTGGCTGGTAACCTTATTCTGGTAAGCATAATTTTGTTGTGCTTAGCTACTTTTTGTGCTTAAGCAGATCTATGAAATTGGACCCAGGTCTGACTTGAAAGCGTTGTTTACCACTTATGCTTGCGCTTACAGCCCATAGGACAAATAGAATTACAATCTTCACAGGGCATCGTAAGCGCAGAATTCTGTGAATTCGCCATGAAATCGGGCCTCCGTTTGTTACCAAGTTTGTATTTTACGAAGAGAGTGACATTGATACGGCTAGCAGTGTATCAGGAATTGTTACTTTAACAATGCAGTACTTGGATTTTGATTAAGCTGAAGTAGTCAGAGCTTGTCCTTGCTCTTCTGAATTAGAGCGTTTAAAATGAGGTATCCAGAGAGGGGATGGGGGTGGGAGAAGTCACCTGGCAGCGTTTTCCCTTATACATTGGTCCGCTGGTCCAAATGCTAGTCCAAATACCCGAGGACCAGTCAAAATTATCTCCAAGTGCGGCTGCCGAGTTCAGTGTTAAAAAAAACACACCCATAATATTTAATAGAGTTATAGACAAGCTATCTGGTCCTACTGGCTAGTCACTGAAAAAGTTAAGGGCAAACCCTGCTTGCCTTTCTGCCAAATATTGATCTGTTTCTTAGACTGCAAAATTATTACGCATTAAAAATTGTTATTTCTCAAGGGTTTTGTCTCGTAGTTTCCGGGAAAAATATTCACCCTGTTCGCTCCTCCCCCACCACCACCACCACCACACACACAACTCTCAAAAGTGACAGAGTTAGAAGTAAGAATATTGCAGATTGTCAAACTAAAAGATACCACTTCACTCTAAAATATTTTGAATTGCCTTTTAAATATGCTGTTTATGCACATTGAACTTGCGTACTTTATGGAAACAAAATCGCAAAGCTTTTTCTTTACATAACAGATTCTTCCAATGCACAAAGTCATATAATTATCAACAACAGAGTATTATAATTAATTATATCTTTCGCATGTCAGCTGAAAAGCTGGTCTCCTTTTGATGGTCTCCGCGAGGTCGTTGCCGCGGTTCACTCTGTGAAAATCTGTCCTGATGATATTGTCGCCCGGGGTAATAAATATTGCATTTTACGGAAGAGCGCTTTCCATGATGCAATCGCCATTGCACTCTCTCTCCTGACGAAGAGTTACGGTCAGACCACGTTTGATATTATGCTTCGAACATGTGCATGTTTCCGAGCATGCATGAATGTACATATTAATATATGGGCAAGGTAGACTGGGGCTGACACTTCTAATAAAATTCCAAACACAAATCCAGCCGTGATCCAATAAAGAGATTTTTTTATTTTTTGTATTTTCTTAGGAGGCGTCAGGAAGGCGGAATGTTGTAACAGTATTAAGCTATTTGGCAGACAACTTTACGATTACACCACACAGAGTATCAATGGCTACTTCGGGGATATGCAAAAGCTTCATCTGCAATTTCTCAAATTAGCTCTAAATCTAAAGATTGACCTGCCATGCGCCCATCGACAACTTCGTTTTTTGCTTACTCCACACAATCATTATTTAAAGCAGGCCTGGAATTTCATCTTGGAGAGGGCAAGGCCATTTTCATTTTGTAAAGGGCACTTCCATTGGAAAAGTATATGGGGAAGTTTTGAAGGGGCACCAAGGCAAAGACCAGGGCAACTGAGGCCATGGCCTCCGTGGCGTCCGTGTAAGTCCAGGCCTGTTAAAGGAAATATATTTTACCTCGTTAAAGGTGGGATCCAAGGTCAAATTAAGTTTTGTGATGCACTCATTTTCCAAAAAAATCAGAGTCCTTATGAAAATAGGGGGGACAAATTTTACAAGTCTCCAAGTTCAAACGGTGTAAAAATGCCGCCGTGTATGATACCCTTCAAGTGCAATTTTTGTCAAAATCCAAAAACATTCAATGACGTCTGTCACTGGAGGATTTAGAAGGAGTTGAAACGTTAGTCATGTTGAGGAAAACCAGGAAGATTTAGAAGGATTTTGAGTCCTCTGTGCCTCTTAAGGCAGTGGATACTTTTGGTAGTTACTCAAGAAATACATTACCATATAAACGTACTTGGTAAGGAGCACCTGAGAGCTGCTGATAGTATAAAACCTTGTCAGAAACGACTCCTTCTGAAGTAATGTAGTTTTTGAGAAAGAGGTAATGTCTCACTAAAATATTTGAACCTGAGAAAGGCTTCAGGCATAAAGCCTTTCATAGCATTTGAAAGCACACAATTCATTGCAACAATGGTGTTTTTTCTTTCATTATTTTCTTGCAACTTCAATGACCAATTGAGCCCAAATTTTCACAAGTTTGTTATTTTTATGCATATGTTGGGATACACCAAGTGAGGATACTAGTCTTTGACAATTACCAAAAGTATATCCTACATTTAACTCTCTGATTCTCAAGGATATAGGAGCAATTGGGCCATGTGTAAGCAAATGGGCCTAGTCTGTTAGGTTTAAAGCAGGGATTTTAGAGGTAGATCCAGATAAATTGGAAAGGGGGGGGGGTAGTCGAGAGGAGACATGTACCCTTAAAACACACCCCTTGATCTGACACAATTAAATACCACTGAATAAAAGGGGCACTTCATTACAAAATTAAAAAAGGTTCCTCAGGAACATCTTCAAAGGGCACCAAGACCAATTTCACCATTACTCACAAAGCACGGTAAATATCAGGGGCTTAATTTACATATTCATCACACGCTCGTGTTACAAATTTGTCGAAAAAAAAAGGTGTCGCGAACTTCGCCATTTCGCTAACTGGTATAATACGCCTGATTTCAAGCGAATTAGACTGGATAGGCAACGACTTAGGGGCCGAGTTCAAATTAGCAGCTGTGGCTATGGCTACTACTGTTGCTTAGGGTATTGTTAAGGTAGTCCTACACTTCAATGCATGGCGCAGCGATTTAGCCGTAGCCACCAATATGGACATGGACTCAGTCATGAATTCAGGTCCCATCTCCGAAACAAATATACAGCGGTTGTAGCCTAAAATCATGCAAATATTGCAGTGTTTATTCACGACTTGTTTGACACCAGAAGTAACTATAAATAAATAGTCAACTTGCGGGTACAACCATGTATTAGATCTCTTTTATGGGTGTGTTGGCTCTGAAAAGAGCCGGTGTGGTATCGACGTTTCGAACAGTACACTCTGCTCGTCTTCAGGAGAATGTTTGACACCGTTTAATTGGTGAACAATCAGATCTTGTTAATTGCATGGTGTCATACAGTCATACACTTCAACTGACTGTTACATAACGCACTAATTTCTGCTACATTTTGGTATGCAATCAAATGCTGAGCTTCAAGACCACTCATTCACAGTTGGCGATATTCAGCTAGAAAATGGTCTGCAATGGAGAAGGCCAATCAACACCATAATTGTTTTTATCGCCTTGGTAACGCACAGGCTTTTATAGTCAATCTTGTCATAAGAGCAGCATTGTTGAATGCTCCAGTCTTTTATCAACTCAACTGCAGCAGCCTACCCCTCTTTCCCCCGCCCTTTGTCATTCAAATTTCCACGCAAATGCATTGACACAATCAATCTATTGAAACAATCCGTATCAGATGCATCAATTGGTCATTAGCTATAGTAAGTTATACAACACTTAATTACAAGCTGTTACAGAAGGATCCATCGATCGAAAAGAGATTCCTGAGGTAAACCAGTTCTGACCATCTTTGGTAGTTATTCCAAAAATGTATGACCATCAAAATTTAATTGGTAAGGAGCACTGGGAGCTGTTGATTAATAAAACATTGTTACAAGTGACTCCGTTTAAAGTAATTTAGTTTTAGAGAAAGAGGTAATTATATATAGGCAAAATTATCAAGACAAATACAACAAAAAAGCCACGGTGTGAAAGTTTCAGTTGATTACAGCGCCTGCTTGTTCAGAAAACAGCAAAAAGACTGTCAGATCAAGAACATCGAATCCATCCACGTTTTAGCAAGGTGACAAACGAGAACCGCGTCTCATTTCCAAAGGTCGCCCGCAGACGGTCTTTGGAGATTCAAATTGTTGGCATCCTTTTTATTGATTCCTTATCAGTGGCAATGGGAGCACTTCAGACAAGATGCTCACTACCATCACTATTTATTTTAACAAAATAAGCTTTCGGATAAGAATTACACCATTTCTATTGGGAGGTTGATTACCAAGTTTGACCTTACCTTTAATGTGAGTGTGGCCATGTTCAGACAGTGTACTAAAGTTAGATACGACACAGAAGGGGGGGGGGTCGTAAAAAAAAAACTACCTTGCGTTCAGACAGCTCGAACATAAACAAGCGTGTACAAAAGACGCGCGCTTTCACAATTTATGGCGTGTTAGGCAATTCGTCCTGGGTCACAGGTGAAGACTTAAAACTAGATGTGGTTAACTTTATTCTGTCCGCACACCGTGCTAAAAGATCAACCCGAAGTGGTTTAGCGTTGAACCACCCTCGCCAACCATTTAACTCATTCGAGTTCAACTCGATTCGGTTAAGTTTTAAGAGCGTTCAGACACACAAAGTTAAACCCGGTTGAGTTAAAACTGCCTGTAAAAACTGACCTTAGTTCTGTGTCTGAACGGCTTCTAAAAAACAAGGAAGACAGCTAAATCATTATCCCCGATTAGGCACAGTAATATAATTCCAGCAACTTCCCCAAGTCCCTCCAGAGGGAAAATAACCTCCATTTAAGCCTGTTATTAGGTGCTCAGGGATTAATCATTATCACATTCTATCCCTCACAGGTCCCTTTATATACTCCTGGGTGAAGAGAAGCAATATAGGGGTGAGGGAAATGAGCATAATGACCGCCCTACTGAGGTTTACGCCAACATTTTGTAGGAGTCCATGCCTTTGCCAATTTTTTATTTTTTTTAATTGCCAAGAAGAGATAAGGCTTTCCCAGACAGAAACAAGGTTACCGGCAGTTATCATCACTGGTTCCCTGACGAATTCTGTACTATGTACACAGATATAGCAGGCAAACTCAATGTAACAAGAGCAATATTTTTGGGTGGTAAAAAAAATTAAAAAGTGACCAAACCCTGAAAACTTTGTACAGTGTTTCCCACTTTTCTACAACACTGTGTTCTTCATTGTAGTAACTAAGAGGAAATCAGCTGAAAATCGGCTAAAAAGGCAAGCCATATAATGTCAGTGTTCTCCTTTAAATAAGTGTGATGCTACTTGCTATTTTATCCTTCAAAAGCAATGGCAACAGTGTCTGAAGGAACAGTTCAAATAAGAGCAACTCATAGATCAATAATTCTGCAGTATAAAGTCATAGCTCTCTAATCTATGTTTCAAGTCATCTCAACCAGTAAACATAAACAGAAGTCTAGCTACAAAATAAACAGTTCCACCCTTGCACAGAGTTGACAATATTTATGTGTGTATTGAGTCGGAGCAAGTTTCCATTTTCAACAAATCTAACCACGACTTTCCTTTGTGCACACAAACAATGTCCGATGATAGCATTTGATCAGACAACACTTTCCCCTCCAGAGTCAAGGTTACAATACTTGTTTATCTACAAATGGTTCTATAACAGGTAGGACAGAAAACACAAATCAAGTGTCTACCGTCACGTTAGCAATTTTTCCAATGGTTGTAACTCTTTTTTAAGTACCTGAAACATCCATAAATATTTTGAGTTGCGAATGAACATGCACGCTTACACTGAAAATAATTTGAGTTGATTAAAAAATATTTAAATTTTTAGTTATCCGGTAATTATTTTGTAGTTGGTCAAAAATTTCACTCAAATAATGGACAGAATAGGCAGGTAACTTTTCCGTCTATTTTTTAATAGGAAATTTCATACAGGTTGGTGTTATTTTTACAAAGTATACTTTAAGATAACAAATCAAAGACACCAATCAGGAACCCATACCTTAAATTGGTAACCAATTTGTAGGTTATTTAATACCATCCGAATATCCTCCCTAGGGTGTGTGAAGTATAAACAGGCTATTACATTCCATAGGCAATTTTGACAGTCTGTAGGAAATTGGCAATCTAATCAAGTTAAAACTCACAGATCATTTAGCTAGTTGAAGTCTATCAATACCTCATTTCCTCTCACATCAGTATTATTTATTTTTTTCCTGAAGAAAGTCAGGAAGCAATAGTATGTCATTTAGAAACCAATCCATCTTACGTGGGGGATCGCTTTCTGAAGTCCGGCGTCAGTGTTTTCCTATGCATTATACTGGGACGCAAGCTTTAACCGGCGTTTCGCTGGCGTTTTGTACAGTCAACATGAGATACAATAATAATTGGTTCTTGTACTGCACACACATCCTATTAGCTAGATCAAGGCTGGTTCTTATACTGTGCACATATCCTATTAGCTAGATCAAGGCTGGTTCTTGCACATATCCTAGTATAGCTAGTTCAAGGCTGGTTCTTATACTGTGCACATATCCTAGTAGCTAGATCAAGGCTGGTTCTTGCACATATCCTAGTATAGCTAGTTCAAGGCTGGTTCTTGTACTGTGCACATATCCTATTAGCTAGATCAAGGCTGGTTCTTGCACATATCCTAGTAGCTAGATCATGGCTGGTTCTTGTACTGTGCACATATCCTAGTAGCTAGATCAAGACACTTTACAACATTATCATCTCTGTTCATTGGGCATCCATTTAGACTATTCTTAAACTTTCTCACCTCCCTGCGGAGAACAACCTCAAGCTGCTTAGATTAGCGCTAAGGGGGTTGTTAATCCAACACAATACTCTCTCAGCCCTCCTCAGGTTCCCATATGTACACCTGGGTTAAGAGACGCAATTATGGTCAAGTGCCTTGCTCGAGGACACAAGTGTCATGACAGGGAATCGAACCCACACTCCGATTGAGTTTGCCATCAGAACTCTAGCCTGATGCGGTAGACTGCTCTTAGCCACAACACATCAGATGCATGTGATGCAAAAACAAAATTAACATTGGCAGGATATTTGGCCCTTGGAAATATTAGGTAAGAAAACTTTGTCAAGTTCAAGGGCCGATATATATGCACATCTGGCAGGGTTCTGCCCAGGATTTCTTTAGTGGTGGAAAAATGTTTCCCTGGAAACCATCTCCGAGATGGATATGTTACATGGTAGATCATGATAAATAGATTGAAATCAAAGAAGTACTCAAAATTAATGGCTTTGGATACCATTTTTACTGGTAAATACCCAAATTTACATTTCATTGAAAACCTTTGAAAGGAAATTGCAAGTGTAATTTACAAATTTGGAAAATGTGTGGTGGTCGGAAACAGAGAAAACTCTGCCAGTGGTGGTTGGGGAATCCTGAGTGCCAGGCGGGTTTTCCGGCACCGACCACTGTGGGCAGAACCCTGATCTGGTGGATTTAATAGACTTTTCAGACTATTTAATAACAATTTTGCTAATTTCTGATCTCTGATGGTCCAAAAAAAGATCAGACTTTAATAGCAAGAATATCATGACTACAATGGCCGGAAAACAATGGATGCCAGAGCTACATGCACGGTGTTTATGCAGGCAATGCAGTTGATGGTGTATTGTACATGTATCATGGAGGATTGCACTGATTGACTGGAGACAAAAAAACATTCCTCCCGGACTGCAGAAACTCAAAATAAGTGATGCGAAACAACTTATTTTTTTGACATGGCCCTTAGCCGAAAAAAAATGACAGAAAAACTTTAATGGAGACGACCTCTCAAACATCACACAGTTACACATTCGCATTTGGATGTATTATTAGTGATCGTTATCAAACAATGAGTGTTAAAACTGCTTAATGTACATCTTCAAAATTTGCTGTTCAAATTTAGATTTCACTTCGCCAAACAGCGTAGCCTCCACTAATTGACAGTCAAAATAATTTATAACCAAATCCCCCGGCAGACGGAGTCCATTTTATTTCCAAACCCCTCTTACGACTGCAAGTGTAACCTTGACTTCAGATCTGATAATATGGCGTAATTCAATTGTGCGTCTGCCATGTTCCGTTCTGCAACGGTCGTCCGGCCATGATTTTCTTTTTGTGCCGGGGACACGTCATTCGTTGTCATTATGGAACATAACAGCGGCGTATAATAGCGGAAGCCGCGCAACAACACATCATGAAGAAATGTGGAGCTACAATCCATCAATCGGAAGTAATTTACAATGACTTATTCGATATTAAAATAATTCATCAAAAGCTGTTCGTCTCGACCATCTCAGATTTGCTCAAAAGAAATTTTATGGTTTCTTGAAGAATGTAGTCTGAGAGGAAATCGTAGCCAGGAAATTCAGAATAATTTAAATTGAAATACTTTCTCATAAAATGACCGTTTTTTTTTTAACGGAATGAGCATTAGTTTAATAACATCCTTTATCTCTGTGAACAGAAAAGAGCGTTATATTAATTATGACTTGTCACACAATCGTGAATTATTATTTTTCTTAATCTACCTTGAGAAAACCTTGTATCATATTGTTGTGCATCTCAAAAGACATGGTTAAGGTTGAGTGATAATTAGAAAGTTGTTATTTTAATCTAGTAGCTTACTTCGCCTGTAGGGGAAGTGTATTGCAGGCAAAATAAATATTCCGCAGTTGAAAAAACTATCTTTTGCAAAGATTTATAAAACGTGTTGAAAATGTAAACTGTAGTTTCCAGAGTGCATCTTTCACAATAGACTGTGCAAGTCTTGCCCATATCAAAACGACTCGAACGAAGACTATATCTTTCTATGAAATAAAATCTTCTTCTACATTCCCAACAACATGTATAATTATTATTGCCATAAACCACATTAGCCTAACAGAGTAGACGAAACAAAATCCCACCCATGTAAAACTCCATATTATGGTTGGGACCAGTTCAAATACGCGTGAGGCTTACACAGTCTATAAGCATAGGTTTCTATTTTACAATTTTTATCTTATAATACATAAAAATTAATGCCCATAAATAGTTTCAAACATGTCACGAGTAAAACATACAATAGGGTTCGCTCGTCCCCAGCGCCTTGCCTTCAAACCAGAGGCGCTGGGATGGGCAAACGTATCAAGCACGCTCATTTGTTAATGCTCAGTCCCATCATGCATCACACTCACACTGCAAGCACTGCACGCATGACGTACTTCCTGAACAAGAATCTGTGCAAGCTGATTAGCCGATCCCAGCGGTCCTGGATAGGCCGCTGGGGGCCGAGCGAAACAATAGGGCTGATGAACATTGCCCTTGTTTGTCAATTTAAGGCTCAAAGTTCTGCCTTCTGTTTGAAGGCATCCAAATCGTCAGCATTTTTATGAAGTGGCGATTCTGTCCAAACCCAAACATTAATCATTTTGTGTACAAATTCATTTTGTAGGGATAGATTGATTGCTGTTAAACTTAATCATCATAATGTTACAAATGTATTACACTAATTAGCATGACCTGCCTGCGAATCGCTAGAATTGCCATTTTGGATTTTCACAAAGTGGGGCCCTCTACAGGGTTTTTCGGCGTGTGTTTTTTTTTCATTTTCATGAAGTGACAGATAGGTTTTGGAATAAACGAAACAATAAAACAGTTGCACAAATTTTAAAAACTGTGACAGTTCAGTACGAGTCAAGAAATAAGCTTTATTTTTGGTCGTTTAATTTTCAGGTAAAAACCATTAACGGTCTCCAAAACAGCAGTTTGTGAAAACGGTTGTGAATCATTGTACCTTTTCACAACACCCTAAGCTATTCATTATGGTTTATCCTTTATGTAATGTTAGTTAAGGCGATTAATTTACTAAGTTAAAGGTAGGTTCATTGGTTTTTGTCAGCGTAATGCTGATTTCTAGACATAATTATCAAGAAAGATACAACAAAAGTCACATATGAAAGTGTGACTGAATCTAGCATCTACTGGTTGAGAAAACAGCATCTCTGGAAGCAGCATTTTGCAAACGGACACCAACCCTCCAAAAATTTGAGAAACGGTTCATGCGTAAATCGTTTCTCAGATTCAAATGTTTTTGGGTGAAAAATTGTCATTACTTCAAATGAAATTTATTCTCAAAATAGTTTATACTCTCAACAGCTGCAGTGCTTTTTTAACCAAGTAAGTTCTCACGGTCATTTATTTTTTTGAGTATTTACCAATCTTTGACCCGACCGGCATGATGGTTTGAACATTAACACACAAACCAAAGTCTGTATTTCACAAACCACTGAAGAAAAAAACAGATATATACAACGAGGGAATAACATTATAAATCTGGCACACGATATTGTTCTGGCATTTCCGCATCCCTGGATCCAGCAGAGATTTTTTTTTGTCTCTTTTTTTTTGCCACGAGGCCATTGGTACTTTACACCTCTTATTCCTGGCCCCCACGTGCCCCTCCTGCTAAATACGATTTGGCCTCCCCTGTGGGATCCCATCTAGCCCTAAAGTGCCAGCAATCGATGCAGAGTTTAGCAGCTTTTATCGGATGCAGCATATTGATTTGGGAGCGTTGTGTAGTGGAGTGCCAGCTGTTGCCACGGCAACCCGGTTCAATCTCCTTAATACGAGCACTTCTGCGCACTTTCTTGGCCACACAGGTCATCGTGGAGAGTTGTGTGTGCTACATGCATGCTGAACGACTAGTGCCATCCACAGTGCACACTGGGACAAAAAACATAACAAAAATCGCCTGATGCGACTCCGGTCTGTTTGTTTTTCGGCGGTGATCAACAGTTTCAAGTGATCTTCAATTACATATAACTGAAAGAGGAACCAACTGTGTACCCAGGGTAAATCCTGAATAAATATTCAAACAAGATATTAAATTCACAAGCAGATTGGATCAGCGAACCTTTCTGAATCTATCAACATCATGGGGTATCCGAAACCTTTGGACTCAAGATAGATGCCCATCAATGAAATCTTGCTCCAAACATACATGTAGCTCTATACATGTAGATCTGCTAACTCAATCAAAATCGGCACGGAACGGAGAGAATTTAGGGTTGTTAGGGTTTACCTAATTACTCAATGGAAAGTTGTTGAATGTTATTTTCAAAGCTGAAGGGAGGGTCATACTTTAGTAATGACCACATAGTTTCATTTTGTAGGGGCAACCTTTGTTTCATTTTGTAGGGGCAACCTTGTTTCATTTTGTAGGGGCAACCTTGTTTCATTTTGTACGGGCAACCTTGTTTCATTTTGTACGGGCAACCTTGTTTCATTTTGTAGGGGCAACCTTGTTTCATTTTGTAGGGGCAACCTCTTTTCATTTTTGTAGGGGCAACCTTGTTTCATTTTGTACGGGCAACCTTGTTTCGTATATTTGTACGGGCAACCTTGTTTCATTTTGTAGGGGCAACCTTGTTTCATTTGTAGGGGCAACCTTGTTTCATTTTGTAGGGGCAACCTTGTTTCATTTTGTAGGGGCAACCTTGTTTCATTTTGTAGGGCAACCTTGTTTCATTTTGTACGGGCAACCTTGTTTCATTTTGTACGGGCAACCTTGTTTCATTTTGTACGGGCAACCTTGTTTCATTTTGTAGGGGCAACCTTGTTTCATTTTGTAGGGGCAACCTTGCATCATTTTGTAGGGGAACCTTGTTTCATTTTGTAGGGGCAATCTTGGGTTTTTTTTGTAGGGACATCCTTGTTTTTTATGAATAGAAAGCAATAATTCTACTGCAAACAAACAGCTTACTACAATGCAGTACAATTCAGACCGCTCAAACACGATGCCCATGTGAAACTCACTAACAAGTTTAGCTTTCCCAAACCCTTTTAATTCTTGACCAGCCAAGCTCCCTGCCACATCAATCCTTGGCCCAACAAAAGGAACCCCAAAAGGTCTCAACAACTGAAGGCATCTCCCCCCCCCCCTCATCCTCCTGCAGCCCATTGGAGGCTTTACAATAAAGAAGTTAACCGTGTGGATCTTCCGAGGGAAGAAATCGAACAGACAATAATCTCAGTAATTACATCCATGGTTACACACAGGCACTCTCTTTCTGGGGCACTTCTCTTTGCTGAAAGAAAATTTGCTGCAAGACGGGAAGCCAATTTATTTCTAAAAGCTACAACGGAGAGGGTGACAACATCAAATTATCAAAAAAAATTACCTTTTGACCTTTACCTATTCCAGAAAATATAACAATATGCCACAGATATGAACATTCCTATGAAATGACTGTTTTAATTTAGGAAACCGATACTGTGCATGAATTAAGATCAAGAATAAATATATATCCAGATGCCCCTAATCTTTTAAAACTCAAAGTGCTTAAACTAGAGTTCTCCTCAACACAAATAGATTGAGCTTCATGGGGCCACTGTGATTGAAAATCGAACACAGTTCAGACAAAATGAGTTTTGTTAAATCAAGCCTTCATGCACAATAAAATCAGGGCCTTATATTATAGTCTATGCCTAAAGACAAAGTATACCTTTGGTTTTTGGATCCATTCGATTGTTTTAGTCCTGCATAAATGTTGATAAATACAATCAAACTAACCTGTGAACATTTTACATCAACAGGTGGTAGCGTTTTTGAGATATCGCCCAAAATCTGGAGCGGTTATACCCATGCAGGAAGAATGATCCGTAATTGGAATACATAATCTCAGAAACGTTTGATGCATGTCATGCAGAAACATTTCTCAGATTGAAATGTTTTCGAAGTCCCTCTCTCTAAAACCACATTCTTTTGAAGGGAATTGTTTCTCAATATGTTATACATTATGAACAGATGCAGTGCTTCTTACCGAGTGAGTTTTTATGGGCATGATTTCTTTGAGTAAATACCCTGCCTTAGAAGCAGAAAATATTGCTAAACAATTCTCTGCTAAGCACCAATGAGCAGGAAACCACTTGCAGATGGTACATGTTGTGACATTGTATTTTGGCTGGTATTAACCTTATTCTGGTAAGCATATTTTTTCAATGTAGTTTCTTTTTTGTGCGTAAGCAGATCCATGAAATCAAGCCCTGGGGCAAATTTTTCTGCTCAGTTTAGCAGAAAAAAATTGCTTAAGCACAAGCCAACCTCACAGGTTAGTAAATAAAGTTAGGCAGCCAGTTTGTGCATTCACCATGGATTCGCATTGTCCCCTGGTTCATTTGCTGACAGATAAACCACAAAGGTTAGCATGGCTTTTGCTGTGCGTGCAGTCAGCGGCAATATGAAATGGAAATCCTACAGTACCAGTAGGTAAGCACAAATTTGGCCTCTAAGCGACTCTATGAAATTGGGCTCGGGTAAAGAATAACGAGACCCCAAAATTACAGTTACATAAGAAAATGTTATTTGAATTCAGAGTGGGGGGGGAGGAGGGACAGGGAATGTCTTAGCTAGCCAGAATCCAGTTTGAGGTGAGGTACACATAAGCTGGAAATTTGCTACTTACTAACACTCATTCCACACAGGTAAACTGCGACCATACCATGAAATGTTATTCTAATTCCGATCAGGGAGTGCCTAAGCAAGCCAGGGTCCCCTTAGCGATAAGGTAAACATTAAAACTGTTTCCTATCCCCTAACATTTACTCCACACAGGTAAACTACAACCGTACATGTACCCAATGTACAAAAACACCTGCCAGAAATAGATGTTACGAACACCACCCAGATATAATGATACTGCAATGAAATCCAACTAGCCTGTATGCAAACACTGACGGGGTTAAGTGGACCCGAGGGAGTAACCCTAGCTGGGCAACTTGATCAAGAGCCTGAACCAAATCATGTCTAAAGATGTTGTTGGCAACTGCATCAGTGGATCGCTTTGCTTCTCAGAATCAAGCAATATACATTAAAGGTACGGTAGTGCATACAGCATTGGTTTCTCGAATTGTTAATTCATTCCTTTTCTTTCACTTTCAATTAGCAATGCACCTTCGGATTGTGCGCTTCGGGTCGTTAAAATGTTTGTTATGAAGTATGTTTCTGGAATCGTAAATTCATTTCTCTCCTTTAATTTTCAAATGACAATACACCTTCGGATTGTGCGCTTTGGGTCGTAAAAATGTTAGTTATGAAATTTGTTCCTCTCCTTTAATTTTCAAATTACAATACACCTTCGGTTTGAGTGCTTTGGGTGATAAAAAACATTTATTGTAAAATGAATAAGATTGGAAAGAAATTTTTTAAGTAAAAGATAACGATTCACATAACGATTCCCTGAAATTGTGTGATTTTTGTGTAAAAAAGCATTAGTTATGAAATTGGTTTCTGGAATCGTAATTTCATCCCTCTCCTTTAATTTTCAATTAACAATATACTTTTGCTTTGGGCGCTTTGGGTCATAAAAAGCATTTGTTACATGAAATGAATATGGTTGGAAAGATATTTTTAAAGTTACCCAATCAGCTTCCCTTGTGGTTTATGACTTGATAAAAAGATAATGATTCACATAAATATTCCTTGAAATTGTGTGGTTTTTGTGTAATATCATGACAGAACATGGTCCGGTGTTTTGTAAAACCAAATTTTTTGCACTCCCAAAATGGCAGACCGTATGTTCCGCTGGTTGTATTTCCAGAGGCAAATTTATGGTTTTGTATTACTACTCACACAGCACCCTAAGTGGGAGTTATAAAAACATGAAAAAGGGACTTAGAAGGAATATTTCCAAACAACAACATCTTGAGAGATTTGAAGGCAATGTGTCACTTTCAGCCAACCTGTGAAAAATTCACAAAATTATGCGGACGGCTTTTCAAGGAAACACAGAATAACTGGCTCACGTTAAAAAAAAAAAAAAAAAATTTGGTCCATGTTTTGATTTGGCAAATAAAAAAACACTGCTTCAATGCATTTCCTATTTACATCTGATAACCACTGAAGCATAACTGTTTCAAGTGAATGAGTTTCATGATAGAACTGAACATCATATTTTTTTTAAATAGATTTTTTTAAAAACCAGGTCTCAAATTGGGGAAAAATCAACAAGACTGCCGGGCTCGTAGCTAAAAAAAAAAAATGAATTTTACAAGACCAGAATCGAATTGAGTTGAACAAGCACTAAGAGAAGATCTATCTCATTCGGATTATGTGTAAGTATACTTTGATACTTAACAGAATTCACAACGATATTACATGGTGAGGTATTATTATTCAATGTCAAGTAATAACCACAAGGAAACTGACTGGGTAAATTTCAAATGGTTTGGGGGTTGAACAAAGAAAAATTGACTAGAGCGGGATTTGAACCAACGACCTCCGGATTAACATACCAGCGCTCTACCAACTGAGCTATCTAGCCCTATGTATTATTGTTCAATTGAAAAACACAAGACCGCCGGGATTGTCCAGTACCGAGTTTACTGGCCCAACACTAAAATCACTGGCCTCGGGCCAGCAGTCCAGTGTTAATTTCGAGCCCTGATAAAGAACATAACTAAATGTTTGTTTGTTGTTTAGATGATATTCCCAACAGGGGAACTTGGCAAAGCTCCCACAAGGGGATATAAACGCCAAGCTGGCAACAGCCAATCTCTCTCATACAAACATTGGTCTAATGTC
The DNA here is from genome assembly GCA_032158295.1 of Pycnopodia helianthoides. NCBI lineage: Eukaryota > Metazoa > Echinodermata > Asteroidea > Forcipulatida > Asteriidae > Pycnopodia > Pycnopodia helianthoides. The sequence goes on along the minus strand of CM063247.1, from coordinate 19,494,580 downwards.
TACCATTATGAATTGCACAAATCAATAAATTGCGATTCAGTAACTACACGACAAGACTTTGACATTGGTCTAATGTCTACGATTATGAATTGCACAAATCAATAAACTGCGATTCAGTAACTACACGACAAGACTTTTAGTCATTGGGAAATCAGCAGTTAGCTTGGAAGGAATGTGAAACTCAACAAAAACCGAAGCCCCCTTTAAAGGAACATTACAGAATTGGTTTTTGCTAACAGAACAGTTGCTGGCAGTGCAAGCACTTTATGTAATCCACCATATACATAAACTGACAAACCTGTAGAAGTTTGAGATCGATCGGCCATCTGGGTCACGAGAAAATAGTGAAAAACCGATTACACATTTGCATGAAATCATATGTAGATTCAACAAATGAATAAAACGCTCACTGAGCGATAAACTCCAATCGGAAAATTAGTTTATTCATTTCTCATCAAATTTGGCATTTCAGACAGAAATATTTCAAGGGATGTTTTCTACCATCATCATCATTAGACCGTGTAAGTTTTATGTAAATCTGTGATCAAAAAGTATATTTTACAAGTTTTTTTCTTACCAATTCTGTAGTGTTCCTTTAAGTTCCCCCTTCCCAACACTCTACAACCAAACTCCCGAGACCCTAAACTTACCCTCGACCATAGTGCAGTTCTATATTTACACATCACAAGGGGGGGGGGGCACATGACTCTCCCCCAGCTCGGAATCAAGCCCCGCTGTTTACAAATTGCCCTCGAGTCCCAATTGCATAAAAATCCAGATAGCCCAGGTAAACAGTGCGCACCAACACACACCTGACACATGCTGACTGCAAATTCGTTGCCCGTGTTTTCCCAGCGATTCCGGCTGATAAAAAAACGTCACATACCGTTCAGATCAAATCAAATAAATTGTGATTTTTTTTTCTTCTTCTTTTCAAACAGCCCAAAAACAGAGCACAGTCAATTGCGATGATTGTTTTAACTGAATGACGTTTACCCGCATATTAAGTCAACATTGATACTGTACGTATTGAAATAATAACGCGTACCAGTAATTGGACAATTGAAAAACTATTGTTACATTTGACGAGCGCATTTACCTTGACTCTAAGAATTAGGCTCAATCATAATGTTATGATAACACTGGTGTTGCAGTGGCCAGATATAGATGCCTGCCTAATACCCCAACCCCTCCCTCCTCCCCCCAAACTTTAAAGGTTCTTCCACATTGTACAAAAGCCAGCGCCTGTCTGACATTCTTTTTGAAAATCCACAAGACAGCAGGGCTTGTTGCTCAAAATAATCACTGGACCAGATTTGTTAAACAAGACCAGAATTGAAATGAGAAAACAAAATGGTTAACACAGTTTAACATTTGAACTGTTTGAATTTGAACAATCACTAAGAGAAGATTTATCTTGTTTCTATTATGGATAAGTTTTCTTCAACACTCAATAGAATTGAAAGTATTGATCAGACTGAAAAAGTTAACATTGAAACACAAGCACAAGACCATTGGAACTTGTCCAGTCATGAGTTTACTGGCACCAGACTATATTCACTGGCCTCTGCCAAGGTTTTAGCCAGGATTTGGTAAAAGGGTGCCAAATTTGCTGGAAATTTAAAAACTGGGTGTCCAAAGTGTTCACTTAAAATACAATTTACATGTAAATGACAGATCAGGGTGTCCAAAAGACACCCAGACACCCCTCTGGCTAACACTATGCTCTGGCCTGCGGTCCAGAGTACAATTTCGAGCCAGTACAATATTACTATAGCTGCTGTTGACATTACGTACATGTACCATGTCCTCATTGCCATTTTACAGCCTCGATGACTTTTCATAACAAGCTAAGTATTTTCATAAGGAGCCAAGATTACATGAGGTCATTACTAAGAAAACACATCTTTGTCAAGCTACCGCCATTTTGACCTTCATCCAATCACATCGCTTCAGGCTTTTTCCGAAACCTCCGGATCCGGCTGCATTTCATGTTTGAAGCAGCGTGCGAAAAAGCACCATCGTTCCAAAATTGATGACAGAGCACACGCCAGATCCGGAACCCCAAGTCGAGATTTGAAAAAAAGGCCCTGAGTGTCCATCAAGATGATGAAAAGGTCACTAAGAGAAGATTTATGACTGGACGAGTCCGACAGTCTTGTGGTTTCTTTTCATGTAGACTTTCAGTCTGATCAGTTCTTTCAATTCTATTGAGTTGAAGAATGCTTACCCATAATAGAAAATAGTCTGCCCTCCTTTGTTTTATAAACAAAAATGTATTCAAAATAGCTAAATGTACCCAGGAATCAAGACAAAGATGCGACTGAGTTGAAGAATACTAAACCATGATAGAAAATAGTCTGCCCTCCTTTGTTGTATAAAAAAAATGTATTCAAAATAGCTAATGTACCCAGGAAACAAGACAAAGATGTGGCTGGTGAATCTCACAGGCTATGATAAGATTTACATGTACGAACAAAACCCAAGAGAAGGTGGACAACACAGTGATAGTCAATATAAATTAGAAGTGGAAAATGGGTAAGAAAACCTCATCCCCTCCCCTCCCTCCCCTCCCTTCTTTTCCCAATCTGGTTCCTGGATGTGCCCCCTGGGTTTTCGTCAGGGTGGCGCCAGCAAAAGTTTGGAACTGCGCCTCCAGCAGGCAACACAAATATAAATGTCATTTAGATTGCAAATGGAGTTCCAGTTGAGTATAGCTGACCTTTCTATAATTCTATGAGGGAAGACTGCAAACATCTCCATCCCCTCCCACCGGGAAATCATTGCTTAAATGCTTTTGTTTTACTGCAGAATTAGCTCTGAATTTGGGGTTGTTTGGCTGTGTGTGGGAAAAGTGCAGCTGACCTAACTCAATGGTTTTGTGGAAATACATCCTTAGAGTTAGACTCCATAAAACTAACAGTGAAACTCTCCGCTTCATTACCATACATGTATAATGTTCCAATGCAGCAAGTTGGGTTTTTTTTGACAAGTGAGATTTTGAGAACACAAAAGTTTAGTGAGACAAATCGTAACCCAGGTCTCTTTGAGAGGGCAAGGCCATTTTCATTTTGCAAAAGGCACTTCCATTGGAAAATCTTGCAGTCCATGGGCAACTTTTGAAGGGGCACCAAGGCCAAGAGTGAGGCAACATAGGCCATGGCCTCCGCGGCCTCTGTGTAATTGCAGGCCTGGTCACCGTTTTCGTTTTCACAAAGTGATAAAACTGCACCACAGCCATAATTCTGCATTTGGAGAAAATTGCAGTTAAAGCTGAGCTGTTTTTTAAACTGTTAGACTGCTTTCGTTTAAATTTCACTACCAAAATAAAGCCGACTTCTTCATTCATATGGAACTGTCAATACGTGTTCAATCTTGCAACTGTTTCGATGAGTTACTAACTCCTAAAAACATCCATCACTTTGTAAAAATGAAGAAAAAAAACAAGACATGCTCACAGAGCGGTCTGCTGTACAAACCATAAATGTATCATTGAGTTTTTCCACTTCGTGAAAACGCTAAACTTAAACAGGTCAACAGATTCGTGGCTTCATGTAAACGCAACAGTCATACCATGTGTTTTGGCAACGTGTCGATGCTAGCGTATTTCAATGGAAAAGGTGGCCAATCTTGATCCATCACCTCGTGAAAATGCAAATCGGCAAATCTCGTGATTTGTTAGGTCATGCTGATTACTGTAATTATGGAACTATTAGGCCTACAATACATGTTAGGTCCTGAAACGTTCTGGAACATTAAAGGAACATTACAGAATTGGTAAGAAACAAACTTGTAAAATATACTTTTTGATCACAGATTTACATAAAACTTACACGGTTTAATAATGATGATAGTAGAAAACATCCCTTGAAATATTTCTGTCTGAAATGCCATATTTGAGGAGAAATAATAAAAAATTTTCCGATTGGAGTTTTATTCATTTGTTGAACCTATATGATTTCATGCAAATGTGTAATCAGTTTTTCACTATTTTCTTGTGACCCAGATGGCCGATCGATCTCAAACTTCTACAGGTTTGTCAGTTTACGTAGGCCTATATGGTGGATTACATAAAGTGCTTACACTGCCAGCAACAAACCAAATTCTATAATGTTCCTTCAACAGCAATGAGTATGTTAAGAATTTGTACAAAAAACAATTTGCCAAATTTTGTAGTTGACACATTCGTCACTTCGTGAAAATGGTCGAGACATTCTCAAGTTTTTTTTTAAAACATTGATTACACATTTTATCTTATTATATAAAAAGCTACTCTTCCAAGGTAAAATTACATCCAATATAAATACACAATTATCTCAAAATATTTTGGATAATCTAAGCATTGATGCACCAACTAGGTAGTCTATACTTGAAGGCAAAGTATACCTTTAATTTTTGAAACTGTTCAATTGTATTAAAACCCTCTTGCTGTCTGACCATTCAATACCATTCACTGTGGTTTTGAATGATAGATAAACTATGCCAGCCTGCAATATGATACCATGAGGGAATGCATGGACACAGTACACAGCTAGTTCTGTGCACAGTTGTGCCACCGTACACAACCTTGGCAGTCGAATGGTTTCAAATGGTTGGTCAACTCACTGGAAAATGTTGCTGAGAGTAGCCTATATTGTAGACATATACAATAAAAACTAACCTGTGCAAAATTTCATTTCAAAAGGTAGTATCATTCTTTAGATATCGCCGAAAATCTAGAGCGGCTATGTCCACGCAGGAAGAATAATCCATAATTGGAATACACAATCTGGGAAAACGTTTCATGCAGACATGCTTCTCAGATTGAAATGTTTTTGAATCCCTCTCTCTAAAACCACGGTCCTTTAAAGGGAACAATTGTTTCTCAAAATGTTATACATTATCAATAGCTGCAGTGCTTCTTACCAAGCAAGTTTTTTATGGCCATTAATTATTGGAGTAATTACCTCCCTTTAAGGGTATTAAAGCACAACATTGGTAAGAATGACGATACAACTGTTACAGAGTTACAAATAACTTACATTGCCTTGAAATATTTGTGCTTGAAATGCTATTGTTTTTGAGAAATGAGAAAAACAATTAATTTTGATCTCGCGAGTTCAATACCTGATGTTTAAAAACAGGGACAACATTATAATAAAAGAAATTTCCACTATTTCCTTGTGAATCCGATGACTGATTGAGCATAAACTTACGCAGGCTCGGTGATTTCATGTATATGTTGGGTCACATAGAGTCTTCGACAATTACCAATGCTGTCCGTGTGCTTTAAGTTCAACCATGGGTAAAGTACATTTCCCTAGTACGGTGTAAAGTACATTTTAAGACCTGTAAGTAAATGGCCATATGCTGAATGTCTAATGTTAAATATGTTGGCTTCTGTAACCACTTGACTAATTAAGACTATTGATTTAGAAGTGTTCCCACATTCATCAATACTTTAAGAGGTATTAAAAGCCATCGCTTAATTTTCACACACAAAATTTAATGGCCTCACGATTTTTCGACCCTCTTTGAGTCTTTCTCAAAAGGCTAAAATGACAACACATCGCACACACACAAACAAGTGCACATGTAACAGAACCAGTCGAGTGGAAAGAAGTGAAATAAGAGAGCTCTAGGCAATATGCAGTCACAAGAAGCAAGGGATGAACTTGATTTCTTAAAAATGTAAGAGAAGACGGCAGTTGGGGGAATATTCCCTAGACAGGACAATCTATCTTAGGAGGAAGGATTCCTTTACGATCAATCCATCCATCCATCGAGAATATATTCTAATCAATCAAAGTTATTTACACACAGGTCAATTAGCTATACCTGTAGGTCAATGACACAGAGCTTTTGATAAATAAAAGATGCAAGTTACAGACCCTTGGGTAATAGGTCAATGAATTCCGAATCTCGTAGCAGTTGTCCGATGCCTACAGAGCTAAAATCCATCACCGCTCACACTACAGGTTTTTTTTTGATGTACTATCACTAACTCTGCATATTTCATCACGGAAAAAAACAAAACCCCACAAAGCTCAGAAATGGCCTTCATTTATTAACACTTCCCTGACAAACGCAATCACACCAAAATGTCAACGTGTCCGTCGCCGCCGACCAAAAAAATCGCGAAAACTGTGGCGCACGGGTAACATGTTGTTAACTGACTTATGACTAATTGATCATACTCGCATGGGCACTGGGGAATCAATTTCTGCCACCTGCGCCTCCGACCGCTTCGCCAACACTGAGACAGCGGAGAGAGAGGGAGAGAGAGGGGGACGGAGGGTGTCTATCAGTGCTAATCAGGTCAATAATATGTGTATCATGCCGGGGCATCATCTACGTATTCTTGGTATACGTTTCAAGATGGGAGATTTAATCCAACTATGTGTAAAGGGGCCAGCCAGCTGATATGAGATTAGATGCAGTGGCTGCAGTCTGGCTGGAGTTTACTGGGGCACAAGATGGGTAAATACAGTCAGGTATTATTGTAACGGAAAAGGATGAATTCGTACTTTGTAGTAGGAAAATGATCACAGCTTATTTCATGAAATCTTGCTTTAATGTGGCAGATACACGTAGACAATGTAAAACCTAGAAATATAAGCACTATGTACATGTATATATATATAATGGAAACCCTGATTTTTAATCTGATTGCAAATTCGGACACCCTTCTTAAAAATTCTGGATAAATCCTTGTTGTGTCAAAAGGATCTTCAGTCCAATACAAGAAAAGATCAACAGGGTGATTAACAATGAAATTGTGTTACAACAAAAAGGATTAGGCATATGGGAATTCCCGAAGGTGCACAGTGTGCCGATCTCCTTTGAGACAGACCCGATGGCTCTGAAAAGAGTTGGTTCTCTTCAAGGTGAGGACAAGCTAGTGCGTTCTTCTACATGTAGTTGGTGTCAGGAGACTGAACCTACGGTCACATTAAATTAACGGTCTGAGGATCCTACCACCACAGGGCATCACAGTACATGTATGTGAGAAGTGCATATATAATGTCTTCTGCACTTCAACCACTGCCTTCGATTTCATTTCACATGTAATAAGCCTGTTTATGAATTTCAGCCAATGTGGGATCCCATCTCACAGGATCCTAGCCAAAACATTGCATCACAAGACAATGGCAGACTCTTGCTCTACAGACAGACCTACATAAAGCAAGATTTAGCCAGAAATTTGAAAAAAAAGTTTGCTGCAACATGAAAGAACGGCACCAAAATGGCTTTTACATGTGAATCGTGTACAATGTACATGTACACTGTCTAAATTGCAACAGAATGAATGCACAAGACACCCAGACAACCCCGCTCTGGCTTAAGTTACACCGAGCCTGATCATTAAGATGCAATAACCATTGCGAGTTGACATTTGAATAATGTCTGGTACAACGACTTGCTTACTCACAAGTTACTGCTTAAAATGTGAATAGAGACAGTTGATAATATGTCAAATGGTTCGGGGCAAGCTTTTGTATAGCATTAGCAACCTCCAGATGAGCAAAGCCTGGAACCACTGTGCCAGACACATTCATTCCGAACTGTGTTTGGGCGTTCGCCATCTCTTACATAACCACGCAAAAGGTTGCCCCCGAATCATGTAACAACAACGTAGCATCTGTCTGTATAGACCATGTGAACGTTGTTTACAATAAGTGTGACCTTGTACATTCTTTGAGTATTCTGGCAGGCAAGATACTACACTGGTCCTATGGGAAAGTTGACATTTTGTGTCATAATTTCCACATAAAACCAAGAGTTTATGAAAGTAAAAGCTGGACAAGTTTTTAGATGTGCCCCCTTTCATCATATCAAAAGTTGATAAGAATTAGACAGTGCAATCTCCATAAAATAAAGATTTTATGCTTTCTTCCATTGAGCTGTGTACAAATCGTGCCTGCAGGAAGTCCAGGCTCTGTGGCTCTTTTGGAAACATGTGATGCCACAGGTCACATCGTCTATATCTGCTCGGAATTTGTTTATAGACTTTCTGTTGCAACGTCACAGCCCGAGTTTTTGCCAACCGAGGTCGGAAAACTATGGAAAGCCATAAATGCAAAACAAAAACAGATCGCCACAGTTTTTAACAATGTTACACAAATATTCAAAAATAGTATTGAATTTGTTGGAAACAAAGCAACCAATCATGAGAGGTACTTACTTAATTGAAAGTTAGCAGAAATGTTAAAATTTTGTTAAAACATCTATTTACACGATTGAGTGTTTTGCTAACATTCGGCCTTCCATGCCAACCAGCGCGTTTGTTTATCAACAATGGAAAGGTCTGTAAGTGGGAATTTTTGACTAGAAGCAAGTCACTGTACAGACATTATTCAAATCTAACTTGCAAACGCTTATTGCTCCTTGCCCTTGTCAATGCACTGTTGCCCTTTGAAATGTGCCAGCCCATCATTGAGGCACCCTTTACGAAGAAAATACTGTCTTGGCCTCACAACATGCACAAGAATGATGTATCAGGCCTGTCAGACCATGTCTTAACAGTCCACAACAACCATGCATCTTTGAAACGATCCCATCCGATACTGATGACAGTAAGAACAGGATAGTTACAACAAACAATCTCTTTGAGGTCGTTCCGACACCACGGGTTTAACTTTGTGTGTCTGAACGCTCTTAAAACCCGAATCGGGTTGAACTCGAATGAGTTCAATCGGTCGGCGAGGGTGGTTTTGCTAAACCACTTTGGGTTGATCTTTTAGCACGGTGTGTGGACAGAATAAAGTTAAGTACATCCGGTTTGAGCCCTCACCGGTGACCAGTGACCTAAGACGTTTTGCGTAACACGCCATAAATTGTGAAAGCGCATGTCTTTTGTACACGCTAATGTAAATGAAGTAGATGTTGTTGTGTTAGGTCATGGTGCTGTTTGACCTCTAAAAACCGAAGATATACCATATTGGGTTTAACTTCGAGCTGTCTGAACAAAAGGTAGTTTTATTATTTTACGACCACCCCCCGCTGCTCATAAAGTTAAACCAGTTGGGTGTAACTTTAGTACGATGTCTAAACATGGCCTTGGACCAGTATTTTCAAACTTTCTTGTCAAAAGCGAACTTGGTTGGAAAAATGCATTCAGCATTCAGCAATCACTCAGCAAGATACGGTGTACATGTAGGAACATTGGCATACACGTAGATCTGATGTTTTCTATAAAAACTACTGTAATCAGAACTATTCAAGGTGGACATATTACATTTAGCGTTTATATTGTAGTCTGATGTGGGCTTTTGGGGGAAAAAAAGGACACAAGACGTTCAAGGTTTACATCTGAAGTTCTGTCGTTTACACCATCTCAAGCAGGTTTCAGACCGTTTCGTAACCGTTGCTGCTAAGCTGGCAGTAACAGGGTTTTCCCCATGATGCACATAGCTTCCAGAATAATTGGGTCCAGAATACCCCAATTTTTTTTAAATCCTGGAAAGAACCCTTTAGCCCTCTTGCTGTCTGACCATTCAATACCATTCAAGTGGTTTTGAATGATAGATCAACTATGCCAGCCTGAAATATGATACCATGAGAGAATGCATGTACACAGTACACAGTTAGTTCTGTGCACAGTTGTGCCACTGTACACAACCTTGGCAGTGGGATGGTTTCAAATGGTTGGTCAACTCACTGGAAAATGTTGCCAAGAGTCACTGACAGTAGGAGGGTTAGAACACTAACTCCCTGGGGAGGACGTTGTCAAGAACAAACTATTCTTATATCAAGTAATAAACCACAAGGGAAATTGACTAGGTAAATTTAGAAAACAAAAATCGGGTTGAGCGATTTCTTAATGAAGAACACTAACTCCCTGGGGAGGACGTTGTCAAGAACAAACTATTCTTATATCAAGTAATAAACCACAAGGGAAATTGACTAGGTAAATTTAGAAAACAAAAATCGGGTTGAGCGATTTCTTAATGAGATTTTGCACATGTATGTTGTATGAGCTCAATATGCCTTGTGCACCAATAAACAAATGCCATTGACAAACTAATGAAGAGATTACCATTGGATTGTTTAATTGTTCAATAAAAATGTGGTGTCGCAAATTTACATGGTGGTTTCCTGACTGGCAGCATAATAGTTCTAGCCAGAGGGGTACGTGTCTGTGTGTCTTTTGGACACCCTGTTTTAAATTTGGACACCCTGTTTTATCTGTCATTAAATGTATTGTTTACAAGTGAACAAATTGGACACCCAGTTCTTAAATTTCCAACAAATCATTGCCGAAACCTCAACTGGCAGGGTTTTTCCGAGTGGCAGGGATAATCTCCCGCTCAAATCTCAAATTAGACAATCAGCTTAAACATCTTAATGACACAATCCCTCAAAATTTGATGCAAGAAGAATTCTAAAGATTAATCCCCTGGAAGACTGACTGAAACTGCAAGTGGATCTTAGCCCAAAGCTTGCCCCGTATCTCAGCTTATTTATTTTAGAGTCTTTTTGACTCATGGTAAATTCATCCGAACTTAAGAGTAAAATCCAATTAGGCGAAGGAAAGCCGATTGCCTGTTCTATGAAATTAATCTGTGCATAGAGCGCAAGGGTCTCTGGGAGGTGATGACGGAAGTGTGTGAACGCTCATAACTATTCATTACTTTTTAACACGGTCAAAAAATTCATTGGCTATGTTCACAACTGTTATGTAAGCTAACGAAACTGGTTTAACACATTATGACATCATTTTGTTTTGCCAACATAGTACTGACTGTGTGATCAATGCATACGTGTACATGTATGGCATATGCCATCTGACTGATGACCTTCAAGTTTCTATTCTAATTACTGCAAATTATTTTACCGAAAATTCTTCTTGTATTATATTTCGTTGTGTACCCAGAAGAAGGGTGTAAGGCTCAAGGCTCTACTCCCTTCTTCCAGGCACACAAAGTACTATTTGTCCCAGTAACAGAAGGTCCTAAGCAATCAAATGACTCCCGAAAAAAAATGTGGCATTGGTTACATGTTTGTTGCTAGAAGAATTACCCCAAAGACATGTTTTCCCAAGGCCAATACCATGCCAAACTTAACCGCCCTTCATGTATGATGAATGACTTAGGAAAGACAGACCTTTCGCACTCAGTTTTCACACAATTTTGCATAATAATTGACTGCGCCCTTTCTTCAGTAACTTTTTGTTACGTCTTTCCGGGCACACAACGATTTATAACATCACCTTACCCTGTCGGGTCAGATTGTTTCTAATTTTAAAAATATGGTAATAAATTTTTCCTCAATTTGCACATTTTCTACCATTTCTTTACTTAACCATTAAGTCTAGCACTATTATGCTGCCAGTCAGGAAACCACCATGTAAATTTGCGACACCACATTTTTATTGAACAATTAAACAATTCAAACAAAAATATAAAAAAAACCTTCATGGGTCCTTGATGTAAGTATGTGAATATAGTCTGTCAATAGGTCAAAACCTCTCCCCTGCTTTTCTGTAGTCGTTACTCTAGTCTACGGTTCCATTTTATTAAACTTGGATGCTAGTGCGATGACAACAGCCCTGAATGCCTTACCCAGGGCTCATGTTAAGCTCCAGGTTAGTCAATGCACGCTTTACTGTGGTATTTCCCCTTAGCTATAGAGCAGCAAAATGATTAATGACACCTCCAGAGTCCATGGTGACGACGCAGCCACAAGAAAAAAAACCTTTCCAAAAATCACGGGGTGACCGGGGTGTCAGAGAGAGGGGGGCGGGGGAAACGAGAACAAATTCACTCCAATTTATCTCATACACTGAAAATCCATGGTAATAACAAACCTTCCAAGTTCTTTGCCCTTGGCGTATGCCTCCTCGAATGTTTCTACCTTCTTGGATTCGTTTATCCACGTGTTGTTTATTACCGTACTCGCCATGGTAAGTCGACTACCCCCGTCTGGAGTTCGCGTTGGATTCGCGGGCATTTCCTGCACAGATTTTCCACGGGAAAATCCTTCGTCTCGCACGGTCACCCTCTCCTAACTTTCCAGCTACGCCTCACACACAAAAATCAACTCCAGAAAGGGTGCAGTGATGGTGTTTAAAAAGCCCGTCCGAATATGTTTGCACTCTCCTATGGTGTAAATACACTGTGTTCCCGTTTGGTGTGAAACGTAAACTGACCCCCTTGTACAATGGGCCGGCAATATTGTTGTCAAGTCGGACTTAGCTTTCATGTCTGGGACCCGTAACGAAGTGGTGACGTCATAACCACCTGCTTAATGAAAGTGGGCATGCGCAAATAAGTTGCTACCTGTTTTACGCAGTGTGTTTGAGTGAGGGCGCTCTTCATGTTGTTAACGGTGTCCCCAAAATAATTATTGTTGATCTGTAGTTTGAATCGGTTTGTACTGAGGGGAAAAAATGCTTATGGTTTCCCCAACATTGACGCAAACATTTGTTTTTGTTATTATAAGTAAACAAACATTTTGTTGATTTCGAAATAAATAGAGTGACATAACATAATCTGTGAAACAAAACAGCCAGTATCAAAAAAGTTAGAACTACGAAATTGTTTTATTACTGAGAAAATATTGAAAATCACGATAAGAGGCATCAACACAGCTAGTTTATATTTCTGCAATTGGAATCAAGTTCAAGAAGAATCTACACGCGAAATTAACAGTGCCATTTGCTGAGAGAGGCGACAAAAATGTTCCCCTCTCTGGACTGGGGTGTTGCATAACAAGTTGCTACCTGTTTTACGCAGTGTGTTGGATGAGGGCGCTCTTCATGTTTTTAACGGTGTCCCCGAAATAATGGTTGTTCTGTAGTTTGAATCGGTTTGTACAAAGGAAAAGAACTGCGAAATTGCATATTACTGAGAAAATTTTGAAAATCACAATTTATCAGAGGCGTCAACACAGCTAGTATGTATTATTGCAATTGGAATCAAGTTCAAGAAAAATCTACACGCGGAATTAACGGAGCTATTTGCTGGGAGAGGCGACAAAATTTGTCCCCTCCTCCTCGACTGGGGTGTTGCATAATTTCCCCCACCAATAATGTTGGATACAATTTGTGGCGTACTTTCCTTTCCTTTTTTCCTGTTTATCAGGGGGGAACGCGAGAACATGGGTACTTTAAAGGTTTGTTTGTCGACATTATACCTTCAAAAGTCGTCTGTTTGCCCCATCGATACATGTATTTTAAAGGAACATTACAGAATTGGTGAGAAAAAAACTTGTAAAATACACTTTTGATCACAAATTTACATAAAACTTACACGGTCTAATGATGACGATAGTAGAAAACATCCCTTGAAATATTTCTGTCTGAAATGCCATATTTGATGAGAAATGAATAAACTAAATTTCCGATTGGAGTTTATCGCTCAGTGAGCGTTTTATTCATTTGTTGAATCTCTATGATTTCATGCAAATGTGTATTCGGTTTTGCACTATTTTCTCGTGACCAAGATGGCCGATTGATCTCAAACTTCTACAGGTTTGTCAGTTTATGTATATGGTGGATTACATAAAGTGCTTACACTGCCAGCAACTGTTTTGTTAGCAAAAACCAATTATGTAATGTTCCTTTAAAGGGGTGTCATTGATGGGTCTTTTTAGTCAAAGAATCAACTCGGAGTAATTTGACATTTTCCATTCTATGTGGCTAGGTCTCGGTGGCGAATCTTGAATTTTGAGATTTTTCAATGGATTTTCTACAACATTTGTTTACAAACGGCTTGTTGACATTAGTCCGATGGCTTCCAAGGTTAAGAACGCAAACAATGGCTTTTTATTTGCTGTAATTAATCTTCTTGCATGTAGCCTATTCATTTTGGTCAATGATATCTAAAAAGTACAACCCAGCCGTGACTTTAAAATAATATGGAGGAAGTTTTTTTTAAAGCATTGAAATGAAAAAGCCCCGGCCGGAGGTGAAAGTTATTGCAAGCCTAGTGTTGTAAAGAAAGTTAACCCTTTCACGGAGTGACTGTCGCCCTCTACCGTCCACTGCAGCAACGCGCACGAGACAAGGGTCTCGGCCTCCTGTCTCGGGCTCATGACTTGACAAAACAAACTAACATTAACATTTTACTTTTGGTGGAAGCCAATCACGTAAAGTGTCACGTTTTCTACAATTCGTTCTTGTCCGTCTTCCATGAATTAACATAACGTAAAGCCATAACCCGAAATGAGTCAAGCTTTTCTAACTAGGGCCCAATTTCATTTCAAAAAGCAGCTAAGCACAACAAATGCTTATCTGAGAATAGGGATGCAGCTAAAATACCATTTCACATGTACGATCTGTGACTGGTATCCTACTTATTTTTGCTCAGCAGGAAAAACGTTTAAGCAATCTACTTAATAAGCAGCTCTTTGAATTTGGGCCCAGTGAGCCTGACGATAAAACTGATCTCGCGAACTAACAAAAAAACAAACATGTTTTTTACCCCGATTTCTATTCCAAAGTACGTATTGTACTTGCTTCTCCTTCACCATACAGTGCTTCAGAATGCAACACTCTTGTTATCCAGCCAAAGCTTTCCCGCCTTAACTAGTGAACTACGAGAGAACCTTATTACGATTAGCCATATTTTAATGGTGTTGATATTGGTCGTTGGATCCCTGCACAAATCATGGATCGCAAACCGTAACTAAATAATTGTTTGTTTTCTTTTCTTTAAACATACACATTAAAATCGTAATGTACAACAGTCATAGGGAGCTATATCTACGAAAGCCCATCAGTGCCATCGGATGTATAAATTGCTTTTGTGCCTAGTAGATGTTTGGTGAATCTTGTTTTTGGTGAGCCAAACATATACTTCCAAAAAACACAAATTGCTAATTATAAACTACAAAAAACAAGCTTTGCCAAGCATAGGCCTACCTCAAAAAACGAGATTTGCTGAATACAGACCTTTTAACAATGTTATTAACAATGGACCACTGCATTTACATTCATATATTTTGGTAATTGGGAACCAACAACGAAAGCACATTATAATTGTTGGTTTAATGACCGTTGAAAAATATATTCACAAGTTCAAAGTCATGATGGATTAACTTTTATATTATTCTTAATTTTAAATATATATTTATATAAACATTTGCATTATGTTTTCTTTCCAGCGGCTGGATTTTAATGAAGTTTTTTTTTATTGTTGACTGGGGTCCGGATGTACATGCACACATCTTTTGATGACAGGTTTGTATTTGCTTGACAGCCCCTGTGTAACTTGTTATATCTAACTATAATTCGCGCAATGTTGTGTTTATGTATTATTTAAGACTCTCTCATTATTTTTTCATCTAAAGGTCGTGAAAGTTGTATTCAGCATGCATGTGATCCAGAGCAGGGAATTGCTTTTAAAAGGAAGGGTGGGACGTATGCCAGCCAGGCTTAAGACTACATGCTTTTAAAAAATGTTTCTTGAAAACGTACAATAAATGCCACTTTTAATAAACTGTTTAATTTAATCATGTTTAAAGCATGGGCATGTGACTTGTTGTTTTTTTCTCGCCATTTCTCAATGTTAACACCATAAAATACAACATTGTTTGACCCACGAAGATCTTTACACGACTTTGTCATATGGACCGTCATTGGTGTAAATCATCATGCAGGTCGTCACAGTGCCAAATGATCTTGTTGTTGTTGTTGTTGTTGTTGTTGTTGTTGTTGTTGTTGTTGTTGCTGCTGTTGTTGTTGTTTATTTTTTAAACAAAGCTGACATAATATCTCAAATAAATGCCCGTGGATTCATTTCAAAAGGACTTAGCAAAGCACTGACTACACATATGGGTAAAACACAAAAAATATTCTTTATCCCCGATGCAAGTTGTACATCTATTTCTGAGAATCATGTGTGCATAGATCCCTGCAGCATTTGACTTCGTTTCGGTCGACGCTCATACAGCAACACGTTGTTGACTTTTACGTGTGATGTACACTAACATTTGTCTTTATGTAATTAAAGTCATGACATTGCAAAATTATTAAGTACAAAAGCATGCGCCGGTCTCCGGCACATTGATATTATTTTGACCCACCGCTCTGCATACGAAAAGTAGGGCCGCCCAACGGAGCGTAACACCTGTGTGTTTTCAACGGTCATCATAGGTGACCGTTATACGTCCGTGGTCGTTCTTGTTATCCTCTCACTCTTCGTATAAATGAGTGGCAATCTTTTCTTTTGTGTGGCCGAGATGTTGGGAGGATAAGTGAGCTGAACGGCCAACCCTAACCGCCCTGGAAACACCCGCTCTTCCCTCCCTCAAGTCAAATGACCGTGAAAGGATCATTTATACACTTCGTACACCACGACAAAAATGGCTTTGAACGCTAAAGATAATGCAGAAACAGAATGTAACATTTCTTTACTGCACAAGTTTATTTATTGATTTATTTAGACAGGGTTGCCTTGATGTTTCAACTGCTCTTCCTATAGGCCTGTGTACAAAGAGTACAACATTAATTCGTAATTTAATAAAATACGGAGCAATAAGAAAAGCCATGAATCAAAAACAGAAAACCGGGTGTAAAACAAAAAACATAAATCTTCAGGGGTAGACGAAAATTTACTATTTTTTTTAAACATCACCAAAGCAGGGTGCATGAAAATTTAAACAGGAACAAACTTTCAATAAAACCTATACATTCACAAAGGATTACGCCATCGCATTGCAGTTAAAGGAACATTACAGAATTGGTAAGACAAAAACTTGTAAAATATACTTTTTGATCACAGATTTACGTAAAACTTACACGGTCTAATGATGATGATAGTAGAAAACATCCTTTGAAAAATTCTGTCTGAAATGCCATATTTGATGAGAAATGAATAAACTAATTTTCCAATTGGAGTTTATCGCTCAGTGAGCGTTTTATTCATTTGTTGAATCTCTATGATTTCATGCAAATGTGTATTCGGTTTTGCACTATTTTCTCGTGACCAAGATGGCCGATCGATCTCAAACTTCTACAGGTTTGTCAGGTTATGTATATGGTGGATTACATAAAGTGCTTACACTGCCAGCAACTGTTTTGTTAGCAAAAACCAATTCTGTAATGTTCCTTTAAACAGAAGATAGGCAAGACAATTAAAAAGAGCTTAGCTAACTTTAAAACAAGATAGAATAAACAGAATCCAGTTACCGTCAAAACGGCAAGATTCGAGCTAACCAATAAACCCGTTGAAATCAGAACACAAACGCAGAAACAAGCGCAGAGACAAATTCAAGAACCCCTAATACAACGTCATAGTTTTTCGATGTTAAGTAAAAAGAAATCCGGGCGCAAGATTTCCGAGATTCTATAAATAAACACAACACCTATTTTGTGGCAACTATACAATTGTCTGTCAATAAATACGCAGTGAACAAATGAGCTGTCACTTTCACCATGGTTTCAGCGTCCGTGAAAATCAATTGCATAAATGTGTATTTGATGCAAGAAGTGCTTCACAAACAATGTCCTCAAAACAACTCCGTCACATTCGTTTGTGTGTGTGGTAGTTTTAAAAAAACATTGTCGCCGTTGCTAAGGTAAACAATCCTTGGACAACGCGGAAATCGGTTACGAACAAACACAAAGAATGATCGAAGCACTTGAAAGGGTGATGTAAGGAGTGCATCAGACCCAAGTAACGCTCTTGTGTGAACATGAATTCAGAGTGGCGTTGACAAGTCCGGGAAAGACTATAAAGGTACAAGTCCCACCTAAAGTCCCGCCCCAGTGCTCTCAAGGGAGAAGTTCTACGTCTACATAACTACAAATAGGAAACTGGCGGGTCGACCACGAGTAAAAATCTCTTTTGGGAGAAGTGCTGGCTCTGAAAGAGAAAATTTTACTCATGATTGTACCCGCAAGTTTACTATTTGTATAGTTGTTCTTATTTTCCACACCATGCAAAGCTTCGAATACCACGTCTACGTCAACGTTGGTACCCGGCAAAGTACTTTGTCAGTATCACGCCGAGACATGTGCGTCAACACGCCGTCCAAGACCAAAACTGGCTTTAACATTCATACAGTAGGCCTACTCAAAGTGAAAGGATTGAAATCGCATACCGGGCAATAAGGAATGTAACCAGAGGTGTGACATGGAGACTATCCCCCCCCCCCACCTGCTGCACTCTCTATGGTAAAAACTAAATATGCACCTAGAGAGAATGCGTAAAATAATAGAATACAGAGCAGAAAGAAAAGCCATGAATCAAAAACAGAAAACTGCGTGTAAAACATCAATTTAACAAGGTCAGACGAACATTTATGTTTTACACCCAGTTTTCTGTTTTTGACTCATGGCTGTTCTCTTTGCTCCATATTTTTATTTTACACAGTCTCACTGGACATGTGGATACTTAGTGTTTACTGGAGAGTGCAGAAAAATACAAAATATTTCAATTCATTTCATTCATTAATTTCACAGGACAAGAACAGATGAACAACTAGAACCAGCTGTTGCAAACTGCTTACCAACCAGTATATAGGACCTATGGTTTCTCAATGCAATACAATAGTTAATGGCCCGTCGTTTCGACCCTTAGGCCAGAGTCCATCTGGAAGGATAATTATTGACAACGCAACACACAAACACCACAAGCAAGCGCATCAGTACAACTGTTTGTTTGTGTTGTATTGTCATTTCGAGAAAGACTCTTCGATAGGGTGGAAAAATCAGCCACTAACTTATTCTTTTTGTTTGCAGGATACGAACGAGGTACATCTATGGTTCACGAGAAAATTCAAAATGTCCTACGGTAAACATAATAGGTGCAAACGAATAAAAGCGGTTTTGTGTTCTGCTTAAATGTTTTTATGGGAAAATATAGAATTAGCTGTTGCAAACTGTTTACCAACCGAAAGGACCCACGGTATCAATGCAAACAAATAGTTAGTGGCCTGACGTTTCGACCCTAGCAGAGTCTTTCTCGAAGCCTACACAAAAGATCAAGACTCTGGTAGGGTCAAAACGTCAGGCCACTAACTATTTCATGCAACTGTTTTTATAATTGAATTTTTGTAGTTTCCATCCACCCAGACGGCCCGTTAGTGATGCATTGATTGACAGGGCCCAATTTCATAGAGCTAATTGACAAAAAAAGTAGCTAAGCACAACACAATTTTGCTTACCAGAATAAGGTTACCAGCCCAAATATCATGTCACATGTACTATAATGTGACTGGTATCCTGCTCACTTTTGCTCTTCAGAAAATTGTTTATTAGTAATAAGTTCCGCTTAAGCAACTCTATGAAATTGGGCCCTGCATGCTTCTTGTCTATAAACTAATAATTTTTGACAGCAATTAATTTGTTTCGAGTCTTACTAAATTTAGAGTTATTAGCGATGGCATGGCTATGGGGGTACACAACTATTATGACAACGGTTATAATGACATATCATTGTTGACAAGGTTTTAAATTGGTAATAACGTGGAAATGGAATGTTGTTGTGGTGGTTGGTGCATGTTGTTTGGACGCATTGAGTAAATATAGGGGAGTGAAGGCTAAGGGGAAGTGATTTAACCTTTGGACTTACAATGGCCAGACAAGCTTTGGTATAATATTACCATTTACTCAACCACAATTCATTGACTTTTCACAAAAGACATTTTAGAGGGGAAAGTGGCTGTCCAACTTAAGCTGAGCACTTGACCAATGGACCATTATGAGTTGGCGAAATATTGGGCAAAAATTGCCAAAATAGTTTTAGAGTGAGTTATTATTATTAATTACAATTTATTCTGCCGAGATTTGAACAAACGTATAACAACACAAGACACTAACTCTTATGTTTGCTTTAAAATCTTAGGATAACTAGAACATTTGTGAACCAAAATGCATTACTGGTGTTGAAACGTAACAGTAACACTGACATTTTAAGGCAAGAGCAACTGTTGGAATCATGATGACCCATCAATCCAGGTTTAATCAAAGTGAACCCAACTACTGTGTCTCAAAAACTTAGTAATCTAATCTTCCAAATGGGGAAAAGAATTAACAAACAGACAGAAAACGAGAGAAACAAAGACAAACTTTGGAGTGAGGGACGAACGGAAGTAATGAGCTTTTGGACTGACATGGGCCAACAAAAGTGTATTTTTTTGGAACAGATTCGGTTTATATTTACCAAAATGCGCAACCAGAATCCATTCACTGGGATGTCAGTTTGCGCGTTTCGTTCCCTTTCCCGAGTTTCATTTGATACCGTCTAATAATGACTGTCGTGATTGTAGTGAGATATCGCATTTTTTTTCTCACGCATTTCAATGCAATATTGGTGCCCTCGTGAAGAACTGGCAGACAAATGCATTCTGGACAATACCTTCTAAGGTAAACGTAGGGGGAAAAGTAGTTCCATACATGTCTATCTGGAAGATATTAGCCAGATGCTTTCTCAGAAAAAGTTTTTTTTTTTTTTTAATTCTGATGCATTATTGGATCGAATATTCTATCAGAGTAAAAAGGGGGGCTTTGGTACCAAAAACAAATGTTGCATACGACAGAAAACACACTAAGAGGTACCACTTATCGACCGTCATGTTTTAACACTTTTCAAACTGTTGTAATTTTTTTTATTAAGCACCTGAAACCACCCATAAATATTTCAACATGTGAATGAACATGCAGTCTTGTACTGAAAAATCAATTTGAGTTGATTACAATTTCGTTCGAAAAAAAATGTCGTTCAAAATATGGACGGAAACGGCAGGTACCTTTTTCCATCCATTCTTTTAATGGAAATTCGAGGGTGATTCGTTGTTAATATTTTGTTAATGCATCATATGAAACAACTAAAACTATTTCAGAATAAGCCTGCATGTCTATTCAGGTGTTGTAACACTTTTGGGTAGTTTTAGGTACCAAAAAAAAAACCAGCCACAAGCATTGGAAAAATATGTACGTACACAGATGTGTACGTTATTTATGTGTTTCTCGTCATCAATACATTTCTCATTTCTTTATTAGGAGGTGTCCCTGTCATTAAATGAGCGCATTTTACAAGAAGGAAAACATGGCTGTTTGAAACGAGTGTATACGATAAAGGGATAAGGGGTAAAATCGGATTCCAAATACTTGGCGTTAACTTGGAGTAAATTGGTGCCCCTTGCAGATGCGTTAGCAATAAGTGAATGCCTACCCCGTCCAACAAAAGAAGATACCCTAAAAGCTCATAAGCTCCTGGCCACGCATTCACAGCACGCCTACCCCGTACCTGTACATCCCCAAAATAACCCCCACTCGGCCGCCATGGAGATCCTACACACAGGGCTATAACACAAAGCACTGATTTTACTACGGACAAAAAAAACAACCACCCCAATCCGACCTACCCAATGGCCCTCATGGTCTGCCCTGCAGTGAAAGTTTGCTTAGTGACGTAAGAAGGGTCTGGGCTTTAGGTACTTGATTGATGCGCCAGTTTCTACCGTGTCATTATCTCGCACATCCAGGAGTGTGTGGTTGCATCCCACGAAACCTGACTGCCAGCTTTGGGAATAATACCGTACCAAAGGATATGATGGCTCAGCAATATGATACAGCCTGGTTGGTAAGTCTGGACTGTTCCTTTCAATCCGAATATCAGAATTAATTGTTGAATTCTCATTAGAGTTTAGATCATCTTAGATGGGTGCCCGATGACCGAGTCGGCAGACCAATGTGTTGACGGTGGGAGTTATTTCCAACAGATCCTCGCGCATGAGGCTTTTTTTCGAAATCAACTACTCCGCACGAATCCGTGAAAATACCTTAAAATAGCAATATCAAATGAATATCAAAGCTAGCAGGAAAAATATTTGTATATGTAATTTGTTGGCAACATTTTCTTCAAAGTTACTACATATTTAGCTATATAGGCCTACAAAAAGTTACACTGACGTCCAACTCTTGACTACCTGACTTCACACATTAGTCTCCAAATTACAACTTTCATCATTATTTAATCCGTATGTAATTTATCTATTTTTGCCGATGATTTTAGGATGGTAGCTATTATACCTTAAAGCTCATTTTGACAACTAAAAACTAGTACATTGTTTTTGTTTAAAAATTAATAACCACGTGTGCCCGGTAGAAGGACGTAACGACTAGTCACTGGAGAAAGGGCGTAAGCATTATTGCGCAATTTCAAGAAAACTGAGCGTGAAAGTTTAATCGGTTTTTTACCCTTCATAAAGTCATTATAGGAATGTTATATTCGGCATGGGAATGGGAAAACATGTCTCTGGGGTAATTCTACCAACAAAATGTAACATTAATATCATAATTTTTGCCAGATGTGCCCATTTATTGCTTATGGCCTTTTGTTACTGAAAAAAGTACTTTGTGTGCCTGGGTTTATTAGAGCCCTCATTTTGGTCACACGACGCAATGGAATTGAACAGAAGATACATTAATATTATACACATACTGTATTGTTCTATGTGTCATCATCATCATCTAGCGGTTGTAACAGAGATATTCACAGCGTCATTCCTCGAGTCTTAATTCCTCATTATGTCCGGAAGGTCCTCAATTTCAACATCAGTGTCTCTGCCGATCACGTCAGTGTAGTTGACGTGATTAAATCAATTGTAAATGATAAAATGCTGTTCATGTTCACTTCGTCTGCGGTAACTATTGGTTCTCTTTCTTACTAACTTGCTTACTTATGATTTAATGGGAGAACTTGTTCAGGCTTCTGCCTTTACGACCCCCACATCCTATCATATTTTTCTTCCTTATCAAGCTCTTTCTTAATGTGAACAATGTCTTGGCATCTACTATTTTCTGGGTAGATTATTCCAGTCGTTGATGACTCTCTGAGAGATAAAGTTACATCTACACCTAGTGTTCGA
Organism: Pycnopodia helianthoides; assembly: GCA_032158295.1. Classification (NCBI taxonomy): domain Eukaryota; kingdom Metazoa; phylum Echinodermata; class Asteroidea; order Forcipulatida; family Asteriidae; genus Pycnopodia; species Pycnopodia helianthoides. The sequence continues at coordinate 19,471,780 of CM063247.1, read as the reverse complement.
TGGCGATGTAAACTGGCCATAGATTCATTAGAAACTGTGTTTCCTGCGCTTATGACAATAAGATATATCGGTAGCGTTTACAGCAAGACACTTCAAATGTCATTTATCATGGTGTGGCCATCTTGATTTTTTCCCCATTCAAATAAGTGTAAGCCAGACCGAGGCTGGAAGGAAAAATAGTCTGGTTCTTTTTCCTTCTTTTTTTGTACAAAGATTACTAGTATTCATTACTGTTATTGCATTTAAGGAACACGACCGAGAAAATGGCAGCATGACAAAATGGTCAATGGCGGGGCAAACCTGACTAGCGTACATATATAGGGAATGATATTGTGCTTACGACAATACAGTTTGCACCAATCATTGCAAGGTAATTATTAAAATTGCATATTGCAATCGAATCTATACAGGGACTCATTAATAAACCCCAAATTATTATATTTTTGTCTCGTGCAGGATTTATATTCGGAGTTTGTGTACACCTTAGCTTGTGTCATTTTAAGTTCATCGTTTTGTCCGGTTCAAAAGAGAAAACTTAAAATGTGAAGCACATGTATATTTAAAACTTATTTTGGATGTTCTGCATTGTTGTATACAGACTTCTTTAAAAAAAAATCCGATGACGAAATTGTGAAAATGGCCGGCGTTTCCATACCTAAAGTATGGTTTAATATTTCACTTTGATAATGGATTAAATAATTTATTTAATGAAAATGTTTTTTTTAGTCTTCATATCTTTACCGCATGAAAAGAGACATGCACAGCGTTGTTGTCATGGTTTCAAATACAAAATGGCCGCCGGACTAAGACATGTACCTTTGAACGAGGGATATTTGTACACCTATTGACGGGTTCTTGTCTGTGTGTTACAACCGGAATTCGTCTCTTCCTTAGGTATCATTATTCTAAATAAAACGCAGGTGTTTTCTTTTCTGATATCAGTAGATCCCTATCTCATTGATTTGTTTGTTTTAGTTGGAATACAGTGGCTGCCCTTCAGATGGGGATAAATGCTAGTTTCTTTGCAGAGAGGTGATGTCATGTTGACACTTTTTAGTCAGTGTAAATCTACATTGTATGTTTAAGAGTGTTGACTAAAAATTATGAATTTCAAGTGGAAGCTTGACATTTCTAAACTGACCACTCTGTATGAGTCGTTAAAGGAACATTACAGAATTGGTAAGAAAAAAACTTGTAAAATATACTTTTGATCACAGATTTACATAAAACTTACACGGTCTAATGATGATGATAGTAGAAAACATCCCTTGAAATATTTCTGTCTGAAATGCCATATTTGATGAGAAATGAATGAGCTAATTTTCCGATTGGAGTTTATCGCTCAGTGAGCGTTTTATTCGTTTGTTGAATCTATATGATTTCATGCAAATGTGTAATCGGTTTTTCACTATTTTCTCGATCGATCTCAAACTTCTACAGGTTTGTCAGTTTATGTATATGGTGGATTACATAAAGTGCTTACACTGCCAGCAACTGTTTTGTTAGCAAAAACCAAATCTGTAATGTTCCTTTAAACTGCAGCTTTTTCTAGCACTGCTACTGTTTGAATATCATACAGATTTTCAATTTTTAGCTGATCGGGTGATTTCCTCTTGTTTTCCATAAGTGCCATGGAAAACTGGAAAAATAGTGAAAGAAAAAAACACCCTTTTTGCAAAGAATTGTGTGTTTTCAGATGCATGAGAAAGGCTTCATTCCCGAAGCCTTTCTCAGTTTCAAATTTATTTGGTGAAATTTTACCTCTTACATTACTTCAAAGGGAATGGTCGTTTCTCATAATGTTTTATAGCTCTCTGCAGTGAGTCTTTAAGGTCATTATTTTTTGGAGTAATTACCGAAAGTATACACTCCCTTTAGTCTGTCATTTTCACTGTAATGTTTTGTCTTTGTGAACATGACTTGTTTAGTCTTCGGGCCATAGTCCACTATCCACCAAATTGAATTGAATATTAATGCTCGACCGGCGAATATGCGGCTAGTTCGACTCATGTCGGGATTGTGGTTCGAATCTCGCCCTCATTCATAGTCTGTGTTTTTACCCACAGGAAGTGGAAAGCACTGGATATACAGCCGACTCTTGTTATAACAAGATAGCTAGGACTGACCGTATAATACACGAACGTTGTTATAGAGGACAGTAAACAAAGAAAGAAAAAGCAAAGATACGTTCGAACGAAGATTATCTCCGAAGATTATTTCATCTTCGTTCAAACGAAAATGACCTTCTTTCGACAAAAAAAATCGTTCAAACGAAAATGACCTTCTTTCGACAAAAAAATTCGTTCGAACGAAAATATTAACAAACTCGCGGCGAGCGTACGTGCCTGCATATAGGCACAACCGCCGCTGTTGACGACACTGCTGCAGACTGCTAGCGTGCAGGCTGTAGACGTGACTAGCGATCCCATGCGTCTGTGTCTCGGCCAGCACACGAACGCGTGCAGAGTTTTTTTTCCCCGATCTAACGAAAAGAAAATTTTCGTTCGAGCGAAGATTTCTTCAAAATTTTCTTTTTTAACCCATGTCCCTCAAAAACAAATCACAAAAACTTAATTAAATGGCCCGAAAAGCCCATACTCAATCAAATGTTTCGATATTTTTGTTCAAGGGCCAACGCCTATAGTAAACATCCGCCTATGTAGTGCTTGGCTAAGTTTCGATTCGCACTACAGTTTCAAGGTATTTGAACAAGTAGGTTTTTACGATAAGAAAAGCAAGAATTTATTTTAATACTAAACTGTACGAAAAAAACTCATGTGATAGTTAAAGGAACATTAAAGAATTGGTAAGAAAAAAACTTGTAAAATATACTTTTTGATCACAGATTTACATAAAATTTACACGGTCTAATGATGATGGTAGTAGAAAACATCCCTTGAAATATTTCTGTCTGAAATGCCATATTTGATGGGAAATGAATAAACTAATTTTCCGATTGGAGCAATTTGTAAACAGCGGGGCTTGATTCCGAGCTGGGGGAGAGTCATGTGCCCCCCCCCCCCTTGTGATGTGTAAATATAGAACTGCACTATGGTCGAGGGTAAGTTTAGGGTCTCGGGAGTTTGGTTGTAGAGTGTTGGGAAGGGGGAACTTAAAGGAGCACTACAGAATTGGTAAGAACAAAACTTGTTAAATATACTTTTTGATCACAGATTTACATAAAACTTACAAGGTCTAATGATGATGATGGTAGAAAACATCCCTTGAAATATTTCTGTCTGAAATGCCAAATTTGATGAAAAATGAATAAACTAATTTTCCGATTGGAGTTTATCGCTCAGTGAGCGTTTTATTCATTTGTTGAAGCTATATGAATTCATGCAAATGTGTAATCGGTTTTTCACTATTTTCTCGTGACCTAGATGGCCGATCGATCTCAAACTTCTACAGGTTTGTCAGTTTATGTATATGGTGGATTACATAAAGTGCTTACACTGCCAGCAACTGTTTTGTTAGCAAAAACCAATTCTGTAATGTTCCGTTGAAGGAACATTACAGAATTGGTAAGGAAAAAACTTGTAAAATATACTTTTTGATCACAGATTTACATAAAACTTACACGGTCCAATGATGACGATAGTAAAAAACATCCCTTGAAATATTTCCGTCTGAAATGCCATATTTGAAGAGAAACGAATAAACTAATTTTCCGTTTGGAGTTTATCGCTCAGTGAGCGTTTTATTCATTTGTTGAACCTATATGGTTTCATGCAAATGTATAATCGGTTTTTCACTATTTTCTCATGACCCAGATGGCCGATCGATCTCAAACTTCCACAGGTTTGTCAGTTTATAAATATGGCATTTCAGACATAAATATTTCAAGGGATGTTTTCTACTATCATCATCATTAGATCGTGTAAGTTTTATGTAAATCTGTGATCAAAAGTTGTTTTCTTACCAATTCTGTAATGTTCCTTTAAGCGTTGTTTGAAGCTTTGCATAGTGTGGAAAATGAGAAGTACTATATGACTAGTAAACTTGCGGGTACAACCAATGGTTGTGTAAAGCTTTGTTTGGGAGGAATGTTGACGGCAAGCCCTGCCGTGCTACACGGTAGCGGCACGACACGGTGACAAACGTCGCGCTCTTGCCGTGTCGAATCGAACTGAAAACATTCGAGTTCGACACGGCAAAAATGCGACGTTTAGCGCAGGCCTTAGATTTAATTAGAGTGCATGTGTGAGATCGTCACCGTTTTCATGAACAGATGAATCCGCCCAACGGTCACATTTCGATTTTTGAGAAAATCGCGTTTTGAGTTGAACTTTTTTTTCAAATTGCTCTTTCGGAGACTGAATATTTACCATTTATCTTTAACATTTTGTTGCCAAAACAAAACTGACCTCGTCAGTTAAACAAATGAGTAAAGATTTTTCATTCTTACAACTTGAAATAGGCACGTTTTGTTACAAATCTTTGCCTTGGTAAGATGCTCGCAAAGGTTATGTTCGGGGGGGGGGTCCAATCGCGAGCTAAATGTGATAATTTGTAAAGGTATTCTAGAGGATTGGTAGAGTTGACAAAAAAAGTCACAGACTGTGTTCATAATTTTTTTGTGATCAACCACATACATGAAATAACAAACCAGTCACAAATGTTGGCTTAATCCGTTGTATAAGTCAGGAGAAAATGGTGAAAAGCCATGCACAATTTTCAGCATGTAAACACCTTAATTTGGGTTGTAACCGAAATTTCTTAACATTTTTAACGGATTCGTCAATTCGTGAAAACGGCATGGCAACGACATGAAGGTGCTAGCACATGAATCTATAACAATACTATACAGTAAAAAAATTGACTTGGAAATGGGACTTAAAATCGAGACTATTGAGATTTATTAGTGTCACCTCTTTCGGGGTTTTGATTATTATTTTTGACCTTAAACTGGCAACTCGCCAGAAAACCGTTAAGTTAATTACCAATAGTGTTATAGAGCATTCCTCTGCAAGTCTCCGCGTATTCAAATATCGGAACCCTTAAAGTGCGCGTGTTTGTTTTTTTCACGCGTTAAAGGCAGTGTTATATTTTGGGTAATTAAGAAACACATTACCTTAGAAACTTACTTGGTAATGAGCACCTGAAAGCTGATGATGGTATGAAAGGCTTTCTCAGGCTGAAAGCACACAATTCTCTGTCAGAAGGGTGTTTTTCTTTTGTTATTTTCTTGCAACTTCGATGACCAAGTATAAAGCCCAAATTTTCACAGGATTGTTATTTTATGCATATGTTGAGATAGGTCTACAACAAGTGAAACTACTAGTCTTTGACAATTAACGAAAGTATATCCTGCCTTTAAAGCAACTTAGGACCAACTTGTTTGTTTTATTGTGTTATTTTTAAAGTGCTTAATGGTGATTTTCCCGCTTATGATTATTTAAAGGTATTATACAGGATTGGTAGAGCTGACAAAATAGTCGCAGACAGTGTTCATGTTTTGTGTGATTCAACATATGCATGAACAAACAAACCTGTGAAAATTTGAGCTCTTGAAAATAGTTGAAATGTTTTTTCGAAACATCGGATTTTTATCTTAGAAACGATAGCATTTTAGGCAGAAATATTTAAAGGAACCCTTTCTACCATTACTTACTTTAAATCATGTAAGTTATGTGCGAATCTGTGAACATTTACGTTTTTCGATCTTACCAATAGTGTACAGGGCCTTTAACTACAAATTATTTCAGGTCACCTTGTTAACAAAAACTGTGACATTGTACATTCCAGGGCATTTCCTGGCAGGCAAAATTCTTACTAACAATGATACAGGGGTCATATGGGAAATTTGGTGTCATAATTATCACAAAATTTGAAGATTTATGAAAGTACAATCTGCACAAAATGTTGAGTTGTGTTCCCTTTCTTTTGAAAAACTCACAAAAAACGTACAATGCGATTTCTCTAAAATGCAAGAGTATTGTGTATACACATCGTGCCTGCAGAAAGCTCAGACTCTGTGGCTCTTTTTTAAACGTGATGTCACGGGTTACATGGTTTATAGTTTTTGGTTTGAAATATTTACGAGTTTAGCATCTTCATACATCAAGAGTCTATATCAGACTGGACGCGATGTCACAAACATAATTGGTTGTCGAGCTAATTAAGCATATCAATTTTTTTAAAACGTTAATACAAAAAATGTAACATGGCATGAATTGTTGGACGCTTGATTTTGGAACAATGAACGGTTCGTTTTTGGAAACTAAATGACTAAAATGGGTATTTCCGGGGAAAAAAACATCCGCACAAAGGCTTTTAAATGATAATAAAAACCTTATTGAAACACGTACTTTTTAGAAAACGACTTTCACCGTAGCCTGATTCACAGTTTATCGAGGCTAGACATTTTTCAAAGTCACTCTAATGTATACAATAATAATATAACGGTAGATTCCTGTTACGACTGAGCCTTTAAGATTGTGTTTGCAAACTCTTGTGGTTATGTACACAGCGTCTTGATGTCTTTAGGTAACCATGATACCGCGATGGCTAACCAAGAGAGCGCACAATTACAAGTAAATAGACGTTATGTCATTGACTTAATTGAAACCCTTAAGATGCGGTCTCTTTACTTATTGCGTTTGCTTGTCTCTTCTCTGTTGTTTCTAGTTTACAGATAAAGGGAACGCTAGCGGTAACCGTAGAGGTTAAAGGTTAAAAGAGGAGCTACTCCACTCACCTGCTGGGTGTTGAGAGTGCAGCATTCAACATGGCGGCCCACACGGTAAGTTTGCTATGTTTGCTCCTGATGATGCTCTCCATCCGAGTTGATTCCCAATCCATTGAGGAGGAGACTGGTCAATCGGAAGAGGCCTTACCAGAATCCTACTGGGATGTCGAGTGGGGTGAAACTGGAGCCGAAGGTGGCGTTGCAACTGGGAGTTCATTGGAGGCGTTTGCCGTCGCTGGAGAGATCCTTCCTGGTGTTGAAGCATCGACACTAATCGACGTTGCGGCAACTTCGTGGAGATCCGATTCACTGAGGCAAGCGGCCGGGGAGATGTGCCGATCACTCGGGCCAGTTGCTTCTCAGTTTCTTGGAAGTAGGGTTCAAGAGGTCTGCCAGCCAATCCTAGATTCTCTGAACACTGGTGACCAGGTCCCTGAATTGTCTGGTGTTTGTGAGGAAATTGTGAGAGAAATTGAAGATCAGCTTTACTCATACGACGATGGAAATTTTGTTACCTCATGGCCAGGAAGTGAAAATGATGTGGACGGGGAAGGTAGCAACCGAGGTCCAGGAAGTGAAGGTGATGAGGACGGGGAAGGTGATGTGGACGGGGAAGGTGGCAACCGAGGTCCAGGAAGTGAAGGTGATGTGGACGGGGAAGGTGGCAGCCGAGGTCCAGGAAGTGAAGGTGAAGTGGACGGGGAAGGTGATGTGGACGGGGAAGGTGATGTGGACGGGGAAGGTGGCAACCGAGGTCCAGGAAGTGAAGGTGATGTGGACGGGGAAGGTGGCAGCCGAGGTCCAGGAAGTGAAGGTGATGTGGACGGGGAAGGTGGCAACCGAGGTCCAGGAAGTGAAGGTGATGTGGACGGGGAAGGTGGCAACCGAGGTCCAGGAAGTGAAGGTGATGTGGACGGGGAAGGTGGTAACCGAGGTCCAGGAAGTGAGTATGGTTCAGACAAAGAAAGTGGTGATCGATGGCAAGACAGTGAGGGTCATTCATACGGAGGGAGCGAAATCGATTCTGGAATGGAATTTTGGTACACACCAGATTACGGCTATTTTTATCCTTCCGATTTTTTTAAAGAAATTCTTGGTTTTGCTGGGAATAGTCAAGCAGAAACCTGCAAAAAACTTGGAAGTATTGTCTACAACAGGACTCTCACAGGCCGAGACATTTTGCAAAATATAACGTCTGCAGCTGTAAAGCATTTGTTGCCATTGTCGCTTCAATTCTGTGATCGTGCCGACAACGATGTTCAAGTCACCTTTGGCCAAGTTCTTCTCGAACTGTTCTCTACTTTAACCAGTGATCAAGATAACATCTGTGGGGAACCAGAACGTTTTAATGAACTTGTGAAACGAATCACAGACTATCTCTTGGGGGAGTTCCTGCATAACGACCAAGCATGTAGAGACGTCTTCAGCCGGCTTGAAATCCTAGGTATTAGGGCCAACTTCGGTTTTGGTTACGATTCAGTGGAGTCGATGTGCATGAGCATTCAACAAATAGCCTACTTGTCTGAGACTAGCGAAGAAAGAGAACGGGATGATCTCTCCGAAGCAGGTCGCGGGTTCCGGAGAGTCTTCAGGGCAGTAGCTGGTTTTCTTCACAGTGACTCTGCTAGAGAAGGGTTCCTCGGTCTTTGTAACACATTTCAGGAATCCTCAAGCGCTGCCGATCATGCAATGTGTGCGGCCCTGGGTATGGACAATTCACGTGAACTTATCCGACAGTGCCTGAATCTATGTGGAGCTAACGAGGACGATTCTGAAAACGATCACGACGGTCCTCGGTACTTTTCGCCGTGGGAAGAAAAATTCGATGAAATATTTGGTTGGGTGCGGAAACTTTCCGGTGCAGTCGGTAGGATTCCCGGGCTGGAAGATTATGACCTCGTTGGGATCATCACCGATGTACTGGGCTACGGCATCTCGTCAGACATTCAATCATTTTGTGAAGTCACGGAGAGTAAATTATTCTACAGCGAGGATATAAGTGTTCGTCAGTTGGTCAATGCTGCCATGGACGTGGCTCTGCAGAAGCTTATATATGCCGCCCCGTCTGTATGTGACTGGGATAAAAGCTTCCCATCCGAAGAAATCGTCACTCAAGCAAATGGTGATTTCCCTTGGAATTGGGAAGGAGCAACTGAGAGACCGTACACTGGCGATGGTATGCAACCTTCATCTTGGAGATATGATCAACCTTCATGGTATGATGAATCCAATGAAGATAATTTGGTTAACCTCGACATACTGGGTACTGCTTTTGCCTTCTTTGCTGACGTGGAGAGCCCTGACGCCCTATGCAACAAATCCATTGAGGTAGTGTCTGGCGCCAACAGCACCAAGCTCGAACAGTTTGCTAACAAGACCAAAGATGGGATACTGAAAGTGATGACCGATGAAGAGACATGCGTGCGGTTCTTATCTGTCATGAGTGATAAGTTTGGAGATTTGGATTTATTCGGTGGGCTACTGTCTGGATTTGAATCAGAAGAGCAGCTCTGTTTTGTATTGACGAGTAGATTAGACTGGGAGGATGAGGAGCGAGAACTGTCTACCTCAGATCCCAGTAAGAGTATGAGCACGACTGAACAGCCGGAGGAGCCACGGGAAGAACCGACCAGGGAGCCCAATCAAGAACGAGAGGACCTCTCTAAGCTGCTCTCTCTTTTCGGGAGACTAATCAAGGCACCCTCAGTTCGTCAAAGCTTCGAGGAAGTTTGCAATTTCTTCGACGGTGACCTTACCGACGAGGAACGAGAGTCTTGCTTTGCCCTGAGAAGCGGTGATCCGGAAAAATACTTTGAGAGCTGTTTGAAATTAGAAAATATCTTCTTTAAGCAAGAAGACGGAGGAGACGACCAGTCTTGGACTGATATCGGTACTTACATGCGATTTGTGAACGAATGGGTACAACTGTCCATGAATGGTGCTAATGAGTTTCAAGAAATTATTGAAAAAGCAAAGAGATTGATGTTTAATAGAGATGTCCCTTTCCCAGATTTCAGTGATTTCTTGACGGACGTACTCGACCTTCAAGGTCCAAATCCCGATACTGTGTGTGAGCGAGTAGGTCACATTGTGCACGACAGCAATATGACCGTCCGTAACGTTGCCATTAAGATGTTGGACAGCATACTTGTGTCTATCGGACGGTATGCAGACAATCTGTGTTTTGAGCCCGACAGACGATACCCACTGTATGGGTCATCTTTTACTGAATCAACTAACGATTCCTCCAGTGAGGTCACCGGTAGTCCATTCAATGCCAATGATAATTCTGATCCGCAAGGGAAAGACCGTTCACCGAAAGTCCTTCCTTTAAATCCAACCTTGACGTTACAGGTGATCCATCTTGGTTGAGTTCTATGGACGGTAAGGACCCGTTCGCCGGTCGTCTCGGGGGAAAGATATTTGCATATTTGGGTAACTTTAAATCTCCCGAGGAGATATGCGCCAGACATGACGAGGAAGGCAGTGGCGAATACGGCAGTGGAGAATCTGGTAGAGAAGAAGCTGGCAGTGAAGACAGTTGGGAGCATGGCAGTGAAATGCATGACAGCAAAGACGGTCCAATCGCAGACCGAATAGTCGCTATGCGACGAAAGCTCATGTCAGTGACGCAAAACATTGACGTCTGTGTTGGACTTTTGGAAGTCGTTACCTCAGAGCTGGATATCTTCAGCGGTGTACTTCCTGGTTTTATCGACCCGTACAGCTTTTGTCTGAAAATCAGGTCTTCGTTTGGTTCAAGAAACCGCGGATCTCTGTCAGATTTCTCATTCAATGATTTCACCAACCCCGCTGAAGACATCGCTGGTCTACTCACTATTGGTGGGCGTCTACTTAACTCAACCATCAAAGAAGCGCTTCTGTTTCCATGTAAGTTATTCAGTGATACTCCATTGGCTGAGCTTATTTCGTCTGAATGCGGAGTTTTGTCTCGTCCAGATCCTTCGCCACTAATTGAGCAATGTAAGAGTGTGATCGTGCAGTTCATTGGTAATGACTATGAAGGCAAATGGCACATGGATAGTATTCTTCCATCCTTCTGGGACTCTGATGACAACACCTCACCATTTGGATGGTTCGGCAAATTTATGGCGGGAATGTTTCCAGTTGATGATCTGTCTGTGCTGTTCTATGACATGTTTGGTCTAGAAGCTGATTCGCCGGGAGAGCTGTGCACTAATGCGGAGAGCTTTGTCTCAGATGAATCGATGACAATGCAGGTTATATTTGACATTGGACTGAATGCTTCACTTCGCTACATGATCCGTGCATCGCCCAAGATATGTCAGAATGAAGGCACCGCAGGACCGACCGAGCTTCCTACGTTTGACCCAACCGAGGTGCCACCATGGGCCGAATCTTTCATGGAGAGCATTTACTTGAATATCCCAGGCGTGGATCCCTTTGACGCGATGAAGGCAGCCTTCACCTTCCTAGGTCACTACAATTCCAGCGATGAATTCTGTCAAGATGCTCTCGAAGCCTTGGCTGATTATGCAGAACCTTCCCTCCTAGATGATTTGATCAACGGGATGAAGGTTACGGTGTACACACTACTTAAAGATACTGACGCCTGTGAAACCTATGTTGATACCATTCAGGAGGAGCTGAGTCTTTCCTTTTCTCTTGGTAATATTACTGGACATGCCGATAATCCCAGTCTTTGCAGGGCTGTTGTCGACGCGTTCAATCCTGAGGTGAGAACCAACAGGAGCATTTCCACATTTGCGGAGTTGACAGCGTTAAGCAATCTAAATGGAAACATCGACAATGATTTGTACAGTTTGAATACAAAAGCTCTCAACTTGGTAGGAAACTTATACAATGCTGGTACTTTCCGGGACGTTTTCAATGAAACATGTAGCAACCTCAATGAGACGAATGAGTGGCGTGAACTCCATGGCCAATGGTTTGGCCGGCTGTGCGAATGGGCCACCACAGAACACGACGCTCTTAAATTTTACGAGATTTGTTTTGCAATCGCAACCGCAGAATCACGGCACAGCTATTCCAGTGTGGAGGAAGACAGTGATTTCGGCCGCTTTGGTTTCAGTAGCTACTACAATATCGGAGAATTTATCATCAACTTTGGTACTGAATTGTTTTCCATGGAGAAATCACTGTATTGGCTGCAAGAAATGTTTGGAGTAGACGTATCATCGCCAGAACAGGTGTGCGGCAGTGCCAAACAACTCATTGCGAACGACTCGCTGACACTTCCAGTCATTTTCAACACTACTCTGGAAATATTTGCACGGCATGCTGCTGAAGCTTCTCCTTGGCTATGCAGAAGTGAAATGGAAGCCACTGCTGTACCAACAGGAGCTCCTGGTTTTGAAGCTACCGAGATGCCCTCCTGGGCTGAGTCAGTCATGGAGAGTGTTTATCTAAACGTTCCTGGAGTGGATCCACAGGAGTTCATGAAAGTTGTGTTCAGCTATCTCAGTCGCTATGACATGATCGATGCATTCTGCCGTGACTCAACTAACGCTGTAGCCGAAGGAGCAGACCCTGCCTTGCTAGAAGGACTGGTCAACAACACGAAGGATTCCATTTACATCCTGGTCAAAGATGCCGATTCCTGTGAATCTTTCATGGGTGTTATTCAGGAGTCCCTAGAACTTCCCTATTCTATCGGTGAAGCTGTTGGTCTAGGAGGCAATCGTGGATTCTGTGAAGGCCTCTCGGTAGCGTTTGGTTCAGCAAGTGGAAGAAATGCAACCTCAGGCAATGATGAATTTCGTTTGGGTCAATTGTTTGATTTTGCTGCACATGTTGATGGCACTGGTGGCATTAGAGCAACTCTTCGTTCTGGCTGTGACGTCCTTGATCTGCTCGACGTTGTCCCTGACGAATTGAAAACAGGCTATACAATCGCGTGCGCATGGTCAAGAATGGCATCCAATGCCGAAATATTTTATCATGTGTGTCTCGATTTTGTTTCTGAATCCTTGAAGGATAAGGAAGAAGATGCCGAAGAGCTTGACAATGTATGGTGGCCAAATGCTTACATACCAGACTGGATGAGAGATATTACAGGCAGCTTTGGCAATATTATTTACACACATACAGACACGCTTATTTGGATGCAAGAAATTCTTAGATTGGATTCAGAATCCCCCGACCGGTTCTGCGAAAGTGCCAGGGAACGGATCGAAGATGAATCCCTTCAAATTCATGATGTTGTCGATTCATCGATGGACATTTTCTTGCGCCAACTCACAGGTGTTTACCCCTGGCTGTGCACGCTGGAGGTCGAGACAACTGAGGAGCCGACAGCAACAGAGACCCCAGGCGTCGACCTGAGCAAAATGCCCACATGGGGAGAGTCCGTCTTGGAGAAGTTGTACTTGGATATTCCTGGCATGTTGCCGGAGGAGCTTTTAGGAGTTGTACTCGGCTACCTCGGTCGCTACAATAACAGTGAATCACTCTGCCGTGACTCCATCAAGGCTGTAGAAGACTACGGAAAACTCTACGACATGATCGCCGTGATGAAATCAACTCTGTACAGCATGATTTACGATTCACATAGCTGTGAATTTTTCACCGATGTCTTGCAAGATTCCCTTGAGCTCCCATTTGCCATTGGGAATGTCACAGGCTTTGACAGTAACCGTGAATTCTGCGAAGCTATTGAAAGCGCATTCCGATCAGACAACTATGATGAGGTGAGCCTATTTGCATTACGGCAGTTTACCGAAGGAGACGATCTTTCTGAAGGACAGAAACCCTTTTATGATTTGATTAAGTTTTTGGGTCGCCTTTTCAATTCCGGAAGTGTGAGGAACACACTTCGCACCGGCTGTGAGCTTTTTGAACAGGCCAATTTTTACCCTGATATGTTTGAGTCAGAAGCCAGAAGTGCATGTGATTGGATAAGATATGGTTCAGAACCTGAGGTGTTCCAGAGTGGCTGCGTTTCTGTTATCACAACACCAGTTGATGGAATTTCGGAAGAGCCCGGTGTATTTGACTGGATTGGAGAGCTCTTCGGGCTGTTTTCCCTCGAAAAATCAATTTTCTGGCTGCAAGAAATCTTCGGCATAGACGCTTCATCCCCAGAGAAGGTGTGCGCAGGCGCAAAAGAGCTCATTGCAAACGAAACACTGACTGTTCCAGTCATCATTGACACAACTATGGACATTTTTATACGACACGCTGCTCATGCATCTCCTTGGCTATGTCAGAGTGAATTTGAAGCCACTGGTGCCACTACTGGAGCTCCCGAGTTTGAAGCTACCGACATGCCATCCTGGGCTGATGAAGTTATGGAGGACATCTACATGAAAGTACCCGGCCTTGATCCGCTTGAACTTGCCAAAGTGGTTTACAATTTACTCGGTCGATACAACAATAGTGGTGAGCTCTGTATAAATTCCATTGAGGCTATAGCAGAGGGAGCAGATCCCGCCCTACTTGATGAACTTGTTGTCAGGGTGAAAGAGTCCTTGTACACCATAATGAGAGACGCCGATCCCTGTGAACACTTCATGGATGTGATCCACGAGTCTGTGGGTCTCCCCTTTTCCTTGGCTAATTTAGTTGGTGTGGGCAGCAACCGTGAGTTATGTGAAGTTTTTTCAACCGTGTTTGCTTCTGAGGGCGTTAGCAGTTTTGGAGAGCGGGGCACAGCTGAGCCCCGTGAGGAGTTCAATATCGGGCAACTGTTTGACTTCGCTGGACAGATTGATGCATCCGGGACAGTTATGGAGACGATCAGAACGGGCTGCGATCTCCTCGATCAATTGGATATAGTCCCAGAGGAATTTAAATCAGGAATGGCAATTACATGTTCCTGGTCTCGAATGGGATCAAATGCTGATATATTCTATGCGGCGTGTATTACTTATGTATCTCAGGAGGATCGGGAACAAGACGACGAGGAAGACGGCAGCTGGTGGACAACCATGGAAATACCTGACGTGTTCTCATTCTCATACTTTGATATGGTTGGGTGGATGCAAAGTCAGTTCGGACTAGATGTATCATCCCCTGAACAGGTGTGTAACAATGCTAAGTATTTCATGGAAGAGGATTCGCTCTCGCCTGCCGCATCGTTCGATGCTGCTTTGGACTTCGTTATTCGGCAGGTTGCAAGTGCGTCTCCGTGGCTGTGCATGAATGAACCAGAGTCGACGGCCGTACCGGAAGAGAGCTCAAGCGAACCGAAAGCAACCGCTATGCCATGGGAGACGTCTGAAATTCCACCATGGGCTTATGCTGCCTACAGTAATGTATACGTGGACATGCTGGGTGTAGACCCACTAAAGCTCACGGGTGAAATATTCAGTTTCCTTGGTCGATATGGCAACAGAGATCAACTTTGCCTTGACGGTCTGGAGGCCGTAGCAGATGATGCCGAACCTGATCTTCTTGATGACATGGTCAACAGAATGAAGGAAACTGTATACTCTCTGATGAGAGATGCCGGCTCGTGTGAATCTTTCATGGATATTGTAGGAGGGTCTCTCAATCTACCATTACCTTTGCGAGAGGTGATTGGATTTGGCAGCAATCGCACAATCTGCGAAGCTGTAGCTGCTTCTTTTGACCCCGAATCCAGTATGGACTTGGACTCATCTACTTTGATGGGGGATGAGGAACATTCACGAGATGTTGTCATACTGCAGATACTTGCACGATTCTTAAACTCAAGAAACATGAAAGACACACTTTTGGAAACTTGCAGTGTCCTGAATCAATTCGATATGATTGATCAACTGGGAGCGGAATTCAGAGTTGCCTGTGAATGGGCCAAAATGGACTCCACTGCAGAAATTTTCTATTACGCCTGTCTTGATTTCGTCGGGCCGTTATATGAAGGTCAGGGCACTTCCGTCGGATCAGCCTCGCATCTGTTAAGCTGGATTATGAACAGGAGTGACGAATTTGGCTCAAATACCGAAATGTTGTACTGGATGCTAAACCTTTTTGGATTTGATGTGTCAGCTGAAGAGGTCTGTGATGGGGTTAATGATGTCTTCAAGGGGGAATTGTTTAATATTGCAGTAGTTGTTGATACCCTAGCGGAAATCGGTATACGATCCGCAGCATATGCCTCGCCTTGGTTGTGCGAGGACCGCGAAGATGGTAGGCCCAAATGGGATCATGACTTCCTTTCTACTGAGAGACCATCTTGGTATGACATGGAAGAAAACAGAACTCCAAGTGACATGGAAGAAGACAGATCTCCAAATGACATGGAAGACAGACCTGAGAGGGAGTATGACCAGGAGTATGGCAGATCTGACGAAGAGAATGACAAAGATCCAGATTTCGTTGGTGCATTGTTCACATTCCTTGGTCGGTACGATAACAGCAGACAATTATGCCGAGATTCTCTTGAGGCTGTTGCTGTTGGAGCAGACCCTTACTTGTTGAACAATATGGTCGGGACCATGAAATATACACTGTACAGCTTAATGAATGATGCAAGATCATGTGAATCGTTCATAGACGTCATTGAAAGGTCCATGAGAGTTCCATTTCCAGTCGGACAGATTATTGGATTTGAAAGCAATTTGGGTTACTGTAAAGCAATCCGGGACGCATTTAATCCACGTATTGACAATGAAATCGATTTCTCAGCTTTTTTGATACTTCTACCCGCCGAACTTAGACCCGGTATGGGCAGATATGACGAGGGCATGGATATAAACAGTGAGGGTACAGGCAGATATGGTGATGGCATGAACAGATATGACGATGATCTCACAACACAAAGCCTTGAAGATGGGCGAAAGGATAGTTACAGTGAAGAAACAACAAGAGGGTATGACGACGAGCCAAGCTGGGACCGTGCTGAATTTACAACAGACTCCTACTATCGTCCATCTTCATGGCGAGGTGATAGAGAGGACCACAACGAGATGGTCTCCCCTGAGGAACACTTTTTCATTAGAGAGTTGATCAAATTAAATGGCCGGCTGTTCAAGTCCGGCACTATCAAAGAAATAGTCAGCACGGGCTGTGACTTCATAGATCAGACTAATCTTAATCTGGATGTCTTGGGAAACGGTTTTGAAGAAGTGTGTCAGTTTTCTCGGTTGGATTCAGATTCAGACGAGATCTACTTCACGTGTCTGGAGCTCTTCAAGGAAACAGGTTCCAACAACCAAGATGAGTGCACTGACGGTTGGTGGACAAGCCTACTCTTCACAGGTCCAGTCGAAATAGGACCAGTTTTTGGTAATGAAACTGATAATGAACAGTTGGATGACTGGTTTGAGAACCTGTTCTCTTTCGATTTGGTTATGTCCTTGCTTCAAAATGCCCTGCTGATCGACTCCTCATCTCCTGAGAATTTCTGCAGCCGTCAAGTGGGACATGCTGATGATGAAGGTGCGACAATTCGAAGTGCTTTTGATACCACTGTGCGACGATACACCAGAATGATAGTAGAGGCAGTCCCGCAGATGTGTAGTGCAGGTAGAAACACAAAAGCAGAAGAAGGCCGCCGGGTTGTCGGAACAGTTTTCAACGTCCTAGGCATCGTCGCGGACAGTGACGATCTTTGTGAACCCACACTTTGGACCACTGCTCAAGAAGTGGATGTCCTGGTGGGACGTATTGTGTACTCGGCATACCGTGTGATAGAAAATACTGACAGGTGTGAGACATTGTTGGTTGGGATTAGTGAATCGCTTAGCCTTCCCTGGTCAGTTGGTGGGCATTTGGGTGGATGGACAGATAGAGCTCTGTGTGGGGCCTTAAAGGACGCATTTGACCCGATGTTGAATGTCGGTGTAGACATCTCCGAGTTCCTTCTTTTGATCCTGTCTGTCACGAATGGGAACGAACCCGACGTCACCGACCTTCCACTTCTGGAGTTAATTAGGACAGCTGGTCTTTTTATTAATTACGACGGAAATATCCAGAGAGCAGTACGAGAAAGCTGTGACGTCTTTACTGATCAGTTTGTCGACAGTCTGAGCTACATTGAATTCGATTTCCATTCATTGTGTGATTGGTCTAGATCAGACTCTGATCACACCGAGTTTTATGATACCTGTTTAGGATGGTTCTCTACGGATAATCAGGGCACTGGCCTCTCATTCGACTACGATCTGCTGTACAGTTTACAACAGTTTGTAAGCCAGGCACTTGGACTGTCATATTATGACCCTTACTCTATCTGCAGCACGTTCGGGAAAACCTTAGACACTAGCACCTCTGATTTGATGGAAATGGGCAAGAGCCTAGTACGTCCCTTCTTTGTATCTATCGTGGATGTCAGTGATGATGGAGACATGCAAGACGCAGCCGTGACTACCGCTTTGGAGAGCGCCTTTAACATCATGCATAACGTCAGCTTGTGTAACTCCACCGCACACCTACTATTGACAAACGTTAGCAGTGATATCTTTAGATTAGTCACTGGTGTATCGAAGGAAAATATTCCAACCCTGTGTACCTACCTGTACGACAGCTTCAACGGTGATGTGGACCTGTTTGATTTACAGCTACCTGAAGGCTTTACTCTTGAGGGGTATGTCCCAGCTGTGGAGGGAGAACTTCTGCCTGGTGTCTCTTTCCGTGATATGGTTAACTTAGTAGGAACGATAATTTCAACAAACACCCTTGAAGAATCTTTGGTGGTTACTTGTGATGCCCTTGGCCCTCTTTTAGATGACGCGGTATACCCAGGTTTAGGCAATTTAGTTCCACTTTGTACAGCTCTGCGTGGAGGAGACAACTCAGTTGTTGTAACTGAATGTGAAAAGGTTTTGGTGCCACTCGAATACGGTTCAGACCATCCTATAGCCTTGAGACCCGTTTACGTTGGCCAGCTCATCATGGACACAGTTTTCCCCCTCTTCAACCTTCAGATCGAAGATGAAAACTACTGCCAAGGTATTGACGTCGTGTTGAACTCTGACCTGACCCCGCAGCAGCTGGTAGTCAGCCTCATGGACAGTTGGCTAAAGATTGGAATGGAATACGGATCCGGTATCTGCGAGAGCAGAGAGGAAGTGTTGAACTACTTGATTCCGGAACCCTGGAGCGACAGCTTCTCCGATCAGTATCTTGCAGAGAAACAGAGAGTTGTGCAAACATTCCACAGCACCTTTGCCGTCGCAAGTGAACTCGCAGGATTTGCTGGTGCTGACGAGCTGTGCAGTGCTCTCATCGCAGTTAGTGGAGACACCAATCTGACCAATGCCATGGTGGACGCCATTAGAAAAACAGTACTGACATACCTGACGGATGAGACCGAGTGTACGGCTGCAGTGGGGAGTCTAGTGCGATTTATCAACACACTAGCTATGGACCAAAGCAACTTGTTCTACCAGGTGACGGGATACTTCAGTCCACAGGCCCTATGCATAGTATCCACTGCTGCGTTCCGGGGAGAGAGAAACACTGTTTCGGGTAAGTTTGACTTCTTTCCCTTGTAATTATGGGTTGGATAAAGAAAAATTGACTAGAGCGGGATTTGAACCTGCGACCTCAGGATTATTGTACCGGCACTCTTCCAAATGAGCTATTTAGCCCACATTTGGTCTCCCCCTATAGTGTCTTTATTGTGTGCTTAGAATCTCAGCAGTTCTTTAGATGATTCTTTACGAGAGTAAAATAGTGTTCTTAAGTATAGGAATACTATAGGGGATACCCTGTACCCTGTATCGGGCATGGTATACCAGCCCTGATATTAATGGCGGTCTCCCTATTTTGTCCATATCTGTGTAAAAGGGTGCCTGTCAGAAGCCATTCAACCTGAAACTGTCGCTTAAACAATCTCCACCTGTAACATGTGATGTTTTCATTGCTCACACATTTTACCGACAAAAATTTATGACCTAAGTAATTTCAATAACTGAGACACGAATAATTGTTTTCCCCGATGGCAGCAAATTCTCATCGCATTCTCCATATTATGCATTTACAGGAATTTATTAATTGACAGGAACAAGTAGTTGTTATTTAAACAAATAGCTGCAATGTCGTCTCTTCACGCCTGTAATTATCTGTGATAAAAAATGATAAAATTCGAGAGAGAAAAAAATTAAAAGTAAAAAGGCAGATTTGAGTTACTCGATGATTTTCAATTATTGTGTAATAACGTGCTGCGGTTCAAAGGTTTAATAATTCCGTTGGACGCTCCTCTCTCAGCGGAACCAAGCTCTCACTAACGAAATATTTGCTTCACTTCAAAAACAGCTACAACACATTGTTTTACTACTTATTATTTTTCTTCAAAATCCGTCACAAGTGAGGGTATTCTCTGCAAGAAGTTGAAAAGTATAATACAATGTCATTTACTTTTGACAATTCGTATCCGAACTTGTTTGATGACAGGCAAAGTTGGTCTGGTTTTTAATTCAGACACTATACAATGCATTACATCTTTAAATTACAAATTAACATTGTTCTAATTTTGAAACAGGTTGGTTTTCTAAGTTGCCCATACTGAAAGTGTTTATAATGTAAAACAAAAGTAATGTCTACAATTGTAGATTAACAACAACCCTATTAACAACAAATTTCGCCATTTCATTAAATTGTCATATTGCCACACTTAGACAATAAATTAAATAACACTCAAACACTTTATTTATCAATTTATTTATTTATTGTAAATCTTCGGACAATGAAATGCATGTTTAAAATTCTCCACGTCAAGACAAAGGTTTTAAAAAGTCATCATAAATGTGTCAGACCATATAAAACATCAAACTGTCAAGAAATTAAAATCATAAAAAAATGTTTAAAATACAGAAATATTAGTACCGGAAGTTTTACTTTGTAAACAAACAACCTTAAAATCCACCTTTATTTCTGTATCTAATTGATTCGATATCCATCTTTAATTTCAGTTTTTGTCAATATTACATTACATTTCAAATAACATACCACGGAACCGATAAGAGCGAAGACTCTAACATTGACATGGTCTAGTGTAGACACTTTCTTCTCAAATTGCTTTACGAGCACTGAAAACTATCCGTGCTGTATCTTCCTTTCATTTTACCACGCCGACAATTAAGGATGGGTGGGAAATTCCTCATAAATTATTGACAAGTGAGTGATACCCTTGTATTTATTTTCCTTATACACAGGGAAGACAAATTTCATGCTTTTTATCAATAAATATTTTTAATCTTGAATTTGAATCTTAAAGTTTTGAAACATACCCTGAAGTATGTTTTTATCATGTGAATGTATTCAGTGATAAACGATAGCAGCTGGAAATTACTTTCATAATTTTTTAGCAAACAATGCCATATTCTTAACAAGACAAAGTTTAGGATAAATGAAAAACGCGAAAACTAAATTAGCTTTTGCAAACTGTTTACTAACCGAAAGGACCTATGGTATAAATGCAAAACAAAACAGTTAGTGGCCTGACGTTTCGACCTTAGCAGTGTCTTTCTCGATGTCTAAATGAGAAAGAGACTCTGCTAGAGCCGAAACATCAGGCCACTAACTATTAAATGACAAACAAATACATTTATCATATTAAACCAGATTGTAACTGAAATTTTGGGCCTGCAGTAATACACAGTTAAAATGCAAGGTTTTTGCCAGGATTTGGTAAAAGGGTGTCCAAATTTGCTAGAAATTTTTAAATCTGGGTGTCCAAATTGTTAAATTACAGTACATTTACATGAAAATGACAGATAGAAAACAGGGTGTCCAAAATACACCCAGACACCCCTCTGGCTATATCCAAATGTTTCATTAAGTTTGCGATAAACAGGTTAACAATGAGGGCCGGGGATGTGTATGCCTACATGAAAGACTCTGCTTGGGTTGAAACGTCAGGCCATTAACTCTTTTTTTTTGTAGATGAACATGTTACTTTTAGGGATTACATCCCTCCAAATGTTGCCCATGGACTAAATTTTGTGTTTGTTAAGTAGCGGCATGCAAGGATTTCACACTCTAACGGGTCGCTAATCTTCTCTGCGGCTACTCCCTAACCACAGAAGTGTGGTGGATACAGCAAATGTAAAGACTCATTTGAAGGCATTGACTGGACATTTTTGACGGACTTCCACCTAGTCGAAAGTATCAAAGCGATGGCTTCGGAGAGCCGGTTTCTAAGCGACGGCGTCTCAAAACAAACTCTATTTGTTGATCTTTCTAATAATACTCTTTTTGACAATACCATGCTGAGCAACGAGGGTAAATAGCTGCTCCAGGGGTGCGATTGCGTTGAAGAAAGAAAACAAAATGTTATTCTTTGGAAGGGGAAAGTTGTTTGCCATAATTTGCATGCAGCGGGGCCATTGGAGAAAGGACATGCGTACAGTGGAACACCACGGTACGCGCTCCAGATTGTAGACAAAGAACAAATCCATGCCAGTAAAGATCCCTTAAAAATAAAGGACATGATGGCTGCTTTAAGGCTTACTCTATAAAGTATGGTCACTACCTGTAGGTAGTCTTGAACAGAACCTTGAGAAGAAGAAACACTTTTCAATAAATTAATAATGCTGTCAGTGTCAGCTTCAATCAATTATGTTTTGTATTAACTATCAGAACCATTAATAATCACTTCAGCTATTCAACAGTTTCAAACACAGAGAACTTGTCAGTACTGCAGAACGCATTTCAGCCGCGTTTCGACAATGACTCTGATTTCTTACCTTTTCTGATAAATTCTACCCGTCAATATACACGAAATATAGCAGGTGCATCACACACACGTCACGCAAAAAATAATAACAAATACATTAAATATAGACAAACAAACAAAATATCATCCGAAAAAGCAAACAAATAGTAATTTAATTTAAAAAAAACAAGCAGAAACAAACAAACAGACAGATTAACCTCTATAGCTGTTTTGACATGCAATGCGAAAGTTTTACTTTGGCTTTTAATTATTGGTTGGGCCGAACACAGGAAAAGCGAAGACCTCGCTGATGTCATTTCGGAATTACATTATTGCTTCTTGGTTTCGGATCTTTAGCATTTGCCGAAAATGACACACATCTAAATTTAAATTTAATTGACCTAAAAAAAGCTAGTCTTGATTATTTTCTTCATTAACCTCTCAAAAGATATTATAACTTTTTGGCGATGAGAAGTTCTTACTACGAATATTTTTACTTAAACCACATTATAGCCAACTGTCTCGGTATTGTGGACTGCGCCGGGGTTTGCAACGGGGACGCGGAGTACGACTGTTCCGGGTTCTGCCTGGGCACATCGGTGCGGGACTGTGCCGGCGTCTGTAACGGCCAAGCCACGATCAACAGCTGCAACGAGTGCGTCGGGGGAATCACCAAACGCCAGCAGGATTTCGGACAGGATCGCTGCGGAACCTGCTGGTCCGATTCAAACTACCGGATCACTTGGGATTGCGCCGGAACGTGCAATGGCAATGCCTCTGTGGATGATTGTAACGAGTGTGTCGGTGAGTTTAATTACATACCATTGCCAAATATACTCGACGTACTCACAAAATAGTCTGGCCAATGGGGGTATCGTTTTTTAATAATGCTCGATTAGATTTAAAAACCGTTTGAAAAAAACTTTTATTTTGTGTTGAACAAAGAAAAATTAACCAGAGTGGGACTTCAACCTACGACCTCCGGATTAAAGTGTCGGCGCTTTACCAACTGAGCTAAACAGCCCTAATGTTGGCGGTCTCCCTATTTTGTCAACATCTTCGTTCAGAAGCCATTCAACCTGTAACTGCCTTATAGCCAGGGATCACTCCCAAGTTTGCGATACAACCTGGGAAGCGGCAGGCCAGGGGATCACCTTAAGGGGATGCGACTTTTTGTTTAAAATATTAAGTGTTAAACCACAAAGGAAACAGACTGAGTAAACAAACTTTATGAACATTTGGTGGTAAAACAAAATGGTTATTTTTTAAAATAAAGACATTTTACATTACAGACAATTGCATTATTTTAATATCTCAGTTTTATTTTGTTTACGAATGTAAGATTAAAGTTTGAGTGTTACAAGGTGAGTTTGTGTCTCCTACTAATTAATGACAGTAAACACTCATTATGTAAGCTTCATTTTTTCTTCTTTGATGTTGTCACTCTCAAGGTGGTGAGACTGGTAAGTCTGAGGACTACAATGATTTCCGTATTGACTGTAAGGGGTTCTGCGATGGGAGTTGGGTTGAGGACGCATGCGGGTATTGCGAGCCCATTAGCGAATTCTTCACCAGTCCGTCTTTCAGCAAATACATGGACTGTGCCGGCAACTGCTTCACGCCTGGTGGTAAGTCTATTGAGTTTCTTCACATCCTTCGTCATTTTGACATCAAAAGTTACTACGCAGCCAGTCATGATTTCCTGAATGGGTATTGACTCTCATCAGTAAAGATGTGTTCAACTGAACCGGCAATGAAGTTATATTCAAAGCCAATCAAAAATTGTCAAATTTTCTGTACAATAAATTTTTACGACTTTGGTTGTCATTTGGCGTTTCTCTGATAAAGGTATGTACTTTTAACAACTTAAATTAGCGATGTTTTAAAACGGCTAGTTTAATTTGTCAAAGCCCTCATTTTACTATCTGACAAAAAAATTATCTATGTTGGATTATTCTAGTTAATGTGAAACAAACAATTATATACCGGAGTTATTGTTTACATTCCTTAAGTCAATCATCATCTGCACATCGATTTCTTTCTCTTTACAAAATACAAATAAAGATACTACGATTGTCATAGGGCCTAACTGAAAATGATTTGCTTCGGGCTTATTTTTCTTCAGCTAATTCTGACCGGGCCGAGCTGAATCACTGCGGGGTGTGTTACGGCGGTACTACGGGTCTCCTTGAGAGCAGTGGCACCAATGCCTGCGGACAGTGCGAGTCGGACGCTAACGCTGACGAGTCATCGTGCGCCGGTTGTGACGGCGTTCCCAACAGGTTCGTCAATTAAGTTGTTCAAGATTTTAAGCAACACATTCAAATAACACAATATTTCAAATATAGG
Organism: Pycnopodia helianthoides; assembly: GCA_032158295.1. Lineage (NCBI taxonomy): Eukaryota > Metazoa > Echinodermata > Asteroidea > Forcipulatida > Asteriidae > Pycnopodia > Pycnopodia helianthoides. The sequence continues at coordinate 19,447,154 of CM063247.1, read as the reverse complement.
TCCTGAGAACAGAACTGAAGTTATATTCGAGGCAATATTATTTTATTCTATAAATAAACATTATCATTATTATGTATTATGTACTTTTGGTGACCAAGGATTTCTCATAAGTGAACTTAATCACTCTAGCTCGCAAGTAAACCTGTAACAAGGGTGCTAGCTTTATGAACCAGAAACACCGGAGTTAACCCTTACCCTTCCACGATAAGTGTTCTGGGTTCTTTTACGTGGCCCTACCAATCCTAATACACTGGACCTATGGCTTAAAGTTAATGTCCCATCCAAAGGACAAATCAATAATGGTAAAAGCATCCTGCTCAAGGAAACAAAGACCACGACCGGGACTCGAACCCACACTCTACTGAACAGTAAACACCAGGGCCCAATTTTATAGAACTGCTTAAGCAATAAAACTAGCCAAGCACTGCAAAATTATGCTTGCCAGAATAAGGTTACCATGCCACATGTACAATTTGTGACCTCTATCCTGCTCATCTCTGCTTAGCAGAAAATTGTTATGGAAAATATTTTCTTCTTAAGCAGCTCTATGAAATTTGGCCCAGAGCTTGAGTCAAGTGTTCAAAGCCGCTCGGTCAAGATACGCCATGCCATGTTCCACTACAAAATTTCTTTTTTAACCCGCTAGTACAAATTACATTGAAACTTGATAATAATTGACCATACATTTTTTATTTTTTCCCCTACACAGCGGTCTGACTGTCGATGCATGCGGTGAATGCGGCGGTACCGGCACAACTTGCTTCGGTGTTGGATGGATAGTCCCAAGTATTGTATCTGATGGTTCTGATGCCCAGGTATACTATCAACACATCTTTAACAATCTCAACTGAACAATCATCATTCTTTTCATGAATTTTTTATGTACATGACCTAAACCAAGGTGACCCAGTAAAAGAATCCGCCCGTCATTTCAGCATGAAAAAATATACCATGCCCGATGTGTGAAAGGTTGTGTTCCCCCCCCCCAAAAAAAATAATAATAATTAAAAATTAAACAAAATAAATAAATAAATAAATAAATACCATCAATAACAACGTTTCCATACGTTTACACACACATTTCCTCGTAAGGAAGTACCCATCTCCTAAAATCCTCTAAAGAATTCCTGGGATTCCCAGAACACAATGATGACACCTTAGCATAGGATGGAGTACATCATGCCACATATCGAGCACGAAATGTGGAACGAAAATCAGGGCTATGGTTCAGACTTGCAAATAAGTTAATGCTATGCATTCATCATTTTCTTCACCACATGTAAGTACCTGGACATCCCTATGATGTCCTGGTAACACACTTTTCTTCACCATTTTATGTGTCCACCATTACATAATAAAGTTACAATACAATACAGTCTCTACGTGAGGGTTTGAGCGACGACGTTTGACGTTGCAAAACATCGAAGAAAACCTGATTTACACATTGAAATAACATATTGAAGAGCACAATATTTGTCAAGAGTAATCAGTAATCAGGTCTTACCGAGCACCACCAATCCTGGCTAAGGTGACAGCTCCATTCGTGTTGAAAAGACGTTGGAATTCCAGCAGTTTTGAAAACAAATTTTTCACGGACGACGCCATTGCTGCAGAAACAAGTTCTGAACCGGGCGCATCACCGTGGGCTTATCAATCCGCTACAATATCTAAATGCGGGGATTATATTAGTTTAATTATGCTTTAAAGTGTTAAAGAAACATGTTTGTGTGTTTACAGGCTACCATGAATGTTCTTTTAAAATTAGTTTTATAAAGGAAAGAAATACATACATTTTGCAGCCCCCCAATGAACTACTTTGTTTGCGTACAAATGCAAGAGTGTAATCTGGTTACATGGACTAACACGTTAACTGTTTCGTGTATAGTGTAGTGCATTGTTTTATACAAGTACAAGAGGATGAGAATGAAAATTCTGTGTCGGACTTGTTTTGAAAACATGCATACATCAGCCAGTACTGAACGTCTTTCAATGTAGTTATCAATTCGGAGCATGATGTTTGTTTGCATCTGTGAAAATGTTGTTTCTTTTGGTCTTTCCATGCAACAGCTTCAAGTTTACGGTGCTGGGTTTGACTCTGGTTCTACATTCGCTTGTATCTTCGAAAACTCCGAGGGCGCCCAGACATCCAGTGATGCAGTCTATTTGGGCTACGTCAGCTTGCAATGCAATGTCCCAGCATTGGGATCAGGTAAAATAGCATGTTTTTGCCAAACACTTTATCATAATATTCGAAGTAAATATCTCTAGCTTGTGGTGTTTGATATTTCAGTAAAAGAGTGTTGACTTTTCTATACAAAAAAAACATACAATGAAGGTTGAATGGAATTATTTTTCAAGTGTTTCCTTTTTTTTATTTGTAGGTGATTATTTAGTCAAAGTTCAGAAAGATTCTTCCATCTCGACGGATGAATTTTCAACAACACTCACCGTCCTACCAGGTAAAGTATTCACGTCTCACTTTCGAACAAATGAGAGTTGTAGTTAAAATTCGTAAACTTGATGAACTAAATTACATTCTTGTACAACATTAATTCATTGTCTTCTTTATAGTCAGTTCATGTCCCATAACAGTTCGGTTGCCAGTTCTCTTAAGCGAGCCATTTCCTATAAATCCAATCCCATGCAAAAGCTAACAACTTCAATTTGAGTTTTCAGTTTAAGGCCCAACTTCATAGAGCTGCTTAAGCAACAAATATTGCTTAATAACAATTTTCTGCTAAGCAGAAGTCAGCAGGATACCAGTCACAGTTTGTACATGTGACATGGTATTTTGGCCGATAAACCTTATTCTGGTAAGCATAATTTTGTTGTGCCTAGCTACTTTTTTGTGCTCAAGCAGCTCTATGAAATTGGGCCCAGTTTGTTAAGTTTCAGGTCAATTGTATTCAGGTTGTTTTCTTATTTCACTCTGGCAGTAATCGAAATATTGACCGTTCTACCGTCGGCACTAACCATCAACAGTTCAGTGGAAAATTTCGATGTGACCGTCGAAGCATCAGCGAGCTCCTTCACTGCCGTAAAAAGCACCGCCACACCGTACCTCATTATGGAAGGAGGTGAGAATAATATGATCACCAGTAACACTGGAGTGTTTATTTTCTTGTTATTTTCATAGGGCAACAGACGGATAACAGAGCATCTTTACTTAAATATATAGATTATTCGCCTCACAACAATGGATTAGAAAATGTATTCATAGATATGCGATTAAGTATGCGAACAAATTCACGACATCGCATACTTATGAGCACATATTTGCGATTCGCGATGTACCTTCAGGGCCACCATAACTAATAGGTTTTCAGTGCTTTACTCATTAATGGTTTTGTTTTTTTATCTGTTTTTCCCCCCACATCTAAAACTGAACATTTACTGCTCTACGTGTTACAGTAGTTGCACTAGTGCTCTTTATATATAAATAGTAATGAATACTAATGAGTTGAACAAAGAAAAATTGACTAGCACGAAACCTTAATGTGCCGGTGCTCAACCAATTTAGCTATGTAGCCCTTATGTTGCGATTTCTCTATTCTGTCAACAACTTTGTTCGGATGTGCAAATCAGAAGCCATTCAAACTATATTTGCCGTATAGCCAGGGATCACACCCAAGTTTACGATACAACCTGGGAAGCGGCAGCAGAGGGACCACCTTAAGGGGATGCGACTTATAATAATAATAATAAACATACAGTTGGAGATAAACGTTTACTTAACTTGTATCCACAGATGTCAACATAATTCCAACTGGAACGTTCGACACAGAGTCCGACAGCATCATGCATTTCAACTTACCAATGCCCAGCACGTCCATCCAGGTTACGGCATGGCCGTCATTGAACGGCATTGACCGGCTGACGGCCGCAGACGGTGAAGGTTTCCCCTTTACCGCATACTACCCTGCGCCAGAGTTTACTGAGGTCTACTTTGCGTCTTCGGGTAAAATTCTGATAAATTATTGCTCTGATATTTTATACTGTGATATAAAATTAAATTGACAAATACTATTCGCTAAAAAGTCTACAAAATATGACACCGTTTGTGTATGTTATTTAAACAATTATTTTCCTTTTCTTGTATGAATCATGAAATTTCACACCATAACGACAACAGCAACTTAGTTCTAACATCATATATATTCACAAGCGACAATAACCACTACATGAACACAATGTATCCGTTAATTCCATTAGGTGCCGCACTGGTCGCTCGATTCAGCGCCGGGGCTAACTTCAACGAAATCACTGGATGTGGTGACGTGTTCGCTGATACCAGTAAGTTTGGCGACAATGCTTTCTGCCGGTGGATTGGATCAACCACGCTCTACATCATCCTCGGCACTGGGAACAATCTCGCCGCAGTCGGTAAGTTTGACTTTAACAAATTATCTAAAAGAAAGGGACAAAAATATATTTGTTTTATATTGCAAATGATTTCAGTTTTTTAAAGTAGGGTATGATATTCTTTCTACTTTAATCTGATATCTGATTTTTTTTGCCCTCAGAAAAATCAGCAAAATTTATACTAGGCCTATAACCCGAAAAGCCAAAGCCATTTTTTACATACTGGTCAGCTCTTATACTCGATGTCCTGCTTTTTTCCAAGGGCCAAATATCATACCTGATAAGTATGATAAACATTTGAAACCTTATATAAATGGGTTTTTTTGTGTGTGTTTTTTTACAAAATTAACTTGACAAAAATATGTTTACAGTAGACCTACTTATGTAATATCAAAACAAACCCAGCATAGCCAATCCTCTAAAATAATGTATGATGCTTCATCAATGTACATATTTATGACATAGCAACAATATAAGTACGTGAAAACGCTGCATGACGAAACACAATGGAATATTATTATTGTTCAAAATAAAGGGAAAGAAAAAAATACGAATCCGTGTATGTACATACGTTCGCATAATGTATATAACATGCTACACTGGGTTTGAATGAGGAGGCAAATACGGACCACTTTTAGTTGGTGTAATGATACTATGCAGTATATACATGTATAATTGAAGGCGTGGACATTTCATTGAAAAGTTTTGTTGTACAACAGCACATTTGCACACTTGAATCAGAATTTGTCCAAACAATTTTGCACTTTGTTGTTAGGCCGGAGTGTTTCCAGACCTTCATTACAACATCATCATATGTTTCATGTACTATAGAATGAATACATGCACTGTTTCTAATTGAACCAGAAAATATAGAACACTCCATGTTGTCGTTCCAGCCTCGTTTTGGTATACATGATTTGAACAAAATGGCTGCGGATTGATTGTATTCAATTCACACTATTTTCCTTTCCATACAAACAGGTGACGTTCTAGCTTTGAAGGAGACTCCGTCAAAGCGTTCCGAGAGGCCTACTCGTTGTCAGCGAGTGGTAGTCAAGCCATAGGCGGGCCAAACAACCCCGGTCGTCCCCACCGTGGTGCTCTACGGTACGCCGATGATCACGAGCTGTGGTACGGTCAAACTCAGCGGGCGACAGTCGCAAGGGGGGCCGGGCGGGATATGATTTACACCTGGGGCGTTTCTAGCAGTGGAGACACATCTTCCGTGGAGACCCTTCTTGCAGGTACACATTTGATTGACTTGAGAGAAAAAAAAGGGCGAAAATATCTAAATAAATAATTAATTGACTAAACCACATGACATTTCAGTTTAAGTAAGACAACAATCAATAATATATCATGACATTTGCTTTTCTTCTTGAACCTTTGAAGACGAAACTAGAGTGGAACTCGTGGCACCAGGAGATCTCATCGATGCTGATACCGTCTACACGTTCAGTTTGACGGCAGAGAACTTCCTCGGTGAATCTGACACGGCGTACTTCAACGTGTCCCGGTCTTCACAAGCCGTACCTGAGGTCACTATCTTGGTTAAGGGTGTCAACCCAGAGGAAGTCTATGTATCAGACAGGTAAGGACCTAAACTGCATGTCTACGTTTTTTTCCGTACAATATTGTATGTGATAATTATTGTGTGCACCTACTTGAAGCACACCGATAAAAAAAATATTGTTTGTGCAAATAACATCGACACTTATCCTTACATTACCCTTTTCTGTTTTACCACTTATGACAATCGTACCTGTGGAGTGAAGCTTCATATTGAGTTTTCCCATAGCCTTTTAAGTTGTATATTTCTCATTGTCTGTACCAATGATCAAATCAGGAGACTTGTTGCAATTTGGGTCCGTTGATAAACTCTCCAGACTGTACGTAAGTTCTAAGGAACTTTTTTGAAAGTCATTTTTTCTTCTGCCGTAGTTTCGACTTGACAGCTGAAGTGACGTTTTATTCTGACTGCGTACCCCCCGGCGAGACAGTCTTTTCGTGGTCTGTGAACAATGATAATGTCCCGTTGAATCTCAAGACGATCAACCGTCGAAGACTACACGTGGATTCCAACTCACTACCAGGTACAGACTCGATATATTGTATCGGGTAAAAATTAAAATTTGCCTGAATTGAAAACTATTTATGTCAAGTAACTCTAAGTATGGCACACTCCGTAGGTAAGTATTTCTCAGCAGCAGCCTATAGGCTTATTTTAAGGGAAACTAGAATGAAGTTATTCCTGTGGCTTACCTTAAAGGTAGGGTCTCATGGCGATTTCTCATTGCAATTTCCTGGTGCCCAAACGCATGTCCCACTGCGCATGATCGGCTCGCAAAGGATTCTGGGTTGAATCCGAGGCCAATCAACACCAGCAACCATCATGGCGCGCTGATTTTGAAGCATTGCGGTACAATAAAACCTGGCATACATGTATAAAACGACAGCATAGCGTCCATCTTGGCATTTCTTTTTATTGTACTCGGTTTCCCTAGATGCATTGCGGTATATTTTTCAAGATGGCGCTTTTGTAAGGGCCTATTAAATGCATTTTATTCTTATCTTTGACCTGTGTGCTGCGCAAAATTTATGAAAGTGATAATGGTCAAAGGTTAGAATGTGTTGCTATGAATTTGTTTAGGTAGTTACTATGCCTTCAAACTAAATGGATTGCCTATTTAGCTTTAAACAGTAACAGTTCATCCACCCTGTGTATAAGTATTCATGTCAATCTTCCATTATTTGTACCTCAACTTACAACAGGGGATACTTCAATCACTTTCACGGTCACCATTTACAAGTCCAGCGAGCCGAATAACAGCGTTTCCCAGTCTTTCACTGTTCAGACGGTGTACTCCGATCTGGTGGCAATCATCTACGGGGGCTCGGAGCTGACCGTCGGCCGAGACAGCGGCCTCTTCGTGCTGGACGGATCGGGGTCGTTTGATCTCGATCAAGTGGCTGTCGATATGACTTATGAATGGCAGTGCTCGCAGGTATAAAAAGCGACTCAAATTACTATTCAACCAATACATTGTATACAAGTGTGCCTCTCTCAACTTTAATTTGGTTTTACCCTTACACCGTGTCTATTAAGCACTGTATACTCAGTACTTCCCGAGCTCTGTGAAAAATTCCACAGGTAAATCACTTGGGGTGGGATTCGAACCCACGACCTTGCATTGCTATAGAGCACAAATTAACATCTCTCTTTCTTACTCAAGAGAATAAAATGACAAATGAAAGTGAGGCTTCATAAAAATTCATACTAATTAGGGTTATACAAAGCAAACCACGATGAGGATTATCATTTTCAATGGTGTGAGGTTTTAAAAAGTGTACACATACTTGCTTTTTATACAGTTTGATTATTGTTTTCTTCACCACTCCTTATTGTACCAACATCGAACCAGGTGACCGATAGCACTGCTTGCTGGTCCTTTAAATCTGGTGAGGGCGGTACACAGTTCCCAACGTCAGCTGCAGCGGCAATGAGTCTTCTCTCGTTCGATGCAAGCTCCATGGAGGCAGACAAGACTTACGAGTTCACACTGGTGGTGTCCAAGCAGACTCGGACAGCCAGCACATCGGTCATGGTCACCGCACTGAACGGCAACCCACCAAAGGTTGGTTTCTTGTTTCCTTGGTACAAACACTAATGCCAAAATAGAGGCTGGAATGTGACCAGTCTGGTCACTTGTTATGAGTCAGTACCATGCCCATATTTGGGTACAGGGAGTAGGACAACAATTTCCACAACATCAACATCATTACCAGTCCAGCATCCTCCAGAAGACGAGCAGAATATACTTTTCAAAATGTCGAAACCACACCGGTTCTTCTCGGAACTAACACTTCTCCCAAAGAGTTTTATAAATGGTTCATGGTTTTATATAACCGCAAGTTTACTACTACAGTTTCTCTAACTGTCTACAAAGTTTGGCATTTTAAAAGACGTATTGATAACTGCAATTGCCAATTAATAATGAGAAGTAATCAACTTTACTTGTACATTTTCCAAGGTGGATATCGCCTCTGTCACGGGGCGTGTGAAGGCCGACAAATCTCTGTCATTGACGGCGTTTATCTACCATGACTTGCCCCTCTCCAGCTACGTATGGGAGACTGTAGGAGACGAACTAGGTGAGAATTATGCAAAGTTTCACTCCAGTAGTTTTGATAATTGAAACAGTTCAAATAATGGAAGTCATGCACAAAGAACAATTCAATTGCCTTTGTACCTGTTCGATACTTATACAACTTTAAAGGGCACCGTACTAGTTGTTTTCCGACCGAAACACACGTGGATTCAGCAAACTGTCTTTATCAAACCACCAACATGTGTTTTCAAGGCACCCTGCATTTTTTTAAGTTTGCGGATTGTAGAGGACCTGTCAACGTCGTGTACCAGTAAAACCATACTAAATGCAGCACAGTGAATAAGAGTATTGGATTTGAGTTGACTGCCACATGCAACAAAATACAACTAGTTAAAATTTGGCGCATTTTGCTGTAATTGGCAGGGAAAGTGTTAATTTTTTCGTTGTTGTTTTTTGTTTTATCCAGGTTATTCCTACCTTAATTTGACCGACAGCAGAAATCTGGACAGTGATATAGGCCTGTACTCATTGGGTTCCACCGATGGTTCATTCACTGTACTCAGTATCAAGGCCGGTAAGTCTCCTTTCCACATTGGATGTAAACATTATTGTCCAACAACCAGATTCAAGTTTTTGTAATTTACTTCATAAATAAAATATTACAAATTGGTTGGCTAGAGAGTGTCTTTCTTTGTATATGTGTACTTCGAGTATGTTGTGGGGTTCATTACGACAATGTAACATAGCCCCAGTAACAACAACAAAGGTGACATCGAACAAACGCAAAATGTGGTACAACAATTTGTAACCGATATTCCCGCCTTTATTCTGTTTAGGTAAGCTTACTGCTGGTTCAACATATGTCATGCAACTGACGGCAACCACCGAAGATTTGCAGTACGGTATAGCGAAGGTTCAGTTTACTGTACTTGGTGAAGTGACGTCATGTGTATTTAGCCTGGATGGTATCGACTCATACACTGAACTAGATTCGGTAAGACCATGCACGGAATTTCTTGTGCTTAGCTTTTTGGAAAAAAACAGGTTACCCGCCAAATTGATGAGCTTTCAACTTTGTCAGCCTAGTTTTCATAAACTTGTCATAAAAATGTTTCAAAACTATCTCGATCTGAAGACACAGTCCTTTTTTTTTTAATTTGCCATACTGAATTAAGCAGGTTTCAGTAGATAAATAAACGTGCACAAAGATCTCCGCTCGAAAACGCTGACAAAATTTTCCAAAGTCGATGATTTGGTGAGTGTGTTGATGTGGTGAGCGTGTTGATATGGCTATACATAATGTACGAAAACTTTGGACCAATGGCCAGGCAAATATCTTATTCGGTACCTCCTATGTATACAAATCCCATAGATTGCCTACACCATTGATAACTGCGTGGGAGACGAGTCAGCCTACCCTCTGAATTACAGAGTGTTCCTCTTGGACGACACAAAACTGCAGACGATTACAGAGAAGACGAACGACCCGTCAATCGGTGGAGTCGGCAAGCCCGTAACAGGGGATTCCCAATCCAATACTTTTGTTGCAGAGGTGTGTAGTGGTCTTTTTATTATATAAACAGTTAAAATTACCTCTTTTTTTTTTAGTAATTGACTCTTGCAATTAGGGAAAAGAACACTTTGATTATGCTTACGAGTGGAAAGTTGTGGAATCGGTGTAAGATAAAGGTATATTTTCTTGTCATTGTCCGAAGGTGTGTGACACACTTAAGAGTTGTGCATATTTCTACCACACGGTGAACGTGACGGCTGTCGTGGGGTGCACTAATGATGACGCAGCCAGTCTTACAGAGAGTCTTGTCTCTGTTGAGAAATTCAAACGTAAGTATAAACCAGTAAAACCCAAGAGTGTAGACCCCTTGCATTGGCCACCATTGTTGATGAAAAGTGCACTCGCGTGAACGAAAGGCCATCATTGGCTAAGAGTTGTGCGTCGTACACGCGTGCACGTTGACTTTCATCAAAGATGGTGGCCAATGACGTCATGTGCAACCCATCTACTGAACATGGAAGTATTGTTTAAATGGAGCAATGGGAGACTGTGTATGTAAACACTAGGTGGCAGCAGACTTAAAGTTTAAATCCATTGTTTTCGGACATGTGCGTCTGCCCAGATCTCAGGCCGAATCAAGCCACTTCGGCTACGGCTACGGCTACGGCTGCTGGTTGCAGCGACTGCATTGGAGAATAGGAGTTGTTGGTGTTCCAGCCGTAGCCACTGCCAAAATTCGGATACAGCCTGAGTAATGGAAACCGAACCTGGTATTTCGGCTGCCACTTCGTGCCGAAGTATCCCGATAAGTTCTCCCGTTAAGCTCATATTGGAAGGAAATGTTGTTCAAGGTTGATCCAAATAATGCAAATCTATCAAAACATTTCTATGAACTGCATGCTTGGACGAAATGGTAGGCGAGTATCGTAAGCTGGAAAGTTTCAGACGATGAATCTCTCGGTTACGTTTTGTTATTTCGCATAGGCCTACGTGACAAAACAAGTTAATTGTGTAATTATGTAGTCTTTAATTATTTTTTGTTTACTCAATGTTTGCTACATTTTATTTTCATCACAGAGAACTTTGCTGGAGCTCTCATCAACTACAATACTATCCAACAAAAGGTAGGATCTAGTTTTGATAGTATACACACACATATATACATTTGTATTCATAAAACAGTAGCATAACCAGAGTTGGGGCGTGGGGCAGGGGCGGGAACACACCCCACCCCATCCCCGCTCTAAACACTTACCCCCTAGCACCCCCCCCCCCGAGATCGAAAAATTACACGAATGGTCCGATACATTAAATAGCCTCCCTTGTGTCCCCCCCCCCCGGAAAATGTCTGGTTACGCCACTGAATATTAAACAACTGTGGATTTTTTTCACAGAACTCGGGGATGTACTGAGTATACAGTCGGTGAAAGGGTAAAACCAAATAATATAACGTCTTCTGGTTGCATCTTTAACTCTCTTTTTTTACAGTGCTCTAACAGCACCAGCGCCAGACGTCGCAGGAGGTCTGTGGTGGACACCAGCTCAGAGGCAGCAACGGAACAGTTAGCACTGGTAACCAGTGTGATCGACAATTCTGTGCTCGACGTAGACAGTGCGCAGTTCATGATCGACCAGTGTAGTTATATCAGCACAGACGAACTGACTGTGGCCGACCAAAGTGAGTATCAGTTTTTTAAATATGGTTGGTAGTGAACAAGTTCGGGTGGGCGACTAGAGTGACTAGACTAACCAGAAACAGTGTGAAAGTGTGTGACGTTGCTCTCGAATTTACTAGATCGACCATGCCCCAGTGCATGGTCGAGCTAGTAAATCTCCCTGTGCTCTATGGTTTCTAGTAAGTCTAGTCACTCTAGTAGCCCACCCGAACTTGCTCACGTCTGCAGTGCAGACATAAAATGGCCAGACCCATTTTCCTTTCTGCCTCGGCTTGAGAAATTGTTATTCTAGTTTCAGGAAAAAAAATACAATGCAATAATGATAACTACCTTTCAATTACTAAACCATGCTAAACAGTCTCCTGACAATCTTTGATTTAAAACACACTGACAATTGCGGATTTCTCCGGTGATTTCCTAACTTTAAACAATTTGTTTTCAGGTACGTTTGTCGATATACTTGTAACTCTCTTGGCTGTGTTCGAGTCGGCTGGTGAGTCGGTACCCGAGGACAGTGCTGCTATTATTGTGAACAAAGCCATCGAGATTCGACGTAGCCTCAACGCCACACATAATGCTGCGACACTAAGCACCATAACGTAAGCAAAGTATCTCTTAATAATTGTCAAAGACCAATGTCCGCACTTTGTGTGACCCAACATATACATGAAACAACAAACCTGTGAAAGTTTAAGCTCAAACGGTCATTGGAGTCACGAGAATAAAAAAAGTGGAAAATCAAACATTGGGTGACGGTCTTGCGAGATCAAAACTATAAATATTGTCTTAGGCCTGCGCTAAACGTCGCACGTTTGTCGTGTCGAACTCAAACAGTTGTAAAATTAGGAATTAAATTCGACAAAAGAGCGACGTTTAGCGCAAACCTTTTATTTAAGTTCGGCCTACACGGTAGCGGCACGACACGGTGACAAACGTCGCGCTCTTGCCGTGTCGAATCGAACTGAAAACATTTGAGTTCGGCTCGGCAAAAGTGCGACGTTTAGCGCAGGCCTTACTCATTTCTCAAAAACTGCAGCATTTCAAGCAAAGTATTTTATGGGGAGATTTCCACCATGACCATATTTGTGCACACCCTTTAACGTATTATTTGTATGCATTGGTTATTTTATGGGAAAGTATTGATACAAGAAAGTGGGAAAGTATTGATACAAGGGGTGCAATACGACTACTAACGAAAGACGTGCATTATAAACAGTTTCAACCAAAATGAACAAACTGGGTCTTTTCACAGCGTACCTGTGCGATTAGACTTTCATCTTCAAATAACCCACAACTTTTTAGTGAACACCAAAATTAAACATCAAATCCAGAAGACTATGGACATACAAGAAAGTATGGATATACTTAATTGTAAAAGGGGAACAAAATAAACATTCAGAGAAAACTATTTTTGTTTTTTCCTACACCGATGTATGATAAGTACTGTATGTTCGGTGCTTTCCACATTACTACTCGAGTGAGTTTCGAACCCACAACCCTCACCATTCTAGAGCAGATGGCTTTACCACTAGACCACTGGGCTTCTCTGGCAGTGACACGAGGCCAGTTTGAAACATGTGATTGGCAGCGGTACCGCAACCATTTTAAACCCTTGCTTGAAGTAGACGCAAATATAAACACAGACGGGGATTCAAGTGACTAATCTCTTCAATGCCACATTTTCTCATTGCAGAGATCTTATTGATAGTCTGAGCCAAGCCCAGGTGAGTGATCTCGCCCTCGGTGCAGCGGCCTTAGAGACCATCTCCTCGGCTCTGACGAGCTCCGTACAGAGGGCCATCCCCTCCGGTGCCTTCTCCTCCAAATCTACCGGTGGCAACACCATTGACTTCGGAACTGCACTCGGTGACATGTAAGTATACAATCCATCAACGTTTCAAAAATCAAAAGAGTTTGGCTTGTAAAGAGTTTACAATTACAATGTAATTGTAATGTAACCTAGGGTAACAATTAGTCTCCAGTCACTGTTTTCGTTATATGAATTAAGTACATAATGATAGCAAAGTCAACTCATATCAGCATTGCGATAGACATTCAAACAAAAACACGAATACACCATCAATGAGTCATTGTCAACAGTCCACTCAGATGAAAATTGTCCCAAAATCCCTTGCTTTCTATACAATGTTTCTTCTTCTACGTCGAGTTGTGTCCTCGGCCAATGAATAAACGATGTCACTATAGAGAAGTGTCACCATATCTCCCTGTCCTCCATGCCTGTAGATATTTAACTTTATTTCACTTCATCCAATTTAAAAACACTCATTTGTCCAAAGTGGTGCACCCTCTTATATAGTGTGGGGGAAATGTCAGTTATATTTGTTGTGTTTAGGGTCCTTCAACCTAGTATTAATGGAACGGACTCACCGGATAACTGTCACACGTGAATGGGCGCGGCCATCTTCGAACTCTTTTTCCTTGTTCGTATCTTGTAGTTCATGATACAACACTTGATATGTAACTTGCAGTTCATAACACAATACACGTTACCGTACCTCTTTGTTTCCGTTTAGATTCAACGCTGCCTGGGCGTGCAGCAGCGGCACCTGCTCCGGTGTGACGGTGAACTTTGAGCACTGGGCCACCGGTGAGGATGACTTCTCCGTGTCTGCCGAGGACAGGGCAAATGTAGCTGCCGATATCACTGATATCAAACTACTGGATCCTTCATCGGGTAAAATACACGATTGCACATCATGGTGCCCGAATGGGATTAGCCTTTTGTCAAGGCCTTCGTGTCTTGGAGCGCGTGTTCTCTCGTTCTAGTCGCTCTAGTCGCTCCACTGTTTACGCTGTCCAAGCCACGATGGCCTTGACAAAGGGCTAGAATGGGATGGGATCAGGTTATTTTGGTGGTACTACGGTTCTCTTCCCTGTAGCCTACATAATGTAGACTGTAGACACCTGGTTTGAATCCCACGGTATGGGTCCAATTTCATAGAGCTGCTTTAAGCACATAACAGATTGCTTAAACATTTTCCGCAAAACAAACGTGAGCAGAATGCCAGTCACTGTGGTGCATGTGACACATGTATTTTGGCTGGTAACCTTATTCGAGTAAGCACTGGTGTTGTTGTGCTTAGCTACTTTTTGTGAGGCTTAAAGCAGCTCTATGAAATTAGGCCCAGAACTTTGCATGTAGATTGGGTTTTCCGTCCCGCCCTGATTTTGGGGTTTTTCCACATTTTTGTGATTTTTTCTCCCCTTTCTAATTGTTCTTTTTTTCAAAGGATTCTTTGGTTACAATGCCACACAATTTTATTACGTCAATCTCCAGTCGTGTTCAATTAATATTTGAATGTTTCTCAATTAAAATTTTACTATAGGGGATGAGTTGAGCATCGCAAACCTGACGGAGCTTATATCCATCACGCTCAGCGTGACACAGCCACAGACCGGCAAGTCGTACGAGTGTCGATACTGGGACACCGACACGTCGACATGGGCGACAGACGGCGTGGAGACGGTCATCGACAGCTCGGATGCTACCCAGGTCGAGTGTCTGACTGATCACTTGACCCCCTTCACGCTGATTGCTGTCGAAGGAGCCACTGAAATGCCTACTGAAGTGGACACTTTCTATCCAGACGACGCCACGACCATAGCAGGTTGGTTCATTGTTTAATACCTTCAAACCTAGCTTCATACATAACAGGCCGATCCATTAAGCTCCGCCCCCTTACGTGTTGACCAATCACAACCTTGGCTACGCCACCGAAAGTCCGACACGCTAAAATCCCGTTAGAAAAGTAAGCATGCGTGCGCGCGTATACTTAAAACGCACACGTTCATGTCGTGAGTGTGGCGCATTGGAGAGAGATGCACATTATGTGCTGCCCACGTGTGCAGTGGTGATGCAGCCGATGCTGTGATTGGTCAATATATTACGGAAGGTGGGGCTTATTGCATCGGTCTATATTATGAAAGCAGTCACTAGCAATGTCCAACACTCATTCTGTATGTAACAAACGTTCAATGAGTTCCACTCAGTCCTCAAAAAACAATCAGATGATTTGGAGGATTTTTAAGGATTGGGGGCTTGTGAATTATATTGGATACCTGTTTAATTCGGTGGTTTGAGGATATCCTGTATTCACATATCGGTTCGTTTGTAGACTTTAGGAAGGTTGCCCACAAAGAACTTAAAGGGGATACGGTTCAGAAAATTATTGTGGGAGTTACTTGTTCCTTATTCAAAACTATTCATTATAAGCCTCTGTAGTAAAAACAAAATTACTAGGTGTTTTTGTTCATAGAAGAAACAACTATACATGTGCTCAGTTTTTCACTAATAAGACACAAAATCTGCATCAGTATCAGCGGTAGATGAAAATTAAAAGGAATATTGGTCCTAACGTATTTTTAAATCAACGGTGTACCTTTCTCTAAATATTGTAAATTTACAATTGCATTTAAATCCCTCCAATTCTGTCCCGTGTTTCAGAAGCAACGACACCGCCAGCAGTGACACCAGCAGTGACAGCAGCAGTGACAGATCCAGTCGGTAAGATTTCTTGACAATTATTTTACCAATTTGGGGATAAAGTTTATAGTCTTCATGTCCACAAAATGTTCACACAAGTCGTCTCAGCAGAGGAATAAAGGTGAATACATCACTTGATGTTACTATTTACTTGCAATTTTCCATTCACTGTCTTTACAGAGTTACCATCAACCGGAGACTCGTCCACCGTCGTGATCATCGTCGTAGTTGTGGTCGTTGTCGCCGTCTTTCTGCTGGTTGTCATCGCTGTCATTGTCGTGTTGAAGAGCAAGAAGGGAATCAAAAAGAACGCCGTCGACCCGAACGGTAACGTCCCGATGAACGAAATGGAAGAGGCTCGACCTGTTGAGGAGGAGATGGAATTGCCGGACGATCTGTGGGCCGCCCAGAGGCCGACAACCCCGCGCCGTAGTCCGGAGCCCCCCGTCCAGCAGCCCACCACAACCGTGCAGGTCGTGGCGGTGCCCGTGGCCCTAGAGACGGCCAACATAGATAGCCTCTCCCCGCCTCCCTCCTCCCCGCATATGGTAGCTGACATGAATGATGTGGCCCCGCCCCCCGTATACCTCCCTCCATCACAAAATACTGACACCGCGGTCTCTATGACCCAAGTGGTGGCTTGAGATAACATCACCAAAGGACAACAAGGAGAATGCGACGGAACTGAGCAGCAAAGAAAGAATCAAACATTCAAAACATAAATAAAAGTAGTCACAGGCCTAGTTTTTAATTTTCAGATGCGAGATTATGTTTTGAGATTGAAGTGCCACTCGTAAAAAGAGTAGTGAGATAACGTTTGCAATTCTTAAGCTCTCTCTTTATACTACTTTCTTAGAGTCATTTCTAATTCAAGTAATTAGTTTCTTTTTAAAGGGTTGAATTGATCTCCTTGATGTTTGACATCTATTTCGACCGCACCTTTTAGGTTTGTCATAAATAATTTTGTTTAACTAAAACCTTTGGCATTCTAATTTTTTGAAATGATTATTCGTCGACAATTTTCCTTCAACTGTTTTTGTGTGATTTGTAAATAGTAAAAATTGTCAGTGTGCCTACTTTTTAAAGCAATAATTACTCATGTAACTAAGTTCTTATTATTATAAAGCCACATTAATTAAACAAAACAAAAAGGGATATTATTTCGACCACTCCATGTTTAGTGATTGATTAATACGTGACAATAACTGTCCAATCAGCGTTGTCACATTCCATTCATGCTTTTGCTTTATGTGTATATATAATATTGTTTTTTTCTACGGACAATCACACTGTAGTTTTTAGGGTTTACAGTTTGTTACTACCATATTTTATTTTCACAGTAAAAAAGATAGATTTTTTAAATTTCTTAACTATTTTGAAGTGTGAATAATATAGAGTGTTAAAAATGTTCATTGGCTTTTGATTTTTATTGAAACAGTTGGACAAAAAACAAATCTATAATAGGCCTAGTCTAAGGTTCGAACAAAATGTGCACTTCTAGCTGCATGTTAGTGTATGCAGTTGTTTTACATACATTTGTTAGGGAATATTAGCTCTTTGAAATGTCATCAAAGGGAACAGCTTCTGAAAACGACTAAACCAACACATGCACACACTTAAACCATGACGCGACAGCCATTTTGTTTGCCTGTAATAAGGCGGTGCTGAGTGTGATAGCATCAATAGAATGCGGTGACTCGAGACCAGAGCTGTGTATTGAGGTAGTTGCCACATCGAGGGACCATTTTCTTTAGTCACGTGGTTGCTGGGCGCCAATTTCGGTCCACATGCAGCACAACCCGATGCGCAGACTAGTCTGGCACCCTGTATGCGCACATGTGCGTTTTTTTTGGGGGGGGGCACAAAATGGCTTCTAATCGCAAGTTGTCGCAACTCTCTCAATTTACGGCTCTGACTCGAACCAACCGTAGTGCAGAAGCAACTGCGCATCTTATAGATCAGAATCCCAACACCATTCTTTTTTTCTTAAACCATTTGAACATAGTTGTTACACGTTCGTTTAAAGCTAACAGAATTCAAAATAAAACGTTTGCACTGTGTGAAAAATAAAGAGCATTCTATACAATGGCTGTTGTATTGCTTCGTTTTCATTTGTTTCTTCCATAAACAAAACGCTTTGTTTGGGAACAAGTTTTCATTTTACAGTGAACCATGGCGGAAGAAAATGGGTGAACGCATTAAGAAGTCATGGAAGAAGTTTCTAGAAGATGTACTTGTTGGGAATTGGGATACATTTATTAGAATTTTTGATGAACAATGCCATAATAATAATATTCAGTCACAAATGAATCCACTCATCGAGACCTCAGACATCAAACCACCGTTTTAAAAGTGATTTCATAATGTATTGATTGCAAATGGTGAAGTTTTGCGGTGTATTTGCGTTAGCTCGTACAAATGTACATTCCATATATATTTTATGAGGCAGTGTCCAAAAATACATCCTAGCAAGCCATGTTAATTTCTTGGGTCCATCTATTGGGGTTATTGTTTAACGCTTTTCCAGAGGCTGGAGTGTCTTAAAATACCCTTTTCGAACCACGGCTTTAGGCGGTTGGGTTAAAGACCATGTTTATATTTCTTGGGACTCAATCATTGGAAAGTAAAATAATTAGTAGCTAGAGCTCCTGGAGCCGCCCTTTCAATATAGTAATTTGTTTCAGCCCTTGCTCATGTCAGTGTAGCCTAGTGTTATTACGCTTCGATGACTTTGAGATGGGAATCTAAAATGCATCTGATCAAGGAACTTTAAACAGCATTGCCGAAATGTGATGGAAATTATTGTTATTATTATTTATTCGGCATAATTCACAATACAAAGTGAAACAAACAGTGAAGAAAAGGAATAAATGACAAAGGAACTTCATACAATAGAGCGCAGCAGTCACAGCCAAGGAAGGGGAACAAGTTTAACCTAATAACTGTGGCCCGAGGGCCTTCGTTTCCAATGCTACTGGCTAAAAAACAGAGAATGTACTAAAATAAATATTTCCCATGTAATAATAGATGGATTGAATTAGCGTCATTGTCCGCCATCTTTGTTAACTTCGTTCCGCGTGATTCTGCTACTTAATTGACGAAAGTCCGTTCCGTGAGCCGTACACCGTCACTTTTCGCGATCGTTTTTAAAATGGCGGTATGACGCGTGTTGTTTAGAATGTTTGCGTTGTTGAGGTTTTCGTGTGTTTTTGTTACTACGACAGAGGGATTGTCACGACTACTGGAAAATAAAAATTTCATAGAAAATGACCTCAAAATTCTTCAGAAAAGGGCCTAAACTAACTCATACCGCAAACGGTTTCCGTAAAGGATGTGTGTGTCTGTGTGTTGTTGTGAGGAGGGGGTACAAAGTTCTTACGGCCGACATTTTGTAAGTGGATAATAAGTAATTTACCCATAGGGATTCATGCCCATGGTGGGACAGCGAGGTTACGTGGGTGTCATAATGAGTGCTCCTAGATCCTCTAGTTATATTATAATTGTAGGCCTAACTCTATGATCTATGTTATCTCAACCGTTATATGAGGCGTTCAGTCAGTCTTGGATGTGTGGTGTAGTGGCCTTCGCACAAATATACAATATCATGCTGCCACTGTCTTGGTCATGTTCCTTGTATCCAATAACGTTAAATAATGCTAGTATTCATTGCACAAAAAGGGACCATATTATTTCTCCTTCCAGTCTCAGTTTGGTTGCATTTATTTGAAGGGGAGAAAATCAATGGCCGCACCATATTAAAAAATATTGGAGGCGAAGGCTGCAGCCGTTGTTTCGAAAAGGTCCTTCTTCGGCAGTACAGTGCGGCGTTCAGGAGAGTGCGCCCTCTAGTGTTCCACTGGCAAATTCTCGCAAGATCTCGTTGTAAGTGTCCTTTTACGTGGTGTCGCTGGCAAAAGCAACCGGCAGCCATGAAGGTAATGATTTCTTAACGCAAATTTCCCATTTATTCATGTAATTTGTCACAAAAATGTTTGTCTTACATTACATGTAGAATACTCAAGTTTTCTTGTATGGAAATTGCAAATGAAATGAGCGATGCAGTTTGTACGGATGTAATAGATAATATCGTAATGTTGTTTAGTGTAATGCTACCGCTTGTGTGGGGCCATTTTACTGTGTTGAATCGCATGGCGTTTTCTTACCCTACAGTATTGTGACGGTCTGACATGCTCTTTCTTCATTTTTGTTTCTGACAGCTAATATATTGGGAAAACTGTAAAAAGAATAGCCATTTAAGCTTACCTCCTATTCCCCAAACCAATACAAATTTAATTCCAAACTGTACTGTCAACATGGAATTGTTTCCCCTTGAAGTTGTTGAGCTTCATTTTATTTTCAGAGAAGTAACTTAACTGTGTGGGTAATGTTGTTCGGGCAAAGATGCCACATCGAACCCACGCTTTGAAAGAAATAAAACATTTTAAAATTAATAAATCAAATGCTGAACTTTATTTTCAATTTTAAAATGTATACGATCGAGTTCCTTGGGGAAAACCATGATTATGTACAGTGAAACATTAATTATCGACCTTATTATAAATTTAACAAGACTTTGTATTTTAATGTTAGCCTAACATTATAAGTGAGAAAGTGGTTGTCGATTTTGGTACTTTTCCCTGAATTTCTAGCAAAACTCTGTGAGTGTGAGGAGATTAATTATTTGAGAGGGAAGGAGTTGGGCCGATCAGAAATATAAATTATCCAAGAGAATCTTTAACCCTTGTTAACACTTCATATTTCAGATCAACGTCAGCTACCCAGCCACTGGCTGTCAAAAGCTAATTGAAGTCGATGATGAACTCAAGATGAGGGCCTTCTACGAAAAGCGTATGGCCCAAGAGATGTCTGCTGAAACTCTTGGAGATGAGTGGAAGGTGAAGAAAATAACATTTTCTAAAAGGGTCATTCCCTGTCATGGAAAGTGCTTTGTTTAACAGATTATAAAACAAAAAAGTTGTAAATATATCACAAAAGATGTTAAATTATTACTTACAATTTTTAGTATACTTAGCAGCCATTTGTGTTAAATTCTTCTCTAGAAAGACAATTACACATGTCGAGGTGTGTTCAAAATTGTTGGGATCTTGTTGTGATCACATTCTTGTGGTCTTGAAATTGATTGTAAATAAATCACAAAAGTTGTTAGATTGTTGATTACATCATAAATTTTTGAATATACTTGGTGGCCATTTGTGTTAAACTCTGCTCTAGAAAGACAGGTACACTTGTCGAGATGTGTTTCAAATTATTGTGATCATAATTCTTGTGATCTTGAACTCGGCATTTTGTAGTTAAAGCCTTCATATTTCTTGAGTGAGGAAGTGAAACAGATGGATTTAGCGCATTTTGCTTTCATTTAAAAAAAATGTGTGTCTTGCCTTTGCAGGGTTACATCGTGCGCATCAGCGGTGGCAACGACAAGCAGGGATTCCCCATGAAGCAGGGAGTGCTCACCAACGGGCGTGTGCGCCTTCTGCTCACCAAGGGCCACTCGTGCTACCGCCCCCGCAGGAAGGGAGAGAGGAAGCGCAAGTCCATCCGTGGCTGCATTGTGGACAACAATTTGTCTGTCCTCAACCTGGTCATCGTCAAGAAGGGTGAGTTCTATATACAGGTGGTGCAGAAGATTGGGGGGGGGGGGAGAAAGAAGTAGAATTTTTCTTTTTTTTTTGCCCCCCCCCCAAAAAAAGGGGTAGGGCCACTTTCGAAGTGAGGTAATGATTGTGTACAGAGCATAGAGTTACATAGTAGAAAAAGAGGGCGCCGTAGTTATTAAACATGCGTAATTATGCTGTCCCACCATGAGCACGAATCCCTGTTGGGAAATTACATACTGATGTCCGCTTTAAAATGTTAGTTGTGTGAACTGATGCTTGACCTGTGTTGATGAATCAGCGCCATTTTCTCAATGGCCAAAAATGCTTCTTGTCGGGCCGGGTCACGTGGTTTTGTACGCCCTCTAGTTCTGTTGTGTAACTCAAAAATACTATTTTACATTGTAGTAGTATCTGTGACTGGTATCCTGCTTGGTGTTGCTTGGCAGAATGTTTTTAAGCGGTATTTTCTAACTGCAGGAACATTCCTACACTAGAGAATATGCCCATTAACTTTTTGAATGTTCCAGTGGTGCAACAGAACAATCTCCATGCAGGAATACTTAACCCTGTCCAAATAGAACGTTCCTACTGTTCAATTTTTTGAGATGCTGCCTAAGAAACCTATTGTTCATTTTAGTGTATTTGTTCCATGTAATGTATCCAGATCTTTGGAAAGTGAAATTAGTCTGTTCCCTTTAAAAAAATGAGAATTAGTATTTGTTATCGCATAACAGAACAAAAGGTACAAGCAGGAGAGATGTTTATTCTGAACTCGATGTTTCTTATTTACTTGGTCGTTCTTGTCAGTTTTTTAACATTTCGTGTGAGTAATATTTGTGAGTTCGGTTAATTTGATTGTGTGTTGACTTTACTGCCATCTGCAGGTGAGCAGGATATTCCAGGTCTGACAGACAAAACCATCCCTCGCCGTCTCGGGCCCAAGAGAGCTGGCAAGATCCGCAAACTCTTCAACCTCTCCAAGGATGACGATGTGCGCCAGTACGTCGTAAGACGTCCTCTTCCCGAGAAAGAAGGTAAGATGATTGCTCTCGTTATTGAAATAAAGTCAATTTTGCAGCGGGTTTATTCATGTTGATGAAATACACTTTAAAATATGGCAATAGTTGATGACATTTTACTGATCTGAGCCGGTCGACAGTGGCTCTCGATGTTTGTGTTTATATTTATGTAACCAGCCCTTTAAATGTATTTTGCTTTTCAATGGTTTGTGCTGCTGTTGATGATTTATGTACACAGAGCAGAGTGTTTCAATAACTCTGAATTTGTATTGCTATTTATAGTGAATTAATTCTCTTACGTCACAACCTCTTTCCCAAAACTTCCTTCAGATGTGACTGGGGCACCAGTTACACGACTCTGATTCTTTTATTCTGCCACGTTGCAGAACAAGATATCAGAAATACGCTATCCCCTCAGTTGTTCGTTTCTTAAACTCTCATTTGAACAAACAATGAAGCGTAGAACTGCTTGACTGTTCAATACCACAATTGTGGAACTGTATTTTCTCTGACATTCTATTTTGATATCAAATTTATTTTCATTTATATATATGAATTGTATTTCGTATATTGTATTGTTTTTGCAAACCGACTGTTATTGTACATTTTTATGAATGTTTTTTATCTTTGTGCTTTTGTTGTCTTCCTGCATTATTTGTTGTTGTACAATTTACAAATGTAAACTCCTTATCTCTGATTGTTCTGTTTATGTTTGATGCAATGCTTGAGTAACTTATTTTTATATGCTATTTATACATGCTATTTATACTATTCTTTCTATTGTGTTCCTTTACAATTTCTATGTTTATTTGTTTCAACTTGATCCTTTTTATTCTATATGTAAATTAAAATGCTATCAGCCCTCGAGCTGTTTTTTCTAATGTGATTTTCAATAAACCATTTCAATCAAAATCAATCAATACAATGCATGAATTTTGTATTTTTGTTGAACTGGAGTGAAGCTAAACAAGTTTCAAACTCATGCCTACCATTGCAGGAAAGAAGCAACGCTACAAGGCACCCAAGATCCAGCGTCTCATCACCCCACAGCGTCTCCAGCGCAAGCGCCACAACCTCGCGCTCAAGCGCAGACGCGCCGCCAAGAACAAGGAGCAAGCCGCCGAGTACGCCAAGCTCCTCGCTCAGCGCCAAAAGGAGAAGAGAGAGGCCCACCTGAAGCGAAAGCGCTCTGCATCCATGAGGGAATCGCACAGGGAGTCCACTTCAAAGTAGACACTCAAAAAAGAAATGGAAAAGTTGTTAAATGCAGGATTGAATACTCTTGAGTTGTCGAGTTCAAAATGCTTTTGGTGGTTTTAAATCCGTCACCAAGTTAAAGAAAAACTCGCGTTAAATGTTGAGTATTTACGATTGAGAGAGAAGTTCACACAAGAAATGAAGCTTCATCTGACGCTTTATGAGAGTTATCACTAAACTACCGAGGAATAACACACATTATAAAATAAAGAGATCTCAGAAAAAATAATATGCGTAATAACTTGTCTTATTTATTTGTCAATGGTTAAATTAATAGGCTGTTAAAACTACATAAATCTGTGCTTGGTCAGTCTGTGTATAGAATCTTAAAACTGTTTGATTACAGTCATTTTAACTGGAGAAAAGCCTGTACCGCCCAAACTGTCGTATCGGGGGCAAAGAATATGATTTTAGTTAACCCTTACTGTTGCACCGTTGCAGCTACTCGTGCGGGATTTGAACCCACAACCCCGCCAGTTAGAGCAGAGTTCGATTTCATAGAGCTGCTTAAGCACAAAATATTGCTTAGCGATTTCCTGCTAAGCAAACATAAGTCGGATACCAGTTATTGGCTGGTAACCTTATTCTGGTCAGCATACTTTTCCTGTGCTTGGCTACTTTTTTTGCTTAAATCGAGCCCAGATGTCTTGACCACTAGAAGTGAGTTTGAACACTGCAAATAACATCAGGTACCTTCAACCAAAATTGCATATGGATTTGGATAAAACTTACATTTAAAATCATGTAGTTCTTCACCTGAAATGATACACTGCCTGAAACTGTAGGCAAGTAATGCCATCAACTTAATATCAGATTGTTTGGTTACACCATCCAAGATGTGGATTCTGGATGAGAACAAGGCCAGACAAGAATTCCAGATGAAAAGGCTATGTTACAGCACAGGGTCTGTAGCTTTGGATTTTTTGGAACATCCAAATGACCTGGTAATTTCCACAGGAGCCAAACTAGTCGGATTTTGATGTGGTTTTTTCATTGATCTGACTTGCCACATTGTACACAATGAAACAATCTGCTGTTACTATCAAATGAAGTATGAAACTATTAACAATTGTCCCTTCTGTATAATTATCTGAAAATACTCCCCTAGTTTTACTTCCCTTATTAAAGGCTGTTCAAAATATAGGTGTGACATCGACATTTTATCAACCCATACAAAGGAATACGGAAATGTTTCAGTGCCTTTTAAAGATGGGATACAGCATCTGTGTACAAAATTACAAGGGTCTCAAAGTTTGGCAATAAGAAGTGATCAAGATTCACTGTCAAGTTTAGAAAGTACATCTGTGCTTCTGTAAAAAATATTTCCTTTCACTTTTGCTATTACATAAAACTGAGCTGGAACTTTCAAGTTGATGCAACGGAAGAAAATATTCCACGAGATTTTTTTGCCAACGTGACCAAAGCTGCACAAGTCAAAGTTCAATTTTGGTGTCGTCTCTTGAGGCTTCTCCTACTACTGACCTTTAACCTTTGACACGCATTGTACATTGAAGTAAAAGCTTGGGAACAGTAAATGCAAAAAAGATGATGTGCATCTGATGAAATGTGGGAACTCATTTATGCAGCTAGTACGACCAAAGGTTAAAGGTAGGCTCGTACTTTGGTAATGATCCTCAAAAGAAATTGTTGAACTTTTATTTGAAAGCTTACTTGATATAACAGTGGTAATGGTAGTACACGCATTCTGTGAAGTAATTTCGTCTAGATTAGAAATCAACAAAAGTATGATCAAATACTTGAATCTCCAAAGATCGCTCTCTAGGCAACTTTTTTGAAATTTGCATGGTGTTCGTTTGAACGCTGCCCTCAGTACGGCCAGAGCAGAGATGCAGTTGGTACCCACTACACGTGGATGTGTTTGACGTTCTTTATGAAAATACTGTGATTTTTTTTTGCCATTTTCTAAACAAGCAGACACTATTCAAATGAAACTTTCACATGTGATTTTTATTGTACCTTTCTTAATAATTTGGCCTATAGAGTTAACATTATGTTGATAAAAACCAAATGATGACCCTACCTTTAGGTTGCAACAAAACCCCATACCCCACCCCCAAAAAAGTCCCTTATTAAAAAAACAACATTTAGTTTTCTTGACATTTTTGTAACAGAAGAGTTTGACTAGGTTTTTGTCTATTTCATGTCACTACATGACAGCATTTTTTACACTTGCAGAAAACCTAGTTCCTAAAAGAACTAGTTCCAACCAGAACTTTTAAAATAACTACATGCCATGTCCGTTAAGCAGCATATCATAGTCCCTCAACCAAATTCTATTTTCAAATTAAAATAAATCCCCCCAAATAATTATATCACCACGGGTTTGATTAAATCCAAACCCGAAATTGTAAATGAAAATTAACGCCTTACGGTCTCACCCATACACCTGTGACTAAATCATCTACACTTATTTTAAAATAAATCATACTACAAAGAACAAGAACAAAAAAACAGACAAACTTAGGGGACCAAAAGGTAGGAAAGAGTGCAGAGTAAATGAAACAACCGCTGTTTCTCTGAGACAAGGCTACAATCAAGGGCCCCCTAAGTTGTCTTAAACATGTGTGATAGTGTTGTAACACCTTTTTCCGTACTGATCAACATTGAGCTGGTAAACTGCACATTATCTCTTCAGTTCAAATAGGGAAAAAAAAGGAAAGTTAAACTCAACAAACTCGACCGCTTCTCTCCGACTCATTACTACAGTTCCGTCAAACCTACAACTCTGGTCAGGGAAAGCACAGTGTAATGTGTGTCCATCAGTTCATGGTTCAAGATTAAGAATGCATCGAAACTGCATGCACATTCTGTGGACATTTTGTTCTTCTTCAAGTTAATACAGCCCAGTACGGGTTTCATCACAAAACCAACCCACCATCTTAAAGGATTGTCAGCCATTGTATTGTATCTGTAACACCAGGCTCTCCAAAATACATGTTCGGCTAATTTTAACACTGCCAGGAATTGCTGTTCACTTCTAAATTCCGAGTTAAACCCGGACACTCGATGAAATGTTTTACTTGAAGCTCTTAAATCCATCACCTTCCATTTTCCAAGACCATTACCGTAATTCAATTCCCATGACATTTAAAACTCCACTAGTTTGAAACCGGCATAATGCAAAGGAAGATAAGTCCGACATTGCAATACTCTGCCCAAGCAAAACACACAGTTAAATTTTAATGTGGGTTTGAAGGTTTAGGGTGTAGCCAAAGAACCTACACAAGGAAGATGGGACACCAGACCCGTTTTGCACCGACGGCAGCAGATGTAAATGGTATGACTCATCATAATTGGTACACGGGGAAGGGCGCCATCACGCAGTACGCAGATGAACACTGTATTACACTTTGTTTTTAAAGGATTATTGGCACAATTTAAGGCAAAATCTTTCGTTTTAATAATCGTTTGGGAAATTTTGCCATGGTGAATACAGCGCAAACGATCTTTGGTCTCCGTCTTACCTACCCAACAACAGCGGGCACACTTTTATGTGCAGCCATTTTGTATTTTAAGTTTCCACACACAGTGTCCCATCTTAATTTTGTGTAGTATCTTTGGTTTAGACGACCCTTCACGGTTTTGTTGTAGTCCTACGTGCCATGGATACAATTATCTGTGCTTTTTTCCCTTCAAGTGTACGTTTGGCGATTGTTAGTTTGTTCCTGGAACAATGCCATCTTTTTTTAAAGACGCAAACAAGCCTCTGAAATCACCTAAAAACACATGCAGCATTTTTTTAGCTTTTAAGTTTCGGGCACATCACGGTTTTGTTGTAGTCCTACGTGCCATGGATACAATTATCTGTGCTTTTTTCCCTTCAAGTGTACGTTTGGCGATTGTTAGTTTGTCCCTGGAACAATGCCATCTTTTTTTAAAGACGCAAACAAGCCTCTGAAATCACCTAAAAACACATGCAGCATTTTTTTAGCTTTTAAGTTTCGGGCACATCGGATATGCACTGCCATTGAACAAAGTCGCATACAATGCATGCATGTCATTCTTAATACCCTTTGTTCAACCCCGCCTATTTGATTACCACCACCTCACCCATCGACAGGGGGGGAAATATCGCCTGCTATGACCTCTGCATGCTTTCCGGATACAACTCGGTTTTTTTTTATTATTTCCGGTGAAAAACTTTCCAGCCATAACGCTTGGACATTATTAAGCTACGGATAAACTTCTTATTTCTGTCGCAAAAAGCTTTTTTACTGCCTCATGAGCAAGATGACACTTTATTGAACGTTGCTGAAATGATTTCACACATGGTGCATGCCTCTTGGGATTGGATAACTATATAAGTTGCCATGTTTTTGTTGTGTGTTTTATCTTACGTTAGCTTCCATCTCTTTTACACTTTAGGCATCATACCCGTCTTTACCTGAACATGACACCCAGTAACTTTTCAACACAAGGGACACTTTTTCCAACTTGCCTTTTTTTAATGCGGTAGTGCACTTTTGTTGGTTTTGGTTTTCATTGAGATGAGCCTGTCTGATCTATCCTGGCTCGTCTTCCTCTCCCTTCACTTTCCTTTTTCCGTGTTTCCCTCTCTCTTTCTCAGGAGAACTCTCTGTGTGCATCTTCGCTGTTGATCCTCATTTTTGTTTTTTCTCGGTGTCTCTTCGCCGCCGTTCTTCCACCTCCCCAGGCTGCTTTGAAGAAGGACGTTGAACATATTCTCTCGCGATGTGGGCGCGCGTGGGCCGGCGCCGTGCTTCGCTTGGTGCTAATAACCGAAGCCGTGCTGGTAGTTACGATCGCCCTGGTAGGTGGAGTCCTGAGACAGGGCTGCGTCCATCTGGGACTTGAACTCTTCTCCCAGGTAGCTGTCCTGTTTGACAGATAAAAAAAAGCAAAAACAAAAAAATTTTAAAAACAAATTTAGGGGCGTTTACAGGTACCAGGCTTGTGGCTTCACTATTGTGTTATGCCCTTATTGCCCTTATCGTGTTACGACCTTGCTGCGCTGATGAGTTACAACTTTGCTTTACAATCATGAGTTATGACCTTGCTGCAGTATTGTTACGACCTTGCAGCAGTCATGAGTTTATACCCATGCTGTTCTATCATGAGTTGTGACCTTGCTGCAATAGTCAGTTTTGATTTTTATCACGAGTTACAACGTTGCTGTATTATCATGAGTTATGACCTTGCTGCAGTATTGAGTTATGACCTTTCTATACTATCGTGAGTTATGACCTTTCTATACTATCGTGAGTTATGACCTTTCTATACTATCGTAAGTTATGACCTTTCTATACTATCATGAGTTATGACCTTTCTATACTATCATGAGTTATGACCTTTCTATACTATCATGAGTTATGACCTTTCTATACTATCATGAGTTATGACCTACAAGCTATAATACTGCAGTGCTGTGATAATTTATTGAGAGAGGGAGTGAATACCTGCGACAGCTCTGGCTGAGACAGGCCCGGCTGGGAAAGACCAGGCAGGGAGAAGCCTGCTTGGGACAGGCCCGGTTGACTCATTGACATGCCCTGGGTGAGTGGGCCCTGGGAGAATGGCATCGATCCATCCTGAAATCAAACAACAATTAATTCAATACATAAATATTAATATTCTAGCTGTGAAAAGCGTTTAACAAATAAATCCATTTTGAAATTCAGTTGGGGGGGGAGGTGGAAAGGCCTCCTCCATTAGTTTCCCAAAATCATAATGTCTTAAAGATTATAAAAATGAGCTTTGAAAGTAGAAGTGTGATGTGTTATTGAAATTAAAACCAAACAAACTACACACCTGACTCTGCATTGACAGATTGTACTGAGACATATTCTGGCTTGATGCACCCTGCTGGCTAGCCCCGCCCATTCCTTGCTGTGAGCCTTTCCCCTGCCCCTGCTGCCCGGGTGCCTTGCCCCTCCTCTTGGAGTACGGCGGGGCGCCCTTCCCCCGTTGCTGCGGCATGTGGCCCCCCATAGGTGGCCCCGGCATGCCCTGATTGAAGAAGTGGTTGCCCGGTTGAGGGGGCGGAGGCATGAACATGTTGACCGGTACAGGGAGGTTGGCGCCGGCAAATTGGGCAGGGCCTGGCCCGATGTAACCCATCTGGTCATGGATACGGCCTGGTCCATGAACAAAACGACTGGATCCTGCAAGATTTTAATTACAGTTCACCGTTAACACATATCCCTCGATAGAGAAATTTGAATATAAATCTCTGTTAAGCCAATTTAGATTTAAATTTTGAATAACTATTTGTATAGATTCAAGAGAGTTATAAGCTTTTGTTTAACGCATTGCACAAACAAATCTGAAAATGATGGGTTAATTAAAAATAACTAAAAATTAATTATTGTCGTGATCCCGACATTATCTCACATCCATCAGCCATGAACAAAAGTTTTTGCATATTACATACATTTTGTGGTTGTCTGTGGCATACAAGGAATTTGTTTTGTATGTTTTTGGCCTTGAAACAGCATTATCTGTCAAAATTTGTTCAGAGAAAAAAATAGAAAAAAAAAATACTTTCAGCCAAAAAAAATGCTGATAGAATGAAACATTTTGTGTATATTTATTGTATTGCAATCTAAGTAACAGTGTCCTGCGTGCACGCGCCGTGAACACTTGTTGCACTGACCTCCATTCATCATGCCCGATCTATCATAGATGCTGCCTGGTATCATGGCCTCCTTGGCGCTGAACATGGCCGACGTCATAAAACGGCCACCCTGAAAGAAACAAAAACGCAAGGTCAAAGGTACACTTGGCAGGTCCTAAAGGTTGGTATCTGGCATTAATCATGAGCCTTAAAATAAATATGTGTATTTATTTATATATATAGAAGTTAAGATTGTAATCGCACATGCATTACACAAACTTTTAATAAATATAGAAAAAAAAGTAAATTGAATTCAACCCTGGACCAAAGTGACACTTACCGGGTTTGTGGTGTTGACTAGCTTCCTGGGCTTACTGAACTGAATCAGGCTCTCCTTCAGGTTATTCAGAGGTCCTTCTACCAGGACTTTGTGCTCCTTGTAGTAGGTCAGGAGGTGATTCCACAGGGGGTGGCGTGAGAGGACCTTGGGGTTACCCACGATGATCACGCCATACCTGAGACATAACAAACAAGAGAAGGATGGGTTAGATTCACGTGTACCGACCGTTCTATCATGATTATGAATTTGCTGCAGTATTGAGTTATGACCTTTCTATACTATCATGAGTTATGACCTTGCTACACAGTATTGAGTTATGACCTACAAGCTATAATACTGCAGTGCTGTGATAATTATTGAGAGAGGGAGTGAATACCTGCGACAGCTCTGGCTGAGACAGGCCTGGCTGGAGAGACCAGGCAGGGAGAAGCCTGCTTGGGACAGGCCCGGTTGACTCATTGACATGCCCTGGTGAGTGGGCCCTGGGAGCCGGTTAAGACTAATATTTCGCACACGGCCTCTCTTTGTTGAATACAAAAAAAAAAGAATCTCTGTCCAACTAACCTGCAGCGAGTCAGAGCTACGTTCAGACGGCGTGGGTCGTTCAGGAACCCGATGCCCTGATGGTCATTGGCGCGGACGCACGACAGAATGATGTAGTCTTTCTCCCGGCCCTGGAAGGCGTCCACGCTGGCAATCTCGATCTCCTGGTAGAGTTTGACGTTTAGAGGGCCGCTGTACTGCATGTACTGGACGATGAACGCACGCTGGCCTTCGTACGGCGTGATGATGCCAATCTGGTCAGGCTTGACGCCGGCACGCAGGAAACAAGTGGTGATCTTCTCAACGTTAGATGCCTCCGTTCTGGAAAGCAATTCAAGATTTTGTGTTGTAATCTATGAAAAGAACTGTTTATTGAAAATAGTTACTATTTTGTTGTTGTAATTTTTTTTAGAAAGAATAAACATTTATCGTAGAGTGTTACCGAAAAAGGCTACCAGCTTTTCACACCAAAATCTCAATATGTGATGTTGAGATTCGCTTTGGCGTAGACTTTGATTGAACAAGATTTCATTGAACAGGAATTTTTGTGTGATGCCGACTGCTGGTTGGAGATACAAGCTGTCTGTATAAAGTACAATAAAGTACCTGTTAAGGAAGGAGGTACCGGAGCTAGAGATCTCCTCTTGCCCGGCCGTGGCGTAGAAGAACATGGGTTTATCTTGCTGTGGCCAGGGAAACTCCACCGCCTTGTTGATTCGGTCACCTAGAGAATAGAATAATCCCAGAAACTATTAATGCAGGATACAACTGGGCGTGATATTTGGCCAGTGGATAAAAAAGTTGAAAACGTTTATTGCGTACAAGGACTGCTTTGCATGTACACTTGGTATAGGTTTTGATAGACTTTTCAGGCTACTTAATAACGCTGGTCGTTCTGACAGCCAAAATAACTGAAATCAGATTATAAAAAGAGAAAGAATATCATGCCTGAATACAACGTGCTGCGACCGTCTTGGTCAGGCTCCATGTGAGTAGAACGGCTGTTATTGTTCATGAACACAAAGAACCAGACTAGTTTTTCCTTCAAGCCTCAGTTTGGATGACACGCAAATTGAGTCAACACAAAATGGCTGTAAGTTCGTCTCAGATGTAAGTTAGAACTTCGAGTGCATGCACACGTCACTACTTGCCTTGTCACCATTCATACAAACATCAAGGAAAGCTTAAGGAAAATTTGTGCAATGTGTGGACATCACTTTTGTTATTTTTTATGGACTCGAGTGCCAGGATTGTTTTATGAAAGCTATACCCACCAGCTGCGACACCATTCTGCAGAGATCCCTCGTAGAAAATGTTGGACGGGAAAGAGCTGAGGGCCGGGTGCATACGATACTGAACCTGCAATCTGATTGGTCGGATGCCCAGGACCACCAGACGCTCAAAGAGCGACTGTGAGAGGCCGGCATTGGCCGCTTTCTTGCACATGACCACTGGGCCGAGCTGACAATGATCCCCAACCAAGATAACCTACACAAAGGACAGTTTGATAATATAACAATGACATTGACTGGAAGTGTATCAAAAACAATGGCAATTTACACCATTTTAACGTGAGGTTAGAGACTTGTAATTTTTTCCCCACTCACATGAGGTCTCTATCTATTGGAAAATGAGTACATCAGGCAATTGAATTGGTCATTTCCCTTCCTCTTTAATCTTTTTTAAAGAATACATCAATCCTTGATTAACACACTATGAATCTTTTCAATTAAGAGATGGAAAGGTAAAGTCGTACCTGCTTGCATCCGAGCACAATCGGTATGAGACACTCTGGTTCTGTGGCCTGTGTGCTCTCGTCAATGAGCACCGCTCGAAATCGGAATCGAGCCAGACGAGGGTCACCGGCTCCCACACACGTACAGCATATCACATCAGCATTCTGAATAGAATAGAAAAGAAAATTATGACAGATATCAAGAATCTGTTTCAAAACCACGGTCGCAGTGCCCTCGCTGAGGTCAAAAGCAGACCTATCATTGTGCGTTGAGCGTAAACACGCGAAATGCTTCCATTCTTTGACCTCAGCAATGGCAGGGGGTCCATGTATTTGCCACGAGGAAAACTAGCAGGGAACCAGTTATAAAATATATGCAGCACAATTCATTTTGGCTGGTAACCAATCTCTGCTAAGCAAGGACTATTCGTGTTGAAAAATACTGACTTCGTTTAAGACAAAACTGCTGCTGTTTTTTTCTAATACTGCCCCAGACACGCAAACCCAAAAGGCAGGAAATATATTGTTTGAGCTCTTGCCCACCTGTATTGTGAGCGATTAAACGTTAACAAAAATGCAGTTTCAGGGGGTCGATGTCACAAAAGCACTATGATTCATCTCAAGATGAGTTGCCAATGTCCCCCCGTTTGTGATTTGTATTGTGACATCGCACTTTGCTTAGCATTTAAGATTGATACACATCTAACAATCAAGCTTCTTGTGAAACCGGCCCCACCAGGATTCTTAAACTGACGCGACTATTTTGTATCCACGTGATTTACCTGAAGCAAGCTCTCTCTCATTGTTCCTCTTCAACGCGCGGAAGCGTTTCTCGTCAGCGCTGGTCAACTCTCCCATCTCATCCTTCAGAGCTTGGAGTTTCTGCTGCTCCTCGTTCCCTTCCATGTTCCGCACCTAGAATTTTTGGAATAGCGGGCAGAAACAATCAAGGAATGCGGCGAGGTATGCGACTATTCAGTCAATGGACGATGTGGACTTTCATTAAAAACAGGGGGTGAGAGGCATCGTCGACAGCTAGGTCTGAAACTAGGAGCCAAATTTTAGGATGCATGTTGAAATGATGGCATCCCCACCTTCTGGTAACCCCTGGAGTTATAGATTTCAAGGAGCTTCTAAGAACAGTATCCTCAGAGCTAGAGAAAGTGGTTAAAAAGTTGGATTCCTTTATAGCTGTAGGAGTCAACATTTTTTCCACCAGGCAGACATACAAAATTCTGAACTCAGATGAAAGTCTGAAATTACTGATTCCAATTGGAACTATGAGCCCATCTGTAAACAGTCACAAAACCGCAGACCACAGTGGGGTGATCTACGAAGCAAAACGTATAACAATTTGTGGGGGATTGAAAATAATGTCTTACATTTGTAGGGGGATTAAGATAAGAAACATTCCACCACCAAAAGGGATGTCAATCATTCTCCCTGCACAGTGTCTGGAGTTAACATGTTAAAGAAAAGGAATGTCTCATTTTTTGTTTACCGTCTGCTTCGTTTAACCGTTAAGGAAATTTAGAAAGGGACACCAACGTTTGGTTACGGTTAAACGGTTAACCGGTTTTAACGTCCCAACACTGACCTGTCTGTGGAGTGTCAGGAAGGAGACCGGCGACTCGATAGCTTCTCTACTCTTGGCACATATCCTGACGACCTTCAATCCAGAACGGTGGATCTTCTCAGTCAGTTGGTCCACGGCGATGTTACTGGGGGCACACACCAACACTTGCCTAGAAAATTCCAAAAACAGCCAGTCAAACACCGATTCATCCATAATTTATTATTACTATTCTCTTGTTTTTTTAATATCTGTGATGTCCACTTCACACTCACTTTAAAGGTATTGTACACTTTTGGTAACAGCTCAAAATCAGTGTCCACATTTTGTGTGACTAAACATATGCATGAACAAACAAACCTGTGAAAGTTTGAGCTCAATTGGTCATCGAGGTCATGAGAAAATAGTGAAAAGAGATCTTATGCGTTTTCTGTGTTTTCAAATTATTGCGCACGATAATTACTATTGTTTTACTCGTTTCTCAGAAACGATAGCATTTTAGGCAGAAATATTTTAAGGAACCCTTTCTACAATTACTTACTTTAAATCGTGTAAGTTATGTGTGAATCTGTGTACATTGTGTTTTTCAATCTTACCAATAGTGTACAGGGCCTTTAACAGCCAAATAATCACAAAACTAATAAAAAACTGGTTGAAGTAAAATAACAGGAGGAACATTGGTAGAGAAAATTAAAGTGGATGGTCAATCCAAAAAAGTCTGACAAGCCAAAAGGTGGGTTCGCTTTCTCACAGAACTCTCTCAGAATACCTGAAGTTTCAAACCTTATCTTGTCTCAAACTTTAAGCATTAATTTGACAAGACTTAGACTACGTACCCCAATCCTTGCTTGGCAAGATGGTAAACAACGCTTGCAGATGTGACAGTTTTTCCTGTGCCGGGCGGGCCCTGTTTGGATCAGTGAAACACAATGACATTTTAACTTACTGTGGTATTAATGCTTTGAATGGAGACTATTTCTGAGTGATGTTGGTGGGATGGAAATCTGGGACATGGTTAGTGCATTCAAAAACAATAGGGCAAAAGTTCTTTGGATGAAGGATGAAGCTGAAAAAGAAGCAGCAAAATCAGAGATCAGACTTAAGTAAGAAGAATATTATGCCTGTTAAACACTCCTCACTGTGTTTATATTGCATGTTTAAACAGAATGGATAAACTGTCCCAGGTATTAATTTATGAATAACTTATTCAAACAAGCTTCAGGCTACTCATACCTAACACTTGACGTAAACATCCGCAACCCTGGTCCTGCGCAATAACCTCACTGCACTTACCTGAATCAGACTTAGAGGGCGCGTGAGCACCATGCGCACAGCAGACACCTGCGAGTGGTTCAACTCGGGGAGGTTGGGCGCCGAGAATCGCTTGGGCAGGTTACTCTTGATCACCATGTTCTCCACCTCATGCCCGAGGAGTTTGTGATACAGGAAGCTAGACACGGCCGTCTCGTCCACTGCCAGTGTCTTCAGAGCGCTTTGCATTCTGAAAGTGATCAATTATTACAAAACTAGGTTGCAACCTGTGAACACTAGATTATGTACTTACGGTGACAGAGCTTTCTCTGCAATAGCACCTCGTCTATGGAATCAGTTAAATGTTTGTCTCAGGGAGGAAAACTCCATCTGTAGCTTCAAATCTGGGCTTAAGACACATCTCTTTAGGGAAGCATTTTTAACTTAAAGTACTGTTCTATTTTCTTATTGCCCTGCTGTTTACTGCATTGTTGTGGTTTTTATCGGGTGGTTTTATAACGGCTTGGTTTTTTGTGCATTAATTTTGTGCATTCTCCTTTTATCACTTTTTACTGGTTTTATTTAAATATTGTTGTTGGATCTTAGGGTAACCTTTTTCAGGATCTTTATATTTTACGCGGTTTTACTGTTGTTATTGATTGCTTTTAAATATTCTATATATTTTTCCTTTATTGTTTTAATGATCACACCTTGTGGATCTTTTCTCTGGACCTTTCCTGATTTTACTTTTTGTGGTTTAATGTTTTAGTTTTTCTTGTTGTAAAGCGCCTGGGAGCATTGTAAAATGGATTTGGCGCTATATAAATGTGTTTTATTATTATTATTTTTATTATTGGAAAATGAGATACACTTCTATCAATCAGCGAGATAGACATGATATAAAGCAAAGGCGCAGGGGCTTTCTTTTACAAACAAAAAAAACAAAAAACTTGTAGTCTGTTCCTCACCTGTCAAAAGATGTGGATTTCCACACAAAGTCCACCACAAAGTTGTTGATGCAGTTGACAGGTACCTTGGCGCTGTTCTTGATCTCGACACAGATCTCATCTCCATAGTCTGACACGCTGTATTAAGGTCCAAATTGGCATCTTCAATCACTCCTGCTGATTGGCGCTGTTCTCCAGGGTTTGCCCTTAACTCTTTATCAGTGACTGGCCAGCAGGACCAGTTAGCTTGGCATTTCACTAGTCCCGTCAGCTTTTTTCGCAAGTCGATATTTCATATTAAATAGGAATGCTTTTCAAGCCAGCCGGACAACTTGGAGTGAATTTTGACTGGTCCTCGGTGTTTTAACTGGCACTTGGCCAGCGGACCACTGTTGAGGGAGAACACTGTGTTCTCAAAACGCTCCTGAGTTATATTCACATGTTTCATTATAATGTACCCCGCAGAAATAGTCTGTGGAGCGTGCATCTCTCCTGAGTATTCACACATTTTGGGGAACTTTGTGAAGGAAACCAAATCACGCAAGCCTGGAATAAGGCCAAGACTTTTTAACAGTCTTTTGTGAATGTCCATTGAGTAGTTAATGTTGCAAATTCTTGCATAATCTTTGTATAGGAAAAACTCCACACTGTGCTTATTAGCACAAAAGGATACTGTCTGGTATCTTGACTACATGACCCACTCCTGACCAAGGTTCTTGTAAGTCACCAAGGTAGCGCAGCCTCAACTCATCTCCCTGCATCAATTTCAGATCTATCCGAGGGATACAGAGATCAAACATTCATCAAATAAATTGTCCGGGAAGTCAGTGAAGTTTGGAAATAATGTAAAATAGCAATATGGCCGCGCTCCATATTGGCGGTCTTGACTGAGGCTATGGCCAGATCGTTGCAAAGACCTATTCTTCAATGTTGCATCTGCAGCCAATGGCCACAGCCGTGGCAGAAATAACAGACATGTCCATAATACAAAGGAGACAAATTTGGATCCACGTTATGAGATCGCATGTCGTGGCAGAGCGATAGAGTGCATCAGACTCAAGTTCTGATTGCTAAATAATCAAAGTGTGGGTCCGATTCCCAGTCATGACGTTTGTCTCCTTGAGGAAGGCACTTAAACATAATTGTTTCTCTTAACCTAGGTGTATAAATGGGAGCTGAGATAGTATTGTGTTGGATTAACCACTCAGTGCTGATGTAAACAGCTTTCGGTTGAGAACATTTGAGGAATGGTCCAAGTATGCCTGATGAACAGGGATAATGATGTTGTAAAACACCTTGTTCTAGCTACTAGGCTACTATAAACTGTAAACATTATTTGAACCCACAGGAAATGAGTCTATTGATGCAGTCACGTGACAAAGCAAGTTTCTTGGTTGGGCTGAACAGCAGGGGAAAAAAAGGATAACCTCTACACTGTACCTTCTTTCTTGGGGAAATTGAAGTAAGCCCTGGTCTTGCGATTGAGTCCAATGTCCCACCGTACAGACATGTTACTCTGATTCTGGTTCTCCTTTGTCTTGCGATCGTAATCTGCCTCCATCTTCACCAGAGGACCAAAGATATTCTGGTAGGTGTACGCATCTTCATATCTAAGGAATGGCAATGATCAGAAAGGGGATTTTGTTGCATGAAATGCTAAAAGAAAACAGCCACATTTGAAAATATATCATAGGCTACTCTCTGCCGGAGAACACCAAGCTTCATAATAACAACAGTAATAGTAGCATTAATGCACCGTCTATCTATACAACCAATTCCAATGTAAAAACAAAGGATAAAACAGAACAATTAACAAGATTATACTTTGTAAAGCAGGTGTGAATAGGAAAGTCTTTAACTTATTTTTGAACACTTCAATCCAAGTGCCACAGTGTATAGGAATAAGTTAAGAGTTCCATACTTTGGGTGCAGCAGATGACAAAGCCCAGTCGCCGTTAAGAAGAACTTGTGTTGAAAGAAGCAATTTATTAGAAGATCTAAGCGACTGGGATTGAATATAAGGCAGGAGGGGATAACTATTTGACCAGGCAAGTAGCAATTATTTCTTTTTTGAGTTGCAAAAGGTACTTTCTGTGACGCATTTTGCTATGCGGTACAAGGGAAATTGTTCACTGGCAATTCATGACTGGCATTCAGAAGCTGGTCTCACTGCACATGGGGACAGATTCTTAGTGCGAGAATGGGAGAACAGTTACTACCACCATTTCAAACTAAGGGACACATTTTCACCGAGAGCTGATAAATCATAATGTATTGAATTAAATGGAAACAACCTTCTCCCCCTGCCCTCCTCACCTCAACATGACTGATGCAGGCTCCTCGTCAGCCCCGGGTTTCTCAAGGTCTTCCAGCGTGGCCTCGGTGTTGTTCTTCCACAGTTCCTCCAGTCGATTGATCTGAGCGGCCGAGATCTGCCTGGCTCTGAGCTGCTCCTGCTCCGACGGGACCTTGACCAACCAGCTGAGGAAGCAGCGATCCTGAATCAGAGGTTGCCACTGGGATGGATCCCTGGAAGGTAAAAACATCAATCCGGACACACAGCATGGGTCGAAGGTCAAACTAGGTACTTGAGTTTTTCAAACAATGTAACAGGCTGAGGATGTGGACATGGTGTGGCAGAGGTCGGACGGGCAAAGCCTCCTATGTACTGATATAATTAACAGTACAAGGGGGTTGATGAAACTAAAGCAATGTTAACAGCCAAAAATGCGGCACAAACAGACATAGCCCCCACGATAAGACTACAGTATTTTATACAATAAACAAGGGCAGAGAGGCTAGAGTAGAATTTGCACTTCCGTAAGAAATGGAGAGCGGTGCAGGAAGCTCTGGTCGGAGAGTTGAACCAAAATACAACCAAAGAGAGAAAAGGGGCTCGAAAATGAAATTGTGACCACCGCCCACACTTTCTACAAATTTACACATTCCATAATTGAGAACAGTGGGTAATAATAGTACGAAGCAATCAACAAAAGAGTAATCAAAAGGGGGGGGTACGCTAATTGTGTAGGCAAATTTACCGGCTAGGTTAAACTTGTACAAGTCGGTGCGCCTTACATGGTTAAAATTTGACAATAATATATCGTTTGACATACCAATTCATGTCCTTCAAGTTGCTCTGGGTGGCACAAGGCTGCCGGCAGAGCAACACGACGACCGAGTCCACCTTTGCCGGGATGAAGCCCAGGAGGAACACGTTGCGGCAGCCGCAGTTGTAACACTCGAGGGCGGTCTCTCCGACGGGACTGTCCCGGTGGAGGGTGACCTCCTTACACTTGGCCCTCACGAGGTGGTTGATGATATGGCTGTGTGGTCAATGTTAATCTCGTTAGCAAGTCATAAATCAAAATTACATTCTTTATAATTACAACCCAAACCCAAGCCTTACTTCCTAGGCCAACAGGCACCCTCAATCCTCTACTGTCCTCCACTCTATGCTTCTAATTCTACTTCGTTACTCGGCAGGATCCATAAGTCAGGACATAAACGCAGAGGAGCATTTGTAGTTAAGTGTCTTGCTCAAGTCTTGCCAGGACCGAGACTCGAACCCACATTGTGTTGACTCAGCCACCACAACTTGAATTCGGTGCGCTAGACCGCTCGGCCAAGACACCTACAATGGTCACTTAATACCAAATGACTGGACTTAGATAAGATTGGATGCCTGGCCCAATGATAAGCAATTGTTATTTGGGCCTACAGTCCTCAACCCTCTGCAACAAGACAACTTCCTGGAGGGGTTTGGGGGATTGGGATTGAAAAAAAACAGCTGAACCTTGGTGAGATCTTTCTTAAAACTGAGTATTACCTTCCCGAGGTGTTGCCACGACCATTGCAGAACCATTTCTTAGTGGAGTTGCATAATACCACGGCAGATGGATCATGGATGCCACAATACCTAAAACAAAAAACAGATTATCATTTTAGAATTTTAAGCAAGGTATTTCTAAGAGGCAATGAAGGTCATGACCTCTGTTCCTTTGTTTTGACTTTGATGCCCTTTTTTAAAAGTGTTCCTTTTATGAAATTTAATATTTTCCAAGAGGACTGCCAGTTTGCCAACATTTGCATCTTGCAATCAGTGAATTTTGTACAACAATTTAGGGAGATATTTAGAAATTTACATTCAACATGAAAAAAATTCCAAAATTGGGGAGATTTTTCAAAATACATTGTTTACATAAAGTGCACCTTCATCAAAGATTGACTTTGTAAACCTACATCACTGCACCAAAACATTTCCCAAGATTAATGAACAACAGTGAGAGCAGAGATTCCTTAGGGGAGTAATTAGCTACAATATGAGCCAATTTGGCTGCCAGTTTGGCAGTCAGGGCTGCATACTCCTAAGGGATGGAAATGGTTCCGGGAATGTCCTTTGCCATTATGAAGAAATCAAAGAGAAAGTCAGTTCAAGTTCACGGCTTTGCTTAAAAGTTGCTTTCAAACGCCTGGCAGTACCTGCATGCATGATCGGGAAGGTCTTTAGTATAATACGTCTCTTCTTCATCTTCTTCGAACTTCAAGTTCTCCAGGGTTTGTACGGTGGCTGCAACGCTGTCCTCAACAAAGCCATTCTGGATTGGCTTTGCATCCAAAGACAGCCCAACCTGACAACAACAACAAAAACAGCAATTTATAGGTGCTAAAAAATTAACCACTCTTGCATCGACTTCAACACTCGGCAGGATCCTTAAGTAACTTAGGACATAAAACGCCGAGGAGCAATTAAGTGGGAAGTGTCTTGCTCAGTCAACTCGACAAGTCTCAGTCAAAGGACACAAAACTTTTTGGTGACACAAGTGAAGTGTACTGTAGAGACCAAGATTCGAACCCACATTGTGTCGACTCACTCAGCCACCACAACTTGAATACAGTGCGCTAGACTGCACGGCCACAACACGCCATGGCCTGCTACTGCTAGTGCTCTGATCCTGACCACACTAGCCGCCTTCCTCAAAGTTCAATCAATGTATTTATTTATTTATTAATTAGCACTGCCACTGGCATGCATCAACTTACTGTTTCTGAATTCTGGGGTGTAATCCCGAAATACTTACTCACTAGATTTATTTTACAAACATTTACAGGTAAAACACATGAATTTATACAGAGAATCATCAATGGGGTCTTACTTGGCTCTGACTCTGAGACACGACATCGAGCTGCGATGCCTGGCTCTGTGTCTGTGTTTGAGACGGCAGGGTGAAGTCCCCCATGTTAAACTCGAAATCCGTCCCCTGCGTGTCGGCTCCCAGTAACTCGCCATCTTCCGTGTCCAGGAAAGTCAAGCTCTGCGAGCTCGGACCGTACGCCTCGACACTCATTTTGCACTTCACCTACACCTCGGATGCTCAAACAAAACCGATCCCACAAATGATGGGTTTTATTTCTCCGCTGTGATCAAAATTTCCAGCAATTTTTGTAATAGTTGAAGTAGAACTTTCTTTGGAAGCAATGCATGGAACATGCGCGCATTGCAAAATGCTCGGTGGCCTTTTGATGACGTAGGCGTTCTGCACAGGAATCGATGATGTCACTCAGAAATAATTTTCTTAAAAAGAGACTTTTGGGGCATTTTTTCCCTGCTAATTTTACCAGACGAGGAAATTATGAAATTTTGTTTCGTCGAACACATTATATTTTATCCCATGATAATGAAATTTCAGTTTTGTCACGATCGGATTTCCTCATTCGATTTACCAAGATGTGGCGAATGGGGGCGCTGTTCTCGAAAACTGCATGCGTGATCCGTCCGTGTACATGTACACTGTACTGTGTGACTAATGCTGCTGATAAAAAGATTCAACAGCACAAGGTACACGGTGAGTTTTTATTTATGGGATTTCCCTTGTTGGAAACTGCCTGTTTTGTACATTTTTATTTTTTAAATAAAGCCAAGATAATGGTAGTTTTTGTTTAATGTGTATTCCTTTAAAAAGCTACAGCATTATTCTTTCTGTATGTGTTCCTTCCTCCATGATTTAACCAACCACAAAAAAAACTTTGCGCACCACGGCCCCAATGATTGAATGATGAATGAATGGGTTGGCGAGGTTTTTATTTAATATTTTAGCCTCACTCGTGTGGCCAAGCTAAATGGACTTGGCCACACCGTGACCATGGAGGAAGGTTTCACACGAGTGGGGCTAGCGAGGTTTGTGCGAGCATTGGAGGAATGGTGGAATGGAATGGACCAGTAATAACTCACTAAATGTGTTTGCAGGCAATGGATTGTGTTGTTACGACTCAGTGAATATGCCTTGGAATTGTACTATTTGTACAGTTGACAGGCGGGAAAATGAAAGGGAAACAGGTCAACTCGTATCTTATGCCTAGCCTGCCAACTTGTGTGCCTGCCAACTCTTGTGCCTGCCAATTCGTATGCATACCAACTCATACACCGATTGGTCAACACGTATTTAAGACACCAACTAACAATATGATTATGAACTAAACTCGTCACTCAGTTATAACTTATAGTACACACACAAACTCGTACGCACGCCAACTCGCAGTAGTTTGTAGTTCGTACACAAAGCTCGTAACGTATGCAAGTTTATTTCTGCATGTTTTTGCGTGGGTAAAGCATTGAAAAACCATTTCACAGAAGTAAAAAATTGTTTCAAATGATTCCTTTTTGGGTTTACCTTCTGAAGCCGCACCTACGTTCTGGCGTTAGATGTAGGAATGATGGGGAAATTTGATCGATTGAGGACCCTCTCGTGGCCCACACATTTACAAAAGAGATTATAATAGCTTCTTTCTGTTCTTTTAAATTAATACAATAAACAATTTTTTTTAAAGAGCCAATTACTTGTCAATTTCAGTTACAGTTAAAAGAATTTTATTTAAAACCAAAATGGCAATTCATTAACCCTCCTACTCTCAGTGACTCTTGGCAACATTTTCCAGTGAGTTGACCAACCATTTGAAACCGTTCAACTGCCAAGGTTGTGTACTGTGGCACAACTGTGCACAGAACTAACTGTGTGCATTCCCTCATGGTATCATATTGCAGGCTGGCATAGTTTATCTATCATTCAAAACCACAGTGAATGGTATTGAATGGTCAGACAGCAAGAGGGTTAAACACACACCAAAAAAAAAAAAATTTTAATTGTGGAAAAAAATTTAAAGATGCATTGTCAAAAACTTATAAAATTTCATAACTATAAATTTCATGACAAAAATTACACTTAAATTAAGAAAACATTAAGAAAATGGCAAAAACTATCAAACAGCTTTCAGATTTCAGAACCTTTCACAAAAATGTCAGATACATATTTTTTAATAGATTATTTTAAAATTAAAACACCACAACAAATCTGCATATTGTGCATTTATTTTCTCAGAAAAGATAACCCAAAGCTGTCACCATGAGCCGCAAGTCAACACCAAATTCAAACTACCGTCGGACCCAACCATTGCCATCACGGGTGCTGCCAAATTATCAAAGACAGTTAGCACCGACACCTCCAGACTTGTATCCGAACCA
Organism: Pycnopodia helianthoides; assembly: GCA_032158295.1. Classification (NCBI taxonomy): domain Eukaryota; kingdom Metazoa; phylum Echinodermata; class Asteroidea; order Forcipulatida; family Asteriidae; genus Pycnopodia; species Pycnopodia helianthoides. The sequence goes on along the minus strand of CM063247.1, from coordinate 19,402,593 downwards.
GACACCCCCTCCACAGAATGGAGTGGCACAGCCAGGATTATTTCTAATCGATAGAGGAAGAAAGTGAGTACATGTTGATGTTATCGGAACTCAATTGTTGATAATGGACTAGTTTGACTGCTAACAATAATACTTTTTAAAAACTATAAATTGGCCAATCTGCTCTTTAACCCGTCTTGTCAAATATGCTGAAGCTATGTCAAGAAAAACTAGTAAGCTTGGGGTAACAACCATTTATATTAAACTCTTTTGGGACAAGTGTAAACAAAAGACCGCTGAAGCAATTTTGGACAAACACAGCATGTTGGTTTTGACTTGACTGGAGGAACATTGATTTTGACCTTGAATTTTAAGCCCTGTTCATACTTCGTGCAAATTGTGAATGCAAAGCAAATTTTCTCGTGTCACAATTAGAAAACAGCGCTTAACGATTGTTAAATTTTTAATAGAGCTGCTAAGCACGAAAAGTAGCATATGCACAAAATAGCTTAGCTTAAAGCAAAATAAGGTTACTAGCCAAACAAAATACCATGTCATATATGTCATCTGTGTACCATCCCTGCTTATTTTTGCTAATCGGGAAATAATTAAGCAACATTTTCTGCTAAAGCAGCTGTATGAAATTGGAACAGATGTATCTTGCATCATTAGGCGTATGACCAAGGGGGGGGGGGACAGGAGGGCAACTGCCCTCCCGAAATTCAGCAAAACAGTCGGTAAATGTCTTGCCCAGCCAGAAGACTATATCGGACAGAAAGCCAAAAAACAAACTTTTTAACCTGGTATTAGAAATTGGTACATAGTTTACCTGAGTAAATTTTGGGTAAATCAACCCATCTGCCCCCCATTAACCAAAGGAGTCCCCATACGCCCATGCTCATTTTGTTGAGCCCCCATGCTTCTAAAATGTGTAATGTCAAGCAAGCATGTACCCGTACAACCTCACTCCCATAAAATGCCTTAAATGTAAAAACTGTATTGCAGAATGTTGGTATAAGGGTGCTGTAGTTTTTCTCACAATGGGGATTTCCCATGTGCTGCAATTGTGCGGTAGCAGTCATGGACTGTTTATGGATTTTCAGTTGACTTTGAACCAAGGTGGTGTCCAAATCAAACGACTTCGGCTACGGCTATTGGCTGAAGCGACAACATTGAAGAATAGGCCTTCTCAGCGATCCAGCCATAGCCACTGTCAAAGTCGTCAATTCAGACACGGCCTAGGTTACACAGCGTGGGTGTTGAGTTACCATTTGGTGTTCATCTTGTTTGTGTGTGGAGCAATCTTACGACAATTGAGTTGGGGTGGAATGTTCCATTGGAAGTAAAAAATATTTCTTTGTTTACCGCACAGGACTATAAAAATAGCAGGTGCAGGCCCATTAGTGATGCACCAATCTCAGCAGGTACCACCAAGGACCTCGCCCTACCCTGAAATGCACCCCAAGACTCCTGGTACTTACGATCTACTCGTTAAGGTCCTTGGCGGTAATACTAAAGCACAGATCCAGACTAGCGCCTCGGCGACACAACCTGCGACTCTGACGCCAGCAAGCACGTCACAGAGTAGAGCGCGAGTAGCTGCCACATCAACGACTCAATCAAGAGACATGCCGGGTAGTAGTGTACCGTTGCGTATTCCACAACCGCAAGAACGTAACGCGCAAAGGAAACCTGGTTCTGCAGACTTCCGTAGTGATCGCAGACGGGTTGTGCTGAACAGGAACTATGATGGAAACTCAACGACACCACCTCCAGCTCAAACGTATAGTGAAGGAAATAGGAGCAGATCGGCACCTTCCACCACTTCACACAGTTATGGCTTGTCTAGTAACTCGGATGATATGCCTAAAAGCTCGAGAGACCATTCCGATTCCAGTGGGCATAGTCGGAAGCGAAGTCACAATAATGATGCTGCGCATTCCCCAAAACCAGATACTTCAAATCCCACTGGTAAAGTATTGGACAGGGTAAGTTTGTTACCGACTACCTCCATCCTCTCTTACGACTAATAGAAGCCAGATGATAAATAAGGCATTAAACCTTCTACTATCAGGGCCCAATTTCATAGAGCTGCTAAGCACAAAAATTTGCTTAGCATGAAATTTCTTCATTGATAAAAACAGGATTACCAACCAAATTTCCGGTGATTTTCAGAATAAGCAAACAACAGCTGAATACCAATAACAAGCAATATTCAACACATGGAAATTTGGTTGGTAACCCTGTTTTTATCAAGGAAGAAATTTCATGCTAAGCAAATTTTTGTGCTTAGCAGCTCTATGAAATTGGGTCCAGACCATTCAATGTCATCCACAGGCTTGGAATTTCACCTTTGAAAGGGCAAGGCCACTTTCATTTTCCAAAGGGCTCTTCCATTGGAAACGTTTGATGTGGCCCCAAGGCCAATACCAGGGGCCACAGAGGCCATGGCCTCTGTGGCTCTGTGTAATTCAGGCTGCATCCACTATAAGGGAATAAAAGAGTGGCGACATACATGTAGTCTATAAACGTAGGCTGTTTAAAACTGGCAGGGTCCTGGCCTTGCGAAAAAAAAGGACCAAGCCGAAGGCATGTGATTCATCAGGATTTTTTTTTGATTTCATAATTGATTTCATTGATATCCCTAGACCTAAGTTACATTTTCTGGAAAGAGGCAAAGCGTGGCCCTTGTAATTCCAAACCTCTAGATTTGTATTTGTGGTGATGTTGAGGGTCTGTAAACCTCTAAAATGTAATATTCTGAAAGTTCTTGGGGGCTCCATCTCCATACCAAGAGGGAAATGTTATCCAAGATTCAGGAGTATTCATTTTCATACAATCTCACCCCTGATTGGTTTTGAATGGTTGGTTAACTTGCCATCAAGTTGTGTGTCATCTCTCCATATGAGCCAATAACCCTGATTGGAATCTATGAATTTCCACCAGCACAAATTTATTCAACAGCCAAACTAGTGGAGGTCCAAGCAATCAACTTACACATGTACTTCAAACCTAACAAAGTTGTACAAAACCAAATATTTGATTTGATTTGATTTTGGAAGTTCACCCACTTACAGTTTCACCAATCAGTAGTATACACTGTGATTTTGAAGGATGGATAAACTATGCCAGCCTGCAATATTGAAATCATTTGATGAATGCATATCTGTGTTCACAGTTGGTTCTGTGCACAGTTGTGCCACCGTACACAACCAATGCAGTTGAATTATTTGAAATGGTTTGGTCAACTCAGACAAGAATGTTTTAACACCAAGAGTTGGAGGGTATTCATCAAAATGGTTTGCTCAGCACACTCCACCGGTATGGCCAAGATTTTAAACTGACACCACGAGCCAGCCGGCCGGAAGAGAATTGATATGAACTTGTTTCCATGAGTACAATATTACTATGCTGGCAGACACAAGATTCACTCCCATTGCTTGGTGCTTCACAATAGAAAGGTCATTGTACATGTACTTGTCAGGTTGCCTGGCCAGCTGGCCTGACACTTCCATCTTGTAAGGGGCAAGCAGTTTTTTCGAAGTAAAGGGCACCTCCATGGGAGAAATGAAAATCTGTACTTTTAGGGGCACCACGCGTTGAACATGGGCGTGAAGGCAGTTGCCTCCATGAAATACCAGACTGACAGGGTTTGCCCTTAACTTTTTAGTGACTGGCCAGCAGGACAAGTTAGCTCGTCATTTTACTAATCCGTCAGCATTTTTCAACAGTGCATATTTCAAATGAAATAGGGATGCTTTTCAACACTGAACTAGCCAGCTTGATCACCTATAGTGAATAATAAACCTCTACGAACCTCCACGACAACTGCGCTCTGCTGATGCCCTACTTCTACATATAACGCGTTCACGACATTCTTGGGGAAGTCGATCGTTCTCAAGATCTGGCCCATCACTTTGGAACAGACTCCCTACTGAACTCAGAAAAGAAACCTCATGTACACAATTTCCTAACTTAACAAGTCAGTTGTTTTTGTTCAGGCAATTCTGGCTTTGCTGTCAGTCGCACTAGGTGTGTCAAGTCTGGCAGACATGGGGCTTGATAAATGTTCACTATTATTAGGTGTTTTAACTGGCCTTTGGCTGGCGGACCACTGTTAAAGGAGAACGCTGAGATATGGCTTCTGTTTTATCAAATACCTAATACTAACTTTAGCTTATAATACACAGACAGGCCTGGAATTACATGGAGGCCATGGCCTCTGTTGCCCTGGTCTTGGCCGTGGTGCCCCTTCGAAATTTTTCCCATAAACTTAAAGAATTTCCAATGGAAGTGCCCTTTGCAAAATGAAAATGGCCTTACCCTGTCAAAGATGAAATTCCAGGCCTGCACGGAAGACTTTTCCTATCAAAGAGTAACAATGGTAATACTGACACACTGAACCATAGGTCCATCAGTGTGTAATTTCAACCATTTCTTTACTGTGTAATCGTATCTTCTTCTTTTCTAATTTGAAGCTGTCGGAAGCAGTGTGGCAAAACTGCGGCCATGCCAAGCAAAGCAGTCAGCAGCTGTACACAAAGGAAAACCTCAGGAGATCTATAGAGTCCATCATACAAGAGAAATTCCCAGGTATTACCTATATTCAATCAATTTAAATTAACTGTTTTAACTTAGAAAAAGCTCAGAGCTTTTTGTCTATGGATTGTTGTCACAGGAAAGTAGTGTAACACAAATCGGGGTGTGGGTAAAACCACAAATAATATTCTTCATCTCCATTGCAAATTTAAGATTCGTTGAAATAGTTGCGGTAGCTACTGCTAAAACATAGGATTCGAACTGCCTCTAGCTACCGGGCAAGCTCGGTGGTCTAGTGGTGAGACATCTGCTCTAGAATGGCAAAGGTTGCGGATTCAAATCTCACCAGAGTAATATGCCTGTACAAGTGTGAAGCTTTTAGCGGCCACCCACAATGACCACGGAGCACAGCCAGAGATCAAAATTCCAAAGGGATGAAAACCAGAGGGCCTGGAGAAAAAACCTTGTGGCACAGGAGAAAACCAACGCACAGCTCTACTTGCATACATTGCAATTATGGCCTAAGTTGGTAATCAAACCAGGGCCCACATGGGTGAGAGGCAAGCGTTCTAGGCACTAGCCATCCATGCCACCCATTTCATGAGCTGAAATAAATGCATGTGGACCGAGTTAATGGTTTTAGAATTGAAGACAAAGCTAATGGTTATTTAATTAAAGTATTTCTTGTTTAACACAGGATCAATGTTGTTTCTTGTTGGCTCGACGCTGAATGGTTTTGCAACGAACAACAGTGACACTGATCTGTGTCTCATGATCACAGCGAAAGAAGTAAGTACAGTTATTCTATTTCGGTCAAGTTCTTTTTCACTGTTTGTGGCGCGTCGTGGCCGAGAGGTCTAGTTCACCGAACCAGAGCTCTGGTGTTGTCAGCAGCAGAGTGTGGGTTCGAAGGCCGGTCATGACACTTGTGTCCTTGAGAGCAAGGCACTTAAAACCATAATTGTTGCGTTAAAAAAATGGGAGGGTAGTGCATTCTGCTCTACCAGCCAGGCTCCTAGTGGATGATACCCATGCCTACATCCTTGCGGACTGTGAAGGGGGTAACCCTGTTTCAGTCCCAGAAGTAGGTGGCACCGTGCCCCTGGTGACAATTGATTTGGGTCGACAGCCAAAATCAGTTAAGTGTAGCCCTCACCTTGAAGTGGTCGGCCTTGTGATGTTAGGCAGTATATAATTTTTAGAAAAATTAAAAAACTAAAACACATTGAAAAATCCAGAAATTTATGTATAAATCCTGACAAAATATCACCAATGTTTTGGGGGTTTTACCCTATCACAGTGATAAAGGTGTGATAAGCACTGTATACTTGGTGCTTTCCGAATGCTGCAGGGAAAAAATCTCAAGCTCTTTCAGGTGGGATTCAAACCCACTTAATTACAGAGGAGAGCTCCAAGTTAATAACTGCTCATTCAGGAATCATTAGTTTGACCTTATCTGTATTTCTCCTAGGTGAACCAGAAGAGCCAGGCAACACACATACTGACCATTCTACATAATCTGCTTCTAAAACGATGCAGTAAGTTATTGTTATCTTTTCAAACGGCAAGATTCCAAAATCCAGTGAATTCTACTTAATTATTATCAATAATTTAAAGGAACATTACAGAATTGCTTTTCTAACAAAACAGTTGCTGGCAGTGTAAGCACTTCATGTAATCCACCATATACATAAACTGACAGACCTGTAGAAGTTTGAGATCGATCGGCCATCTGGGTCACGAGAAAATAGTGAAAAACCAATTACATTTTGCATGAAATCATTATAGATTCAACAAATGAATAAAACGCTCACTGAGCGATAAACTCCAATCGGAAAATTTGTTTATTCATTTCTCATCAAATATGGCATTTCAGACAGAAATATTTCTAGGGATGCTTTCTACTATCATCATCGTTAGACCGTGCAAGCTTTATGTAAATCTGTGATCAAAAAGTATATTTTACAAGTTTTTTTCTTACCAATTCTGTAATGTTCCTTTAAGGTACTAACATATATCTGGGCCCAATTTCATAGAGCAGACAATGGTGCTGAATAATTTTCTGCTATAAAGCACAAATGAGCAGCAAACTAACGGTACATGTGAGTTGGTATTTGGGCCGGTAACCCTAACCTGGTGTGCTAAACTGTTTTGTGCTTAAGCACCTCTAAGAAAGTGGGCCCTGTTGTTGTTGTAACTTTGTACAGCGTACTGAGGGTTCCTTTGGTTTGCAAATTTGCTTTTAAAAAAAGATTATTTATTTTGTTAACCTTATGGCTGAGGCTTTGGCTTTAGCTTATGCACCGTCTACCGGTTTGAAGTCTTGAACTGAAAGTGGTTGTTTTCAAAATTACTGACAGCCCAAGCCGAAGCCCAAGCCCAAACTAGAGCCTAAGCCCTAGCCAGAGCCTAAGCCCAAGCCGGAGCCTAAGCCCAAGCCCAAGCCCAAGCCGTGGTTTAGAATAGGACCGTACACAGCAGTGAGAAACAATGGCTTGTATATTTATGATTGACAGATCTGATTAGAAAAGCTCAGGTGATCCGTGCCAAGGTGCCCATCTTGAAATTTGCTTGTTCCAGTGCCTACAGGTATGGTTACTATCTTCTAGGGTTGGGGACGTTTAACCGGTGTACCATTTAACCGTAAAAAAACAAATCTTTAAAGGAACATTACAGAATTGGTTTTTGCTAACAAAATAGTTGCTGGCAGTGTAAGCACTTTATGTAATCCACCATATACATAAACTGACAAACCTGTAGAAGTTTGAGATCAATCGGCCATCTGGGTCACGAGAAAATAGTGAAAAACCGATTACACATTTTGCATGAAATCGTATAGATTCAACAAATGAATAAAACGCTCACTGAGCGATAAACTCCAATCGGCAAGTTAGTTTATTCATTTCTCATCAAATATGGCATTTCAGACAGAAATATTTCAAGGGATGTTTTCTACTATCATCATCATTAGACCGTGTAAATTTTATGTAAATCTGTGATCAAAAAGTATATTTGTTCTTACCAATTCTGTAATGTTCCTTTAACATTTTAACAAAGCCGACAGTAAAACAAAATGAAACCTTCCTTTTCTTTAGCCCTCCTACTGTCAGTGACTCTTGGCAACATTTTCCAGTGAGTTGACCAACCATTTGAAACCATTCGACTGCCAAGGTTGTGTACGGTGGCACAACTGTGCACAGAACTAACTGTGTACTGTGTACATGCATTCCCTCATGGTATCATATTGCAGGCTGGCATAGTTTATCTATCATTCAAAACCACAGTGAATGGTATTGAATGGTCAGACAGCAAGAGGGTTAAAATGTTAGCCCCAGACGCTATCCGGGAAAAATGATTGACGTCACTTTTGTTGGTCGGAATGTATCTTATCTTAATCCCTTTCGAATAGTTATATTTTCAATCCCCTTAAATTATATACATTTTGCCTTGTATTCCTAAAACGCTACACCAGCACACAAGTGTTGTGCTAACACGCTGTGGTTTTGTGAACATCGAGACTGGGTATAGCGTTCTTTTTTTTTAATCCTGGAAATTGTGTTGACATCAGCTCCCCTGTGCAGGTCGGCTAAAAATACACACATAAATTAGAGAGCTGGCACCAACGATCGTTGGTACCCTGCATCATAGTTCCGATTCTCAGTTTGGATTGGGATCGAATGGAACGGTTTAACGGTTAAACGGAAGTCACAAGTTCTGTTTAACCTTTGAAGAAAATAAACGTAGATGCACAATCCTTATTGAGCTACTTAAGCAGACAATGGTGCTTTACAAATTGCTGCTTAGCAAAAAATAAGCAGGATACTAGTTACAGATGGTACATGTGACATGGTATTTTGGGTGGTAACTTTACTCTGGTAAGCTTAATTGTGTTGTGTTTAGCTACATTTTTGTGCTTAAGCAGCTCTATAAAACTGGGCCATGTTAATGTGAGATGCCAGTAGAATTTTAGATTGAAAGTGTCAAGGTTGATTTCTTTCAATCTCAAATCAGATTAGAATTCATGTAGCTGTATTATTTTAAAATCTTTGTATCCAAATCTTACTGATGTCAGAAGCTGATACGGAATAGTAGGAAAGCTGCTTTATGATATTCTTAGATGTTTAAAATGACAGAACATAATCAGAATACCCAATTGTAACATTTTACTAAAAGTTTTATCATGATTTGTTTTTTATCTACAGTGGGCTTGAGTGTGATATTAACATCAACAATGCAACGGTAAGTGATTTATGTATACTTATCCTCATTCTTATCTTCACGGTTCTTGGCTAAGAGAAGTAGCATTAGAGCATTATACCCCAGCTACAGTGGGTTCGAATCCTGGCCGTGCTGATTACGGCGCTGGTGTCCTTCATTGCTTTTTCCTTCGGATGGGACATTAACCCTCCTACTGTCAGTGACTCTTGGCAACATTTTCCAGTGAGTTGACCAACCATTTGAAACCATTCGACTGCCAAGGTTGTGTATGGTGGCACAACTGTGCACAGAACTAACTGTGTACTGTGTACATGCAGTCCCTCATGGTATTGTATTTCAGGCTGGCATAGTTTATCTATCATTCAAAACCACTTGAATGGTATTGAATGGTCAGACAGCAAGAGGGTTAAGCTACTAGTCCTGCTTCATGGCTGAGTGGTTTAGAGCATCGGATTCAAGATCTGGTGGTCGAGTCATCGGGGTGTGGGTTCGAATCCCGGTCATGACACTTGTGTCCTTGAGCAAGATGCTTTACTATATTTGCTTCTCTTCACCCAGGGGTATAAATGGGTACCTGGGAGGGTAGAAGGTTGATTTTGTGTATGAAAAAGCCTTCGAAGCGCCACAGCAGCACAGGGCTGTATACTCCCCAGGGAGCTGAGAAAGATTACAGGAATGCTATTGGCCCAATGACCAGGGCACTAATGTAAAGCGCATTGATACATTATTGTGAAATGCGCTATATAAGGACTAGTTATTATCATTATTATTCATAGTGGAGCCCTAAAGGCTTTTTGCCTCATTGTTTCTGGTCAATACCTTTTTCAAAGTCAACCCCCAACCCAGGTGCCTTAAAAAATTAAAACAGGATTATACTGACAGGTCTCCCAGGGGCTACCAATGCTACAGGGTATGCACAACATTGGCAAGGTTGAACAAATAAATGTTCGCAGATTTGCACATAACGGTATAAAGATGATCATGGTAAAAAAAACTTCCCTCAAAATATTTTTGCTTGAAATGCAATTAGTTTTGATCTCGCAAGACCAAAAATCTGGTGTTTCAAAACAGTGAGGACATAACTATTATGGGGGTTTTCACTATTTTCTCACGACTCCGATGACCGATTGAGCTTAAACCTTCACATGTTTGTTATTTCATGTTATACATTGAGTCAAACAAAGTGTGGATACTGGTATTTGACAATTACCAATGATGGCCGCGTGATTTCATTACCAAAATCGTGTTGGCCATTGTGTTGTTGCTAACCATTGGAGACAGAGAAACGGGTAATTCTAGAGAGTTATCTTAGAATGTCAAAAAGTACAACGAAAAGTGTCCCAACAAGTAAGAGATTACATATCCTCAAAACTTGCCTATCCCTGGAAGAAAGTTTCTTCAGAAACACTGATGCTGTGGATGCTAAATGGTAGTTCATTTGCCAATAATAATATGATTTTTGTTTTTTTACAGGGCATCAGAAATACCCACCTCTTACAGACATACTCCAAACGTGAGTAAATTTGTATTGTCCATACAGTGAAAAGTTTCATTAAAAAATTTGGAAGATGCTGCAGTTTTTCAATTTTAATTTTAAATGATATTATGCAGCACTCGGAACAAGTTGATGATGATATTGTTTCCTATTTAAAGAAAGGATCCAAGATGAAATTCAGTTTTCGATTCACTCATTCCCCAATAGATAGAGTCTGTATGATGGTGAAAACAAATGACAAGTCTATTACCTTATTTTAAACGTTGAAAATGCCACTATGTTTGATACCCTTCAAGTGCAATTTTTGTCAGAATCCCAAAAACACCTGACCTCATCACATTTCAAATATACGGTCTGTACGTTTTTGTGAAGAGAGTTGTTCGTTCATTCCTGAGTTTTGGATGATATTCAATGAAAATGGCATTGGAATTGACATTTTGACTGACACAAAAATTTCTTCATTGGAATGTACTGACCCATTTGTTTTTTATGTTCTGACGTCACATTTCAAATTTTGCCCCAAAGAGCATCAAATAAAATGGCATTTTACACCATTTTAACGTGAGAATGGAGACTTGTAATTATTTCCCCACTTTCGTGAGGAATCTATCTGCTGGAAACTGAGCGCATCACAAACTGAATTTAACATTGGAGATCCTCTTTAACCCAAGACATTCACTAAAGACTGCTCTGGGAATTGCCTCTGCTAAACTGTTATTTGTTTTTTACCATAGTTGACTGGAGAGTGACTCCATTGATAATTCTCATCAAGCAGTGGGCGTCGGCTCAAGGCATCAATGATGCAAGTCAAGGAACACTGTCGAGTTACTCACTGGTACTCATGGTACTCAACTATCTCCAAGGTATGTATACTTGTTACTCAGGCCTACATGTTGTCTAGATACTCAATTAGTACTCATGGTACTCAACTATTTCCAAGGTATGTATGCTTGGTACTCAGGCCTACATGTTGTCTAGATACTCAATTAGTACTCATGGTACTCAACTACGTCTAATGTGTGTATACCTGTCACTAGGGACTTTATAACATTGTCTAGATACTCATTAGTAAATAGTACTCGACTATCTCCAAGGTATGTAAAGCTGTCACTCTGGCCCATTATAACATTGTCTAGATACTCATTAGTACTCATGGTACTCGGCTATCTCCAATGTATGTAAAGCTGTCACTCGGGCCTAAATAATACTGTCTAGCTTCTCACTGGTACTCGTGGTACTCAATAATACCTCCGATGAATGTATATCTGTCACTAGGGACTTTATAACATTGTCTAGATACTCATTAGTACACATGTTACTCAACTATCACTAAGGTATGTGTATCAGTTATTCAGACTTTGTCTAGATACTCACTTGTATTTATGGTACTCAGCTATCTCCAATGTATGTAAAGCTGTCACTCTGGCCCATTATAACATTGTCTAGATACTCATTAGTACTCATGGTGTTCAACTGTATCTCCAATGTATGTATATCTGTCACTCTGGCCTATTGTAACATTGTCTAGATACTCATTAGTACTCATGGTGTTCAACTGTATCTCCAATGTATGTATATCTGTCACTCTGGCCTATTGTAACATTGTCTAGATACTCATTAGTACATAGTTACTCAACTATATCTAAGGTATGTGTATCAGTTAAACAGGCCTTGTCTTATATACTCACTAGTAATCATGGTACCCAACTATTTCCAAGGTGTGTGTATGTTTCTGTGACTCAGTCGTGTGTAATTGCTGATATTATATTTGCACATTCCTGTTGGTCGATCAGTTTACGTATCCGCACAATGGTTGTACAAATGTTTGTACTTAATTCCCTTGTTTCTCCTAAATGTTGATGTCAGTAGGATGACAGCGAATCTCCGCTTTTTCATCAATTGTGTAGTAAAATTTATAAATTCTTAAAAATTAGCCTTGTTTTTTTGACGGTCTATCACAAGGCTTATCAGTGATGAGAAATTGTAGACTTTTGTATGAATTCAGACTTTTTAAAGTCTGCCCGGTAAACACAAATCTTGTACTTTTACTCAAAATTATACAAGCTCTTGGTCTACTTCTCTAGCGCTGAGGATACTGTTCTCAAAAGCTCCTTGGATTCTATATCTTAACCCTCTTGCTGTCTGACTATTCAATACCATTCACTGTGGTTTTGAATGACAGATAAACTATGCCAGCCTGCAATATGATACCATGAGGGAATGCATGTACGCAGTACACAGTTAGTTCTGTGCACAGTTGTGCCACCGTACACAACCTTGGCAGTCGAATGGTTTCAAATGGTTGGTCAACTCACTGGAAAATGTTGCCAAGAGTCACTGACAGTAGGAGGGTTAAGGGGTTATCAATGTACTCTCTAAGATCTGGATTCAAGTTTCAGAGTTTTTTTGTCAACAGTGACTCTCACACCTGGCTAATGTTACTGCAATTTATTTATGAGCACCTCACATTTCATTCGGACTGTGAATTGCTGAACGTGTAATCATTAAGTTTTTCTTTTTCCTTTTCAGGGAAGTGCAAACCCTGTGTTATCCCCTCTTTGCACCAGCTTCACCCAGTAAGTATAGTTGGTCTACTCAACAATCATTCATGATATCACATTCCGTCTCCAGTCTGTGAAACTATCAGTTTGTTTTTTTTATTCAGGGCTCGGGTTGGCGTTGTGGTATCTTTCCTCGCCTTCCATTTCTGGGACCCCGGTTCGAATCCTGCAGGGGGCACTATGTGGATTTGGTTTTCAGTCCCTACCTGATTGCGTGGGTTTTCCCTGGAATAATCCTCTTGGGTTTTCCTCCAACATCAAAAACTGAAACTTCCTTCTTTGTCATCTCTCCATGGGGTTCTTGGCTAGTATAGTGATTATGAAATGAAATGAATTTAGGGGGGGAAACTCCAAAAGACCGCAAGGCTTGTAGCTCAAAATATTTACTGGACCAGACTTTTTTAACCAGACCAGATTCAAAATGAGGGGAAAAAAACTTGCTGACAAAGTGTAACATGCATTTAACTGCTTTGATATGAACAAGCACTAAGACATGTAAGAGAAGATTGGTCTCATTTGTCTTAGTGGTAGTATACTTGATCACTCATAGAATTGAAAGGTAATTTATCCAACCCAAAGTCAATATTTGAACATAATTTGTTTTAACACAGTGAGGTATTGTTACTCAATTGATAAACACAAGACCATCGGACTTGTCAGTTCATGAGTTTACTGGACCAACACTAAAACCACTGGCCTCGGGCCTGTGGTCCTGTGTAGAATATCGAGCCCTGTTGTTGTACTGCTTTCAAAAGAAATTTTTAAAATGTATCAACAAATATTCTTCTTGTTCATACACATTCTAATGCTGAAAATCTATCTGCATTGTAATTTTTTACTACATATTCTAGTTTTATTTTTTACAAGACTAGCTCATTCATGAAGCCCATTTTCCTCTTCTATTGCCACCCTTACCCCCAAACCTCAAAAGGACGTCTTCAATTCCACGTCAGACGTGCGTTTCATCTACGACTCTCACCCGAGTAACCCACTGCCAAGCTACATCACCTTCAGGTCCCAGAACACCCAGACACTGTGGGAGCTCCTCAAAGGGTTCTTCGACTACTACGTGATGGAGTTTAACTTCCACTCTAAGGTGGTCTCCGTTCGGCGCGGCACGGTTTACAATCTGGCCGAGGCGCCGTACAAGACGAGAGACTGGATCAGCAAGTATATGTACATTGAAGGTGAGTGCATTCAATTCAATTCACTAGCACTTTGCTCCAATGCTTAAAATAGAAGCCAAGCACCGGATCTCAGGCGAACGTGTCAAATTTCACTAACATACGCACGCATGTTCAAGTTTTTATGTTTACTTGCATGTACTGACTATATATGTACTACTAGTGCAGTTTGGCTCGTCGATCATGCGGTGATCGCATAAGTGGTGGAATATGACGGCCGGGTATTTTGAGCAGAAGTGACATCAGAGGACATTCAAACTCCCAACATTAAAGTGACATGAGGCTAAAAATACACAGAAATGACAGAAGTAGTAATGACAAAATAACACTTCATCAATGTACAATATTGATGGGGAGAGTGTGAGCCTGTTGAGATAAGCCAAACCTTGTTTAAAACAATATAAACGCGAAAACAAATAGGTTTTCAGAAACAGTTTTTTTCTTGAACATGACTTCATTTTAGAGGGAAATAGTTCACACCAAAAAATGGTTCTACAATGAACTACATAATCAGTAAGCTTTCAGACTAAAATTAAACAATGATGGTTTTTATCTTCACCAGTCCTGTATACCTTCAAGTACACAACACATTGTCTGAGAAAGTAAATCATTATAATCTCGTTTGTGTGTAAAATAACATGGATGCTTTTGATACCTATTTGCCTTGTTGAAATTCGTTGACTTCAATTCCACAGAGCCATTTGATGGGAATAACACTGCCCGGGCCGTGTTCAACGACTACAAATTCAGCCAGATCATGCAGCAGTTGGGGAAGACACAACGGAAACTAAAAGCAGCCAGAGGTGATGCCGGGAATCCGGAGGAACTCCTCAACCTTAGATTTGAGAGATCCCCCCGGGACGGGACGCCTCCCAAGAAGAAGAAGAGATGAGGAGTAGAAGACGCAGCTTCCTCTTGTGGGGTTGGGGGAAGTAGCAGAGGAACTTTCTGCCAATATCTGAGGAAAATTGTGCTGCGTCAAATCAGACCTGATGAGTTTCGTACAGTGTCATCAGTGATGTTCAAAAGGCTTTGTGAGTAATCGAAGATGGCCAAGATTTTTGTTTTTTTACGGACATGATGATTTGATCGATGCGATTCTTCCTTCTTGAGAACACAAAAATTCCACTGAAATCACTCTTTTTATGACTGATTCTTTTTGACACGAATCATGTGCTTTACCTTAAAAAAACAACTGACGAGCAAGTATGCAAAGGCCCGAGGCACTCTTTGGCCATGGACTCTATATACCTCGCTTTGGATCTATCACTCAGGAAACTAGGACTCACCCCTCCAGAGTGAAATAGACCAATCCGCTAAAGCTGTGTCCCTGTGTACTGATCAATCACAGCTGGGATCGCACAACCAGATGCCTGACCCAAATTCCAACATGACAAAATCAAACGAAAATGTAAATGTGCTCCGGCTACTTTGTTGGGTGTATTGTTACACTTTGTTAAAGAATATTCATGTTATGTTTGTGTCCAACACTTACAATGATCAAGAGGCTAGAGTCTAGTGTGCTGTTACCAACATTTCTTATTGCTAGGCACTTACTCTGGTGGATGGAGGGGGGGGGAGTGAATTGGGCTAATCCAAGCCAGATTTAACATACTTTAGACTAGAGAGTCTATTCAGCTCTGTTGTTAGCCACACTCCATTCTTTGCACAGATTTTATCATGTGTGCTGTTACCTTCATTTGTTGTTGCTAGGCAGTTTCGGTGGTGGTGGGGGGGGGGGTGGTGATAGGATTGGACTAATCCAAGCCAGAATTTATATAGCTTAGATTAGAGGATCCAGTCAGCTGTTGTGTTTTCCACAATCCACTGTTTAGACCCTGATCATCCAAGTGGATTGAAGGTATGGTCATAGACTAATAAATTAATGCTGATTTATTGGCAAAATTATGAAAGAAAGATAAAATAAAAGTCGCAAGCGAAAGTTTCAGCCGAATACAGTGTATACTTGCCGAGAAAACAGCAACAAACTGTCACAGTATTTTCAAGAATGTCTAACCCATCCACTTTTAGCGAGGTGACAGCGGGTACCAACCGCATCTCTGGACCAACATTCCGGAATGGACACCAACCCTCGGAAATCTGAGAAACATTCATGCATGAATCGTTATGTCAAGATTCAAATGTTTTGGGGGGTGAAAAATTATCCAAACCATATTACTTCAAAGGGAATCCTTTCTCAAAATAGTTTATACTATTAATAGCTGCAGTGCTAATTACCAAGTAAGTTTTTTTACGGCCATGAATTTTTGGAGTAGTTACCAACTTATGACCCTACCTTTAAGCAAGGAATGTTGATTCAATGCAGGGATTGAAAACAAAAAGCATGTAAGAAATGGATAAGGAACACCGCACCTTGTGTGTTTGTAAATTATACAAAATATTATGCAGCGAGGATTTATGCAGAAACCAACTTTTAAGAACTTTTGTTTTCTTTTATTTTTCTTTGCTTACAAAGAAAACTGGAGAGAAAAAAAAGAAAAAATACTTTGAAGTTTTACTAAATTGCTCATTAGCTAATGATAATTGCCAAATTCTGTACACTTCGGACTAGACATTAGGCATTTGTACGGTTTTCTTTTATCTCGTAAACAAATATATGTTTAAGGTCACTCTAAGAAGGGCTCCAAGGTCAAATTAATTTCTTGTGATGCACTAGTTTTTCAATAGCTAGAGTCCTTATGAAGGCTGGAGAAATTTGTTAAGAGTCCAACCTCACGTTTACATGGTGTTTCATTTTGTTTGACACTCTTTTCGGATTGAAATTTGAAACATGACGTCATGAGATGTCAACAACAAATGGGTCTTATCATTCGACAATCAGTCAAAAGGTCCACCTCAATGCCGTTTAGATTAAATGTCACCCAAAACAACTTTAGTCTGCTGCCACCTACATGTAGTGTCCTACAAAAGTCTTCCATTGAGTGAAGAACATTCCTTTGTTAAAGGAACATTACAGAATTGGTTTTGCTAACAAAACAGTTGCTGGCAGTGTAAGGACTTTGTGTAATCCACCATATACATAAATTGACAAACCTGTAGAAGTTTGAGATCGATCGGCCATCTGGGTCACGAGAAAATAGTGAAAAACCGATTACACATTTGCATGAAATCATATAGATTCAACAAATGAATAAAACGCTCACTGAGAGATAAACTCCAATCGGAAATTTAGTTTATTCATTTCTCATCAAATATGGCATTTCAGACAGAAATACTTCTATGGATGTTTTCTACTATCATCATCATTAGACCGTGTAAGTTTTATGTAAATCTGTGATCAAAAGTATATTTTACAATTTTTTTTTTACCGATTCTGTAATGTTCCTTTAAGCCATTGTCTTTATATGTTTATATGTATGAAAAGCTTTAAAGCATGGGGCCAACATTGATGATTGTCAAAGACCAAAATCCAAAATTTATTTGACCATTACATGAAATAACAAACCTGTGAAAGTTTAAGTTTAATCGGTCAAAGGAGTCATGACAAATAGTGAACAAAATCACACCACTGTTTTCAAACATTGTTAATAGTTCTACTCATTTCTCAAAAACAGAAGCATTTCAGACAATATTTCAAAGGAAAATTTCCACCAATGCATGACCATCTTTATACAATGTAAGTTATGTGTAAATTTGTGAACATTTATATGTTCACTCTTCCCAATGTTATGCAGACCTTTTAATCTCCCACAAGTATTCTATTGTATTAGTGGGGAACCATGTAAAATCCTTCCCAAAGGGGCAGACAAATCTTGCTTAGCAGTCGCAGGTTACCAGCCCGAGTGCCATAAGGTTAACATTATTGCGACCGGTGCCCTGCAAAACATTTTTGCCTAACACACAAACTTGCCATGTGCAGAAAATTGATTTGCCTACCAGAAACTGGTTACCAGCCAGATCGTTATGAGATGCACTTATTGTATGACTGGTTTCCTGCTGGTTCTAGCAAAGTTTGCTCTGAAGTGTATCACTTGTCGATTTTATATTTGTGATATGTAACTTTCAAACAATAGTCCTTTGTTCTTCCAAAAAGAAGGGTTTAAATGCAGTGTATATTTTCAACGTTGACAATTTTTGAACAAGTTACTAACTTACATCAATCTCTCCTTGTGTGAGCTTGAATGTGTTGTTATACCAAAATGTCAGTACTACAAGTCAAAAAGGTGACATTTTCAGGGTTTTTTTTCAGAAGCAAGCTCTTGTCGCTCCACAGTCCCAAGGATAAGAAACTTCAGACTTTTATCTGAATTAAGAATTTTTTTATGTCAGCTCGGTGACAAAAAAAACACTGATTTTTTCTTCAGATATGAAGAAATTATGCTCTTTGATCTTCTTGTTAAGCACCAAGGATAATGTTATCAAAAGCTTTTTGAAATCTATAACACCAGGGGTTACAAAAAAGGTGGAATTGTCATGATTTCAACATAACCTCCTGACATTTGGATCCTAGTGACAGCCCTTAATTTGACCAGCTACGGCTCTCACCCCCGAGTCCACAGCTCACACCAATCTTTTCCAAACTGACACTACTAAGTATAGGTCTTGAAATAATTTACAACCGTGACCTGCATCACTACCGCTTGTTTACCCTCGATTTTGGACTACTGACCCCTTGCGGACACAGAACACACCTCCGCACCATGTGCATCTACCATTTCCGCCATTTTGGTAGTCCATTCTTTGTGTTGATTTTTATTCCCAACACGGGAGACAGGTTTATGCAAGTGTGGTGCGTGTCGTGAAATGAGTTATTACGTTTAAAAAACCTGCACAGGTCAAATTTGTGAAACTATTTGAAAATAATGCTAAACCAGGCCATGCATCTTTACTAGAAGTTACTTAATTTTCTATATCTGTATAAAGTTGGCATATCATGTTGTAAGGTATTAATGTTACATTTTTGTTGTTTGATTTTTAACAGTATTTATTTATTTATTAAAATTTTCCAATTGACGTTTCATCAATAAATAGATGACAGTTATTTTAAAGAGATTCAAAGGAACACAGATTCTTTCTGTGTGTTTAGTTCTTGAGACAAACGTCTGTGAGTTGGATGGATAAGTTGTATATAAATTAGAAAAGATTATTCATAAACAATGAATTCATTATTCATTTTGTTCATGTATGTGTACTTTTGTATCGGAAAATTGTTTTCTTGCTATATTCTTTTCTATTAGTTTCAATTGTGAGAATTACTTTGTGGCTCAGACATGCTCAAGAACACAGTGAGATTTATTTTATTTTACCTTTTATTTGTTTGTTATTCTATGGGGGGAAGGTAGGGCTTGCTGCTGTCTAAATTATCAGCTGCCTTCCCTAATGTTTACATAAGGGAACATTGGGGTATCAACTACGTTGCCTAACACTCAACGAAATGAAATATTGTGGTACTCACTACTTAGTCTAACACTGACTGCTCACAAAAATGAAACGCTGATGTATGCTACGTTGCCTAACTCACTGCAATGAAACTTACTAGTACTACTCAGCCTAAAACTCACTGCTCACTAAAATGCAACATTTAAATTGTAGTCTCCCCTAAGTTTCCCAAAATTGCTTACTGAAATAAAATATTAAGGTCCCCAGTACATTGGCTGACACTCACCAAAATGCTACATTGTGGTCTCCCGTAAATTTGCCAAACACTCACCAAAATTCATGGTCTCCCTTAAAGGAACATAACAGAATTGGTAAGAAAAAAACTTGTAAAATATACTTTTTGATCACAGATTTACATAAAACTTACACGGTCTAATGATGATGATAGTAGAAAACATCCCTTGAAATATTTCTGTCTGAAATGCCATATTTGATGAGAAATGAATAAACTAATTTTCCGATTGGAGTTTATCGCTCAGTGAGCGTTTTATTCATTTGTTGAAGCTATATGATTTCATGCAAATGTGTAATCGGTTTTGCACTATTTTCTCGTGACCCAGATGGCCGGTCGATCTCAAACTTCTACAGGTTTGTCAGTTTATGATGGTGGATTACATAAAGTCCTTACACTGCCAGCAAACTGTTTTGTTGGCAAAAACCAATTCTGTAATGTTCCTTTAAGTTGCCTAACACTCACCAAAAATTGTCAAACACTCACCAACATGAAACTTATGGTGTCTCCCAAGTTGCCATACACTCGCTTAAATGCATTGTGGTCTCACTAAGTTGCCTAACACTCACCAAAAGTTGCCAAACACTCACCAAAATGTAACTTAGGGTCTGTCCTAAGTTGCCCAACACTTGCCAAAATGCTACAGTATAGTCTCCCATGAGTTGCCTAACAATCACCAAAATTGCCTAACACTTACCAAAAGTTGCCAAACACTCACCAAAATGTAACTTAGGGTCTGTCCTAAGTTGCCCAACACTTGCCAAAATGCTACAGTATAGTCTTCCATGAGTTGCCTAACAATCACCAAAATTGCCTAACACTTACCAAAAGTTGCCAAACACTCACCAAAATGTAACTTAGGGTCTGTCCTAAGTTGCCCAACACTTGCCAAAATGCTACAGTATAGTCTCCCATGAGTTGCCTAACAATCACCAAAATTGCCTAACACTTACCAAAAGTTGTCAAACACTCACCAAAATGCAACATTATAGTCTCCCCGAAGTTGCCTAACACTCTCCAAAATGCAACATTATAGTCTCCCCGAAGTTGCCGAACACTCTACAAAATGCTACATATGGTCTCCCTAAGGTGCTAACACTCTCCAAAATGCTACATATAGTCTCCCAAAAGTTGCTTAACACTCTCCAAAATGCTACATTAGGGCCTATGGTCTCCCCTAAGGTGCCTAACATTCTCCAAAATGCAACATTAAAATGGTACATTGTAGTCTCCCCCTAAGTTGCCTAATACTCTCCAAAATGCAACATTATAGTCTCCCCGAAGTTGCCGAACACTCTACAAAATGCAACATTATGTCTCCCCGAAGTTTGCCGAACACTCTACAAAATGCTACATTATGGTCTCCCTAAGGTGCCAAACACTCACCAAAATGCAACATTATAGTCTCTCCAAAGTTGCCAAACACTCACCAAAATGCTACATTATAGTCTCTCCAAAGTTGCTTAACACTCTCCAAAATGCTACATTAGGGCCTATGGTCTCCCCTAAGGTGCCTAACATTCTCCAAAATGCAACATTAAAATGGTACATTGTAGTCTCCCCTAAGTTGCCTAATACTCTCCAAAATGCAACATTATGGTCTCCTCTAAGTTGCCTAAACAGCTCACCAAAACGCAACATTTTATGGTCTCCCCATTTTTCCTAACTTTTTACTTGCTCAGTTTGTTAACGGTCTAGCTAGTTGCTGCCTAACTATACAGAGTCAAATTCTTAACGGTCCCAAAAATGTGCCTAACTTTTACAGGGGGGTCGGTTGCAGTGGAGTTAGGCAAATTAATGAAGACCATTAAATTAACAGCTAAAAAGTTAGGCAATTTGGTGGTGACCGTAAAAAGGACTGACAGAGTGGCGGAGACCGTTAGGTTCACTGGGACCGTTACGAATGTATTCTGTCAATGTTAGGCAACCAAACAAGTGGGGCACAGTTATTGTTGCACTTTGTTAATGTTAAGCAACAAAGTGGGGACCGTTAAAGATGAAGTAATAGTTATATGCCAATACTTGGCAACCGATTGACTTGCTGCAATTTGGTATCGCTATTGCAAGCAGACGATATCTTCCCTTTAAAAAGGTAAGTTTGGTACCTAGAATTATCTACAGCGTTAAGTAATACAGGCTGTGAAGGGGTACGTTTTGCCAAAACGCGCCGTATTATTTTACGCCACTTTTGTAAAAGTTGTCTGCCGAACTGTGCGCAAGTTAACTGAGAACGGGACAAGAACCTTTCACGGTACTGTGATTTTTCACTTCAGTTTGCCCGCAAATCTATCCTAGAGTCTTTGTTCATAGATGGTGAGTTTGGTTATTTAAAATAAATTGTATTATCCAGGTTTTTCAGGCGTATTTTCCTTGTTTTGCAAGGGGCAGGTAACAACTACTGTCGCACTGAAGGCGAAGCTGAATCACAACACTTATTGATTTGTGCACAATTTATATAGGGAATCAGACGTTAAACCATAGGTTAAACCAATGTTTGTATTTTGTATGAGTTGCTGCCAGGTGGGCTTTTATATTCCCCTTGTGGGAGAGCTTTGGCGAGTTCTCTCGTTGGGAAGATCATTTAAACAAACAATCTGACAATAGCTCAGTCAAACTTTTTACGTGGTATTGTGTTACTGTTAGTGCGCTCGAATGAACGAACCACAGATGTTCATGTTAAAATAGCATTCTTGCCCATAGAGCTAATCCTCCTAATTGTAAATCAATAGTGAGCGGCATTTTGTTACTTTATACATGGAGGAAGGATGCTTTATATGATGACTTGAAAACAGCCCCTGGGGAGATCAACTTAACAATAGGGGAAATTTAATGAGGTATCACTCTCAGGAACATTGCAATTATCATTACTCAATACTATTATTGGTAGTGACTAATGTACATTGTGCCAGCTGTTTTGCAGGACTTACAACATTTATGAATTTCTTACTTTATAGTTTCCTGTAAACAAAATGCTCAGGGGACTCAAACACAGCTGAATTAGTAAGTGGTCTGTGGCAGGCTGGGAAAGGGCCAAGTGATAAAAAGCATCTCTTGGGTTTGACATCAACATTCAGGGCTCAAATTTTACACTAGACCACAGGCCAGGCCCGTTGTTTTTAGTAGGCCTGTGAATTCATGGCTGGACAAGTCCAGCAGTCTGGTATTTATCAATTGAATAATAAAACCTCACTGAGTATACCTTTAAACAAAAAACCATTTATGCTCAAATGATGACTTTGAATCTGAAAAATATCTTTCATTTCTATTGAGTAATGAAGTGTACGTATAAAACCCATTTATAAGGACAAATGAGATAGACTTCTTCTCATATACCGTATGTCTTAATGCTTGTTCAAATAAAAACAGTATGCTGTTCGGGTCTTGTAAAAAAACTTCTGGGCCAGTAAACAATTTGAGCAATAAGCCCTGTGGTCTTGTGTAATTTTCCCCCAATTCAAGTCCTTAACATTTATCGATGTTTGTTCAAATGTTTCTATTATTTTTAATACATTTGCCAAACAATTATTTGTCACGGTACAGTATCATCGCTTTTGTGTTTTTCTCTGCTCCACCAACCCATTTTGTTAGTGCGGAGTACATTTGGTTCTGTACATATGCCTATCTAACGACAATGGAAACATTGATTCAAATTAATTGCACAGTGCACAAGTCAAACAGCAGATGGTCGTTCGCAAAGCTTAAACGTTGAAGATAGTTACATTTGAACATATGGCCCAAGGTCTATGTGCTACTGACAACATTTCCAAGCTCAAGTTCCAGTCACTATTATTCATTTTCACAGCTTCATGCATGATTACTTAAATGCGTGAGTGAAAAATGTCACACTTTCATATTTCCGTATATATCTTTTTTCCCCCCATGTGCATTATGTGCATGCATGATTAAGGCCTCTAGCCTGTTCACAGTGCTTCTTTGTACTTATTTTGTTATTTTGTTTGTGTGTCAGTATGGACCTATTGTGTTGGAAAAGAGCCCGAGGTCACAACATTTGATTGTCTTGCAATTATTGTTCTGTGTCTGTGGAACTCAGTCTAATTTCAAACCAACTGTTCTTTTTCTCCCTGAAAAAGCTTTCTGAAACTCATCTTATGAAGCTACTTCAAAACTGTACTCTGGTAGTTTTGTTGTGGGTTGATGCACGAATAAAATGTTTAATTTACAAAAACAGCTTGGTGGATAGTTTTCTAAAATGAAACAAAGACAAAAAAGGTAATTATGAGGCTTGGAATTTCATCTTTGAGAGGGCAAGTCCATTTTCATTTTGCAAAGGGCACTTCCCTTTGAAAATGTTAAAGTCTGTGAGAAACGTTTGAAAGGGCACCAAGGCAAGAGAGACCATGGCCTCTGTGTAATTCCTGACCACACTGGTAATTCCTGTAATTCCTGGTCTATATCATAAAACAAGCAAAAATAGTATTTTAATTAAGATAAACATATCAAAAAGCGTGCACATTGGATGAACTAAGATTTCATCCAAGATTCCACACAATTATAGTCTTCATTTGTGCATCATTGCCCTGTTATTCTTATTCAAAAGGTCAGCATGTAGATGATGACAGCTTCTTATCAAATCTAGTTCACACCAACACATCTGGAAGGATCTCAAAATACTTCTATTAGCGTCATTTGTACCACAACACATAATTTAATAAAGTGATGTACTGGTGCAGTTCCATTTATGTGGGTGACAAGCCATGTAATCAGCTCAATCATCAAATAGCATATTTAGCTTGGGGCAAAAGGGCAATCCAAAGACTTAACTCTACTGTCCGTTCTTCTTCTCCGAAAAATGCTATTACAGTTTGTTGTTAAAACATGCGATGGATTAATGAGCATGTTTGGCAAGAGGTTGAAAAGAGCTTCTATCCCTGGTGGTCGTGTACTCGTGTTGTGCCTAAGGGCCCAACCAAAATTACCTATTACGTGTACGTGAGCGTACAGAATTACGTGGTGATTTTACGTGAAAAAAAAATAACGCCATAGAGTGACAAACGGTTATAAATTAGGACTGCTAATTTTACATGTAGGTGTATAGTATTTACACTTTATTTAAGTGAAAGAGGAAGAATAGAGAAGGTATTTAATAACATTATTAGGACATGTTAACACTTTATTTGTTCTGAACACACATGGGGAGACCTGTCCTTTTCCCATGCTGGACCATTACTCTAGAATTGTCTTCCACTTAACCTCAAACAACAGGCACTCTCTCCAGCTTCAAAACTAACTTGAAAACTCACTGGTTTCAGTCTAGGCTCACTCAGGATTCAGTCTGGGCTTACTCACAGCCATTAGCAGAGTATGTGCCAGAATTGTCCGTTTTTTACAGACATGGCACACTATGTTAACTATTATTATCATTTTAAAAGTGCAAAAACATGTAAAGATATTTCTGAATTATTACTTGATGATACTGCTGGTGCCAGTTTGTTATGGAGATTATTGTATTCTCTTTGTTTTAAAGGCAACTGCATTGTAAAGTTACCTTGAGTAAAGTAAAGTTCATGCACACGCCTGCTGTACTATTGAAACGAGACCCTGCTTTGATTGCGGATTCACATCATGACTGACCCAAATTGACTTTTGCTGAAGTGCAAAAGCTTGGAGCTTTTCACGCTAGATTGTAATAGATGGGGGACACTTCATTTACACACAGGTGAACGTACCATGTGCATAAAATTGCTAATTTGTTTATGTATTTACAATTGTTAATTTTGTAATGAGTCATGTCCTTGTCGTATTTTGAAAGTGAAAAAAAAACCACATCAAATACCAGGGAGAATGGTGTGGTAATCAGTCATGGTTGTGCACATAAGGGGCTTTGTATCTCCATTGATGGATAGTCTTGTCTCCATTTAATGACAGCTTAATGCCTCACTACACCCAAGCTTTGGAGAGCATCCCCTCTAGACTTGGTCCTACTGGGAGAAACCACATTAAGATTCCAATGATGTGTAAAACCCCAAAGATTCTTAAGGACTAAGTTTTTGTATCTACACTTGCACTCTCTCTGGTTACTACAGAGTTCACAACTTAAGTGGTTGACTTTGGCCTGAGTCATACTTGAGACCCATAATTTGGGGACTTGGAGCTTGACTTGTATGCCTACTTGACTACAATTGACTTTAGACTTGACTTTATCAAGATTTGCCCTTGGTGACATAACGCTTGCCCTTAAGGAGTTTAGATTTGACCAAAAGCACTTTGAGATGGTTCAGAATTGTCACTTGGGACTTATAAACTTACGTGACACTTGGCCAGGGCCCTAGAGATCTCAGGGGCGTACCCCCCCCTCCCCCCCAAAAAAAATAAAAAAAAGTACTAAGTTTGCATTTTGAGACTTAGTCGGAAAATGAAACACCAAGTCAACTAAATCAAAGCCAAAAATTAAGTCAGCAAATCCAGAGCTTGCTGATTCGAAACAGAGCTAAACATAGATCAAGAGCTAGAAATTAAAGGCAAAGTTTACGTTCAGTTTTTGGAACCGTTCGATTGTTTTAACCATATTTTTTTTAAAGATATATACAATACAACTAACCTGTGAAAATTCCATTTCAGAAGGGTGGTAGCATTTCTGAGATATCACCGAAAATCTGGAGCGGTTGTGTCCATGCAGGAAGAATAATCCGTAATTGGAATACACCATCTGAGAAACATTTCATGCATGAAACATTTCTCAGATTGACATTTTTTTGAATCCCTATCTCTTAAACCACATTCCTTAGAAGGGAACCGTTATCAACAGCTGCGGTACTTCTTGCCAAGTAAGTTTTTATAGTCATTAATTTGTGGAGTATTACCAAAAGTATACCCTCCCTTTAAATCTACAAATCCAGAGCTTGCGCATAACAAATTATTTTTAAACTGAAGATAGCAAGTGTGGTTGTCTCCTGTTAGAGTAAAAATCTACATATTCTTTATTTATATATGCAGACATGTGGCTCCAGTTCAAATAAAACCTAGAGCTGTTGCATCAAGAGTATTATTATTTAAAAAGACAGATTTCCAGGTGTAACTCGGGTTACTTAACAGAAGAGCAATCACTAGCAGACCCCTGTGCGACTACTCCTCCCTTCCTAAGAAGCAAATAATATAGTCTGCCAAAATTGTAGCCCGGTAGATTTGCAATAAAATTTGCGATGACTCTCCTCTGCCTTCAGGTGAATTCTCACTCGAAAAATTACCGTGAGACGTACATTAGAAATTAAGGAGATTGCATTCTGCACATGAATCATAAATGACTTTTCAAGCCTCAAGTGGCATTTTAAAGTGCATTGCCATGTGGTGGTCATCAAACTTTGATGAGGCGGTCAGATCACTGACAGAGATGCCAATCAAACCAAATCACAGTGTGATGTCTGGGCTTTCTCTATGAAATTCAATTTTTAACCTTGAGATTGTCTTCTTTGCTCCAGGAGAAAATTGCTTCATCTTTTTCTAGAATTATAGCTTCAATTATGTTTTATTGTAAAAAATATAATAAGGTTTTTTCAATGTTATTCGTCACCTATTTTTTTAATATTCAAAGGGTTCACTGCGTGTGTAAAATATGAGGGGCCCAGGGGTGGTCTTACATGACTCACCTCCACGTTATGCTTCAGAGGAAACAGCACAGTATGTAGAAAGAAATAGAACTGGCCTTAATTTTTATTTATTTTTTTCCAGTTACATCTTGAAAATTGGAGGTCCCTTGTGGGGCTTCAGTGGAGGGGTTTTCAGTTAGCTATTCTAGTGAAGAGACAGCAATTAATAACTGTCATATTTTCTGTGAGACTCCGGGAAACCTTATTACCATTAAACATTAGCAAGCTGTCTCTGGTCACAGAGAACGTGTAGGTGGTGTCCGATAAATCCTTTGAACAATGAAGATAATCATAAATTGACTTCGAACTTCAGAAAACTAATTACTGCACGGTTGACCTGTTTTTCTTTTTTCCCAAAAGGTCTAGCGCAATAAACCATTTACACACTGCACAGGGAAAATATCAGCACAGATTGCAAATTGTAATTAGGCCTAAAAACTAAATTGTTACCCTCCAGTAAAAAGTCATTTTGTTGGGTTGGTCGTTGGGGATTGTTTGTGCGTTTGTAGGGGTGTTGGGAGTGTTTGTTTGTTTGTTTGTTTGTTTGTCCCTGTTTTTTGACTGTCCTTTTGAAGTATAATTGCCTGGAAAACATTGTCACTCACTTTAATATAGCTATAAGCATAAAATAAAAAGATAAGGGAGCACAGGTGTGCCATCTGCAGACTTAGTTTTTCCCTTCTTTTTTTTATCATAGACAACAACTTAACAATTTGGAATGCATGAGTGCATAATAAATTATTAAACATTACACAATAATTCATATATTTAACAAGTTTCGAGAGCCATACATACAACATGCCTCATCAAAGTTGGTTTCTAGACTCGGACCTTTTATGCCAGCAGTCACCCCTGGCTAAGGAACTTGAGCATATAGATTCTATCCGTTCGGTATTTATTTGTGTTCTGATTAATAGGTATATTAAATTTGTCATACTAAGTTGAACAAATTAAGATCTTTGATTTTTATACAATAAAAATAGAGCCATAGTGCCCCCACCTTAGCAGAGCTAAGTTTTTTGCAACTTTGTCTACAAACAATTTTTTGTTGAACATTTTGAATGCATCCAGTAAAAACAACTCTTTATACTTTCAGATCTTTTTTCAATATGAAAACCATGTTATGATTTGGCGTAAGTGTTTAAAAAACCATGTGGATGCTCAATAATAAATAACAGTTATATAATAATGTTGCACTAGTCAAGCCATTATCAATTTATTAATTTTCGCTCAGGATTATCCGAAGTATTAAAAAAAAATCTCATACAAAGATAGTTCATTGAACTATTAACATAAGTTTAACTTTCTTAGAAAAAGTACACTCCTGCATCACGTCAGCTCTGTGTTACTTCAGATCAAGTGGGTTGATTTTGATGGAGCATTACAGCTATGTGTTAAGAAGTGAAGTTCTAGATTCTGGGACGTTTGTAGAGTAAAAGTCTGGTTTCTGAATTTTCTGCTCTGTCAAAATGAATTACAGCAAATAATCTGTGTTTTGTTAAATTGTAGATATTGCAAGACTTACATGTGACAAAATGAATTGCAACAAATAATCTGTGTAATTCATTTGTTGAAGAAAGACACTTGCACTTTCTGAGTGTTTAGATATCACAAGACTTACATAAACAACAAAATGAATAGCAACAAATAATGAGAGATTTGTGTTTTAGTCTCTTAAATTTGTGGCGTGTCGTGGCCGAGCGGGTCTAGTTCACCGGACCAAAGCTCTGGTGTTGTCATCACCAGAGTGTGGGTTCGAATCCTGGTCATGGCGCTTGTGCCCCTGAGCAATGCACTTAACCATAGTTGCTTCGTAAAAAGTTAGGAGGGTAGTGCATTCTGCTCTACCAGCCAGGCTCCTTGTGAATGATACCCATGCCTACATCCTTATGGACTGTGAAAAGGGGTAACCCTGTTGCAGCCCCAGGAGTAGGTGGTAACATGCTCCTGGTGACAGTTGATTTGGGTCAATAGCCCAAAATCAGTTAAGTGTAGCCCTCATCTTGAAATGGCCGTCCGGCCTTGTGAGTAAGGTGATATTTTGTTTAAAAAAATAGAAAAATTGTACCAACAAATCCTTCAAATAAAAAATTTGTTATTTATTCAGTAATTTCTAAGTTAATATACATGTTAACTGTTGAATGGCTTTTTTAGTTTGGCAAAAAGTAGATCTACATGTGTTTGAAGCATCATTGTTAATGATTATGAATAGCCTGTCTAGCTCGGGTATAAATTCTCACCTGGATTTTCCTTTTTGAGAAGGCAAGGCCATTTTTCATGTTGCAAAGAGCACATCTTTTGGAAAATCGTAAAGTCTATGGGAAACTTTTGAAGGGGCACCAGTACTAAGACCAGGGACAACAGGGGCCTCTGTGGCCTCCTTATAATTCCAGGCCTGGTACTTATAATAATAATAATAATATTGAAGTCTTATATAGCGCACGTATCTACCACACAGGGTACTCAAGGCGCTGAGTTTATACAAACTTTCAGAAAGATAGGTTATTGCAGTGATGAATTCTGAGACCCAATTATTTAGCACCTTATAAGGGTTTACAAGGTGCTACGGCGCATGCAGCAGCCACAGCCAGGAACACCGGGGCGAACCCCTTTCTCTTTTCGATAAGTGCACTGGGTTCTTTTACATGCGTTACACAACACATGGGACCAACGGCTTTACGTCCCATCCGAAGGACGAAGCAATGGTTAAGTGTCTTGCTTAAGGACACAAGTGTCACGGCTGGGGATTCGAACCCACACTCTGCTGATCAGAAACACCAGAGTTTGAATTCGGTGCTCTTAACCGCTCGGCCACGACACTTATACATTGGTCCTACTAATAATCTTGCAAGAACATTCAGAGTTTGCAGTCAATCTGTAATTTTAATAGATAAGTTACTCTTACCCCATAATAAGTTAAAATAGTAAACTGTTTCAAACTTTCTCCTACCTTCAAAGGTGAGTTTCAATCCCTATTTCTTAATCATCTGAGGCCTAAAGCTCCTTTTTTGAGACTCAATAAAAGTGACCTTTTACCAAAAGTGTAATCTGGCAATAAGCAATATCATAGATTTACAGTGAAATGTTTACTGGCCCTTATAGTGTCATCACCACCTCATCTGCAGCAGGATTGCTACAGAAGAGGAGCAATTGAAGACAACATACATAATCTATTGGTGTGTCATCGAGGTTGCTTCATTTGTTTGTGGTGACATGCTCCACGTCTCATCACCACCTTCATGTTTTCTTTTTCGCCATGGCAATCTTAAAGAGACTGACAGAATACATAATCGGCTGGGGGATCTTCGGTTTTTTTTCTTCTTCTTTTGTAATATTATTATTGGTCAGGGACTGAGAATGAAACAAACTTAGTAGGGCATAGTTGTTCAAATTGAGAAAATTTAAACGTAATATCATTTTTGTTATTTCTTATCTAAATACATTTGTTGTGTGCTGCTAGAGAGGACAGTCTCCTTGACATAAGCTTTGTTTCTTTTAGGCCATTCGCCGTCAGGCTCTAGCTGGTTCAACTCTTTCCTTTTTCGATTTTCTTTTTAAATATTTTTGTTTGCTTGTGCTTTTTACTTGCCCGGAGAAATACATATAATAATAAAATAAGTATTAAGTATACTCTGGCATTGTTCTGTACTAACTTTCATTTAGTACACCTTTGCTAACCCTTTCAAATTATCACTACAAACCCACATATTGCAGATTGTGATGATTTTGCATACTCCTTTCAGTGTCAAATTCCGAGGACAAATGAGAAGCCACTTTTTTTGTTTTATTTTGGAATTGACAAAAAATAATAATTTGTAAAAAGTTGGAAATGTGAAACATTTTGTTATAGAGAGAGAGATATGTATAGAGGTTTTTGGGCTGAGTAAGACTTGGTCAAAACGGTATTTTTCAGCTACTAATGGGCATGCAAGCCATTTGTGACCAATGCAACAGTCTCTAAATGTTGTTTGTGTTTCACGCCTTCACCGATGTGTGTTGAGCACTTTATATTCAGTACATTTCCAGGTGTTTTTGTATGGGTAAAATGCAACTAATATTCTTTATTCTGATGCAAACCTATTAGAGTCTCTAAATGGTTTATAAGCAACATTGGCTGCTCAGCATCTCTGTGAAATCCCCAGTTTGCAGATATATCTGTGCTCCTGATTTGCAGATGACTTAGACATGTATCAACCCATTGCACACACATTCTGTTGCTTCTCTTTAAATGTGTTGCATTTATAAGTGCATGTAGGGTTCATGTACTATTAAGCGCTGGAATCTATTGGTAACGACTCATTGTAGTGATCTGGGCAATTCTCCTGGGAAGCTGACAAGAGTCAGAAATTGGCACTTACAATGTTATGAATAAAACATCTTATTAGTGTCAATTTTCTTGTGTACTTTCTCATGTGGTATGTAGGTGTTGCTTCTTATTGCCAAATAATTCCAATGCATGTTCGAAGGTTGCTATTCAAATTTTTGTATATATATTTTTTTTAATATAAAATAGTTTAGAATTTTGCTGCTGGTTATTGCTGCGTTGTCTAGCGTAAAAAAAAGCAAAAAGAAACAAAAGTGAACATCAACCTTTTAAAGAGGTCCCTAAGAATAATTAAACAAATACAATATATATGAACAGACAAAGCTCTTATTTTGGAGCTTTATTGCTCTTTAACTTGAAGGTAAGATCTCCTTGCACTTTTGTAGACATTCAGGGGGATAGAAGCTCCACCTCTTAACTCATTGATCAATCACAGCCATGAAAATGTACCTAGAAGCCCAACAGGTTAAAATCCCTTCCTGAAAATAAATGTAAAGTAGTGTCCACAATTTGGAACGGTGCATTGTGTGTTTTGTGTGGTACCGGGAAGAGCAAGACGCATGTGTCGTTCACGCTACCCACTTGGACACTGCTGATAGATAGTTGCTGTGATGGGTGGGCGGGGTTTAATGGATAGGTCTATTTGGTGCATCTAATTGTTACTTGACCTACTCTACAACTAAGTGACAACATATCAGCTCCATAGGCAATCAGACAGCAGCGTTTGGCGCATTCTTCATCAAGCTTGGGCTTTGATATTTTGCACCGCAACCGCATTCAAATTGTTCTGGAAAATCACAAGGATCGAGATTATATCAAGAGAACTCATCTGTCTTTTCCATGCCTCTCTTACTTTGATGCATAAGTATGTTATATCATCTCTACTAAATTCCTAGAACAATAGAAAAAAGCTCAATCACTAATAGGTTATTTCATACACACATGCACAGTCATCAATTTTATTCTATTTCAAACCAGTAAGATGCATGGGTTTGTCCAGAGGAAGGGGTGGTTTTGCCTGCGGTTCGAATCTAGGGTTTCCCACATGTATCAGGGATTATATATCTCAACCGGATTCCACACTGTACGTAGGCCTACATAAATTATCGGGTGCATCAATCGTTGAATTTGTAATTCCAATGAAGCAGCCAAGCGCCTTTCCCTCCCTCTCGCTTTTCACCCTCCCTGCCCGCTCATCAAGATTAATCACTATGAAGAGTCCCATCACATCAATCATTCCAATCAGACAATTCTTGCTCTTAATAAATGGGATCTTGTGCTCATGGTTATGTATGCACGCTCATCCTCTGCCATGCTCATTGAGGTGGTACATTAAAGGTATTATACAGGATTGGTACGAATAAAAAAAACATCGTTGTTTAATTTTTAGTCTATCAGCTTACTGATTATGAAGTTCATATTATAACAATTTTTTTTAGTGAAATATTTCCCTCTGAAATAAATTATATCTGAGCAAACTGTATCTAAAAACATTTTGTTAAAAACACAACTGCTAATTTCAGTTGTTACAACAAAAATTAAGGACGATGTGTTTACATACTGAAAATGATGCATGGTTTTTCACTATTTTCTCCTTACTCACTCAACTGTATTAAAGGGACACACCGCCTTAGACCAAAATATGACTCCAATGTTCTCCCCGGAATGGCAGAACGGTTCTTATAAGAAACCATCAAATTCGGCCTTTTTCGAACATTGAAAAAAAAAAATGTGGTTGATAAAACACCATGATACGTAATTTAAAATTGTTTTTTTTCAAATTTTTTATAAGTATTTGACAAAAAAGACTATGTATTCAGATTATGGATACAAGTTGTAAATAATGATGAAAAATCAAATGTAAGATTCGCATTCAGAGAGTCAGTGCAATGGAAGCGTGTTTTCAGCCACCAGGGAGCTAGCGGAACGTAAACCTTGGGGCATCTCGTGGGGCCAGAGAGACAAGCCCCGGGGCATGAAAAATGAGCTTGCCGGTCTAGCCGTGAGCTTTGTCTGTTTGTCTTGCTCCAGGTGAGTTACTTAGAGATGGGATACCCAGAGAGCTTCAGCCAAAATTTGGAGCGTGTGGGAGGAGTAGGGAGCCAGACTTTTAGTTACATTTTGTTTTACGATGGTTTCAGTCTGTACCCCTAGTATTATCCCCTAACTATTGTCAGTTCAGACATGTGTTGCCTGTGCTATACACACGCGGAGGGACAAACGACGGACTGTTTATCCCATACAGCTTGTCTACGTCTATGTTATAGCTGCACGATGTCCACAGAATACAGGATCGGACTAGACTGACGTGTGTTTATGCCTGTTTTTTTTTATTTAACACTGCTATAATTATTACATAAACAGAGCACCAGTCTATCTACAACATTGCGCAAAAATTCACGTAAACTTGACAGGTGCACTGGCTGGAAATGCGCATATGTACGATGACCTTTGACAGCATTTTGTTTTTTTTCACATTTTTTGTTAATTACGTGATATTTTGATGATTTATTTTTGACAACAACCATCTAAAATTTATTATCTGTGATTCCACATCACTAAATTAGGTAAACAGTAAGCCGGTATGTCCCTTTAAGCCAAAATTTCCACAGGTTTCTTATTTCATGTGTTTGGTTGATCACACAAAGCATGAACACAGTCTGCGATTATTTTGTAGCTCCACTAATCCTGTATATTAGTTTTTGAGGGGAATCTACACATCTCGCATCCTGTAAATGCCTGCCTCTGTAGTTGGCTATCGGATGCTTAACATAGTAACAATAATATTTTTAAAATTAGTAGGTATAGGCACATTTTGAAAATGGCAGTCTGTATTAGGGAATTCAAGATTTCAAGGTTTAATTTTGAAATCAAACAAATTGTTTCCTTAGATACTATCATTAGAAGGTATAGTGCTCCAAAGTACTAAAGATACTGCAGAGGAACCCAGTAAGAAGAAAAGCTTTAACGATTATTCATGAATGTCAATTCTTTGTCACTTAGATGTTGTTGTAGTACATCTAACAAGTGTCTGTGAACATCTTTTGTGAGAACAAACAATGAGCACAAGTTACATAAAGAAATGTACGTACCTTTCATAAGTGTAGAATATTCTTCCTTCTTTTCATTTCATTCCATTTCATCTTTGTTTCTGTTCACCAACAAAAAGTTCAAGGACTAAAAACTGTTTGGTTTACAATAAAAGATTTTTATTTGGTTTTTATAACAAGCAACATCTCATGCGTACCTTATGTGAGTTAAAGTAGACTATAAAGGTCTTTATTTTTTTATTTTAATGTTTTCTGACCGATGTTTGACTCTGTCAAAAAAAAAAGTGTGGATTAGTCGCCGCAATCCATAAACCAACTAATAAAATTGGAACGGCCTAACCCTTAGTTAAAACTAAAATTAGGTAAAACTAAATTAACTTCTTTATCCCCGATGCAAAAAAATAACATTTAATAAATCGTTGCAGTACCCGCTGCTAAGGATTCAAACTACCTTAGCCATTGGGCTAGCTCGGTGGTCTAGTGGTTAGACATCTGCTCTAGCAATGCAAAGGTTGTGGGTTCGAATCCCACCTGAGTGATTTGCCTGTGGAATTGTTTTCACAGAGCTCGGGAAAGTATCAAGTATACAGTGCTTAATACACATCGGTGTAAGGGTAAAACCAAATTAAATTCTTTATCCCGATGCAAAAATTAACATCTGTTAAAAAAAACTTACTCCGAAAACTGTTTGTAGTATTTTGTGAATGGTTGGTTGCTTTTTCAGTGCAAATTTGCATAGTACAAAATCGTTAACCTATTAAGCCCGCAATCGTTGCAAGACCAAAAACATTTACTCAAAATTATAATTTGTCTCTTTGTTTCTTTCCTTCAGACTTCGAGAAAGTACAGACCGTCACCCACAGAGAGGACTGTGAAAACTATTGGATCATACATAGCTCCTTTAATATCTCCTTGAGATGAAGAGGATGTGTGCAGCATGTATACCCCGGAGGCAGCCTACGCTCCAAAAAGAAGTTCATTTTCATCATCATTGCTGTGAAGTAAGCGTGTGAGGAGGTGTCACACCGTATCTCCAGTCAGCAGCGCCACTGCCATCTGGGTATTAAGCATGCGTCATACATTGTCACGCTACACATGTGTACACACAATCGGTAAAGCTCCAATGACACTGGACAACGCTGCACCAAGTATAATCATCTCATCTACATTCAGACGTCCTGAGAAAATAGCGGGGGCTTGACAGGTTTATGCTCTTTAAGTGGGGAAGGCACACCGAATGCAGAACAATTAACAGGTATGACTTCTCTTTGATTTGCGTGAAATTGTTTGTAAGTTTTGTATACATTAGTGGGTGGTTAACACCCTGTATGGCTCTGGAATGCAGGTGGTTATCAGTGGCTATTGTGTCGGCTTACCCAGCTTATCATTTGTAATTTGCAGAATATATGAGTATATGAAAACAAGTGTGAACAGGTGGCTTGACATTTATTTAAGTATCGTCAAAGGTTTTTATTTTATTTTTTATTTTTTCAGTTTATGTATCGTGGCCTTTTAATAAACACTGTGCTAAAGTGGTCCAATGTCTGTGCTGGCAGTGTTTTTGAGAATGACGGTTATATAATTTGTCTGTCTTTTTTGTTTGTTTTATTATGTTTAAATCAAATATCTATTTTGTTGGCGGAAATTCTCTTATGATGATTTATGTTGGTTGTTTTGGAGTTTTTTCTGCTTCTTAAAAAATATTCTCAAACACAAACGTTATAATAATTAACGTGCTTCAACTTCTCAAACTGTAGTTAAACCTATTTCAATTTGCCATCAAAACATTTTACGTTTGTTTGCCTTGATTTTGTTTATTTATTTTGTGGAAAAAAAAATGATAAGCATTGGAAGGGAAACCCCCAAAGTTGGGAAAAACCAGGTAGGGACTGAAAACGCAATTAAATGTTAGGCTCCTCTGATGTGGGATTCGAGCCAGGGTCTGCAGAGGTGAAAGGCAGGGCAAGATACAAGCCAACCTGATCCCCAAATCAGGGGATTACTTGGTTAGATACACTAGCCTGTGGTCAACGTCTTATAGTGTTTGATGTGATCCCCAAATCAGGGGAATACTTTACTAGCCTTTGGTGATCATCTTGTTAGTGTTTTGATTTGATCCCCAAATCAGGGGATGGCTTTGTTAGATATATTAGCCTTTGGTAAACGTCTTATAAGTGTTTTGATTTGATCCCCAAATCAGGGGATTACTTTGTTAGATATATTAGCCTTTGGTAAACGTCTTATAAGTGTTTTGATTTGATCCCCAAATCAGGGGAATACTTTACTAGCCTTTGGTGATCATCTTGTTAGTGTTTTGATTTGATCCCCAAATCAGGGGATGGCTTTGTTAGATATATTAGCCTGTGGTAAACGTCTTATAAGTGTTTTGATTTGATCCCCAAATCAGGGGATTACTTCGTTAGATACACTAGCCTGTGGTAAACGTCTTATAAGTGTTTGATTTGATCCCCAAACCAGGGGAACACTTTACTAGCCTTTGGTAATCATCTTATTAGTGTTTTGATTTGATCCCCAAATCACGGGAATACTTTACTAGCCTTTGGTAATCATCTTATTAGTGTTTTGATTTGATCCTCAAACCAGGGATTGCTTTGTTAGATACATTACCATTTGGTAAACATCTAACTAGTGTTTTGATTTGGTCCCACAAATCAGGGGATTATTTTGTTAGATACCTAAACCTCAGGTAAACGTCTTAAAGGTGTTTTGATTTGATCCTCAATTCAGGAGATTACTTTGTTTGATACCTAACCCTTAGGTAGATGTCTTGTAAGTGTTTTGATTTGATCCTCAAATCAGGGGATTACTTTGATAGATACCTAACCCTTAGGTAAACATCTTATAAGTGTTTTGATTTGATCTTCAAATTAGGGAATTACTTTGTTAGATACATTACCCTTTATTAAACGTATTACTAGTGTTTTGCCACTTACCAGCTACTCATTAAGCATAATCACTAACACTTTCATAAGTGTAGGACACTGATTTGATTTGTACTTCATGAAAATAGTATAATTTCTAAAAAGTAAAGCTTGCAGTCATAAGAAGAGTTTTCAAGTTTTCTTGCTTGATTCTATGTTTTCAATTCTTGGAAAATCATACTGACATTGGCATTGGTAGGTGATTGGTATAAAATTTCTTGAAAACACATTTTTGTCCTAGTAAAACAATGATAATTTTCTGACCACTGCATGTAACAATCGAGTCCCTTTTTAAACAGTTAAAGTAATGAACTGTACAGCACTTTTGCATTTTAAAGCACTCAGAAAAACTTTAATTTTGCAGTTCTGAAAATAAGTGGAAACCCAAAATACAGTGATGTGAATAGGTTGACTGTTTTTCAATTTTTTTTATTTTATAGTATACATGTTTGTGTACGAAAGTTTATAAACATAAACAATTTTGCCAGTGGTTCACATGTTTTTTGTGGAAATATTAGTGCATAATTTCTGAATTGAGAAAATCACTTCCCATTTTACAATAATAGAAGTTGTGATTATTCTTTTACTCTTTGAAGATGCAATAGCGCCATCTATTGGTCACTAGGTGCACATGCAATTCAAGTTGGACTTCACTGCTTCATTGTCACTTTTTGAAAACATGTTTGGTTCTTGGTTGTACATTCTTGTAACTTTGTTAGAAGTTGTTAGAGTTCCATGGCCCAATTTTCGCCAAATTTTGAACAGAATCTTTTTTTTCTCTACGAATTGTGACAGATGATGCTGTTTCAAACAAAAAAAGATGCACAACATTTCACATTAATATGCCATGGACAATGCACAAAAGGCATGTCATATGCTAAACTGTTTATGCATGGCTAATTGAGATAATGTCAAGATCCCAACAAAAAGTAATTTTTTCTTCTTTTTTTTAGCTACCACTCATTATTGGCAGATTTTTTTGTGCAATACCTTATGAAAGTTTATAATTTGTTCAAATCAATAAAAGTCGCTGTTTCCAAATCAAGTATTTGGGTCAAATCGGCCAGAAATCAGACCTGTAACTTCTAAGGAAGTAATCTATAAGGAAGCAAATGAAAGGTGATTATATAAGATGTGTGAAGTCAGTGAGGAAGGCAAGGGAAAGACGATGTGGAGGACAAGTTTTTGATAGGAGCCACTTCTCAACCGTATTACATAATTCATAAATCATAAAACATGTACATAGAGGGCAAGACCTCTAGTCCAGAGGAAAGGGCATTTCTAAAGGATAATCAGAATGTCTAATTGACTATTTACCATCACCAAGGCTAAGACCAGGGCATTAGAGCCATTGGTATTATTGAAATTTCAGACCTGATGTAGATCAGGTACCCTGTAAATGACAAGTAATTCAAAAAACAAACTATCAGCCCTATAAGTTGTAAAACTTATGAAGAACAAAATCGCCAAGAAGGGGAATCCCATCAAAAAGGGTTTCTTTTCTCTTCAGGAGAAAAATCTGCTCGATCGTTCTGAGCTTTTAAGCAGGATTGTTGGATGTTTATTGCAGAGGCTTTCACAAAATTTAATCTCGGGTTCAACTGAAAAAGAGACTGTGTAAAGGGGATAGCGCCCTCTGTTGTCTCACAAACTTATATTTTTGTTTATAATTATTTCCTTGCAAGTGGCCCATTGGCAAAAAAATAACTTAAAGGTAATACAAAGGTTTGGATGTAATTAACACCAAGTCAGTGTTGTCGAATACAGATATTGGAAAGAATCAATTTAGCACTAGAGGTTTGTAGTGTAGTGTTTGTTCACCTGTGATGTTTTCAGGCCATGTCACACATGGCAATATTTTTCAGGCACACTTGGAGTAAACCAGCTTCACTGCATGTGCACAAGGAGGGGAGTCAGGGCTCGAATTTGGGGGGAAAATCCACAAGACCACAGGACTTGCATCTCAAAATGTTTACTGGACCAGAAATAATTTTACAAGACCAGATTCAAACTGAGAAAAGACTTCCTTGCACAGTTTAACTTGCATTTAATTAATTGAACAAGCACTAAGACATATAAGAGAAGATTTACCTCATTTGTCTTTTAGGGTGTTAAGTATAGACTTTGTGACCTCTGACGTCACTCGAAAATCATAACATGATGCGCGCGCATGTCACCGGGCAAAACCTTTGTGTACTTGACAGCCAGCTAGAAAGTACACGCAGTATTACCATGACTACGCGTCTTTTTGCCCGGCGGAACATGACTTGGACAACAGACTTGTCAACAGAGGGCGGTTTGAATGTAAACAGAGGTCACATCATTATTTCAAATCATTACTCAAAGTCAACATTTGAACATAATTTGTTTCTGCTCAAGATATTATAGAGTGAGGTACGTGAATTGTTTATTGAATTGAAAACACAAGACCGCCGGACTTGTCCGGTCATGAGTTTACTGGCCCAATGCTAAAATCACTGGCCTCGGGCCTGCGGTCCAGTGTCAAATTCAAGCCCTGGGGAGATATTTTTCTAGCTGTAACTCACTATCCCCAACAAAATAACGAGGAAACTGAAATGTGAATGAGTTTTCTCATAGGAGAATGCCTGGAACTAGTTGCCTTTAAATTGACTTGTGTAATATGGCCTTTTTAATTCACTATATGCCTAATGTTCTTTTGCTGTTTTTCTGCTGCAGCTTGATTGTAGCATGAACAAACGTTGAAACATAGAATGCCTATACTTTTTACACATGCGTTAGCCTTGGAATGAGGTGCATGCTGGTCTAGTTAGTGAGAATTTTCAGCACCGAACTAGACTAGCAATGCACTTTATTCCATAGCGTTTGCAAACTGCTTACAAACCAAACGCACCTATAGTATAAATGCAAGAAATTGTTAACGGCCTGACGCTTCGACCCTAGCAAATTCTTTCCCAAAGGATAAATGACAAGTATTTGTGAAGTAGTTTAATATAGCAAAACCCTTAGCAACAGCCGCAGCCATAGCCGCCAATTCAGACCTGGCGTAATTTTCTGTATCACTAAATAGGAATCTGCTTCAGACTGTTTTTCCCTCCTGGCACTGGTTTTGGTTTTGTTCTGTTCTGTGACAATACACTGCAGAATTGAACTGCTGTATTCTTTCAATGTTTATAAACATATATCTCCAACTTTAAGTGAAAACCCAATTACAACATCTGCAGGTAAAAAATACTTATAACAAGGTGTATTGGGGCTGAGAATTGCCTTCCTTTGTACCTATTGAATCTTTTTATTTATCCATCTTGTACATTGCTTGTTATGGTGCCAATTAGGCAAAGCTTACTTTGCGCCTCAGGGTAATGACCTAGACTGATGTTTACAGTTTTTCTATCCAGTTGTCGGGGATTGTGATAATATTGTGTCAGAATTGTTCAGGGACAACTTGTTCATTGGTTATTGGTAAGGGATATAATATACCTGGTGATATGAAGGACTTGTGTCCAGACTAGAGTCAGGGTGTGAACACCTTTAAAAAATAACAGTAACAATTGTTGCTTCAAGATTTTGGATTATTCAGTTGTTGGTTTTTTAATGCAGACCAAAATGAGTGCTATTTTAAAAGTTAAGATAGCCTACACTGCTCGGCCACTTTCATGGCTCTGCTTACCATAAGCAAAGAATTGTTGCTTATGGAAACAGAGAATTCCGCACTTACGTCTTGAGCTTGTTTCACAGGTTAGCAGGGAATTTTTGATAGTGTGTGTGCGTACTCCACGTTACTAGGCATTCTTTGCTTACAAAGCTAATGCAGAAATACGGCGCTTACCATGTAAGCGAGAAGTGGTGATTGTTAGCGCAAGAGCCATGAAATTGGGCCCAGGTGTAGTAAAAATTTAGGCTTTGATTTAGAATTTGCACAATACACAAATGGCTGATAAAACGAGCACATGTGTACTTTTGTAATAGGATAATTGAAATGTACATGTACAGTGGACCTCTTAGATGAAAGATATTTGAATGTCTTTCAGCTCAGATTAAAATGATAATGAAATGAAAAGATAACAAATAGATTCATAATCTCCTTGAATTACAAATTGATAATTTCTTGGGCTTTTTTGGTTTTGTTTGCTGGTAAGTCTGACAACTGTGGAAATTTTCCGCTTTTCAGAAAATTGGGTTAGAAGAATCATCTAATGTTGCTTCATTTTTGTTTTTTACTTTGACTAAGGATGGAACTTCATAAATCACAATCAGAATTTTAATCTGAGCGAGTGTATATCTGTTGTGCTGTTGTTGATTTAATAAGGGGGAAATACATTGAAGTTGGTAACAAAATGATGAAACGCCAACTAGCATTCATCTTGGAAAATAATTCTATCGATTTATCTTATCTTGGAAAACAAACATTCTTTACAAAACCCTTTCGTTTTCTCTCTAATTAATTAAAGGAAGAAGTTGATTTTGAGAAAGTGGCAAGGTATCATTATTACATCAGACTAGACATTTGTTTGTACATTGTATTCTATTCAAAATTATTGAGTGCATTTATTATACAAATACTGGATGCATATGAGTGTATTGTCGCATAATATAATCTCAAGATGAAATCTGGATTATTCCATTTCACGAGGGAAAGCTGAGTACAATCATGGAAAAGCCAAATTTCACCGAGCGTTTATATTCTGCGACAGTGCACGAACAAAATGCATTCAATATTTGCTTTATGTAACTCACATATATCCTTGTCATTTGAAAATTCTTTTTAATATAAACACAAAAATTGACACGAACTTTGTCCGCCCCACACTCTAAAAATTGAGGGAAAAAAAACTTTCTAAACAGCATGGACAACTCAATGTAGACACCAACCTTTTCCTCTGTGACGCGACCTTGCCCCATTGGGACAAACGAGCGAGGATCAATTATTTCGGAAACGACGCTGCGAAGCATCTGAAGCGTCCTATAATTATCCATATAGGACTCATATATTGAATTTTGGATCATTACAGCAGTATGGCTAAATAAAGGATGACATCTGAAGCATGTGCCACCAATCAAATGACCAGGATCTGTGTGTGCGGTATATATAAAAAATATATATAAAGTAAAAATGAAATATTAACAATTGGATTTGCCTGGTACATTATACAAAATATCAAAGATAAATTATGAAGAATAAGGTCTCTCAAATAAATAAAAAGTATAATTCAAAACATCACAAAAACATGTCAAACAAGAATTTTTTTTTTAACTTAAAACAATAAGTGCATGGTCTTGTCTCTTGGAGGTGTTATCTGGACAACTCAGTGCTAGAGTCAGGTTTTTGGCAATCAAATGTAAACATGTTCAGGGATGAAGTGCTCCAGAACTGCCCCTGTAACAGAAGGGAATGAGGTATTTTACTGATAGCCATGGGCAAGATAAGGTCAGATAAGGTCATTGGGGGTCATTCTCATCACCTGAATGAGGTCAGGTACCCCCCATTAGGTCTGTCTGTCAACTCCTATTGTTTTTAAGCTCTGGTTTACAGCTAATGCCAGGAACTTGGGAAAACACTTGTCATTTTCAGTTTGGGTGAGGCAATTTCTGTTTTTAGATGATCAGCTGTTACACAGTGCAGACCCACTTTCAAATTTCCAGTTCTTACGCATGTACGTGGGGGGTGGGGTGGGGTGGAACGCTTAAAGGGAAACCTACCCCCAAGGGTCAGAGAAGCCTTGGTGTGTATATGGACAAAATTGTAGGTCAATATAATGCACACTTTAATTAGAGCAACCTATTTCACATCATGAAGAGCTTACCATAAAACATCTGTCCTGGTGGATAGTCTGGTCAGAATGCCAATGCAATGAACCTAGTGTCTGCATACACAGCATGTTGTAGGTGAAACGTTCTTTTAATTTGTCAGCGTGGATGATTATATGTAACTCATACAATTACATTAGAAAACATAAATAGCTGTTAGATTCGTACAATTGTTTTCACTGCACAATTAGTGTACCTAACGAATAATTGAAACATTTTGTATGTTATTATTTTGTATGGATGAATGATAATCCTGTTTGCAGGTTAGGCCTATATGTTCATATTTGTTGACATTTTAGATTTGCACTTTTATGGTAATTTTTTATATTATAATGAACACAACATTTTAAAGGCAAATAGTCAGCCAAAGTATGTTTCCATTGATGATGCAACTTCTGTGATTTGCTTTTAAGTGACTTTTCAAAGGTGTTTTTGTTTTTTCAATGTTTGATGAAATGATGCAATGTGTGGGGTACAAATGAAGAAAGCGAAGCGGTTTCAATGCTCAGTCTGAGCCTGAGTGGTGACGCGAACTCTTTCCAAGACGCTGTCTTTGTCTTGTCATCGAGTAGTACACACTGAAAGCCCACCACATGTCCTGAGCATGCTTCTCCCCTTCAAAAAAGTGCATGTTTGTTTTCATAATTTCTATTTTACACGCATTGTCAGCGCACGCTGAAGAGCCTGTGCCTGACAGTACTATGGGTGAAGGGAGCTGGTGGTCCTGATAGGTTCGGTGTTTATAAGGGAACAGACAGACATAAACTGTGATA
Source organism: Pycnopodia helianthoides (assembly GCA_032158295.1). Taxonomy (NCBI): domain Eukaryota; kingdom Metazoa; phylum Echinodermata; class Asteroidea; order Forcipulatida; family Asteriidae; genus Pycnopodia; species Pycnopodia helianthoides. The sequence continues at coordinate 19,358,505 of CM063247.1, read as the reverse complement.
GGGGGACTGTCATTGGTGGAGAGACACTAATTTGGTGATTACCTTGTTTGTTTGTACCATTAAAAGTACCCTCTCACTCAGTAGCTGATGCTGCTGTCAGTGCAGTATTTATACAATACGTGTAGGCCTGCACACTGTCCAGGTGATGTGTATATTAAGATGTGAAGTGTGTCAGGAAGTATTCCCATCAATAGGGCATTTCCGGAGAGGGCAAATGCCCCCAGGGGACTACCCAGTGTTTATGGAGAGAGAGAAAATCATTTAGAAAAGAGACAAAATAGAATTTGGTGCTAATGCATCTGCCAGAATGTTTTCAATAACTTATCTGAAAGAAGGAGGAGACTCTTAAAGGGGGCCTGCTGATGAAAATTCTTTTGTGTACAGGATGGTCACAAGCCACTGCTAAAACAAACAGTTTCCTGTACAGTAAAACAGTCAAATCTAAGTATTTCTGAAGAAGAACAGGAATGCAGTAAACCTGAATCTATTTTTGATCTAATAAATCACATTCGAATATTGGTCCAGTGTCTGACACCTTTAATTATTGAGGAAAAAGAAGCTAGGCCCTACTTATTAATTTTGTCTTTTTCATTTTTGTGTTAATCCTGCAGGAAGACGTAACAAATCCCTTTTCTTTGGAGCAGATTTGATATTTGCAATGAGGGTAAGTTTACAAAATCTCTGACCGATTCACAAAAAGATATCACTGTTGGATTTGAAGATGCCCGCATTGAAGATTTGCGAATGAGAAGAATTGCATTGAAGATTTGCGAATGAGAAAAGCATTTCTTATCCAACCTTGGACACTCCGTACCCTTGATCCCCCATCCCCCCCCCAAAAAAAATGAGATCTTAAAAATGAATGCACAAATGAAAGGTTTGATACATTAAATAGCACCCCCAAATTATGTCTTCTACCCCCCTTGCGAGCGGCGTAACCAGAGATTTTCATCTTGGGGGCAAGCGGGGAAAAGACATAATGTGGGGGTGGGGGGGGGGGCTAATTAATGTATTAAACCATTCATTTGTGCATTTTTTCAATCTCATTTGGGGGGGGGCAAGAGGAAAGGAAAAGGGTTCTGAGCAGGGGAATCACACCTCCCACCACCCCCTCTAGTTGGCCACTTCCCTCGCCTCCTTCCAAATGAAAATTTCTAGATATGCCACTGCAAGTTGTAAATCTATTATTAATCCAAAATATTTGGCTTACACTATCTTTACACTCACATTATTACAGCTTTTTACCAACTCCATAGTGTTGAAACTAAGGTTGTTACTGTCTCTTTAATTCCATCAAGTGGAATGCTACAAATGTTTAGATTTCAACTTCGATACCAATATCTTATTTTTATTTCATTTATTTTGGCCCTGGGGGAATATTGTGTCAGGCAGAACCACAGATTGTTTTGCTCAAGTGTATTTGATATTCCACTTATGTAGCGCTTTCCACAAAGGTGTTAAAAAGGTATAATCAGAAATCATACCGTAGGAACGCTTTGACGCAATAGGGTAATTACACTGTGCAGTTTCCCTGCAATGATAATGGATGTAGGTACAACCAACTGAATAGACTGATCTGATGTGACTTGTAACTCCATGAAAAAAGGAAAGTTAGACGTGAGAATTTGTCTTAAGGGTTGCCCCTTTCATGATTAATTTATTGCCACAGCTATGGATTGTGAAACACGGTGTGTTGTTTCACCAACATGACAAACAATATCTCTATGTTGTATAATAGGAGACTGGTCTATTGATTAACCCCAATAGCTGTCATAAAGCAGCTATGATTTCATCTTGGGGGTCGGAGGTGAGATGGATGATGTTTCCCTGACATAACTTTACCAGACCATGTTCCCGACACGAACATGTAACATAAGCAACTGAGTGACAGGGCTCATTTGTTAATGTGTCAGCTTTGATCTGGAATGTTCACCTCCAAGGGGTCAAAAGAGTTCACTTTGTTTTTAGCTCACAGACGTGTAAGAATCTTCCACTTTTCCAAAAAGAACAATTTTGAGAAGGAAACTTTTTTGAAAGCTTAAGACTTCATGAAGCTTCTTGGGTACAATTAGTGCTCCTCATGCATTTATGGTCGATCACGCAGAATGTTAATCCAGTCGCAATTTTTCAATATCTACTTAAACTTTCAAAAACTAAATGAAATAATTGAAAATTAGTTAGGCTTCAACGGAAACTTTAAAACAATTTTTTTCAACCAACCATCGTCATTTCAGCCTACTGCCAATTGTGACTTTTTTTAAACCTAAATATTATATTAAATATATAAAAACAACATAAGCAAGTCACTATATTTGTATTTTGAGCATGGAATTCAAACCAACGCTGAAAGCATGATGAAAGTTATATTATCTTCATATAGGCTAGTGGGTAAAGTTGCTGTTTGATTTCAGCAAACATAAATGAGATAAACAGAATAAAACCTGTCTATCCAACAGTGCTGATGAAAGACCCAATCCCTTCACCATATTCAGCCTGGCAGGGGACTAAATACTGGACTTAGCCTATCCTCAGGCTTTTAAATCCAGATTAAGGGATTAGCAGAGATATTTTGAAGGAGTGGTTATAGTGGCATATCTGTGGTAAGTGTCACAGTTCAGTTGATGGTGTTGGACGCATAGTCGGACCTGCAAGGTGGAGGGGATGTAGGTCGCAGCAAATTTTGTCTTCCCATGTTTACTTCATGCACACCATGCTCCTTCTAAGGTTAAGGAAATATGTTTCATGTTCGGGATTGAAGTTTTTCATTTGTCATGTTTCTATAAAAGCATTAATGTGAACATTGATGGCTGTGTGATGAGAGCCGCGGCAATATTGTTTGTCATTTCTACTCCAAATCAAATGGGAGACTTTTGAACGCTAGATGGCAGCAGATATACCAGGTAAAATGCCATTGTTTACATAGTGCTAAGCATGCGCACATTGCCGAGAACAATTAACTTGCCAGGTAAGTCTGCTGCCACCTAGCATCCAAAAATCCCCCATTGTTGTGTTTTATTTGAGTTTTTTTAATACTTTTTTTGTAAACAATAAATGCCAGGGCTAATTTTAGTATGTTTTAAGGATATCAGTATAAAATTTAAGATATTTCAACTATAGGCATATTTCTATGTATATATATTATGAAGCCGGCTTTATCATCAAATGTTTGGAAATGAAAAGTTGTAATAGGATTTTCACCTTGCACTTTGAGGACAAGGTCAACAACAATAGCCCAATGAGAGACCTAAACAAACTTAATCTACCTCATCTAATGAATGTAATTCAATTATGGTGTCTTAACAAGACTTTCCAGAGTCATCATCCACCCTAGATTTGGTTTCTCTCACGCTGAAAAACAAAAAAATTAGCCCGGTAACAATGTTTGGCCTATTCTGCCTGCAAAGGCTCATGTGTGAGATCTCACAGTGACAGGGGAGTGACAGGAGGTGTGACAACTGGGGTGATACTCCCCGGGGGGTACCTGGCACAAATAGGGACAAATAAGGGCGTGGAAGGTGGAATTTCCTACGTGCGACAGGTGCAGACATACCAGCGGAGTTAGCGAGCTGTAAGAAAATAGCGTGTTCCTCGGCAGGTTCTAAGAGGTGCTAACTGGCCACGGCGATTTGTTGTTTTGTGCCTGGCACATTTTTCTGTAATTTCATTTGGGTGGAGGATGGGGGAGGTCCAGCCGACGTGTTGTGGGAAATGCCTGTAATGCTTTGCGGGGTCCAATACTTGAAGTCTTAGATTTTTGCGGATTAACCTTTTTGAACAATGCCCTATAAAAGTGAAAACTTACTTGAAAAAGAATAACAAGAACTTGTGTTGAAAAGTGTTCAACTTAAAAAGAAGTTTTAATATTGACTCCTACTCAGTAGAGACAATTTTTTTTGCAATGGACTTGTTCTTGACAGGAAGGCCATGATAATAATTTTAAAGTTTGACCAGCGGGGAGATTTTTCAATATTTTATGTTGTAGTTTCATAATTTAAGAGAAAAGCTCCAATGATTTCCAAAAGTTCCCTTGAAAAGGTGATAATCTACTATTGTTAGAATGGTTTCTATTATATCTCTTAACGTTTTCGGGTGAAACAACTTTTCTAAAAACATTTTCAAGAAAGCTTGAGGATTCTAGAGTGTTTGAAACATCATAACTGTACTGGGCGGTGATGTCTCTTTAATCACTATGAAAATTCTTGCGTGAGTAAACTAGGGCTCTCCTCTTGGCATATAACCCCCACCCAGAAATGGTAGACTCCCACTGAAAATAGATGGCTGTTGATTGGTCCAAGTCTACTTTTGCCGTTCTGTCACCACAGGGACCCTGGCATAATAATACAACCGTGCTGTCCTGAGCAACCAGTCCTTTAGGGACGCAAGGCGGTTGATATGAGATGATGTTACCTTACCACAACTGACCGTTACATTTTTGGGTCCACTCACCATGGTCAAGTCCACACACCATGTTTTGATTTGGGACAGTGGTGTGACAGGCAAGGTATGCCCTAATTGGTAGTGGCATTGGAGCTGTCCGAAGTGAACGCTGGTTGGAAGATAACATTTGTGTCAGAGCTATGTACTGGACGGTTAAACCACTAGAGCAAGGAAACCATGATTAAAATGAAGATACCACATTAGCATAAGGAGACGGAAAATATTATATTTTCCTTTTTTTAAATGTATTAAAATCAACCTTTTGATTGTGAAGAAATTTCAGGACCACTAGATCGCACGCTTTTGTTTTGTCTTTTTCAGAAAGACAAACCATCATCTTGCACTTGTCATGATTTCCATATACATCTTTCTTTGTTTTCACTAGCTAGTAATTCAATGTATAAATCACAGTGTTACCAATTTCTAATTGTGTGATTTTTGGGGTAGTTATATATTTTAAGAGGGGGTGAATATTGTAGATAATAAAATTATTTTATGTTGATCTTTATTATCTTAAATCAAATTATGCGTTATAATCAGCAATGCGCTTGACTTATAGCATGGAGAGTGCAGAGTAACAGAACATTTTTAGTGTTGCACTATAAATAGAAGTCTTGTGTGTGAGACGATAATTAGATCCAAATGCCCCCTCCAGGGTCCGTGGAACACACCCCTGTTGCCCCCCTCAAGGTTGAGAATACATATATCTGTTGTCTTTGCCAGGTATTGTGTTGCAAGGTTAACAAACATCTGGGTATGAGTCAAGGTCTTGGTCCGCTAGCTCCCGGAGTAGCGACAGTTCTTAGCATTCTTGGTAACCCATAGCGAAGGCGGTCTGTCTGGCTTGGTATCTTGAGATGGTAGCTAGCTTCTTGGTCTTTTTTTGCAGTGTGTGTTTGTATTGATCATATGAACATCAGTGTCGTCAAAACTCTTTGATGTGTCACTTGTTTGAACTGTGGTGCACTCGTGGTATTTTTTGTTTACACTATAAACGATGTTGTCCTCTTTAGATGTTTATTAATGCCTTTCCATATGTATAATGGAATTTAAACATCTTGGTCTCAATTGGTCTTTGTGTTGGACTTCAACACCACAGAGTGGTTTGATTTGTTTCCGCTGCTGATGCTGCTGGTTGCAGTTGTAACAATATCACAAAAGATATTTATCATAATGATATTGTGGGGAATGGGTTGCCCTTCATATTCTTTAGAAACCATATAGAAGTGCCCTGTACTTGATATGTCTAATGGCATGCATTTTAAAACTGTAAATTATTTACATTTTTAAAGAAACTGAAACAATGACTTCAGTCAAGGCATGCGAAGAGTTCAAAGCTGACTTCCCAAAGTTTATTTTGGTTTTAGCTTGAACCTTCACAAAGGTAATTTTAGGGTCACATGATGTGTATGATGTGTTGTAGTCAATATAAATGCAATACAAATGTAGTCTGAATCTAGGGCCAATTTAGTCCGCCCTGCCAATACACTTTCCTAAAATTTAATCGGTCCGGCACACCTGCTAGGGTTAGAAGCCACCATAAAAAGCTCCTGCCTCCTTGAATGGTATATATAGAGTACATTATCTCCCATCTTAGTAACATCTCGTAGCTGTGCATTCACGGGATACTCTTGGTGCGTAAATTGAAACATTTCAGCCACATGGATTAATTGTTGAGCCGGAATAGTACAGTGACATTTTCAGCAGATACTGTGCTTTTGTGGGACAACACCATCGCCTGAATTATCACTCCTAATCTCATTTAATGCAACCTTGGGGGAGAGCATCAAGAGAGCGTGCGCTACCTCCAAACACATGCCGGCCTCCTCTCCCCCGCCCAACATTGGGGAGTGTAATCTGGTTGTAGCTTATAGAACATGACAGTATCATCAATCATTAAGGATCTCCTGCAAGCCCTCTGTGTTGATGAGTTCGGTATTAAATCCATCGAAAGTGCTTTGCTTGATAATTGAGCTACGTGTTGCTATCATAATGGGCACATAAATTATAAGTGTGACGGCCGAAATTACCCCCAGGATAATGTGGTTTTATTTTGATCGTTTTTATTATTAAGAAACATATTTTCAGTCCAATTCTATGTATTATTTATATCATCTTTGCAGGCAAGTAGTGTATATCTTAAGGAAAATATAGACCTTATGCATTGGATTTCATCAGTCCGCCATCTTAGAGGTTAACTGATGATGAAGCAATGATGTGTACACGCAGTGCACAGGATTGCCAGTGAACAACCTCCTTTTAACTGTTAGGCGAGGGTGAACTACTATAATGGCGTCATGTGCAAAAGGTCTATCAGAATGGAGGCAGAATCCAAAAAGCAGGGCTCTTTGGGGGGATATGCCTTGAAAAACAGTACTAAAACAGAAGGAAAACATAACATACTAAACAACACTAGTACACAGATGAAAACTGCAATTGAACATTTGAAAAGTCATAATTTGGACAAGCAAACTGGAAACTGATATTCTGAGGAAAACACGATTCAACAAAGGGAGGACAAGAGAAAATCTTTAGTTTTATTGAACATGATATACTGATGTTCTGGACATGGTTTTCAGTTCAGTAGTTCCTTAAAGTATGATGTCAGAGCTTTCTATTGTGTCTTGTGTATCATAAATACATTTGTATTTTGACAACTTAAATGTTTATATTGATAGAAAGTGCTCTCTTGAGTTGATAGACCTATTCACTCCTTGAAAGAATACGGGTCTAAAAGCCAATGTAATAGTCCCCTATCATTGACAGTTGATTGAAAACACTTTATCAATTAATTTCAGCACCTCGAAGAAAAAGGGGTCCGTAACCTGTACTTTGTTCATATAACTATATTTCACTTTTGTTTTGTACAGACTTTATCATGACCAAGTCAACATGTTGTTATGTTCCCTGCATCTATTAACAATGAGTACTGTAGATGAGCTGTATGTAAAGTACTTTGGTACCAGACTCTTATTTCTATCAACTCAGATTGGTTCGAATGAGGATTCCAAGAAGGTTTATTGATGATGACAGTGTTATGATATGTCATGTGTTCTTCACATAACAGGTCACTGTTAAAATCAAATCATGATTAATACGAAGATCCTAATCCCCGATATCCCCACAATCCACTCTAAGCTCCTGTTCCTCAACAAGGCTTGCTTTCTCTGCCGCCCGCAGGCACGTCTAGCCAACTTGACCCTTTCACACTCCCAGCTAATCCCTGGCAGGGCCATACTGGTAGTGGGTTTAAAGAGGACACCCAGTCATGACTTGTGAGGCTACTTGTCTTTGACCGGTTTTGAAAGAAGCTGGTTTTTGAAGGGCGGAGTGGGTATGGCAGGTACTGAGATCTGTCACATCAAGGGGCTTGCTGTATCCTTTAAATAACACACAATTCCTCTTGGTCACAAACAGGTACGGGAAATTCATTCTTGAAGTAGGGAAAACACTATTTTTTTTTGTAAACAGGGCACTTTTATTCAAATGTATGAACTTTTTAAAAAAGAAATTAAATGATGGGGGCAATAATGACTGATAGCAACAGCATCTATTGCCCTATAGGGATTTATGTAATTACATACCTTTATTATTAATACCATAGGTAATAAAATATTTTGATCATGTCTGACTCAAAAAACAAATATCATGATATGTCCATTTTAATTTTCTGGTACAAATCAATGTAACCAAAGAAAGACTGGATGAAACAGCATGGTGTCACTTTGTATCTCATGAACATCAGGGAATGTTTAACAATGATGGTTATCGCATGATGAACGACTGTGACCTAGGTCAACTGCAGTCATTGCCTTCAGACTGCCTCAAAATTGTATCACTTGATTCCCAGCTCTTAAAGTCAATGACTCATAACAATTTATTTGAAAAGTCATATGTTTCCCACCTGATGATAAATGATATCAATGTGAACATCCTCACATTCTGTATTTAGTATAGTCTCAGTCTCTTCAAGGTGTTTCAGAGCAGTTTACACATTACAGTCCCCAGTTGTGTGTTCGCTCCATTTGTTCGGTCTTTTCTCAGTGAGGGCCTTTGTGGAATGGGGCCTCCTGTCAACACAGGTCTATTAGTTGAGCTCATGTGCCAAGTTCCAGCTTGGCATTTAGCCTGGGGAGCTGGAGCTGTTGAAATCACCAGAAGGCAGAAGAAAAGTTACTTTCTTGGGAAGTTAGCCATAAATAAAAAAGCCATTGGTATACATAATTGATTGGCAAACCATCTTACGTGTGCAGTTACTCACAAATCACTCCTCTTTCCTTCAGCTATCCGTGATCCATCACTTGCCCAGATACATATTTTCATTGACCTACTTATTTACGTTCTCAACTGTCCACTCTCTTCTTCGCCGCTCTAAAAGGAGTGTTTCATTCCCTGACGTTTCAGGTTTCATGTTGGATTTATAAGGTTCAAGATAAGTATTTGAGTATTTCTCAGTTTGAAGTTGGATTCCGATATCGTAGAGGATTTCGAGGTACTTTTAATGACTTTGGAACACCTTGCAAAAGAGGGATGCCCTTAGGAAATATGAAACATCAAAATTAAGAATAAAGTGTAAAGCCAGGTTAAGAAGTAATTTTTTATGAAAATAAAAAAAGAGGGCTCTCAGCACCCCTGTACCTGTCCTATTCCGTGCTATAAGTGTTGTTTCTAGGTTGTAGGTTATTACCAATGGGGCTGTGCATACCAGTGGCTTTTCTTATTGGCCAGTGGCACTGTGTGATGTTTGTTCACATGTGACTGAGCGAAAAATTTGTTTTAACAAAAGATGGCGATCTTTTCGTTGCTATGGTGATCATTTAATCAATGATTGTTGGCCTAGAAAATAAGGGGGCATGGGGCGGAAAATTCACAGACACTTTGTTGTTTACTCGACCGACTAAATTTAAGCAAAAAAGTAAGTACAGTGTTAAACCAGCACTCCCTAATACCTCAATCTGATATTTGCTGAAACTACATGCCCCTGTTCTGGTAATAGTCGTACCACTGTTCCTACCAACTCCAGGCCATGTTTTTACTGGGTCAGGCAGTCTTTGTGGATAGCTTGTAGGGATCTTACAGCCCAAGCTGAATGTTTATTCACGTGGCTAGATAAGGTGAGGGATTGGCCCCTCTGTAGTGCAGTCATCTCCTGTTTCATCCCCAGCGCTCTAGCACCGACCCAAATTCCTTCAAGTTCTCCTGGGCTGAAGAGAGAAAGTTCTCATTCACAAACACTGGGCCACTCTGAGAACTTTTGTTGACAGAACTTTGGGGACAAACCGGCTTGCTAGTTGGTTGGGGCTCTTTTTTTTATCACAGTTTTGTTCTGATTGTTCTGTCACTACAGTTTTTCCTAGGGGAGGGATGGGGTGGTGCAGCAGCACACGCCCCCCCCCCCCTTCTGCCCCTGATCGACTTGAGTATAAATGAGTTTCTGTGAGCGTACAAGTCCAACCTCTCTCTTGATGGTCCCTTGTCACTGTTGGAGACAGTGTTAAGACTTTTTTTACAATATGCAAGAGGACAACATGAGTTGGAGTCTTGAAAATTTGAATCCCACCTAACTTGGTCAACATTGAATCATCTGTATGACTCTTGTTATTATAATGGACATTTATTTTGCACAATCCCATGTGAATATACTCTACTGTGCATTACAAAAAAATAAATACAACAACAAAATGCAGGAGGAAAAAAATATAAAAAATAACACTAACAGTACTAGAAGGAATTAATCACAAACAAATGGGTTTTTAACTAGGATTTAAATACAAGTGAAGATGATTGTCTAATACAAGTAGGGAGATTATTCCATAGTGTAGGAGCAGCGTATTAGAAGTGTCAGTCTGAAGGGAAGATAAAGCGTGTGTCTTCCCTCAGAGGCCGTCTTCCCGTTGCTATGGTTATCGTTTTATCAATGACTGTTTGGCCTATAAAAGAAGGGGGTATGGGGCTAAAAACTCACAGCTACTAAATAAAGTAGAAAGTGAGTAGCCTACCATAGTCACTAACACAACTTGACCTCAATCAGATTATATGCTGCAACTTTATGCCCCTGTTCTCATTTTAGGCCTGGGAAAAATCGTACAAACATTTACAGTTATTGTGTTGTTAGTAGAGCAAAGCTATTCCATATTAATGCATGTTTCCCTCTCGGCCATGCAAATATTTAGATTACATTCAATGATGGTCATTATTATTACGTGTAATGGACATGATTTTGCCAATTGCTTCTAAAGGATGCTCAAATTGAATTAAATCCTACACAATATAAACTTGTTCTGGACAAATGAACACCCACTTCCTTACATTGCTGCTTCAATTAGTTCTCCTTGGACGGGCTTAGGTGTCCTTCCACTCGAAAAATAACCTACTTTTCAAGAAATTGGGTTATTTAGTCATGAAGGAGACCTAATAAATTATTCCCTTTCAATATGCTATGTTGTACAGGCCCTGAATGTTGCTCTACAGCTTTTCAAATCTGTTTAAAAACGTTTTCAAATTCCTGTAAAAAAAAAGAAGCAAGCTTGGTAGTTTCTGATGTAATTTCGCCATATTTTTTTAATGTTTTCTCAATTCAAGTCTTATTTAGAAAAATGTAACATTTTTACTCAATGAATGTCTAAAAATCAACCCATTACCATATAAAATACAATGAAAAATAAGATTTGTATATAATATATTGTACCATAATTTCCCAGCTACACGATGGAGCACTGCTTCATTTCTCCTTCGGTCACTCTCTATATTTCTAGGCCCTCCATCAATTCACTTTATTCCAAACTTGAAACAAGACACTGACAACAAATTGACTGTCACTTAGCCTGTGGATTTGCTCCCCTCTTCCCCTTTCAGAAAATCTCATTTCCGCTGAAATTGACGTCGAAACCCAAGACACTGAGACTGTAAGGGGAAGAAGGGAAAAAAACACAGTTTGAACAGTCTTGTATCCTATCTATTGCACAGTATCCAATCCATGACCAAAATCTCCAACTGAGGCAGGCCTGTAGAGACAAGTGAGCCTTCATTATTTGAAGTAATGTTTTGTATTTATTCAACACAATGCTATGTTTGTATCACAGATGATTCAGTCGGTAAGGTAATATTTGTTGCCAGATTTAGATTTTAATATTTATTTTTTAGATTTTAATACTACTTGATAATAATTGCCTAAACTGTTTAATTTTTTAGCACAAACCCAAGACATAATATCCTCAAACAAGATGAAGATTGACCACCATTAAATTACTTTAAATTATCCAGTTTAAAGAGTACTGAAATTGTTTGTCAAGAAAGATAGATTTGCTTGAATTGTAGTTGGGTGTTAAACAAATTAAGCAGTGACCAATTTTAAAGCATTCTCATGTCCTTTTTCAGTTACTGAGCATTTTTCCAGTGTACAATGTTTTCTACGAGGAAACCAGTCCCAAATTTCAACATTGGCCTCTCGTACATCCTGTGGTTTTATTTGTATCTAAGCTGTATTAGATCAAAGTAAAACTCTAAAATGTCAAGCGTGATCACAGGCGATTGTCTTAACAGCAATGCTAACCCTCAGAAAGCCTTGCACCTGCCGTCAACCCCCCCCCCATCCCCAACATTAAGAGCTACGTAGCCTTTCTCTTTCTTACTCTACCTCTCCTTTCCTCTTCCCCTGTCAATGTCAGAGCGTAATTGGTGGAAGTTAAAATCAAAATGAAAATGTCACTTACGGGTCGCGGGTTGCCTCAAGGCAGGGACAGCTGAAATGCGGGCAGAGGATTTCGGAAAAACACAGGGATGATGGAACAACAGGGCCTTCGTGGCCAATCCAGAAATCCACTCTGACATTTTAGTTTGAAGCGATTTATTTTCAGGGTGGTTATCTAGGCCAGGAGGTACTATGTTTTGACATACCTTTCAGTAGGGCTTTGCCGGTTAATAATTCAGAGACAAATTATAGCCGAGATTCAAACTGCTTTTGACATAAAGGTGTTTGGGTCATTTGCATGGTGTCAAATTGAGTTTATTCTGTTGTGTTTGAATGTGTTGTTGTTTTTTCTTCCTCAGTCACTTAGTAAACATTTCTTTGGGGAAAAAAACCTTCCCAAAATTACTTCTGGTGAAGGGAATTTATTTTATTATTCTATTTTTATTTTATTTATTCTCTAAGATGACTAAGTTATGCTCAATTTAAATATTGATGGGTACTTACTGCTACCGCACACCCAATATTATGGTTCCTAAAATGCTGTTACTTTATAGCAAAGGAAAACACATTAGTCAAGAGTAAAACCTCTACTCTGCTGTGTTTAAAGTCAGGGTACCCTTTTTTTGTAATTGTCAAAGACAAGTATTCTCACTTGGTGTATCCCAGCATATGCGTAAAATAACACACCTATGGAAATTTTGGCTCAATTGGTCATCGAGGTTGCAAGAAAACGATGCAAGAAAAAACACTCTTGTTGCATAGAATTGTGTGCTTTCAGATAACTGAGAAAGGCTTCAAGCCTGAAACTTTTCTCAAATTCAAATTTTTGGGGGTGAAAATTACCTCTTTCTCTAAAACTACACTACTTCAAAGGGAGTCGTTTCTTATTATGTGTTATACTATCAACAGCTCTTTAGTGTTACTTACTAAGTAAGTTTTTTATGATCGTTAACTTGTAGAGTAACTACCAAAAGTATACCGTGCCTGAAAGGTTCTGTCTGGTAAGGTTTGCAGTAACACCTTAGACATAAAAAAAAACCTCTTTATGAATTGTGTTGGTTCTCAAAAGAACCCGTGGTGTAACAGCTCAATAATTCAATCAGAGCCATAGAGTTATATATAAGAACTAGAGGGCGCACTGGCAATACTGCGTGCACAAATGCGCCGGGACAGCAAGGAGACACTAGCGCCATTTTTTAGAGGGCAAAATTGAGTACGAAGTACACGATGTGCGCGTATGGTAAATGCACGCATCACGCGCTCGGTGTTCATGTTGTTGTTTTGCGTACAGTAAAGTAGTGGTAGTACACTTGAAACATGGCCGCACCACCCACGCGACGAGTCACGTAACTTGGCGAGTGCGTCCTCTAGTTCTTATATATAACTCTATGGCTCTGATTGAATTATTGAGCTGTTAGATCAGAGCATACTGAGGATCAGATCATACTGATCGAAGCACTGATCGAAGCACCGTTTCTTTTCAGAACCACCACAACTCAGAGAGGTTTTCATGTACATGGTGTTACTGCAAGTCTTACTAGATTGTATCGATCTCAATCATGCAAAGTTTCAAATCCTACATAAACGTTCTGGGTCCTTAAAGGAACATTACAGAATTGGTTTTTGCTAACAAAACAGTTGCTGGCAGTGTAATCACTTTATGTAATCCACCATATACATAAACCGACAAACCTGTAGAAGTTTGAGATCGATCGGCCATCTTGGTCATGAGAAAATAGTGAAAAACCGATTACACATTTGCATGAAATCATATAGATTCAGCAAATGAATAAAACGCTCACTGAGCGATAAACTCCAATCGGAAATTAGTTTGATTTATTTCTCATCAAATATGGCATTTCAGACAGAAATATTTCTAGGGATGTTTTCTACTATCATCATTATTAGACCGTGTAAGTTTTATGTAAATCTGTGACCAAAAGTATATTTTACAATTACCAATTCTGTAATGTTCCTTTAAAATGCATAATGTGTCCTAATACAAATTATGAATTTTCTTTGAAGTATGTCAGAGCAGTCAAACGAAAATGCCTTGACATATATTCGGTTTGCGGTAACACCATGTGTAAAAATATCTACTTGCTGTGTAGATTTGTTCTTTAGAGAACTTGTCTTGCTATTTTATTCTACTACCGCGGAGTAGATTTTCGGAACTCGGGAGACTTCTCAGTTCTGAAAAGAACTGTCCTGCTTATTAACTACTACCTGGGCGGGAGGTAGGAAATCGGCCTGGACTACTACTTTAGCTTTGTGGATCGGGGGACTTCTCGTAATTAACTGCACTGCCGCGGAGTGAGTTCTTTTTGGTCTTAACGTTTCGACTAGCTTGCTCTAGTCATCGTCAGGAGACGGAAAATGCCTTGATTATTCATTTAATAAGTTTAGTTCTTGTTCAAGGCACCTTGAGTATTTGTAATGGGTATGTGCGCCATATAAATGTACATTATTATTGTAATTGATTGTTATTACTTTTTGGAATAAAACAACAAATCAAAAATCAAAATCATTTTTTAATAGTAATTATTTGGAAACCAGTGGTATTTTTTTTTTTCAAGAATCTTTTAAAACATTAATCTTTTAAAGCCAAGTAGTCCACAACTTTACGCAAGCTGTGCTTTTAAACTTTAGTACTAGTTTTATGATGTTGTATGTACATGATGATTTTAATGAATAACTATGTTAGTTGATGCTACTGTTCATCACACCGCCCTCTAGTGTTCATTTCTGAAGAGGGTTGGCTCACTGGACAAAAGACAACTCTCCTATAATAATAGTGTGTTGGCCACTTTTACATACAGCAGACATAATGTGCATGGCTGCACATTTTAATCTCCACACTAACATCTTGATATTGCCCCATGGACACATCATGGGTTTTTTTTTCCCTCCTGCAGTCTTTGACTTCATTTTTTAATGAATGTGTCGGTGGTTTAGCTAGAAAAAAAGATCCCTTTTTTCCCCCCCCTCGGTCGGTTCAGTGAGGACATCGTGTGTGTTTTCTGAATTAAAAAAAAGCCTGGGGATTTCTTAACACCTGCGCTCAGGGTCCATAGGGGTTTGTAGCTGGTCTATGGTCTATTAGACCATTCATCAGCAACAGATTGAAACTGGATGTTCATAAAAAAAGCCAGGTTTCATTAAACCATTGTTCTCGTTAGAGCTGCCGGGTCTATCGATCTGGAGTTTGTTTGTTAATCTAGGTCATGGTCTATTTTAGTTTTGTTCATTCTTGATTCATTCATGGCTTCTACGAAAAAGAGAGGAAAGATTGCACCCTTGTTGTTTTGTTGATTTTCGTTTTATTTTTATAGGTTATTTATTGATATATATTTGTTTGTTTTTTGTTTTTTTTACATGCTATCTTCACTCATTATGAGGGAACTCATGATTTGAAAGCTTCAAAATTTGGGTTATACCTGAAGCTTAAATCGGTGATAAGAGCATGATTGGATTAGTACTTGTACATTAGGTGACCAGGTTGGCTTGGTGGTTTCTTTCCATGCTTTTCATCATCGGTCCCTGGTTTAAACACCACCACAAACTGGAGCCTTGCATGTGGATTGGGTTTCCTATACCTGATTGCATTGGTTTTCCCCATTTGGTTTTTTTTCTCCCACATCTAAAACTGAACATTTCTTCCCGTTTCCTGATCACCATCCTGTTATTGGCGCTTGCACCGTTGGATGTGTAATGTAATGAAATAAATAAATTAAAGTACACAGTGTGATGATTTGACTCAAATCTTTGAGTAACGAATGTTTCCAAGGGTTCTTCTTCTGTTGTGGAAAATCATACATAAGTACATAGACCTAGCACTCAACAGCTCCTTTTAAATTTTGAAGATTTGTAGATGAGGCATGTGTCCATCTTTAAGTCCTCTGACCTCGCCTTTATTTCACCCAAGGACTAGACCGCTTCCTGTCTTCAACACCTCCCCCAGGCCATGGGGGTAACACATCCCAACGGATTATCCCCCTTCCATTGTCCTCCGCCATACACTGTTAATAAAGTAACATTGCTTCTCGCACACCCTTGTCAAGCGATCTGAACAGGTATGCATTCAGCGATTAGAATCCGTTGCATAACCCTTTCAAGTTCTCAAGGAAGGTGGGTTTGTTTGTGCATCCTCTTGGTATTTATCTGTCCATAGAGGAGGGGTTTGCATCATGTGCCCCCCTCGCCAGTCAAACTAGATGATTAGAAGTGTTTATCAAGCAGACAATGGTCATGGGTGGTAGGCAGTGCCCCTGTGGTCCACAGAGGTGCGAAGCTGGTCTGTTTGATCCCCTATTGTTGTACCTTCACTTGGTTGATACCCAGGTGTGTAATTGAATAGCAGCTCAATTTCCTTACTTGAAGTGCCTACTAGCTGGACTGATCTAGTAGGGGGGTTTTCAATCGCCCCCTGGCTCAGTACTGTGGGACAGAATTCCTCACAGATGATTGAACCACATTTTCAAGTGGCTGCCAAAAATATCTTCTCTCAAGGATGCTGGGAGGAATTGGTCAGCATCAGGGATCCTCGACTCAACAGGAGTCCATGATTCAATCATGGATGCTTTTGAGCATTCTCAAACAGGGTTTCCATTTTTAGAGTTACAAATAGGGTCTTTAATCATTCGACCACCAGCGCCCAGTTTCATTGATCTACCCAAGCAAAGATGCAACCTAAACAACAGCAAATTTTCCCTATAGCTTGCCTTCAAAACTAGGGTAGATTTTAACCTAGTTGACAGTCTCATCGGACTTTTACTTATATTTGTCATCGGAGCTCCTGTATCTGTAGTTCAGACCTTGTTGTTGAAATTAGCGCTAGAAAGTTCTTGTTTATTTGTGTTGCCTGTTTTCATCATGAGCCAACACTGCAGTTCCCCCAATCCCCAGATTCATGCTACACCTCCAGGCACATCATTCTTTGAGAAATTTCTCTCCCCTTTGTCCGCCTCCAAAAGGCTTTCATTCTCTAGCAGCATCCACTTGTCAGAGGGGATTATTCAACACCCAACTTGCCGCCTTTTCTCTTTTGTCCATTTCAAGATTTTCCCTCTTGCACCTCGGTGCCTTTGTCCTCCGCAAATGCGACTTCAACTGCCTGGTGATTGCCTGTCACAGCGGATTGCTTGAACCACTTGAGACGTATCAATTATGTGCTTGTGATGAGGGGGTTGGCAATGGTAGCCTATAGGATTTAATGCAAGATAGAGGAATAGGCTTACTTGGACCATGGACAATGCCACCCCTATTTTTCCAGCAACAGTTGTCTAGGTTTTCTTGCCTTGAGTTAAAAAAAAATTCCTTTCTCTTTTAAGCATAACTGTCTGAGGGTGTTTAGTATGAACACGGTGGGGAGAGAGTTTTACTTCAGATACTTTTTGCAAGTTCCAAATGTGAAAGTTGTTGAAATGTAAAAAATCTGTTAGCCAGTGAATTAATTCAAAGGCAAAAAGATGGTTAATGGCCTGATGTTTCGACCCTAGCAGAGTCTTTCTCGTGAAAGACTCTCCTTAGGGTCAAATTTTGCATTTATACCATAGGTCCGTATTGTTGGTAAGCTGTTTGCAACAGCTATTTCTATTTCCCCATTAATTCAAAGGCATTCGAAGGGCATGTCTATAACTTACCCTCCATCCCCAAAAATAGAAATGCAACTTTTCAAAACCAACCTTATCTTAGTTGGTTTCCTTCTGTATACAATGCTTGATAGACATTGCCTTAGTGCCTCTTGCAATGTTCTAGTCGAAACTAACGTTTTTCCTCATGGAGCTATCTTCCACAATCTGCCTTACCCATAGAGCAAAGTATTGGGCCTGGTATATATATACCAATAACAAACATAGGCTGTGTCACAGCATAGAGAAAGGACCATGGAATGGTGAGACAAAGATCCCTAAATGGCCAAATGCTGCAGTGATTAAAAGTTTAAAATCACTTATAGTTTCACCTTGATGACAAATCAAGTTGTAGCTTACTTGTTTTGATGCTGTCTCTTGCTTGAATTTATTTCACACTGAAGCAATTCAAGTAGGAGCATTGAAGTTTGCAAAAAAACCTATTCGACATTTAAAAAGAAACAATTGAAAGTGAATTTTCTCAGATATTCTACACAACCCTGTTGTTTAAAAAAACAACTGTTTGCTCGGCAGACAATGGTAGACAGGGTATCAACGACCACACCTATCGTGATACTCTCATAATTGGACTAAGTCCAACCAAATAGGAAAAAGCGCCTTCATTTAGGGAGGTAGATGATAGCAATAAACCCTGGTGACTAATTCTCTTGGTCAACATGCAGCACTAACGGCAGCCTTCCGCTGTGAATTGAAATGCAAATGCCTGTATTTTCCTGTCTTTCGCCGGCCCCCCTGTTTGCCCAGGGACCAAACCGCAAACAAAAGCACCACCTCATTGGTATGCATGATCACTGCCGTGGTACAGCCCCTCTGCTCTTGTCAGTGGAGGAAGCCGGGGCGGATTTTTTCCCCAAGTCTGGGCCGGAGTGGTATTTCAAAAGAAACCGCAATATTTGGCGGGGAAACTAAAGCATATGAGTAATAACCTCCAAGCAAGCTGGAGTGTGCTTATGACGGAGTGAAGAGGTACCCTCCTCCATTCATTCCAATTCTTGAAATTTTTTTTTGTTTTTGTGCAAACAAACAGGGCAGAGTTGATTGACACTTTATTTATTGGCTTTTACCAAATTGCATGTCGGTAGACATGGGTGGCTGGCATCCTGTACTAATAAGCAGTAAGAAATCAAAAGACACGTGAAGATTTACTTTATAAGGCTTCAACTGCATCATGGACTTAACATAAACTTCTCTCAATCATGCATTTTTTTTTGGCGGAATTTAAGATCTTGCAAATCCTTCACATGTTAGTTGTTATGAAGGTCTGACACCCTTAGGACTTTTACATTAGAACTTTTAGCTGGTAATCCTCTGAATGTTAAGGCTTTAAGCCTAATGTACCATACTTTCCTGCGTATAAGACACGGCTTATCTGACTTTCAGAGGTGCACAAACCTCACTGCAGGTTATCTAACAGTTCGCCTTATCTGAAAGTGATGATTACTGTGTGAAATCATACAAAGTAATCCTTTCGTTCATCTAGGGTAGTCATACATATTATCACTTTATTAAAGGAACATTACAGAATTTGTTTTTGCTAACAAAAACAGTTGCTGGCAGTGTAAGCACTTTATGTAATCCACCATATACATAAACTGACAAACCTGTAGAAGTTTGAGATCGATCGGCCATCTGGGTCACGAGAAAATAGCGAAAAACCGATTACACATTTGCATGAAATCATATAGATTCAACAAATGAATAAAACGCTCACTGAGCGATAAACTCCAATCGGAAAATTAGTTTATTCATTTCTCATCAAATATGGCATTTCAGACAGACTTATTTCAAGGGATGTTTTCTACTATCATCATCATTAGACCGTGTAAGTTTTATGTAAATCTGTGATCAAAAAGTATATTTTACAAGTTTTTTTCTTACCAATTCTGTAATGTTCTTTTAAGATAAAAACCTACACCTTGGAGTATAGTTTATAGCAAATATGTTAAGACAAAATATTCTGAGGAACTGAGCGTCGCTGACCATGCTGCTGTCCAAGGCACAAACCAGCGTCGACCCTTACACGGCTTTAGTTTCTAAAAATTTCAGGGAATTTTCATTTTATAGAGCATGCGCGGAAATGTAGTCTTTAGTCGTTTACAGGCGTTTTTGTATGCTATCTCATAATGCACTATTGTATTTCTCAAACAGGGGCCATATCCTCTCATTCTATTGCATTATTGTGAAAGCGCCTGCTAGCATTTGTTGGTGTTTGCATGTACTGTAGCAGGCAAAACAGTGAGATAATGAAGACTTGCAGCCCTTTTATTGGAAATGATCGATAGGACCGCATTTGTTTGTTGGCGTACTTGATGTGTGTGCACTGTTTCAAAAAAGCAGACACGATGTCTTTTTAAAAAAACTTTAAAACAAAATTTATAGATTAATAATAATAAAAAAAGAAGCAATGTTTTACAGAAGCATATAGCTGCCACCATAGAAAAATGAAGTTTCATCCCAATTAAACAATACGTACAAAATAATACGTCGTACGTATGAGGTAAAAATCGTACGTACAAGATAATTAGTCTTATGTATGAGATAATCAGTTGTACGTTCGAGATAATCAATTGTACGTACGAGATAATCAGTCATACGTATGAGATAATTGGCCATACAATAAGATAATCAGTGGTACGTACGAGATAATAAGTCGTACGTACGAGATGATAAGTCCTACTTACGAGATAATTAGTCATACATACAGGATAATCAGTAGTACGTACGAGATAATCAGTCGTACATACGAGTTATGTACGAGATAATCAGTCGTACGTACGAGATAATCAGTCGTACGTACGAGATAATCAGTCGTACGTACGAGATAATCAGTCGTACGTACGAGATAATCAGTCGTACGTACGAGATAATCAGTCGTACATACGAGATAATCAGTCGTACGTACGAGATAATCAGTCGTACGTACGTGATAATCAGTCGTACGTACGAGATAATCAGTCGTACGTACGAGATAATCAGTTGTACATACGAGATAATCAGTGGTACGTACGAGATAATCAGTCGTACGTACGTGATAATCAGTCGTACGTATGAGATAATCAGTGGTACGTACGAGATAATCAGTCGTACGTATGAGATAATCAGTTGTACATATGAAATAATAGAACCCGGGACCTGAACCCACACTCTCCTGATCAGAAATTATCAGAGCTCGAGTTGGCTGCTCTTATCTGCTCGGCCACAACATGCGAACACAATGTAACGACAGTGAATGGCATCGAGTCTTGGTACATCTAATATTGCGGTGCACCTTGTAAATTGACATTTGAATCATGTTTGGGTGATTTGGGGGTACTGTGCCTCATACACTGAGTGCCTTATATGTATAAAAATACGGTACTATTTCCCTGACTTGTGTTTCAAAAGATAACATGAGACATCCATGAAACCTTCAAAAAGATTTTTTCTCAACAATTATCCACCATTCTCAAAGTGGACAAACTTGTACATTATCATTAGTGGATCTTTGCCCCTTACTTCTATCAGCTCTCCCTCACTTAACTATTATTGCTTGTCATTCAGATGGGACGTAAAGCAGAAGGTCCCGTGTGTTGTGTAATTCACAAACAATAACCCAGTCACACTTATCGCTAAGGGAAGGAGGTTTGCCTCGGTGTGTCTGGCCTCATAATTCAAAAATTGCAAACAAATCTTAAATTGTTTCTGTCTGTTCCTTGGTCTATCTGTTCAAGCACCTTGAGTACCTTACCAGTAGATACATGCACTACATATATATAAATATTAAAAAAAAATAATTATTAATAGTGGTGTGTCATGTTTTTGATGATCATGTTTCTATTTCCTTCCTCCTTTGTTTTATCATGGTTTTATGAAGTATTATCTAAGAATAGAAAGGCATGATATTCTTTCTACTTTATTTAATTATTTTTTTTTTTTACCCTCAGAAAAAACAGCAGAATTGTTATTAAATGGCCTTAAAAGCCTATCAAAGCCTGTTGTGTAGGTCTGCCCTTGTCCTCTTTAAAATGTTTCTACTTTTCCCCAAGGGCCATATATCAAGCCTGTATGGAGCGTTATATTGTATAAATACAATAGTACTGGCTTTTTAGGAACCAACCAATTATGTCTTAATTCGGCCATGGATTGATGGGATTGAGTAATTCGTCCGGACCTAATTGATGACAATGTGTTGATCCCAATCAGTTGGCTTCAACAGTGGTCATGTAAATTAGCCTTAATTGAGCGGTGGTCTGTCTGGCCAGTGGCCAGACACATACTGACCATAGAGTGACATCACCCATGCAGTGATTAGCTACCCCTGTAATGCAAGGCATGGTCACTGCTTCAATTGGAATGTCTGGACTGGCCAAGACAGCTTGATTGGCAGGCTGTTTTATTGGGGGATGGGTTATGGTTTGTTTTGTCTGTGACTGGAGGACAGCTATAAGCTAATTGGGCACTTTATCACATCATACCATGAAGGTGACTTTTTTTCTGATATGTCATAATATTTTAGTTTTTTATTTTTTCAAGATACCTTTTATCAAATCATTGTAATGTTGCATTTTTCCCATAGGGGATCTCAGAGAGCTATGACCCTCAAATAAATTGCTGACAACAATGAAGACAAGCAGAGGCTGTGGGCATTTTCTCTTGTTTCAATTACCTCAGTCACCCCCCCCCCCCCCTCCATGCAAATTACATGGATGCCAAACTGGATGCTCACTAAATATTTCAGATACTTACTTCATGGAGAAAAAACTTTGACTTTCAGTGGAGTGTAACACACTTTGCAGCTGATTATGTTCACCACTTCACCAATGCAGAGCAAATTTGTGACCAGTGCAATGCATTAACTAGTGTACCCAGAGCCTTCACATGATAACTAGTATAAATTTAGGACTTGTCTCAAACAAGTGTGCTCCTACCTTGAAGTGATAGGTGAGTTGTTGGAGATGGAATGTCGTCCTGTCACTCATCTTGTCAAATTTGCCTGATTAAAATTCCCCCTGCAATTTTCCTCAAGGGGAGGTACAGAATGGATTACTGAAAGTATTTGTTTCTGTCAACAATGAGATTGTGACAATATGAATTTTCTTTCCAGCCTTCTTTGGGTTTCATTAAAATTATGAAAAACATATGCTAGTTCTGTTCGGGAAAGCTTTGGGACATCAGTGAAGCATTACAAATATTAGGACCTTGCAGATGAAAAAAGGGTTCGCCTCTCTCAATAAATGAGTCTGTTTTAAAGTGCTGGAATTATGGAGGGGATAATTCCAAAAGGTTTGACTCTTTTAAAATGTTCGGAATAGAGGTAGGCTCAAAACAAAATCTTGCATAAGACCTTTTTTTCTCATTCCTCATTCCTCACCTCGGATGAAACTATCAGTATCACAGCTCTTTAATGTTTGTCGTCTGTTTTTTATTACAAATATTAATGCTGTACCTTCCTTTAAAATGACTCTGCATTATACCTTAAAAAAACGCTACTCCTATTACTTGCCCCAAAATAAATTCTGTCCCTACTTCACAATGTAACACCTGCAATCAGTAGATTTGTACCAATTGTGTCAATGAATTGGTTACTTAGACTTGGTTACTCGGAAACCAATGCAAGCACTTGTAATCTGCAAAGGTTAAAACAACGCACCTGAAAGTACAATAGCACCGGGGCTGGGATGGCCACTTTATGGCAGTTCCTGACTGGTGCAATTTTGGCCTAGATTGCGAAGGCCACATGGTGTTGCTGAATCAACACAGTGG
Source organism: Pycnopodia helianthoides (assembly GCA_032158295.1). Taxonomy (NCBI): domain Eukaryota; kingdom Metazoa; phylum Echinodermata; class Asteroidea; order Forcipulatida; family Asteriidae; genus Pycnopodia; species Pycnopodia helianthoides. The sequence goes on along the minus strand of CM063247.1, from coordinate 19,334,985 downwards.
CCCTGTAGAATGGGAAATAGTGCAAAGTTCTTCCTACTTGCAGGATATAGCTTGTTAACCCACTTCAGTATATATTTTTGAAGCTTGATCTCTGGAAGATAAACCGCAAAGGACCGTTTGAAACGGAGACACTAACAACAACTTTGTCTCAAGCTTGCTTGTTTTGTGTGTCTGCCAAGAATTGGGCACCGCAAAACGTGCAACAAATACAAAGTTTACAATAAAAATATATAGAAAACTTTCCTCAATAGACATTTATTAACAGCAGAAGAGAAATACAGAATGAAAGTTTTCATTCTGTCTTGTCGATATTTTCACTTACAATGGTTAATATGCACTTAACAAACATTAGCAAACACTTGTCTGATGAATCATTAAAGGCAGGATATACTTTTGGTAATTGTCAAAGACCAGTATCCTCACTTGGTGTATTCCACATATGCACAAAATAACAAACCTGTGAAAATTAATCGAAGTTGCAAGAGAATAATGAAAGAAAAAACACCCTTGTTGCATAGAATTGTGTGCTTTCAAATGCCTGAGAAAGGCTTCATGCCTTAAGCATTTCTCGGATTCAAATATTTTTATGTGAAATTACCTCTTTCTCAAATCTACATTACTTCAGAGAGAGTCGTTTCTCACAATGTTTTATACTATCAGCAGCTTCTCAGGTGCTCTTTTACCAAGTAATTTTTTGTGGTAATGTGTTTCTTGAGTAATTGCCAAAAGTATCCACTGCCTTGTATCCACAACATTGACTTTGTGCAAGGGGGAATTTGTCAGATTTCAAGATGCTAAATTTGTAATTTTTTTAAAGTCCTATCATTCTTTACAAAGAGTCTGCCAAGTTATGTGATAATAGACCTTATGCATTGACGTCATCAAACCGCCATCTTAGAGGTTAACCGATAATGAAACAATAGAAACGCACAGATTTGTACCGCAGCTCACAGCATTTTGCCAATGAACAGCCTCTTTTTGACCTCCAGGCGAGGGCGCCCTACTCAAATGACGTCATGTGCGTAAGGTCTACATAATTTTCTCTTTTCTTCTCAATTGGTTACTCCTCCAAACTTGGACAGAATCTCTCCAACACAGAGACACCAATTTTCTGCGACAGGTGGGCTCTCCTCTGACCTTAAAATTGTGTGCAAAGAACCATGGTTGCACCTTGTACCAAATATTTCTGTATGGTGTGTTGTAAAACAGCACAGGTAAAGTATCGAGAAATCTGGCAAAGTTCAAGCCATTAGTCTCAGTCCATTTATAAGAGCTGACAAGGTACTGATTTATGAACACGTATCAGTAACCCTTCACATCAACTGGTTTATTGGTTTTGGTGTCCTGCCTTCCCTCCCTGATACTGCAAGGTCACTGGTGGGGGTGCTGCTCGTTGAACATGTGGTGATCAGTAATGACTGTTATTAACAAAGTGGTTCACACCTTGAGGGTTTGGCCTGGATGGTAGGGGGTAAGACAGTAACCCAAGGACCCTCAAGACAAGATACCCTGTACTGGAGAAGAGTGGTATATGAATGATAAATGTTTATGTGTGCAATGATGAGTATATTTTCATGAGTTGCAATATGGAATGTTCCATTCAACTTGTTCGCCTTGTTGAATGGAACACATTCCACCTTACAGTGAATGAAAATAATCTCTCCATTGCACGAATGCAAAACATTCATTATTTGTTTTATATAGCATCCAGTAGATCTCTGCCATTTGGTGGATAAAACCGTTCAAAGAACGACAAAACTGTACAACATTGTATTCGGGCATCCGGCTGTGAGGGTGTTTTGTACTGCTGTGTATAACACATGGTTTGGTCGAGCGTGCACTAGTAGAAAAGTATGGAAAGAAAATGCAAAGTGATTCTTACAGAAATGAACGGTTTATGACCTAGGCCATGTAATGGTTTGATTAATGAATGCCATGTGATCTACAATCCTCCAATCAAATGACAAGGATCTACTTAGGTGTTACCGTATAGAATAAAACAAAAGTTACACAGCCGTGATGGCATGGGTTATTATTTCTCACAACACCTAGGAAAAATTTTCTTAAATTTGTTTATTTAAACAGGTCCGTTTTTGGTCTTGTTCTTAGCATTCTAATGTCATGTTGAACTTTAATAAAGTCCTGATAAAATAATTATTACATACTATAGTGAAACACTGTTGAGTCGGCTTTTTGTAATCAGTTCGTCTTGTTTGGAACGAGTTCAAGTTCAAAGATTAATTTGGTGAACTCCCTCAAATAACCTTTTATTGGCTTGGTAGTTATTTTTACTCTCAATGAATTCAGATGTTATTCGCAAACACTTCCGAATGAAATCATTGGAAATGTAGTGAAGCAGCACTCTTTGTTTGATCAGTGTATGATAATTTGGATGACATATGCGGCAACTCCTCCAAATGAAATGGTCGAGTTGTAAGCGGAGAAGTCTTTCATTTCCAATTCAAACAACCCTGCCGATGTGAAGTATGTGTGTCTCCCCCCTTGGCTTTGACTCATGATGGCTGACCTTCCCTGTTTTATTTACCCTCGGCAGACAGTGGGTCCCGAACTGAACATCTGCACCCATCTAGTTCGGTTCCCCGTGTGCCATGTCCTGTATGCCAATACAGTTATAGGTCTGATAACCTTTTAGGGGCCAATCTATTTTCATGGTTGCCTCAGTTTCATGGCAGTAGTTGTTTAGGAGAGGGAGATGGAAACTATACTATACTGGGTTTGATTTTTGTGTGGGTGGTCAAAATATTGAACGGAGGACCTACAATATTTTGTGAGAACCAATATTTGTTTTTGTTTTTTTACCAATGTTCGTATAGAAAACAAATAAAGAATTTGTATAGAAAATGTATGGTTTGGAATACATGTTGTGTATTAACCTTTTAATCAAATGTTTCTATAATAAACATACTATTAGGGAGATCATCAATTGGATTAAACCAAATACAGAATATACAGAATTTAATTTCAGAACCACTTGGTCAAGCACTCCGGGGATATATAATAGCAAGCCCTGAGTGAAGAATGTTTCACCTATATGACACAGTTGAAGATAGTCATCAGCTATAGGCTGAGTCACATTGTCACATGAATTACCATTTAAATAGAAAAGAGTTTTACTGTAAACGCTGACCAAACCTCAAGTGATTTTGTTCTATAAAAGAAAATAAATGCTGATTTCAAGTATCAAAAACTTGCTTTATTGTTGCAGATTTTATTTATCAAGTAATACCACAGATTTGATTAATAGCAATAAATGTAACAAAAAACATTATGTGCTGTTATAAAGTATTGTAAATCAGGTTGGATTTAAATGCTACATATCGCAGTGTGGAGCCTACCCTTAAAGATTATATATGTGGATAAACAGGAATGAATGTCACTGGTTGAAGGCTGCTAGATTCGTGCACTTCTCCATCAGTAAACATGACCTTACGTGCTTTCATCAGAATCCAGCCTTTTAAGACCACATTTCCTGACGATCTCACATCAATAAAAAAAATCCTAAGCACGTGCAACGTCCCTCCAAATCTGGGCAACCACGGAGACCAGCACGGCAGCCTGCCACTTCTGCCCGCCGTTCATCAACTGCAGACCTGCCAACTGTCAATATTGGGACTTTTATCCGACTTGTATTTACTATTGATCAGAATCCTATTTCCTTCCTCGGTTTTGTGGGTACAGCAGCATCCAACCCCTCCCACCCCCCCACTCCCTTCTTGTTGAAACGTCAGCTCAAGAGAAGCCCCTGTATGATTTTGTATTTGATTTAGGTCCGTATAATTGCCCCTGAATTGACTGCTTGTTATGCATTGGCAAATCTGACAGCGGAATATAATATAAAGATATCTGGCTACGGCACGTTATTTAGCACTTTGCGCGTGACAAACACGACAGGTTTGTATACCTCACATAATTGCTAAAGCGTGGCCCGGTTGAAACGAAGTAGGTCTCCAAACTTAACCGCTGAAATTGTTGTACAATTGAAAAGTGAACTGTAAATTCAACCCAGGGTATTTTGCCATGATTAGATTTCCGTAGAAATCAAAGAGAAAATCAATTACAGAATTCTTCAGCTTAGAATAATTTTACAGTCGGCAGTGGAAAGTGGTCTGTTTAAGTTATGCATGGCCAGGCATTGAAATGATTGGGCTAACCCTAATGCAAATTGACAAGTGTTACTTCGGTATCAAATTGCATTTAAGTGAAGGAATAGGTTAGAAACAGTCTATTTTTTTAACTGTAAAGAAATGATTTTGCTTAGTATTCCTTGCCCTGGAATATATTACTCATTGAAAGTCAGTGGAATTTTAAATTCCGCTTTTCTTAAAAAATATATATAACTATAATTTTGGCATTCAAAAGTATGGCAGACCATATGGGTAGAAACATAATATTGTATCATATCTTCTTAATATTGATCAATTATCTACGTCTATTGAATGTTTTTTGAAACCCCCAAAATGTTGGTAAAACAAGTCCTCGGGAAAGAGGTTGACAAAAGTGATTAGGATACCTGTGGCACATTGTTTTGATAATGTGCTTATGTTTGTGATAAAAACAAAAAACATATCCAATTTGAGGCAAAAATCAATTGCACAAGCAGCGTCCTTCACCTCCGCCTTGTTTGTCTTTTGAAATTGTCCTCAGACATTGTGATAATTGAAGTACCTCATCATCAAAACAACATCGTCTAGGGATATGTGATCTTGGTCTCTATCCTCATCCTTTGTTTCCACAGGCTTTGTCTTCCAGTTCTTGAATGCAACACTCTTTTGTTACTTCATGCTGCATGTGATTTTTTTTAATATTTGCCTGATTAGAAAAAAGGGAACTGTGTGTGCAGTTCCGTTGTTAATGGTCAACCTTGCCTCAATGATCGACCTCCGCGCCCGATGGGGAGATGGCGAGGATTTTTCTCTTCGGTTTCAACTAAAAATGTTGCATGCTGGAAGCCAGGAAAAGCCATTGAAAACTCCTGAGCTGGGAGAACATTTGCTTACATCTGCTTCATTTGAGGCATTACTTTGTTCTTCAGTGTATAGGGTATATTAAATTGTCAGTTAATATTTACAAATCTGAACTTGTGGTGAGTGACTGGGTCAAAACAATTTCGAAAAAAATATTGAACTTTTTATTTTAAACTTTTCAAACAATTTCGAAAAATATTGAAATTTTGTAACATTGATTTTTTGAATGGACCCTTAACAGGTGCATGATTTATACATCCACAAACGTGTGTCACTGTTTCCCCCTGACTTGTGAAATGAGCGAGGTGGTAAACATTCAAATTGAAGATGAAAGCAAAATGTATGCAGTCTGCAAAGTATGCGCTCACTTAAAGTGTGTGATGATTCCATCTGTAGATCCATATTGTGACTTTCTCGACAAACAAGGTAAAGGAAAAACAATTTTTTTTACATATGAGCAAAATATTGGGGTATGATAAAAGTTAAAGCAGATGCAAGAAAACTTTACAAGTGTTTCTTAGTTCCATATTGGATCTGATATTATTATTTCATCATCATTGTTATCAATCATCAGGCTGGCTTTTTACCCCCCCCCCCCTCTCACTTGTTTGCTTTAGGAGGTAAAATATCATTAATGGGGTTTCAAATTTTCATTCAGTACATCTTAATTAAAACAGACGTTTGATGGGGGGGTTTTTTTCGCTTTCAGTATTCCAACAAAAGCGCATGTGTATTTACTTTGGCAGAATTTGTTTGATTGAAGTCCACGTATTTGATTAGTGAATGTGTTGTCAAGGAAGTTGATAGAGTAGTAATTAAGTTATCCAGCCAAACTGATTGGAAAAAATTTGTTTGGCCTGTAATGGAAGTGTTTTTGTCAGCGCGATAGTTTGAATAATGCTCCAAGGTTTAATGCACTGTTCTACTGATGTAAACCCTGTCCTGCGTCAATTACAAACAAGGTCGTGTTCGAATTGGCGGCTACAGCTACAACTCTGCGTCATTGTGCGTTGAAGTATAGGACGTCCTTAGCAACACCCTTAGCAACTGTCGTAGCCGTTGCCATAGCCACAAATTCGGATACGGCCTTAGTCCTTTTATCACTGAGTTTTGCTAATCCTGCCTTCTTTTAAAAATGACAAAGAAAATGTAAGCAAAGGTGGAGCTCAGAATTGTTCGCTTCTGGTATTCAAGATTGTCGTACGCTAAATTTTGAAAAAAGGAAGTAAGAAGAACATCCCAGGGCCCTAAATAATTGATGTACATCATATAGTGCTGTACAAAGATGCACAAAATAAATTTATAAATAAGTTATATGGACCCAAAATATTGTTCGATGAACCTAAATAGTTTGATTCTGGTTGCTGTCAAAATTCTGTCAAAAGGAAAAAATCACCATTATCACTTTTCTACAACTTTACTGTGCAACTACGACTGAAATTGCATGCACCAATGCATTGCATCATAACATAGGAACAGAAATAAAAAATCAATAGGATATACATTCGGCAGACCAGCTTTTCAAAAAAAAAACCTCACCACTTGTCCGAAATTAAACAGTGAACCTTCTCATTAGCGATCCTGGGAGGAAGCTGTGGGCTGGATCCACTTAGTAAACCTTCTCCATCTCGAAGGCCTGAGCACAACACAGTTTTACTTCTTTATACTCGGCATAAAATACACTTGACAGTCCCCGGGCCAGTTATTGATCGGTCAACGCTAATAAGAAAGAAACAAGAGGGAAACGAAGAGTGGGAATACAACTGTAGGGGAAGATAAGAGATCTATGTTGGAAGGAGGACAAGGAGTTGGGATTGTCTTGCAGTGACTGACCGATCAAGACTGAGTCATCGTCGGACACGATGATAATGAGGTCGAGGCAATATGGCACACTTTACACACACACACACACAAAAATGCATGTTTTGATTTCTTGGATGGCATGTTGACATGGATTGAGGAGAGGTCGATGTTGAAACGCAAAAGGATTTGATTCTCGTGTTTGATTTCATTCGATTGTGGATTTACTCTCCGCAGCTGGCAATTTTTTCTTCTTCGTGCGGGATGAGTAAATGTAAAGTAAACAATTTCAGAAAAAGTTTTACCTCAGTAATCTCACACCCTCCCTCTGCTGTGGAATCTGTCCAACCAGATTCTCAAAACCTAAAGATCAGGAACGGGAGTTCCTAATTGTTGAAACGATAATAATTGAATTGAAGAATAAATTGGAGGAGTTCTGAAGATACGTCTTCAACTTATATTATACCATAATCATGTTTAACCAATGGACTCTGTCAAAGCCATGTTAGAACTCTGTCCTTCCCAAATTTAAATTGAAAATATTTAAAATTAATTTTGACCAGTTATAGTGATTGAGTTTATGTTCAAGGATTTTACTTAGTTAAAATGTGTACGCCTGCATTTTATACAACCCCTGTGCAGCCTTTTTTGAATGAGGAAAACAACTCCTTTATCTCATCATGTGTAGCTTTACAATAGTGTTCCAAGTTTTTGGTTTCAACCCCTCCCGCCATTGTCCTGTTGTTTCAAACTATTTCCTTGCTGCCTCTTCTGTTATTCGATAGGGCTTGATTTGGGGGAGACAATCAACAAGAAATGCAGGGCTTTCTGCTTAATTGTTTTTACTGAACCAGAAGGTTTTTTAACAAGACCAAAAATCCAAATGAGAAAAGACCAGAATCAAACCAAGAACTTATTTTAAAATAAATTTCAAGAAATTGTATCTTACACGACCAAAATCACAAAAAGAAAAAAACGAAACAAGAAAAGAGCAGAATGAAAATGAGAACACAGTGTAACTGTTTTGGGTTGAACAAGCACTAAGAGAAGATTGATCTCACTTGTCTTATATGGATAGGTAAACTTTGATACTCAACAGAATTCTCCAACTCAATATTTTATTTAAATGTATTAGACAGTGAATTGAAAAACGTTGGGGGACTTGTCGGGTCGTGAGTTTACTGCGATCCAGTATAAACTTTCGAGCAATGCTCTACCTCTTCATCTGCTGTATGCATGACATGATCACAGTGATTCCTCTATTATACATCGTGCTCTTTCCTCTGTCATAAGTTATGTCATGATTTGACGTTGATATTGAAATTATCTTAACCCCCCTGACAAGGTGACCAGAGACTCCCACTAGACCACCTCAAACGCTTCCAAATTTAGGAAGAGGCTGCCACGGTTCAATGAAACTAGTTACACCTTTCAACACTAGATTAACGCCTTGAAGCATCCGAAACAAATGAGGAAATGAGAGCAGGGTGAAAAGCCAGTGCTGATGACATGATCAGAGTGACTCATGGGAAAGCTTGTGGGGGCTGTGCGTGATCTGGCGCGACTCGGGTCAGCCCAGATTTCATTATCACATTTAGCAAGCAATTTTTGATTAAACGGCAAATTTGGAAACCCGCCGGTTCGGTGTTAACTGCGACATCTGCTCATGCAGGGCTTTACTCTTAGGACTCTTTGTCTGTACATTCGGTGTAATCTGTCCCAGGTGAGGCAGGCAGAGATTACTTACAAACAAGGAAGAAGGCAAGACTGAACTGCAACGTCTCGTCGAACAATATCCAAACACTTTGGCATCTCTTTTTGAGGGGAAGGGAAAACGTTCCTCCTGTGAAATCTGTCCTAACTTCACCTCCCCTAATCGGGCTTCACAATATATACATATTGACTTACCTCTGATTGAAATCTTCCTTCTTTTTCCTAATTATTTTGCACAATATCTAACGTGCGTAGCTTTATCCAGAGAAAGCTTAGCGGAACTACAGTACGTGTAGTAAGTAGCATGGGGTTAACTGTTGGTTTTGAGGTTTGGGAGGAGTTCCATCGGCATTTTCCCTTTTCACGTTGTGGATTATTCTGTGCAATATTAAGACCATTGGAGAGCTCATTGATGAACTGGCAATTTCGTTCATCATGCTCACACATATTTATTTCATTGGAAAACTCATTTCAGCTGATCATTCATTACTTCCAATCAATTTGTGCGTTCGGTGAATTTCGGAGTCACCAGTCTCTGCTTTTATTCAACTGAATGTTCATAGCCATGCCTAAGTGTTCCTGGCACAACAAGCGGCCTGACAAATTGACAGAGAAATTGCTAGCGATTGCTGCATGCCAGTACCTAGCAACCATCCCCTGTCATCAGTGTGCTGTTCCATCTCCTCTCCCTGTTACTTTCCGGAGTCGATACTCAGGTGTGACAAACCCTAACAAGGGAGGAGTGAACAACATTTCCGCATTTAAAACAGAAAAGGAACAAACAGGTATAAACACTCTGGAAAATTTGGGACTGAGCTCCGGTGTGCGGGAGGAATCGGGTTAAGTATTTCTCTGCACAAGTGTGATTGATTTTGTGTGGGTTTGGCGGAGATGCATTCCCACCCCCATGTTTCACCCTTGGGCTTTCCCCTGTCGCCCCTCATCACGACCCATCGGAAAAAACTCAGGACATGAAAACCGATTTACCAAATAATTCCATGTAATATAATTGATGGTTCCCCCCCATCCCTGCTTACTCAAAAGACCTGGGGCGAAAACAAGTAAAGCAAGCTGTCCAAACTTATCATTTTGCATCTATAGGCACAATCCTCCCCCAGCAGGTCCTCAAGGGGTATGGAAGTTGTACCTCCCCCTTTGCCCTCCTCCATGTCTTAGAGCCAAGACCTCATGTATCAGGAACAACAACTTCTCAACGTTATCTTGTATATACATCATTTCTCTTTCTGGCAGCTGTTGTTTTCGCAAAGCGCCCCGATCCCCTGTCTCCCTCGGCACTTCTCCTCATCAAAGACAATGAAATTAACCAACGGACTTATCCCTTGAGTTGTGAGATGCTACCTACTCATTTCTCGTAAACTTGTTGAAAAACAGCCTCTCTCCCAGAGGATATTACCCATGCAATCAGGTCCTCATCGAGGGGCCAGAGATTTTATTAACCCACCGGTGCATGCTCTCATGCTATTGGTTATTCTGCAAGAACTGGAACAGCAGGTTTTTTCTTTTTGAGCGAAAAAAAAAGCGAGGCCAGCAGACAACATTGAATTACAAAGTGAAATCGAGCAATGTTTTCAAAGCGGGACCACTGGCTCCGCCGATACTTCAGGTCATGCTGGAAATGAAATTGAGGCTTGCTTATGGCTCTCCAATGATGCCCAATGCATTCAGGGTGTTATTTGTACCTGTTAAAAAACAACTTAACGTGTCCCATGGATATTTATGGTGGACCTTTTTATTCCAGGGTTATGTCTGACGATACAGAAATTGCCGTGCATCAAAGACGCCAAGTTGAGTGAAAAGACCTAGTCTTGTGTCAACATTCTCAACTTCCAGCCAATGAAGTACGTGCTTGTGCTGTAGACATACACTGTACTTAAGTTGACATTCTAAAGTTACCTCGGACATTGAAGATGTGGACATGCATGTGAATACAATATCTGAACTTTAAAAAATATTGGCGCGAATGTAACGTATGCATGACCTACTTCATCTTGACGAGGTATGACAATCCTTACTCTGGAAAGTTTAATTTCACCGTTTGAAGTATGGTTTATCTATAAATGTATGTAAGTCACGCACCGCAGGGAAATCTTTCTCCTAAAGTGACATATGAGGTGCTGAATTTTCTTCCCACAAGTGTTTGGAGAAAATCCTGCGGGCATAAATCCTCCAGTCACCTCACAAATTATTTTATTGCTCCCCGGGGTGCCATCATTTTTTTTTTTTTTCAATTGAGTGGGAAGATGTCTTGAAAAGTTTTGGTTAGCCTGGTTCTTCCATTAAGTCTGTCCTGGGTGGATGTGTGTGGCATGTGGTCATTTGGGAGTCTTTGGTGGGACCATGCGGCTGTTCGAGGGAAGCTCCAGGGTATAGCTCAATGAAGTTATGGTCATCCTTTGGCAATATGTTTCAATAATGATATACTCTTTATAATGGAGATTTTGTGGGTATTTTGGATGAGATTCGCATGCTGTATGTAATTCTGGCACTGAAATGCTTTAAGTATTGATAAAGGTGTTTGAATGAGTTTCCTCCATAGTCAAATGATAATCCCAATTTGTGTAATACATTTGGGAAACAATTTTGCTTTGTGTTAACTCTAGAATAATCATCAGGATTGTCAGGATTTCTCATTGATCTCGTTTTCAGCTTCAGATTTTCTCTAAAGAGGTGATTAGGCATCGTAGGGAAGAAAGAAAGGATCGGGGGGGGCTTAAGTTCACCCCTCAGAATCCATGCCTCCCCTTTGGCCCCCCCCCCCAAAAAAAAAAAAAAAAAATGAGATCAAGGAAAAAACAACTAGAATTTGTTTGGTCTTCGAAATTGAAGGCATAACTTGTTAACTAAGAATTGTATGGTTCAGGGCCCTATTTCATAAACCTGTTCAGCAGGGTGCTCAGCAAATTTTGTATGCTAAGCACAAATTAGCAGGGAACCAGTCACAAATAATAAACATTAGGCTACATGGTATATTGGCTGATAACCTAATTCTGCTCAGCAAGATTTGTCTTTGCTGAGCACACTTTTCTGCTTAACAGCTTTATGAAATTGGGCCCATCAGTACATCAACTAATATTTAAGCCTAGGCCTATGTCTTGCACTTCTTGCTAATGGTTTCTCTTGGTATTGGGTAGTGCTTCCTGCCACCTGCTGCCTGTCGCCTGCCCTCCCCCGCCCAAAAAGGTCCAGTTACACCACTTTTTGATACCATTTCCAGTTATTCATGATTTCTCATCTGTGTACCATCACACCGATTCATTGCCATTCCTGGCGTGGCGTGTCCGAGTGGTCTAGTTCACCGGACCCAAGCTCTGGTGTTGTCAGCAGCACAGTGTGGGTTCGAATCCCGGTCATGACACTTGTGCCCTTGAGCAAGGCACTCGTAATTACTTCGTAAAAAGTTGGGAAGGTAGTGCGATCTGCTCTACCGGCCAGGCTCCTAGTGGATGATACCCATGCCTACGTCCTTATGGACTGTAAAGGGGGTAACCCTGTTTCAGCCCCAGGAGTAGGTGGCAACGTGCCCCTGGTGTCAGTTGATTTGGGTCAACAGCCCAAATCAGTTAAGTGTAGCCCTCACCTTGAAGTAGCCGTTCGGCCTTGTGAGTTAGGCGATATCTCATAAAATATTTATATTTTTTTTTTAAGTTGGTCTTCTACTATACATATTTTACATTCTTCAATAATTTTGGTGACAAATGTAACCGTATGACGAGGTGGACGTTTTCAGGGTGTTTCCCACCATTACTATCTTTCATCTCAGTGAAATTTTAGATAGAAGTTTGTCCAAAATTGTCTGGGGTAAATTGACTGTGCTGCCACAGATGGCCAGCCGAAACATTTCTGTCCATTACTATAAAAAAATCTTCCCCTGAAAAAGAAGAGAATTTACATTATCATTATGCAGTTCCATATGTAAATAGGCTTATGAGCATAATGCAGTAAATATGTATTTTTCATTCTGTCAAATGACCATGATGTGAATAACCTCACAGCACAAAATCCATCTTTCTAAATCTATTCAACTCTACTGTATTGAAATATTACTAATAAATTGAATACCAAACAAAAGTAACCCTCAATTTCTAAATCTCATGACCCAATTTTTTGCAGAATTAACCTTGATTGATTCAGAACTAGACTGAATTATTTGTCGAACGATGTTGATTGGGGAAAAGGTTGCGTCCATTAGGAAAAAAATTCAGTTCTATATCTATTGACAGTCAAGTTCAACTGCGAAATGCGATTGTTGTGCACTTCAAAATAGACCTAACTGTCCTTTTTTTTCCCCTCTCTTTTTTGTGTGGTTGTAACCGGAAGCTGTTTTGCTTCGAGGACATCATTTTTATGACCAAATCGCAACCGGTTTGCACTGTTTGCCTCATTGGATTGAAGAAGGCATAAGTAACAAAGTAGCTTGTTTTGGGTGTTTTTTTTACTGTATTTAAGTAAAATACAGTAACACGTTTTTTTTTCAAACAATTTTAGTAATTGAGCAAAAGATCCAATCATGTTTAACAGGGTGCCCCGGGAGTAAGTTTGGTTTGATGCAGATGAAACTTTGACAGTGTTGATTGTAAAGGAAAGTTTTTTCATGAACCTCTTTTGCACGGCTGTGGAATTGTAAGCTCTGTGACCTTTTGATTTGTTTTTCCCAAAACATGTTTTCCCTTCGCAGCCATCAAAAGCAGGCCCCTAGTGATGAATAAACTTCATTGATCTTTGATTGCTTTCCTTTGATTGTTTTCCCCAAAGGTGAATATTTCACAGGTTTGTTTTTCTGTAGGCCAATACTTATAATACTAGGGGCTGATTCAGTTTACTCACACATACTTTGTCATTTTGGAATTTCATCTTTGAGAGGCCATTTTCATTTTTGCAAAGGGTGCTTGGAGATCTTGAAGTCTACGGGCAGCTTTTGAGGGGGCACCAAGGCCAAGACCAGGGGCAACAGAGACCATGGCCTTGTGGCCTTCGTGTAATTCCAGGCCTGTTAACTTTCCTTGCAGCTTAAACGCAACATCTGCGGTTATCTCTCTTCATTTGAACTCTTCTTTGTCTAACACAGTCTCAGTATGGTTACATGAATTTGAATGGAGTGATTAACATGATGGCTGCACCACAATAGTACTCTAAACATTTGAAGTGATAACACTCAATGAATTAGTTCTCTGTCACAGTTCTGGAAAGTCTAATATGTCACTGACATATTTTGATTGAATATTTGAAGACAAAAACTGAACATTCTTAGGCTATCAATTTATTTGCTTTCAGCTTTGTAAGAACGGAAAATGGATCAAGGCATGAAGGGCCATCAACAATTGCCTAATTTCTCTAAACATGCACTCAGCCAACATGAAACTGTTTTTACATGATGACACTTTCACGAGCGATTGGCGATAGTTTTGTCGTACGACTTAAGGATCTGAAAGAATGCACTCATTCTTGTTGTATAATGCCTAGGCCTTTGTATAAAGAAACTAACAATGCATAATAAAGGTCTCCCCGGTGCTTCCTGGAATATATTCTACAGCTTTGGCGTTTCACTTCTAAACATAAACGACGTCTTCATTTAGCGGGGGTAGGTTATCACTTTCTCTCTGGATGCTCTGAAAGCCCTCTCGTTTTCATTAAAACGTTCTCTTTGGCCTCTTATCTGCCAGAGCTGATCGCATTTCATCAAGGGCTTGTTCTGTTGAGACTTGCCGAGAGCTAGATGTACAGATAGGGGTAGGGAATACCCTATTCCCACTGATCCATTAACCCAGTTTATGTAAGCCCTTTCTTCCCACAAAAGCATGATTATTTCTATATATTTTTTTAATTTGGCACGACTTTATCCCATTGGGTTTTGGACGTATTATTCTACTAGGAGCTCATGCTCACAATAATGTGATCACTATAACATTAATGTCAGACTTTGATCTTTATCTCAACTTGGATTATTTTTTGCGTATTTTTTTCATCAAATTGGCATGGTTTATTTTTGAATTTCTTTTAAAGACAGCGCTGTTGATATAAAACTCATTTGCGGAACATGTTTTCCTGAGTTGTCTTTGTTACAGCTGCTGCCGACTTTGTCATGTTCACTGCATGAAGGACTGGTGCTTAGCAGAGGCAACAGAGGCAATTGCCCATATGCTTGTCCCAAAGCGCATGATCGGCGCGCAAAGGATTCGGGATGAAATCTGGGTCCAAGCAACACCGGCAACCATCATAGCGCGCTGATTTTTGAAGCAATGCGGTACGCAGCTACAAAACCTGGCATAGTTGTAAACTACAGCATGGCGTCCATATTGGCAGCTTGATTTATTTGTTAACTGTACTCGGTTTCCCAAGACGCATTGCAGTATATTTTTAAGATGGCGCTTACGCTTATGGGCTATTGCCTTTGTGCCATTGTTCGGTGCCCCTCTCAATGTTCCAATTGAAATATATGTTTTCCTCATAGAGGTGTGCTTTATCGATGAAAAACTGTCTTGCTCTTACAAGAACAAAGTGTCAGGCCTTAACAGCATACAATAGACACACCTGGTGGTGCCGCAAGCTAAACAGTGCCCTCACTGAGGTCAACGAAGACCTATCATTGGCTGAGACTTGAGCGTGGCGTGTGCACGTTTCCACTGTTTTGACCTTGGCAATGGCGGTCAATGCAAGGGGTCTATAATGAATGTCAGAAGCAATTATGTCATCATCAAGGCTTGAGTTGGTGTTTGTCGATTTGAATGACAGAAAACAAGATCGATGGACGGGGGATAGAGGTCTTAGCATAGGAGAGATTGTGATGTTAATTGTCTCCAATAAAGTCTCACCTTAGATTATACTGTCCTCTTTTTATTTATTTGGAAAATAAATCAAACATTGGTTCACTTGACTAAATAACCCTTGAGATGGATGATACATATCAAATATCATCAACTTAAAAAAAAAAAAAAAGAATGATCACAAACTTTTTTGATCAACAGGCCTGACACTATAGTAGAATATTGAACCGAGGGAACACTTGGCCAATCACTTGTCATGATTGATCAGACTGGGTCATGCATTGAATGTTCAAATTAAATCTCTGCCATTAATATCTAGGCAGCTTCAAAGTGGGAAAAGGCTCAGTTCACCCAACATCTGTTGCGATTTTGACCCTAGTATGAGATTCAATTGGATGCCCAACAATGGGCTTCATTAAAGATAAAGCAAGTTAAATCAAGCGAGCGCTGTGCAAAACAAAAAGTTAATTATTCCCAACTATATAGTTGATTCTATGAAGCTATTAAATTCCATTCATCTGTCAAAGCATCATGAGGACAAACACAAGGCAATGTTAACAACAAGTGGCATGTTGTCACCACACCTGTCCAACCAAATCCAGATCTGTTATCAATATTGCGATCAAATTAGCGTTTACTCTGGGGTGTGAAGGGCTACTACTATGCAGTTGTTAAACTTTATTTGCTTTGTGTTCACCCAGTATCCGCCGCCCGCACTTTGTACCTCAATACTGGAATAATGGCATGATTTGTTCCGAGTTGTTAAAATGGTACTTGATTTTGAAGTGATCTACGCGAGTTTAGAACACTGCAGAAATTCAAGAACTGAAAAACCACTACAAGAATTGGTTCCTTGTGGAGTATGATGGGTTGGCTTTACGTTACTTCCCATGGTTTTCTTAGTTTACAGTTTAGATTGCTAAGTAGGTGAAGAATTGTTTTTGTTCTAGAATGTGCCCTCAAGATTTCGCACTTACGATTATGTACAATACACAATACATTTTGTGAAATAGGAGATTTGAGCGACGCCTCTCAAGTCTGATGAGAGTTTTGCTGAGAGTAGAACCATGGAGGTCTATTTCTACCTCCATGGTAGAACTGTGACCGAGTTCTTCTTGGTATACAGGAAAAACAGTTGTTACTTACCCAGGGGGGTAGGCAGTTAAAGAAACAACTAAACAAATCATTCCACCCCAGTATAGTCTACTGTTATATAAAATTATCTTCAAGCAAACTTGAGTCCTCGATTCTGATTGGTTGACCCGTAGCAACAGAGTTGTGATACAAACCTGTATCACACCGCCCATATCGCACCCTGCGTATTCCGCTATTTTAAGCTAAGTTAAAGTATATGCAAAGCCTACTGCGTATTGCGTTAACCTGCGCGTCAAGTTTGCTTGATAGTAAATTTGTTACCACACGCGCCCCCGTTGAATACGGAAAATACAGCACGCCTTCGACTTTGTTGGATATGGGATGCAGAAGAGCGCTACATTTTCCCACATTCCACTCGTGCTTGTGTGATAACTAATAGTGTTACTACTAATGTTAATTTGTCCCGTTTTGAACCTTTGTGCACAGTAGGCCTATCTTGGGGCAAGTCCAGCAATTAAATCAATAACCTGTCACTTTGGTAGTGGGCCGGATGTCACCGATCAAGTGTATCATCAAGTATTGAAGCAAGTCTGGATGAATCTTTCAAGGGGTTACATTGCGAACCCCCTTGGCACCCGGCACTACCCCCTCCCTGCCTTATGAGAGAGAAAACAGGTAGAGGGGTAGGGCTGTTCACGGAATGTTTTAGACACCTTTTTAAACAATGCTGCTTGATTTATCAGTTTTTATGTGTCCAAAGCTTAAGTTTCCACATTATCGTTTGCATTGTCATAAATCTCTCACCTGGGAAAACAGGGGTGTTAAAAACAATCAGCAAATAACAAAGTTATTGGCAACGATAAGAAATTGAAAACCTTCAGGTTCTTATCTGACTGTGTCAACAAAACTCAAGTATCACATGAACACCTGGATCTCGGAATTGTATAGGTCTGGCAACCAGACTCTGACGGATAATAATGTAGAGGAACAATACATAGAGTAAATTAAATGTTATCGCAAACCATGTGGTATATAAGAGACCAAAAATAATCTGTATATGTTGGTTTTGGGATGTTGCCAAAAAATGTTCTTCATTAACAGCACATGAGTAGTATTGGCGGGAACTTGTGCAAATTGAACTCGGTCAATAAAAACTACCACTTCTAAGTTCACCTGTGTCCTCCAGAGAGCCCATCCGACCTTCCCACCTTCATATTTGGAGCTCTTCATGAAATCAAGAAACCATTCAATCCAGATCATTGTCACCCGAGGCATTCTTAATTAATTGGGACTGCATAAATCCTCATTTAGGAATCAAGATAACGATCTGGGTTTAATTTCATGGCATGGCTTTACCGTAAGCTAACACTCTTTACAGGGTGTCGTAAGTGCAGGGCCTTTTCCCAAAAACCTCGGCTTGGGCTCCGGCTCCGGCTTGGGCCTTCAGTCGTTAATTTTGGAGCCCTGTACATTTTTGTACAATTTTTCCAACATCCACTGCAGCCCAGAGCCTGAGACGGAGCCCAAGGGTTGGAAGAGGTCCCAGAACTCTGTGGTAAAAAGGGCAGTGAAGTTAGATCCTGAATTGCACCTATGTCCTAAAACCTACCTGTTGAGCTTGATTGTGAAAAGAGTGTGCAATGCAAAGACATCCCCCACCCTCAGCCCCAACCCCCACACCCACCCCACCCCCACCCACCCGCGGATTACAGTGCAGTGGGTCATTTTTCAAAGATGAGGTCCAAATACTTCACAGGAAGTGGAGTTGGAGATCATATCAATCTCTCCTATTTGCATTTGTCCTCAGTGGTTCAAGCATGGGACAAACACCAAACAGATCGTTTAATCACAAAATCTCTGGTATGACTGGGGATAGAAGAGGTAATAATAACACCTGTATCTCACCAATGTTGACCAACTTGCAGATTCTATTGGCACAGCCTAAGCCGGCCTTAATCCATCACACCTTTTATTCATTTTATAGATTTGAATGAAGTGTGAATGTCCATAAACACCAAACAGCTTCAGTATGCATGTGCTTGTACTCAATGCAGTTAGTAATAAGAAATTTAATTAAAGCTTAAAGGAACATTACAGAATTGGTTTTTGCTAACAAAACAGTTGCTGGCAGTGTAAGCACTTTATGTAATCCATCATATACATAAACTGACAAACCTGTAGAAGTTTGAGATCGATCGGCCATCTGGGTCACGAGAAAATAGTGAAAAACCGATTACACATTTGCATTAAATCATATAGGTTCAACAAACGAATAAAACGCTCACTGAGCGATAAACTCCAATCGGAAAATTAGTTTATTCATTTCTCATCAAATATGGCATTTCAGACAGAAATATTTCAAAGGATGTTTTCTACTATCATCATCATTAGACCGTGTAAGTTTTATGTAAATCTGTGATCAAAAGTATATTTTACAATGACCAATTCTGTAATGTTTCTTTAAAGCTTTTATACAGGATTTGTGGAGCCGACAAAATAGTCGCACACAGTGTTCATGTTAAACTGTGTGGTCAATCATATACATGAAATAAACCTGTGAACATTTGGGCTTGTTCTGTTGTGTAAGTCAGGGGAAAAGAGTGAAAACCATGCACAATTTTCAGCAGGTAAAGACATTGTCCTTTATTTTGTTGTAACAACCGAGGTTTTACAATTTATAGGTTTTACAATTTTCTTGAATATTGCTTCATTTGAGAGGGAAATATTTTCAAAGAAAAAAACTGGTTCTAGTATGAACTGGTTCCAGTAAGCTTTCAGAATCATATGCCTATGTTTTTTATCCTTACTAATCCTACATAATACCTTTAAATTTCTATTTAATAGGGATTACCATATGTTTAACTGGAAATCACCATAATAAGGAGCATCTCAAGTTTGAAATTACACATTGTGATAAAACAAAATCAGTAATTTATGCATGAGGATAAAGTTTTAATTAGTTGGATACATTTCTGAAAAACAATGAGCAGTGCAAAGGTTTTTAGAGAAAGCACATCGGCCTACGCCTCTTCTTTAGTGCTGCTGCCGATTCTCAGGAATTTCGCCATTGAGAAACAAGGGCGATCATTTTATCTTGTTTAAAGGAACATTACAGAATTGGTAAGAAAAAAACTTGTAAAATATACTTTTTGATCACAGATTTACATAAAACTTACACGGCCTAATGATGATGATAGTAGAAAACATCCCCTGAAATATTTTTCGTCTGAAATGCCATATTGGATGAGAAATGAATAAACTAATGTTCCGATTGGAGTTTATCGCTCAGTGAGCGTTTTATTCATTTGTTGAATCTATATGATTTCATGCAAATGAGTAATCGGTTTTTCACTATTTTCTCGTGACCCAGATGGCCGATCGATCTCAAACTTCTACAGGTTTGTCAGTTTATGTATATGGTGGATTACATAAAGTGCTTACACTGCCAGCAACTGTTTTGTTATCAAAAACCAATTCTGTGATGTTCCTTTAATATCAACTGCTGGTCAAACTGCAGGCTTTTCATTCCATTGATTTTGTGTGTGTGTTGTCTGCGCAGTTGTTATTGATTGTAAATACTGGTCAAATTTATATTCAGTCTGGGTGAGTTTTATTGGCAGTTGGGAAGTTTAGTGGAAATTCAATAGGGCCTAAAGGGCCTGTGTTGCTTCATGCAAATTGCAAAAAAAAAAGAAGAGAGTTGTGACGTCAAACGAGGGAGTGTGCATGAAGGTTTATAGAAGAGTTGAGCACAATCTTCTTGCCTGGCACAATTACAAGTGACATTAACGTTTGTGTTGAACCTGAATGAACCTTGAGTGTATATGTATTAAGTGGATCTTCCTAAACTTGTTTTTTCTACCACAGTTGATTTAGAAAGAGACAAATTGAAAAAAAGAGGAAAAAGTGTAATAAGCAAAAGCTTTTTGTTTCCAAATTAAAGCACTTTTGATTTTTTTTTTACTGCAAACAATATCATTACGTTGAATGAATCAGTAAATAAAATAATAGCTTCATTATTAAAATATGTCACTTTTTATCTTGAAAAATCATAAACTTCTCTGCTTTTACTATGCCATGAGAAGGTCAAAATATTACCCAGCGACCAATTTGAGATTTTCATGTCACGAACGGTTAAGAGCACCGGACTTGTGTTTCTGATCAGCAGAGTGTGGGTTCGTGTCCCGGTCTTGACCCCTGTGACCTTAAGCAAGACACTTAACCATTATTGCTTCATCCTTCGGATAGGATGTAAAGCCGTAGGTCCCGTGTGTTGTGTCAGCAGGTAAAAAGAACCCACTTACACTAATCGCTGAGAGAAGGGGTTTGCCCGGTGTTTCTGGCAATCCTGCTGAATGCGCCGCAGCACCTTGTAAACCCTACATAAATCAGTCTCATAATAACAGTTTAAAAAATCAAAAAACCTGTCTTAAAATGTTTCTGTTTGTTCAACTGCCTTGGGTATCTTATTGGTAGAAACGTACGCTATATAAAACTATTATTACTATGATAAGGAGCATTTCCTCTAGATTCTGATGAAGGAAGACAAATTCTGGAATATTGAAACATTATTAATATTCACAATAAATACCAAAATGTCACTTTTGAAAATTTGATCCAAATTTTAGGGCTTTACCAGAGCCAGTTAGCCTACATATTACAAGAGTTCCAGATTTCCTGCATTTCATTTTCATTAACCAAACAGAATAGAATTGGTGTGTTTAGTCAATGAGTAAAAACAGTCACAGGATTATGTATCGTTGGACTTGCAGCATCACTGAAAAAAACTATAATTATGTTAACATACAATACAATGTTTGGCTTCTGACTGGCACCCCTGAACAAAGATATTGACAAAATACGGCGATTGCCAACATACGGCTAGATAGCTCAGTTGGTAGAGCGCCGGCACGTTAATCCGGAGGTTGTTGGTTCAAATCCCGCTCTAGTCAATTTTTCTTTGTTCCACCCCAAATTACTTCAAACTTACCTAGTCAGTTTCCGTTGTGGTTTATTACTTAATAACACACAATACAATTAAACAAATGAATTTATTTACAATCAATACAATGTAATAAAACAAAAATAATTGACAAGGGGGAGCACATAGTTATCAAGGGAGCACATAAATTGTTTCTCTTCCATTATCTCAGCATAAGACCATGATACCACTTTTTAATTATCATAATCCTAACTTCGTATGTACATTTGGTATTATATCTTCTCAGATTTACTCGGACGATTGTGCTGCAACTTTAAACAGCGGCACTTTGAAACTTAAGGCTTAATTATAGGAGATTTGGATTAAGCTGTTCATGAGAAAAACTACTCCCAGAACCTGTCCAGGGTCCATTTCTGATGTGTCAATTAATTTGATGTGGGGCTGTGTGGATGTTTACAAAGTAAATCTGATGCTACTGGTATTATCTCAAATGGAATCAAGATTTCTGCTATTATTCTGTATGGGGTTTTCCTCACCACACCTAAAACTATACCTTCCTTCTTTGTCTTCTCTCCTGGGGTTCTTGGCTAGTAGGATAGTGATTAGGCTCGCTTTTCTGAGAGTCTGTGGCTTCACAACAAGAATTAATCAATAAAAAGTAAATAAACATTGTGTTTAAAGGCATGGACACTATTGGTAATTACTCAAAATAATTGTTAGCATAAAATCTTACTTGGTAATGAGCAATGGAGAGCTGTTGATAGTATAAAACATTGTGAGAATTGGCTCCCTCTGAAGTAACGTAGTTTTTGAGAAAGAAGTAATTTCTTGGTAAAATATTTGAATTGATTTTGAGACTCACGCGTGAGGTCTCGAAATCAAGCATCTGAAAGCACACAACTTCGTGTGACAAGGGTGTTTTTTCTTCCATTATTATCTCGCAACTTTGACGACTAATTGAGTTCAAATTTTCACAGGTTTGTTATTTTTTGCATATGTAGAGATACACCAAGTGAGAAGACTGGTCTTTGACAATTACTCAAAGGTGTCCAGTGTCTTTAAGTGCAGGTATTCTTGGAGATTTCATGTATTATCAGTATATATTTTTGTTAATGCCTTAGAGCTTATATTTAATCATTTTGGCGCTATGTAAATTATTTATTAATATTATTTTGTCAGTTAAGAGTAGATTTAAAGCAATTCCCTCAGGCACAATATCATGATTTCATGAATTTTACATGCTGTAATCATATTCAAGTTTGAGTACCAATTGAGATTGATCTGTCAGTAGTGCTCTTCTTCTTTAGTGTGCAGGAATACTTTAGAATATGTAAAGGCAGGTTATACTTTTGGTAATTACTCCAAAACTAATGACCATAAAAACTTACTTGGTAAAGAGCACTGGAGAGCTGCTGAAATTATAAAACTTTGTTAGAAACGACACCCTTTGAAGTAATGCAGTTTTAGTGAAAGGGGTAATTTTTCACCCCAAAACTTGAATCTGAGAGAGGCTTCATTCAGGCATCTGAAAGCACGCATTTCTATGCAACAAGGTTGGGGGTTTTTTGTTCATTATTATCTTGCAACTTTGATGACCAATTGAGCCAAAATTTCCACAGGTTTGTTATTTCATGCATATGTTGGGATACACCCAAAAGAGGTTACTGGTCTTTGACAATTACCAAAAGTATATCCTGCCCTTAAATCAACAATTTTAACCATCCTTTTCTAGGAACGCTGCAAGTAGCATATTTTAAAAACTATTATTTTTTACACCTATAGAATTTTATCACGCCTCACACTCATTGTCTTGTTACCTGTGTGCATTAACACAAAAATGAATAGTGATTCTCAATGTACCAAAAAAGGCTTCAGACCATTTTGCTCCTCTATAGCCTCAGTGTGGTTACATTGATTTGAATGTTAAAAAAAAACAAGATGGCTAATGAGTACATCATGATATTTGGGAAAGTTGATGCAGGCAGCAATGTTTCCCGATCTCTCATCTTCGAAACTTTGTGGCTGGAAAGAGCAGTGCATGTAACTTTCTGAAAACAGACCGTATGTAACTGATACTAATCACATGGACACCGTGTGAATTGTGTTTGCCAACTTTGAGGACTTTATTTGTGTAAACTAGAGAGTTTGAATGAAGGTACTCTTTCCAAAACCACCTTCAGATTGTTCCCTTTAACACATTTGATGATGGCTCAGCTTTGTATTGTAGGATATGTGTGTGTTTTTGTGTGACTAAATGAACACACAACAAAAGCCTTGATGTTGTCAACACCTCATTCAATCTTTAATCCGCAGACATTTCCTCCTGACCCAGATCCTCCATTTAAGTTCGTAGCACTTTCATTCCCCCCCCCCACCTTTCCCTCCAGTCTTACATTTCAACTTCCTGAGCAGTAATCATCTTTTCGCCCTGTTGGTTCTCACTCAATTTTACGCATGAAAACAAATCTGTCCGTATCTGTGATGAATTGATGCGGTTGCCATGGACGACCCACTAGGGCTAAAACGAAAACATATAAGGAGAAAGTAAAGCGTGATTTTCTTTTTTAAGGTCAGCTGTTTGAGAGATCAATAAATAGACGTCGTCTTCAGCCCTTGAGGGGCCGGTGAGGGCTTGCTTCACAGGAAGAGATGCGGAAAAGTTAATTTTCCATGAAAGCAAACAGGAACCAAGTTTTGTCTCGTACTATTAATTGATCCACACCAACTAATGTGTGCCAAGGTCCAGGCTAGATTTGACCACCGAGTAATGATCAATAACCTTTTACCACACATAAATGCCGGCTTAGTTGAGACTTTCATGCATGATCTTTCTCAATTTGAAATAAACCACACTGAAATAGATCCAAATCAACACAACGTGGTTGAAGTAGATTTTAAATAAAAGGGAAACAGATAGCCCCCTCCCCCCCATCATGGACATCCCCACGCCCCTACACATATACACCCATGTTTATCGACGTTGTAAATTAAGTACTTCTCTTTGTTCTCCAACTGTTTAGACTTTTTCTCTGGTGACGGCCTAGACTTGTGGACAAGTCGTGAAATGTTTGTCGCGGTGATAGCGTTCTGACTCTCTCTGCGAATCTCGCGACACTGGCAAAGTTCTCGCAAGATAGTTGCGACAGAGCCGTTTCGCTATCACTGTGTCAGACATTTAACGAGTTTTATACACAAAATCAAAGTGAGGAATCCTGGATGTTCTTTGTCAGTCAAACTACCTGGGTTCTTTTTTGTTAAAGTCTTCAGTTTCACGCTCAAACACACTTTTTAGAGACAGTTAGCTCTGTGTTACATATGTAAACCCATTCCATTGTTCTGTGCACTTAAGTAAAGATATGATCTTCAACACTGGTGAAAATACTGTGTGGACGAGTGGAAGTCCACATAGTGTTCCAAAACCCTGCCTTGTGTGGACCTCTTGTTCTCAGGTCTACACTTCCTACTGAGTGCTTGCCCACCCAAACACACACAAATGTCTAATGATCTTCAATCATGGACCCTCCTTTGTTCAACTCTTTGTCCTGATAAACGCGCACACAATTGTTTGTCTTTGTGATAGCAACCTTGAACCTATTGTCTCTTCTGTTATAAGTCCTAACAGTTTGATTGTCATAACAGGTACACCGACAAATTTGTCGACCCACTAAATCAAGACCTTTTTTCTCTCCCATTGTTTGAACTTTTTTTTTTTCTTCTTCCTTTTCCCATTTTAGCCACGCCCCATTGTTTTTTTTACATGAAAGCAAAGCGAGGACATCCTCGGTTTGTCCCAAACACCCGGATTCCTTTTGTTGAAGTCCTCGGTTTCAATTGGTAGGGGCCCTCATGTACTCGCACAACAGTAAACTTATTGGGTTTTTTTTTAACTAAAAGGTTTAAGCGCGGTTAGTTCACGAGACTCTCCATTGCTAGATTGCTTTTGTTTAGTCCTCGGATCCAATAGGTAGACACCCCCCCCCCCCACTCACACCACAGTAAACTTATTTGTCCCATCTCAAAGGTTTCAGTCCGGTGTAGTTCATCAGACTCACAGTTTCCAGTTCAAAACAAAACTCTTGGGTAAAACATTAAGTTGCACTTTGGTCAGCAAAACAAATTTCTTGATCCATCCTCCCCTCCTTTTTGATCTTCTTACCACGCTGTACAAGCTTCTTAAAGGACCCTCGGCTTTCACTGCATCAACAAATGCCCCACGGTTCAGTGGTAAAAGGTACCCTTTTAGTTCAGCGGACACTTGTTTTTCATTTTTCGATGGAATCCATCATTAAAGTATATTTTTTTTTTGTCTTTGCAGGTATACTTGATGTAATGTTACTAAAAGGGACGGCTTCACTCATCCTGCACAAATAGTTAACTCGAAGAGAGAGTTGACTCCCATCTAGTTGCTATGGATACCATCATCGGGCAGGTGTTTTGGTTGCCATGTCACGATATCGGTAAGTTTAATGTCCTTGAGTAATCAAAATAGGCATTTAAATGGCACAAACTGAGTGTCAGAACGGCCGTACACAAATTCTACTCCGCTCTTTGGGTGACAGGCATTCCTGTATGGACCATTGCAACTCCTTAGGAGTAAGCAGCGCCGGCCACTAAATTCACATTTAGCAACTCCTGGGTGGTTTGAGGCAGTTAGACTGAAGTGTCTTGACCAGGAGTCGAACCCGCACTCTGATGACTCATCCGTGGGAACTTGAGTCTGGTATGCAAGACCGCCCGGCAAAACGTGCTGTAGTCCAAGTATTGGACGCTGTGCGTGAACGTTATAAATTGCACCAGACTAAAGAAGGGCAAGGATGTCACCCTTTTATCTCAGATGAAGCACAAGTCCCAAACATTACATAAATCATGTTGCATTCCACAAATAAACAGGCATAAACTTCCTCCGAAAGTGACAATGGACCTTTGAACTCCCAATGTAGTTTGCCTCCACACAATATAAACTAATGGTCGCAGTAATTGAACAAAAACATTGAGCATTTGAATTCAAATGATAAATGTGACACATAAACCTATTATAAAGCTACTACTCGTGGGTGGAAAGGTTCCCCTTGACCTCAACATGTTATTTTTCTATTAACTTTTTAGACTGCCCTTTTTCCAATTAGAATTTGGCGCCACCACTTATATATCGGTCACAAAAGTTTAACTTTCATGTTACACAATATTGTATAGACATTGGTGAATCGACAATTGTTTTTATACATTCCCTGAGATTTTCCTTAAGAGGCGCTGCCATAAAAAAAGACTAGGACCTCGAAATAACTAAAAAGTACCTTTTCACAAATCTGTGCCTTTTTTTGTGACAACTTATCATCTTGCGCTTAGCAAGAAACTTTCTTCAGGCTTGATGATACTTCACAGTTGCACTCGCCTCTATGCCCCTTGGTCATTGCCTCAGTGCCCCTTGGTCATTGCCTCAGTGCCCCTTGGTCATTGCCTCAGTACCCCTTGGTCATTGCCTCAGTGCCCCCTGGTCATTGCCTCAGTACCCCTTGGTCATTGCCTCAGTGCTCCTTGGTCATTGCCTCAGTGCCCCTTGGTCATTGCCTCAGTACCCCTTGGTCATTGCCTCAGTGCCCCTTGGTCATTGCCTCAGTGCCCCTTGGTCATTGCCTCAGTGTCCCCTGGTCATTGCCTCAGTGCCCCTTGGTCATTGCCTCAGTGCCCCTTTAAATCTTCTTTTGGAAATGTTATATTTCCTTCATAGAGATGCCCTTAATCAGTGAAAAAATGCCTTGCCCTATACAAAAACAAAGTACTTGTACTATGATGAAAAGTCTCCTATATTTGTCTTCATTTGCGAGTCACCCATCTTGTGTCTTCAAGAATTTGTGCACATTTGCAAATTTGTTTAGAGAACCTGGATATTATCTATCTCTTTGCAGGGATAACCTTGACTTCAAATGTCATTGAGTATGACAAATTGGTGCTCCATTTACTAATTTCGTATGACAGTAATTCAAGTTTTCTCAAGAACTCTTCTTTTGAGTGTGGTATACATGCAGTGTGTCGGCCACAATGCATCGTGCTTGGGAATGACAGCCTTAGTTTGGCAAATCTCAGACCCATGCTTATGTTGGGATTATTTTCTTCAGATGTCATCGATTTTGATAAATTGGTGCTCCATTTACTAATTTTTTATTACGGAAATTTAAATTTTCCCAAGAACTCTTCAAGATTATTTTCGTTTGAGTGTGGTACATATGCGTCATTGTGTCAGCCACCATGTTTGGAGAATGACAGCCTTAGTTTGGCAAATCCCAGACCCATGGTTGTTTAGAATTGTTTGTCAGGATAAGAAAACAAGTATATATAAAACGTGGGATTTTAAAAGAACTGTTTGTGTTTTGTCTTTGTCACCATAGTATGAGCTAACTATAGAATGTGGTTTTCATCAGTAACAGTTATTATTTAATGTTCAGTTGTTAAACTACCTTGTAACCTCTCTGTGGGGGTTATTGCATTTTATTGCCTACAACATTTTAGTATTTATACCTGCCATCACCCTCCTCAAAAAGGTGTTACCACAATCTGACAAATTACTGGAGTGTCTCGTTTCTCATGACCTCACCTCTAGTCACATGATAAGAGAAAATAAACCTTCTGGCGCAGGTGCTGCGGGGTGCCTGCCTCAACTACACTTTCACAACAAACAATTATAAAGTTTACGACTTGTACTTGACGACTTGGGCAACCATTTAGACAACGTAGAGAGAGGTGTGGATAAAAGGGTTAAACTTGGGATCCGGGGTAACTTTGTTTTCGTTCCGGAGGCATTTGCTCGTAAATTTCCCGGTCCACCAGCCAGAACCCCAAATATAATGATTTCACATGGCAAGTGATGGATTTATAGACCTGACTTTTATGCTGCACTTTCTACATGGTGTTTAGACAAACCGGCACATGGTTTTCCTGAGGTCCGCAAGAATGAAAGACCGGCAGTAAATCTCCCAAATCCAGCAGTGAGCTGGCTTAAACCGGTGTTTTCATGTTGTCCTTTTCTGCACCTGCACAAGCGTAGCTTAGCTGTTCACCGAGAAGTGCAGGAATTAGTCATGTCATGTGCACTTTCATGGAATAACAATGTAGACTGGGGGCACTCCCCATACCCAGGATAGAAACATGTGCTGGGAAAAAAAAAATGAGGGGGAAAAAAAGCGAAGGAAGCATTCAATGAAGGAGGGGGGACCGAGAAAATTAGCAGGATCATGGAAATTTACTGAGGCATGGATTAAATAATACTTGAGCACTGGGAGAGCTTTTAAGTGAGCATTTTCTGAGTACGGTGGGTGGGGGGGGGGGTCAGGGAACTTTTATCGTGCGGCTGCAAAAAAATTTTTTTAATGAGAGCGTTAGAGGAGGCAGGAAACGTTCCTGAGCACAAGGGTGGAAATGAAAATAGCAGGACCTTGAAGAGTGGATAGCATCCTTTTCAAAACCTTACCAGTGTTGTTTGGCGTTGTAACTTAGATTTGGCTCATTTATATTCTGTTTTGTAATAAGTTTCTCTTGGCATAGCTTTCCCCCCCGAGGGTAAGTCATTGCATGTTGTCTGTGCGTTGATACATAAGGATGATGATGAGGAAGAAATGGAGGAAAGTTTGCCTTGAACCAAAATCCATGTTGTCCGAGTACTCAGCCACTCTAGTGTATATTTAGACAGACGGGTTTGCACAGTTTGGCAGCGGATATCTCCTATTGATCAACAGGGACTTTAATTGGAGTATAGAGAAAAGAAAGAGAGAAACGCTGTATCTAGGGAAAGCTGATACGCCATGCATGGCTTCATCCTGCCCGTTTGTGATTGTGTTTGCGATGGCTCAGGGGGGAAGTGCTTCAATTTATCCCCTCCTGAAAGGTCTCCGTTCAAGGAAAATGTCATCTGTATTGATTGCATCTTCATTTGGATGGTGGCATTGTTGTTACAGAATCAGCACTGTGCTTTGCAGGTGGCTGGAGAGAGTTAGCTTTACCCATTTGTTTTTTGCGGCTTGTTTTTTCGAGTCAGCTGATGTGGGGAACTTTTAAGAATGTAGATGTGTTTTTGTGAAGCACGGTTACTTCTGCTAAAACAAGAGGCCCAAGTTCAAGCAGAACTGAACAATTGTTCTTATTTTGAAGGGGGTAGGATATTTTGTCAGCCTGTATGGTCTCCCCATAGGCCCCTTAGACTTGTATACAGTTGTGGTGTGAATGGTTTACAATCAAACAAATGAAGAATTAGTTGTTGCAAAGTACTTGATAAATAATAATAAATAATAATAATTAAGACATTTGTAAAGCGCCAAATGCAGAAGCCTCTAAGCGCATCAAGAGAACAATAAAATATACAATAAGTGAAAGAAACATTACTAGTAAGCAGATTACAAATAAGCACATTCAAACAAATGAGTTTTTAACAGAGACTTAAAACAATGTAAAGAACTAGCCTGGCGAATATGCACAGGAAGACTATTCCAAAGAAATGGAGCGGCGTAAGAAAATGATCTTTGACCATAAAAAATGGAAGAAGCCCTAGTAGTTGTGGTAAGCAATGACTGTTGTGATGAACGTAAAGTCCTAGCAGGGGAGTAATGGCGCATACTGTCAGCAGTGTTCAGTGTTTAAATGCACTGTTCAAATGTAACTGACTGGGTGAATTTAAATTAAATTGGGGTTGAACAAAGACAAATTTACTAGAGCAGGATTTGAACCTGCGACCTCCTGATTCATGTGCCGGCGCTGTACCAACTGAGCTTCTAGGCCTAACGGCTTTTGACTGGCACCCCCAAACAAAGATATTGACAACATGGGCGGACCGCCACATTAGTGCTAGATAACTCAGTTGGTATGTGTCAGCTGTCAGCTTAGTGTCAGCACATTAATCCAGAGGTCGCAGGTTCAAATCCCGCTCTAGTAAATTTTTCTTTGTTCAACCAAAATATATATATATTTTTTTTAGTTACCTTTCTGCCCTAACTTTTGCAACCGGAGGTCGCAGGTTCAAATCCCGCTCTAGTAAATTTTTCTTTGTTCAACCCAAATATATATATATATATTTTTTAGTTACCTTTCTGCCCTATCTTTTGCAACGAATCGTCGTTTTCTAAGCTTGAATGAAGAGGAAAGCACTCCAAACTAAATTATTTCATGTGTCAATGGGTACTTGGTCATACATCTTTAACTTCAGTGGGGTGTTGAGTGTGCATGACTTTGATCATTATAATTATAGTTGAATCATATAAAAAAAAAAACTCCCTCAAACAAAGAAACAGTCCATTATCCATGCCTCAATCTTTATTTAGATGACGAAGGATCTTACAACAGACTCTAGTTAGGGTATCGCATTCACACCAGAGACAGCACGTACGTGCCCACATGCATGAGTAAGTGGCACCATTCCTTCCAAGACAAGCTTCCCTCCATCTAACTCCTTCAATCATCAAGCAGGCGTGCAGGAAACGGCCGACTTGGGTGAATAAGTGACACTTCACTCCTGGAATGAAACAGGACTTTTTTTTCTTCCCCCACTCTGTCTTGATGTGTTTTGTTTTTAAGGGAGCTGTTTGGAGAGGCGGGGACTGTCACTTCTTCTTGGTCTAGATTTGGATGAGGTGATTGGCATGAGTGATGTCTGAATAACATGGACTCTACATTGTGTGATCAACAGGGAATTCAATTTTCCCATAGTGCCTACCACACACTTGAATTTTGTTAATATGCTTGCATAGTTTTACATGCACTTTTTTGTATTCAGAATTTTTTTTTTCCGACCTGTAGGGGCTAACTGCTTCTGCGGAAGATGTTGCTTGATAAGTTTCTGCTAAGCGAAAATGAGCAGGAAACCACAGTACATGTGACATGGTCTTCGGCTATAGTAGACCTCATTCTGGTAAAGCAAAATTGCCTTGTGCTTAGTAATTAGTTAAATTTTGTGCTTACCCAGTTTGTGTGCTTACCCAGCTTGATGAAATTGAACACAGATGTCTACATTCCCCGTGGTTCAGAATCATTGAAAGCATTTTGAGTGAAACTGTGTGACAAGAATTGTTTACAATATCACATGTCATCATGGAGCACTGGGTGAATTGTTGTGAATGCCATTTGCACATAGGCAAAAGTACAATTTTAAAGGCAAGGTGCATCTCAAGTGATTATCAGGGGACAAAAGCTTACTTGACTTGGGGAAAGTCTTTTACTTGTACCTTATCATCTTCAGGTGTAGCCTGTCTTGATTATCAGAACCTTTATTTTGGACAAAGAGGTTTATAAATTTTTGTAGTTGAACCCTTACCCTTTGTCCATTGAATGAAGACTATGGTCAAAGTATAAACTCAGGGATGTACATGGAAGCCCGGCTACTTTCTTAGTTCTACTCTGAAATGCATATCTTTATGAAATGATAGTATCTGGAAGAAAGATTTGTTTAGTCTCTTCTTGTGTTTCAAAAGAAAAATATAGGCTGAATGAAAATATTGGAATGCAAAGTTTCAACAAAACACAGCAAGTGTTTAGTCTGTTGATGGAAATCAGGAGTGAATGTGACATTATTTTGACTGACATGATTGCCATTGTAACCTTCTTGACCTGAGTCCAAACATTACTTTTTATTCTTGAAGTGTAGATAACAACATGAATGTAATTGTCTACCTCAAGGCAGGACAGTAGGCCTGCTACTAAATCTCACCTAAGGTGCATTGTGTTAAAATAAGGAACAGCTTGGCAACAGGGGGGCCTAGATCATTATTTGTCAGTGTGCAGGTGTTCTATGTTGTCAAGTCAAGTTCAAGTAAATGTAACCAACAATTGAAGACCTAAATAGTTTGATACTTTTCAAGTTTGGAAATAGTCAGTGTTCATCATTTATGCAGTCAGGGATTTAGACTGGTCTGTTGTACACTGGGACTCTCCTTCTAATAGCATACATCAACACAGAGAAAGTGGACAAGTACAAATACCTCGGCCAAACACTGAAAATGGAGGATACTACAAAAGAAGAAGTCATGGGTAGGATCAAAGGGGGGTGGAAGTGCTTTGGAATGCACAGAGAATTACTATCTGACTAGGAAATACCAATGTCACTTCGAAGAAAGCTATACAATCAGTGCATCATGTCAACAATGACATACAGGGGAGAGACATGGTCAACAACCAAAGAGATGGAACACACATTAATATCAACACAGAGAGCTATTGAAAGGAGGATGCTCGGACTAACTCTACTCGACAAAGTCAGACATACCAACAATCAGGCAAAAAACTAAGATCAAAGACATCATGGAAAAGATCAAGGAAATGAAATGGAGATGGGCAGGACACTTATCAAGAAGACATGACAACATGTGGACCAAGAGGCTAACCGAACGGCAACCTAGAAATGGAAAAAAAGAAGAAGAGGGAAGACAGAGGAGAAGATGGAGAGACGAAATCCAAACATATACAAACACGACAACTTGGATTTGCAAGAAGGAGAAGAGAATGGAAATTGCTGGAGGAGGTCTTCATCCAACAATGGACAAACACAGCCTGGTGATGATGATGATGATGATGATGATGATGATGATGATGATGATGATGATGATGATGATGATGATACATCAACAGATTCTTGTTAACGCTCCAGGTTTCATTCACACTACAAAAACTGTGGTGTTAAATTGATGCTCTCGGTATCTCTCCGTGTCAACATCGACAGTGTTAATTTCACCAATGATATAGTGATGGGGATAATTAACACTGTGTCGGTGTTGACACATCTAGATACAAAGTGAATTTATTTAACACCCAAGTTTTTTTGCAGTGAACAAGAAACTATAATGAATACTAGTTCACTGTCATCAGTATCAGTTTGGGTTTTCCCGTTTCCATGGAGATCAAGGAAAGGGCTGACCAAAGCATCTTGTCCGATAAAGATAAATATTGAAAGACATTATTCTAGATGCAGCCTAATAATGATACTTGCTTGCTAACTTGTTTGCCTATCACTTGCCTTGTTGATCACTTGCTTGCCTTCAGCCAACCACCTCAGTCTGGTTACTTACATGCATACATGATCTATTGCTTGTCTACTTGCTTGCTTGTAATGGGAATACTATTTCCAAAGTTGCAGGTGAATGTTTCTAATTAGGTGAAGGAGAACTGACTCCCTTGTATGATTTCTAGTTTTCGATGCTTGCATGGGGTTTCCAAAGCTCAATTTCATTAGAGAAGCTTAAGCTCAAAAAGCAGCTAAGCACAACAAAATGTTGCTTACCAGCATAAGGTTACCAGCCAAAATACCATATAACATGTACCATCTGTGAGACGGGTTTTTTTTTTTTTGCTTAGCCGAAAAACTGTTTAGCAATTTTTTTCAGTTTGGGGCAGCTCTATGAAATTGGTCCAAGATAACTTGCCTTTCATTAGTGTTGTCATGAAAGTATAGTACATTTTCACAACCCGGGGGGGTGAAGGGGAATTTTTCCCCCCACTTCTACAGGTACAAATTAATGTGCACAGCATTCTATTGACAACATTCAAATTGCCATTAGTGTCAGTTAAGTGCCCCATTCAATCAACCTTAATCTGCTGACTTAAGTTATTTATCAATCGCGGGATAGAACCTGACAGTAGGGTCTTTATAAAACATCGCTGTCACGATATGGATTATTATTATGCTTAGGTATGCAGGTGTCGGTCTCTCCCCATTGGAATATGATTTCGGTTGGGCTTTTTTTTTATTGGTTAATAATTTATTGCAAGGTGTCAACTGCAAGCATGATTAACTGTCGGGTCTGATCTGATTATACAATACCTGTCATCAGGCCACAGTCGAACAGTGATGACATATCTCGGGTAGTGCAGCCGTATAATTTCGTCAAAAGACAATGTCATGGATGGACTACCTTGGGTCAAATATTCAATTTGTAATCGCAGTTCAGTTTTTGTTTTCTTTTCTTTTTTCTTTCTTTTTTTTTTCTTTTTTTTTTATTGATTTCTTCGGAATTGCAAAATAGCCTCGCTGTCACCAATTTCCACAGTCAATTTGTAGATTCCTGGCCCCCGGTCATAAATACTTTTTCTTTTGTGAATAATTTATTACAGATATTACATTTATGACACCTCATATGTGGAAGTATTCCTTGGCTGCAATATGAATCATCAATCATCCATAATCAGTCTTTGTGAAGCATTCCATTATGAGGTTCAAAATTGAATAAAACTCGTTGGTTTATTGTTAATCATATGCTTGAAAAAAATGTGTAAATAGCTATTGAGGTAATGTCGTGGTAAATGCCTCAGCAGCAGAGTTTTAACATTCGTGTGAGCTAATGAATGAAAATGATGGGATTCATAAAAAAAAATTGTTTATGCCTGGCTTTAAAATTTGATACTGCAATAACTTTGAAACTTACTTTTCCATGAACAACAAAATGTAGACAAGACTTCAGCTTCGGTTTGCCTGCAGAAAACGGCCAACGTTGATCAAAACAAAATCACAGCAGGCCTAAAGGGCATTTCATCGAGATGTCAAACCTTCAAATGTGGTTGTTTTCTTGTTTCATTGAAATGAGAGTGCATTTTTTGTAAATGTCATCCATCTATAATGAGGAAACTGGTTGTGTTGATTTATACACCAATAGATTTTGGCAGGAATTTGTATTTTAAAAATATGCTGTAAATTGACAAACGGGGTTTTTAAATAGCTCATTTATACTGCAATTTACACGGCGATAACAAGATAAGATGGGGGTGAAATTCTGTTTACAATCTAAACATTGAATCCCTCTGGACAAATCCATACCTATTTATGAAAGCGCAGCGAGGGGACTTTTACTAGGTAGAAGCCTATACCTATGGATGACACATGCTAAAATATTCCATACGGGTCTCCCAGCCCACCTCACTGATCAGACCAATCATTCACTAGCCATTACCCCAGCAAATTGGCTTCATTAATACCCAGTGGGAAGCCACACCTAGCTCCACAGGTATACTCACCATGACACCTGTTGTGTGTCGTCCCTCCCCCCCCCCTTTTTTTTTACCAGCCAAGAGGGGAATGAGTTGACCCCATTCTCAGGTGATTGTACTGCCTGAGGCTACAATAAGGTCCCCGAGGGGCTGTCAATCAAGCTGAGAATGAGATTGTTGGGGGTAGAGAGCCAGGCAAATAACTCTGCTAGAGCTCTTCCATCTTCAAGGGGATTTTTTTATTTTTTTTAGATATCTTTCCATCACCTCAAGTTAAGGTTTTTTTACTTAACCATTGACGTCGCTCAGATGGCATTGGAATGATAGCACTGTGAATAAAGGGCTAGACCCACAGAATATGCTTCCTGCCAGAGTGTTATTAATAACACATCCATATTTTGCCAGATGCAAGAGATTTTCACACATGACAATGCACAGAGTTATTTCCACCTGTACATATACTACCTCTGCTTTCAGGGTTGTAAATTTGTATTCATGTGAAACCAGATAAACGTTTCCTACAATAATTAATTGAAGTAAATAACCCTTAATAACAATAATTTAAAATACACATGTTTTTCAAAACAAGTAAGCACTGATGGTTTTTATAGACCCTATGCATGCCACATTAAAATAAGCCTACCTGTAAAACTTGCCATTCGGACACAATCTGTAAAAGATAAGGACGGATCAAGCTGTAATTTTGATAACTTTACAATAAAGGCAGGCCTGGAATTTCATCTTTGAATGGGCAAAGCCATTTTCATTTTGCAAAGAGCACTTCCATCGGAAAAAAACTGAAAGGCTATGGGAAACTTTTGAAGGGGCACCAAGGCCAAGACCAGGGGCACTCCAGAGGGCACGGAGGCCTCCGTTTAATTTCGGGCCTGTAAAGATACTACCTGGATGATTTGGGGTGTTTTTTTTAAGAAGAAGCCAATACTTTACGCTTCTATTTTTGCTTTCAACCTCTATCCCTCATAGGTTAATGCATTTGTTAACCCTGTTACAAGTTGGTCTCCCCTTGAGCCGTGTCATTCTCCTCTATCCAATGTACTTTTTTTCAAGTTGTGAGTCCCTACCCTGCACAGAAACACTCTCCGGCCGAGTTGTTCAAACAATAATAACCTAGATAAAAAGTTCACTCCATTCACGATCCCACATTATATAATGCAAGTCAGATGATGTTCTGAGGACACCAGTCATGCAAGTTCTCAACATATAACATGAACAAATGCCTAGGCCGTCTGATTTGTTCTGTCTTCGCTGCTTCCTTGCCCCATATACTCCCAGGGCTTCTTTACAATTCGTCTTCTCACCTCTCAAGATTGACTTTCCCCCACATCTGCATAAAATATACATGCATTTTGAAACCCCCTTTACTCTTCCGTGAGATCTCAAAAGAGAAACTTGACTTGCAGATGTACATCCCCGGAGTGCACTGTATCTTTGCAGATGCTTTTAGTGTGACAGTCTTGTTTTTTCCATCTCGTTCCATCCACTCTCTATACATTTCTCTCTTCTCCCTGTACCGCAGTCCACTT
This sequence comes from Pycnopodia helianthoides, assembly GCA_032158295.1. Taxonomy (NCBI): domain Eukaryota; kingdom Metazoa; phylum Echinodermata; class Asteroidea; order Forcipulatida; family Asteriidae; genus Pycnopodia; species Pycnopodia helianthoides. The sequence continues at coordinate 19,298,171 of CM063247.1, read as the reverse complement.
AAATAAGCACTAGATCTGTACTTTCATCCATTATTCATAGGTTCAAGAACTGCCCCTAGAATCCAGGCAGGGATCACTGTTATGATTGGCAGATGCAAGCACATTAATTTATCCAACATATTTTTGACTTCTTTTGAATCATCTCCTCGATTTAAATCGAGTATTCTGGGGCCTAATACTTAGTTATTGATTTAAAGTTCGGTATTAACACCGATGTGAACTTGTTGCGTCAAATCTTTGACAGTCCCCCCCCCCCTCATGCCCCCTTCCCCCTCATCATTAAAAGACAATGTGTACTATTGGTAAAGCATTATTTTTGGGATATGAATGTTGGCTATTCTCATTGAACATACCTTTATTTTAAGGAGATGCAGGGAGGTTGAGGCGTGCACTTTTATTTGTGATACATCCAGTCGGTGTTAGCCTAACTGGCTGCATCAGTGTTTGTATCGAAAGTGTGTCTCCCCCCCCCCCCCCCACCCCCTCGTCATCATAAAGACAATGTGTACTACTGGTAAAGCATTTACAGAAGTGTACTGTTTGTTTGGCTCAATGATTTGGTATGAATGTTGGCTCTTGTGATACCTTTATTTCATGGAGATGTTTAGGAAGATTCAGGCCTGCACCACCTTTGTTGGTGATACATCCATTCTTTATTTGACTCTTAAAGGCAGTGGATACTTGGGTAATTACTCAAGAAATACATTACCATAAAAACTATACTAGGTAATGAGCACATGAGAGCTGCTGATAGTATAAAACATTGTGAGAAACACTCCCTCTGAAGTAATGTAGTTTTTGAGAAAGAGGTTATTTCTCACTGAAATATTTGAATCTGAGAAAGGCTTTAGGCGTGACTCTTTTCTCAGGCATTTAAAAGCAAGGGTGTTTTTCTTGCATTATTCTTTTGCAACTTCGATGACGTAAATCCAGAGGTCGTGGGTTCAAGTCCCGCTCTAGTGTTTTGTTTTCTTTGTTCAACCTAAAATTATTTCAAATTTTACCCGGTCAGTTTCCCTTGTGGGTTATTACCAGAAGCGAACATAATACAAATATCTAATTATACGTTTCGTCTCGTCTTGAAATAACTCACTGGCTGATGATCCATTTCAGGTGCTATGCCTGTATCGTAAAAGGACAACATTACAGCTTTCAAACAGTTTTGCTCAAAGGCGAAGTTGCCTTAAACAAATTTGCGATATATCCATCAGCATCGAACAGATAGTTGAAAATGAGTTTAACAAGTAACCGATTTAACTTGAAAACGATTTACAGCAATAAACAGTAGTTATGCATCAATCCATCCGTACCAAAAGGGACCCGGCCATTGTTTCCCTTCCGGCCTCGGTTTCGTTGATTGCTGAACCATGATAACAGTCTAAAAGTATTTCAGATGAGTTAGGCCTTAATTGAAACCTCTCGGGTCAGTGATCCATTTCAGGGGGTCCTGATCCACTTCTTGGTTAGACTGACCCGTACAGGGGTTAACAATGGAATTTTAACTCGCATACTGCATCTGGACTTATTTCTGTGTCATTCTGACACAGATTCCGGGTCATACTGACCCAGAAATAGGCCAGGCCCCATTGGACCCGGGTCCGGGTCAATTATGACCCGGAAGTGTTTAAAGTGTATAGGCCTGTTTAAGCTTTGGTGTTAAAAAAAACTATATGAGAACCCAAATAGGCTCTGTCAAGATTTTGTTAAAGCTTGTGATCTGAATTAAGTTTGGGGAAATATTTTAAGTCAGAAGTGTTGACGTGTTTTGATTGTTTGAATTAGGCCAGTTGCCTTCAGCAGTAATGCTTCAGACCCCTAAAAAAAACACCGTCTATTACTTCTGAGGGTATTTTTTGGCAGGAACTAAAACTGAATCTGATTCTTATCTTGCCAAATGTGGCAATTTGCATGGCTACCCCAGGCCATGCTTAGCCAAGTTGTGTATTATCACAAAATCATGACGCCAGAAGAGGGCATTAGCCAACTCAGAATGAAAGGTGTGTTTTCCCCCTACAGAAATGACTTTGTTATAGAGACATCCTGCGTGACACATTAGCATGGTGCTACCATCTTGTTTTTCTCGTAGTGGATTCAATGTAACCATACCGAGGCCAGCTGGTTAACCAGTTCCAAACACAATATTGATATCGCATATTACACTCACAGCACTGCATGAAAAGGATGATGGCAACAATAGGCCCTTTTCGAAATCACGGCTTGGGCTTGGGCTTCGTCTGCCTGTTTAAAGCCGCGTAAGGAAAACGCACGGTTTTTTGTATAACTGACGGAGCCTTAGCCCAAGCCCAAGTCGTTGTTTCGAAAAGGGCCATCGTCTATGTTCTAATTTCATCAGCTTTAGTTTTTTACTGTGGAGAAGAAAAACCGCTATTGAAAGATCTGAAAGATCCCTTGGGAAAATGTGCAATACTATAATTTTCCTATATGTTATTTTTTAACCCTGGTGCTGTATGGTAAAATACTTGCTTTTTAAATGTTCTGGGGCCCTTGAGCGGGCCATAGACCCCAAGCCGTTAGAGCAACGCACTTTGCATTATCTCCCACCCCGCACCAATCTAATTTTCGATGTTGGAGAACACTAACATGTCCTGATGGAAAGAGTCTTGTATTATTCGCTTCTGAGATCGGCCTGACTAAAGTTGTTGAGCTTTTATAAGGGCTTGGTTTTTAACCACGGAGGCTACAGCCTAGTATTATAGGCCTGCTGACGCATATTGAATCGTCTGAAAACCGTGGCTTATTTTCCCCCCGTAGTCTTGGGCATGCCGCTGGACAGATTTTACCTTCACCCACCCCATTGCTGCAATCAATACATCGATAGTACCTCATGAAATATGAATAATAATACATAACGGAATGGTATTTGAGATTTAAAGATGCAACTCCTTCCTGAAGGACATGGGGTTTCTGTGAACAATTTTATTTATTATAGTGTTGGAGAGTTCTTTCTCATTTATTGTCGCCACCCACTACCGGGAGTGGGTCTCACAATGTAGGCCGCAGAAAAAAGGGTGTGTTCAAATCTGTTCGAAATAATGTGGCACAACCTAACCCGGACAAGGTGAATAGTGATGTAGGCCATTATTGTAAAGACACTGTGTTCGCCCAAGCCAAGCTGAAAGAGCAATACACTTTGGCCTGTAGGCCTCTCTATTAACTATAAGTATGTGAATCTTAATGTTTATTGTTAAAACCGAACTTGAGTGGAGTTTTGTTCCAAGATTATGTTATGTTGTATTAGTGAGAAATGGTCTCTTTTCAGACTCGGAATGGGCTTTAGAATCAACATACCCTTTGCCTTGAAAATTGATGATTTAAAATTCCTTTCTAATCTTTCATTTTGAGCGGACATGTTTTTCAAAATGCCAAGTTGCGGACAGAACTTTCCAGATGTGTTCACGTCATCAATATAAGGATGTTTTAATTACTCCAGCGGTGTGAAGTATTTGTTTTTCCAATTGGATTTTTTCATAATATAAGCGCGGCTTTAACAAGATCTGAGGATGATTTGCACAAGAAGAATGTGCCGTGGCCGCTCTGGAATTCCATACGGTGCACGGCGTCTGGGGCCAGGTGTTGGGCTAGCCCTGACACCTAAGCTCGTGAAATGTCAATCATGGTCATTAAAAGAAAATGGGGGCCCAGGGGGAATGTGTTTCTCAGATGGACCGAATCTCACATTAACCAAAAAATGGCAAATCATCTTACAAAACTTTAACGTGGCGGACAAATCTGTACAACAATCTTGGGAGACTATAATATGACCTTTTCTTTTTTTATATAAATCTCCATGCGGTGCGGGGATTTTCAATCTCGTAAAAGATGAAAGGGTTAAAATGGCTCAGATTTCTGTTTGTACGTGCTGATTGTGCCCAGACCCCACCAGGCAATGCAAACAGTAGTCGAAGTGAAACTGAATTTCATTAATATCAATAATCAAGGGTATGGCGTGGATCAGTGCGGCAAATCATCACGGAGGGAACAAGCGCCACATTAGAACCGCCTCTCTGATGGAAAACCGATACTTGTTCAACCGATAACTCAATGGGTCAACTGTAAAGCATGAAGATTATTGTCAACCTAACATTTCAAGCAATTTCAAGCAATTGAGAAGTTTCATTGCTGTTTATTTTTTTCTTTCTTTCTTAGCTTCTATTTATTCATATTCTTGTTCTTGAAGATCCTTATAAGCTTTCAGATTGAAAACATCGTTGATCAATGTTCTATATACCCACTGGTGTTTGTTACTGATTTCGTCCTAAAACCACGTCACATTGCAGCCGATCGATGGAGTCTTATAAGGTATTTATATTATTTTTAAAGAAATCTGCGCCGTGGGCCTCTGGGGAAAATTCCCTCAAAGAAAATTCCCAACAATTACTCTTTAGATGAGCTCTTTTCAGTCGCTTCTTAAAAGGGAGATTTGCCCTTTCAGCGTCCCAACAAAGAGTACCGTATCTTATTACTGAGAAACCAGGGCAAACTTCCCCATATTTTCCCTCCAAATTTTCATGCTCGATGTTGACAAGCTTGTCGTCCGTCCGGGCTCACTGCTGCAGAGCGACCCTACGGAGTTGACCAAGCCTGGTTGGAACTCGTCAACCGGGAAACCCGCCCAATACAACACTACCCCCGCTGTAAATCCCCGCTCTTTTGTCCTTGGTTATATTGAACAGCGATGGAGGTGTGAAGCTATGTGTACACCTTGAAAAGACTTTGTTTGCACCCGTGAATTGCCGGCACATACTTGAGATCTTTGATCCCGGGTAGCTTAATTCTAGCGGGGAGCTTTTGGGCGTGTTTTGGTCGTGCATGATGAGATTATTTGAGCCGATAGAATGGACAACTGTCAAGAGGGAGACCGTGTTTGTCGACTCTTCCTACAGCTGGCTCTCTGTTTTGTTACCAAGGGAGAGGATTAGGCCTATAGAATGGTTGTATTGATGCTCAACTGTGTGTTAAAGTTGCTGTTCTTTTCTTTGAGCAATATTGGACATTACCCCCATCAACACAACATCCAGTGTTTTGCACTCGTTAACGGCAAGATATACTTTTGGTAATTGTCAAAGACTAAAGTATCCTCACCTGGTGTATCCCAACATATGCATACTCATAACAAACCTGTGAAAATTTGGGCTCAATTGGTCATCGAAGTTTCAAGAAAATAATCAAAGAAAAAACACCCCTTTTTCATGGGCCTTTACAGTTTTTACGCCGTGAATTTTACTTATTAAACTGAAAGAAGAAAACTTAGTCTCTTAACCTAAATCTCTTAAAACGTAGGGTGTTATTTAAGTGGACGAACAGTTTTCCATCAATTTATCTGGGATAGTTTTATTTTGTTCAATTAGTTGCAGTGTTTTCAGGGCTGTTTTTCTTTCAGGAAAGCCTGTTGAGTTAACCTGAATGACGGCACAGCCTATATCATTGAATTTCCAACTCCCCCATTGAAGGTTTGCCCGAAGTTAAACGTCCTGTGTTTGTATTGAACAAGTTATTGACAATTTGCAAACAGTGAAAGTTGCTCCCGAGTGTATCTCGTTTCATCAATTTGGTGCGAATTTGTTTATTTCAGCTGTTCCGTTCAATCCAAAACTGAGTAAGCAACGATTTGGTTTATCCAGGTCTGCTCTAAGATTTGTTCTCTTTTTTTTCTCATCTCCCCGCGCTTCCAGTTTCTGGAACAGGCCTCCGGGCTTGAAAGTATAGAATGAGTGGATAAAATCTAGCACGCGTAACCGGAGAAAAGCCAGCGCAACATAGATTTTTTGTGTGTGTGTGTGTCGGAGAGAATTGGGTTTTGCCAGATCGCTTCGAGCGTTGGGGGTGGCAAAGGGCTTCAGAACAACCGCCGGGCCCCGATTGAATTCACACCGGTGAACGGGAGTGCCTCTTCTGCTCTGGGCTGAGGTGATTCACACCGTGCGGTATCTGCATCAAAATGAAAGGGGGGGGAGAAAAACCGTTGTGTGGTGCAATGGAGGCAAACTGTAGCCGTCTTGTTGTGCGGGGGGTGAATGGGCCCGGCGTGGACTGCTCCGGGGCGTATGGAGCTAGCTTACGGTGACCATTTCGCATCACTCCTCCTCCCCGTGAAAAGAGATCTCCCATCCCCCTCTCTCTCTCTCTCTCTTTGGGATACAAACTTTTCCAATTTTGTTCATGTCGCTACAGTATAGTGTTCTCACAGGCAGCCCACAGCAGCTGTCCTTTGGGCAAGTGTCAAGTTCCAGTTAGGTATAACTTGATTGTAAAAACCATAGAATGGCGAGGGGACTGAACAGAGATTTGCGGAAATCTTACCAACTTAAGCTTGATTTGGGTAATGTGCAGGTATCTTACTTCATCGTTGACTAGCTGGTGATATTTGCTCCATACATTTTTTTTTGTACGTTTCAACCGTGGCCTATTTACTTACCGGTCGCCTTTCCCCCCATGCCTATATTTTAATTGAACTATTTGGTATTGCTCGGGTGACCTACGCCAGGGTTAGGCCTGGCTGCTCGGGGATCAGAGTGTAACAACCGAATAAAGAAACAACCGGACATTGCAAACATCCGCTCCGTTCGAAATCTTGTCAAATAATATGACGTGTGAAGTCATACCTGTATTTTCCCTAAGCTGGTCTAATATAGGTTGACGTGTTCATTGCCCGCTGTATTCTTCCCGTGTTTTTCTGACCTGGATCGGCCCCCTGTTTAAAAAAGTGAGGCTCAATCTTTTAAAAATAGTTCCAAAAGGGAGCTCAAAATGTCACACTTAAAAAGACCTCGGGGAGGTGAATGTTTTTTTGTGAGAGGTCAACGCTTTCATTGAGTTTTATTTAAAGTTATCAGTACTGCAGTTTTTTATTATTATTATTTTTTTTGTTGGTTTCGCTTTTTGGTTTTTGAGGCTTTTCATGTCGCAGGCAGCCTGCACACCAACCTCCCGAACCTTCCCCCTACCTTTGATTCCCGGGCGATTGGAGAAGAAAAAAAAAACTATAGTGTTGCACATGAAACACGGAACGTATTGACGGCCCGCTGTTAAGTCAAGCCAATTCGTGCAAAACCCAGCGTGCCATTTTCCGCAAGATTGATACTTCCAATCAAGCTTGCAGCTAATTCTTTCTCTGGCCTTCCACATATATTTCATGTCCACGGGAGAAATATACTTCTATGCCTTGTGTTTGATGCTGTGTGTGTGTGTGTGTGTGTGTGTGTGTGTGCTCTGGGTCTCCGGGCTCTCTTTTTATTAACTGGCTTACCTGGGAAGACTCCTCGTGAATAGAAATGTCTCATTTTCTGCCTGACTTGAAAGCTTGACGTTCTGCCTGATTTGACGAGGTCTTTCTTTATTTAGCAAGCTGCTGCCAAGGCTTCTGCAGTCGATGCTGTGGCATTTAGCTGGCTGTGGTGGCATTTTTTGTTGTTGTTTTTGGTTTATGATTTGTTTTGAGGCATAATCTAGTTCGGCCATTAATTGCTGAATGGTTTAATATTGTTTTCCGTTCAAGGATACTGTTAAGAATTCAATTGGTTAAAAAGGTGGTTGCACGACAGGAAAAGGGTTGTTTAATCTACGGATTATAATATATATCTTCGGTGTTTGCTTTGAGGGTATATTATACGCTTTATAGAAGCAAACTGTTTTCGTTGCAAACGAGAGCAAACAATACCGGGTAAGTAAGGCATTTTCAATTAATAATGAAAGTGGTGCAATGATTTAGAAATACTGAATAGAGACATAATTCACCAAATTGTGTGTTTCAAAATGATACTTCTTGGGCTAGTGATCTATTCTGATGCAGTACGCAAGGAGATTGCATCTGAATGCCATGGGCATTTTTTGCGGCCTCTCTACCGCATGGGATCAACGCAAGACCCGAGCTCTTCGTCACATTAATACATTCAGCACGAGGTGTTGACGTATCACGCCAATCACCCTGTACCACATCCCTTCTGGTATGTTGATGCAGCCTTTCCATTTGTCATCAACGCACCAGTGCTAACAAAAATGTCCTCAATCTCACGTAGGACAATCGAGCCCATTCAACACCACGTCCAGGCAATTAGTGCCCCCTTCTGTAGCAGGAGTTGCTCTGAGCATGCTCTGAGGCATATGTCTTATATTTTTCATAAAATAAAAGTGAATCGAATATTTCGGTGTTGTTACTGTGAATGCATTTCCATAGTGGAATCAAGCGGCTTCGGCTACGGCTATGGCCCTTGGCTGCACAGACAACACTGGAGTATAGGCCTTTTCAGCGATCCAGCCAAAGCCACTTCCAAAGCCGTTTACTTCGGACTAACAAGAAGTACCGGTATTCGCTGTGTCACATCTTAGTACAGTGTTAAATTGAACGTGCACAATTTACAAGTCCTCTATAAGGCCCGAGAGATCAGTCACTAAGCTTACGGTCCCTTATACACTCTTTAAAACAAACTCCCGGTCAGAATTGACCTGAACTGAATCCGGGTCATGTGGGGCCTGACCCATTTCTGGGTCAGTGTGACCCGGAATCTGTGTCAGAATGACCCAGAAATGGGTCGAACTGCCGCAGAATCCTTGTTAAAAATCCATTTTATGACTAGTTTCCTGATCGGACTGTGGTCAGTCTGAATTCAGTCTGACCCAGACATGGGTCAGGCCCCCTTGGACCTGGAATCTGGGTCAATATGACCAAGGAGTGTTTTTTTTTAGTGTACGGCTCATATAAACACACGCGTTACAGGGCGCCCTATAAAGCGCTGAATTATATGGGAAAGCAGCACCACATGAAGTTGGGCCCAGATCTGGGCCCAATTTCATAGAGCTGCTTAAGCAGAAAATATTGCTTAACAATTGCCTGCTAAGCAGAAATGAGCAGGATACCAGTCACAAATTGTACATGTGGTATGGTAGTTTGGCTGGTTACCTTATTCTGGTAAGCGTAATTTTTGTTGTGCTTAGCTACTTCTTGTGCTTAAGCAGCTCTATGAAATTGGGCCCTGGTTTGAAACATTACGCCAAATGCAGAAAAGTCCTCGTCCAACTGAACTGCAAGGTGAAGTATTCGAGCGGTGATGTATTGGTACTTGGCACCGAAGTATCAGGGGTTCCTTTGGCAACGTGACCCTTCAAATGTGTTAGTGAAAGACTGATCTGCAATTAAGGCCATTGGCGAAGCAACGATTGCGAAAGTGTTTGATGGATTGTTGTTTGAGTGTACAGCAAACTGATTAAGACCACCCTGAAAATTTGAACTTGTGGCTCTTTTATAGGTGCGTGTTCCGATCAATTTAGAGGATCATTCGGGTAAATATACTGAAAGATGATGCATGTAATAAAGCCCGCCGACGAAGATGAATTACTTGGATCAAGTGCCACAAACAACGAATTCTCGATGATTACAGATGACATTGGCTGAGTACCGTATACATTCGCCATTTTGATGGGAAATGATAATAATAAGTAAGACTTATAAAGTGCATTTTCCGAAAGATACAATGCGCGGCGAAAGATTGCTACAAAATTGTCAAAGAAAAAAAAGAAGTTTTTTTTAAGCGAGAAGAGAAAAGATGTGTTTTTGATTTAGACTTGAAAGTCTGGAGTGAGTTGTAGTTGCGAATGTGATTAGGTAGAGTGCCAGCATCGGGGACCAGCAACTGAGAAGAACCGGTCCCGTGCCCTTTAAGTGCGAGGGATTATTATTTTGATTGTGGCTTGAGCGGAGGCCACTCCGGCCAGATGTGTTGAGGTTTAGAGACTCTGTCATGTACTGTGCAAGTTTATTTGAGAGTGCCCTGTGCATGTTTCACTGATGTTTTGAAGGCGATGCGTTGTCTTGACAGGTAGTGTAATTGTTGGAGGAGAACGCTGCGTCTGTATCCCACCACTGCCACTAAACGCATTGCATTTTAACGCGTCAACAGCTTCGGTGTTCTCAGCAGTAATTTTGTCCCCGATTTGTGTGCAGTCGTCAACTTTTGTACTAATTGTTTTTATGATGGTCAGCACATTTCAAGTCGACCACTCTCCAAGATTATGATTTATTTAATTTTATGACAAGTCTATTCGGCATATTCATGCATAATCTCATTAAAATATTTAAAGGAGCGGTTACAGGATGCTCTGAAATAAAAAAAATAGTTTTTACATTTTTCCAATAGATGGAGTCCACAGTAAATAGAACAAAATTATAATGAGTCCCTTACCTCACGCTAAAACTTGTAAAAAGTGTTTTCCTCGAAACACTCCCAGCCCAAAATCTGAAAACGCGAGGTCAAACAAACCCCGCGACGAAGGACTTATGACGTCACCGGCGGCTAAGTAGTTTGAACCTGCCTTATGAATGTAGTGAGCTAACGCTAATATTACGCCAAACTTCACCAATTGACGATCCAACAGGCGTTGATCAGCAAGCCAATTTACAACGGATTTATGATTTGGGGATTTTCGTTCTTTGAGAGGAGAGGCGATTCCGCAGCTCGGCTTGATTTTTAGTGCATCGAAACATGAACAACGCAGACCGCATTATCACGGGGAGGCCCCTACACTTCGCTTTCTTTCTTGACGTTTCGGCGCATGCTCAGGAATACGGTTATTCCCATGACATTGCATAATCATCGCTGGTGCACACGTTCAAACCGTATACATGTGCAGCACTGGTCCGCACGCTCATGGTCTGCGGGGCTTTATTTCATTGGAAATTTTTAGCTTCGTTTATAGCGAAAAACTACCCAACGTGTAGGCTTCATTTTACAATGACACAATTTAGGATACTCTGGATGGACAGAAAGAGTATTTAACTGTATGATGTAAGTTTGGTTTCTTCTTGATTTTGTTTGTTTGCAAAGAGACATTTATGTGTGTGTTTATAATGCTAACCGTGAGTTTTTAGCCGCCGGTGACGTCAAGGGGTCATATGCATATCATTATCATAGATAAGTAGTTTTTGACTCTCGGCTGAAAAAGCCGCGCGGAGAGGTGCATTTTTGACTTGAACATTTTATTACTAAATGCAAATTTTAGGTTTAAAATGGTAATTAAACGGTATCTACGATGTCTATTCGGCCATAAAAAAGGTAATAGTACAAATATTGAGAGCATCCTGTAACCGCTCTTTAAAAAGGTCTGTGCAAGGTGCTACGGCATGATTTTAAATGAGGAAGATTGTGAATCGTTGACAGGTGGATTGAGGCTTGTTTAAGTCGGCAGATTCAGATACCTTGTATAGTCTAGTTTCTTGGAGCTAAACAAGTTGAAAAGTCAATGAGAAGTGTTGTCTTATAATTATATGGAATATGGCAGAGGAGTCTGTATTTTTTGACGTCGGGGACACAACCTCAGACTCAAAGCTGTGACCGTAAGACTCCCCGCGTTCAATCAAGGGATCTATGGTTCAACGATCATCGAATTCGACGATTGCGTGCACCACCAAATACCCTCGGCACTCCATTCCTGCAAGTTTTTCTGGTCATTTTAATTACGGGACATCGGCACATCTGCGATTACCGTAACGCACACCGCGAGATGCCCCATTGCCATGACACCAATCCCATGTGATCGCTCTCAACGGAGTCTCAACAACTCTCCATAACCTAGCCTCGCAGCTCCCGAGCTGGTTTTTTCGGCTTCCCAACCTTGAGTCACCATCTCCAGTCGGCCGATGCTGTTTCTTTCGTGGCCTTAGAATATTCAGATCCACACCGCTCTATGATATTGCACCTCATTGTCCCTCCCAACCCCAGAGGAAATTTTCTGAGCGGCTTCAGCTTATCGCAGGGGGAATCTCGCAGATTTGCAGGAACGAGTGAACGTCTTTATTTCCGAAGGGACCCAAAAGGTGTATTTTTAAGAACCTGCAATAGATTCGTGACATTGGGATTCGCAGCAAATCTATCACAAATTCGTACTTAAGGCAAACTGCCCAAGTACTCTTACAGTAATTGGGCTGGTTGTGAGTCGACATTTCTATAGAGGATCGGTAAACTAAGCCACCCCTCGTAAAAACTTTGAGACAATTCCATTTTTTGTATAAAAAAACATGTGTTTTCCATGAGGTGCCTGTTCAGGGCCCAATTTCATAGAGCTGCTTAAGCACAAAAAGTAGCCAAGCACAACAAAATTATGCTTACCAGAATAGAGTTACCAGCCAAACTACCATACCACATGAACAATTTGTGACTGGTATCCCGCTCATTTCTGCTGAGCAGGCAATTGTTAAGCACTATTTTCTGCTTAAGCAGCTCCATGAAATTGGGCCCAGATGTTGAAGCTGATCGTGTTGTATTTAATATTGAATGGTGTTAGAGGATGTGCACATCATTGGTAAGATTAAAGAAGTAAATCGTTCACAGATTTGCGCATGATTTTAAAAATGAAAACTTTGAAAACTTTCATCAGGTTGGGCCAGTGGTTTCTTTCCCTGTCGTTCAGTTCCCCTCTCATTTGTGAACCCCGGTTCAAATCCCACCTCGGACCGGAGCCTTGCATGTGGACTGGGTTTCCATCATACATTGTGTGGGTTTTTCCTCCCATGATGCATCTTAAACTGAACATTTCTTCTCGTTTCCTAATCACCATACTTTTATTGGCGCTGTTCGGATGTATTTAATGACATAAAATAAACGAAGATATCAACTTTCGTGGAAATATGTTGTTCCTGAAATACTATAGATTTTGAGAAATTAATAAAGCAATTAGTTTTAGAGACCAAAACTCTGATGTTCTAAAACAGTGAAAACATATAATTATACTGGTATTTTTTCACTATTTTTTCGTGAATCCAATATGACTGATTGAGCCTTTATAATGATTGGGTCACATAAACTGCGGATACTGATCTTTGACAATCACCAATGTTGTCTGTGTGCTTTATAATTATTTACGGTAGAACAATTAGAGCAGTGCGTGGTGTTGCATGCATGGAATCCAAAGTACTGCACCTGTAATGTTTTGACCTCTGACTTTAACATAATGTATGGAGCGCCTGTTGTCGTTGATGCCTGTTGTCGTTTAAAGAGTATTACCAATGCATAGATACTACAGCACCGTTGAGGACAGTGTCCAGTCTTCGTCAGATTCCTGTTCATACCAGCATCAGCTGCCGTGCGTAGTCCCTCACCCCTCACTCAGAAGGTGCATGGCAAGACACATACGATACCCTTTCCGATGTGCATGTTCTTGAACCCGACGATTCGAGCTAAAAATGCTCATTTCAATGCAAGCTGCAGTGCTGTCGACAGAATTTCAGATCGGTGTCGTATCTGGGGCCAAACTTCTCAGATTGAGTTTCGTTGACCCTTTTAACCGGGTGATATTTCTGCAATTGAAGATGGATAGCCCCTACGATACGGGCACAAAAATGTCAAATTTGATATTTTCTGTGGCGGCATGCAAGGAAATTCCCGCAGCATTTGGCTCCTTGTGACCTGAGAGAATATCGCTGGTTTATAAATCTCCTGTTGTTTTTACACCGTTTTTTCGGTAAATGAAACCGCCGATTCCTCGAAACTGCCCGTAGCTGTTAATGACTGTCGAGAGCAGTGGCGAGCCGAGATGCAATAAATTTCATATTAAGATGTTAGAAAACAGTCACCATAGTTATACTCAAATCCAATGAATTCAGATACAGACTGTGATCCTAATCCATGCATCACGTCGTAGACCAGTATGAACACAGAGCCACATAATAACAGGAGAAGAAAGTATCATGGCTGAACTGAACGTGATGATGCACAAATTGTTACCCACCGTCCAGAACAAACGGTAAAAGGTGCACCCACTGTAGACCTAGAGCAACCCCTGCCAACAAAATACTCAACAAACAAAATATTTATAAGTTTCACACCTTTTCGAAATAAAAACACATATTAAAATAAATTTATGTTTATACAGTGACAAAAACTTCAGTTCTCTTTTCAATTTAGTTGAGAATTTCCATTGGTCCATCTAGCTACGCCCGTCAGAAACAACAACTTAATCAAGAGTGTTGATTTCCAAACAGATAAGGGGGCCATCTTGGAAGGAAGGCCCATACGCTTGTGAGCAAAATATGACTAGTTTTTTCAGGGGCTTGGGAGTCAGTAATCCCAAGATACAATGTAAGAACCAATTTCTAATGACCCTAAAATATGTCATTATATTATACAAGAGGGCCTCCTACATAGAAACGATGCTCGGCGCATAATTGATACAGTCAATATTTAGTGAGGTACGTACACCCTAAAGGGAAACATCAAAGGCGTAGCGTGCTCAAATACATTTCAAATTATTTACAGGGTGTAAAGTGTACGACTTAGCATCAACCTGATGTGAAACCTGATAACGAAAATGTTTTCTTTAATGTTGTACAAGTTCCATCCTTTAAAGGCCCCATACACTATTGGTAAGATCGAAAAACACAATGTTCACAGATTCACACATAACTTACATGATTTAAAGTAAGTAATGGTAGAAAGGGTTCCTTAAAATATTTCTGCCTAAAATGCTATCGTTTCTGAGAAACGAGTAAAACAATAGTAATTATCGCGCACGATAATTTGAAAAAACAGAAAACACATAAGATCTCTTTTCACTATTTTCTCGTGACCTCGATGACCAATTGAGCTCAAACTTTCACAGGTTTGTTTGTTCATGCATATGTTGAATCACACAAAACGTGGACAATGATTTTGAGCTGTTACCAAAAGTGTACAATACCTTTAAAAATGTGCCGTGCTGTTTTCTTTGAAAAAAAGTTCGTTGTTATGCGAGCTGTTAATCAGCGTTTAATGTGCACAGTACACACGTTGGTAAGGTTGAAAAATGTTCACAAATTTGCACATAAGTTACATCATGGCATAAAGATTGTCATGGTGGAAAATTTCAACTGAAATATGTTTACCTGAAATGGTATTGTTTTTGACAAAGATGAAATGTTTTTCCGGACAAAAGGTCAAATTCAATGCCGTTTTGATTGAATATCATCGAAATTCAGGAATATTTCATATTATATTTGAAACGTGACGTCATCGAACGTTTTGGATTTTGACCAACAAAAATTTGCACTTGAAGGATATCAAACACAGTGACATTTTTCACTGTTTTAACGTGATGTTAGAGACTTGTATTTTCCCCAAGAATATAAGGACTCTATTAGAAAATGAGTGAATCGCAAAAATGAGTTTGACCTTGGAGCCCCTCTTTAAAGGAACATTACAGAATTAGTAAGAAAAATACTTGTAAAATATACTTTTTGATCACAGATTTACATAAAACTTACACGGTCTAGTGATGATTAGTAGAAAACATCCCTTGAAATATTTCTGTCTGAAATGCCATATTTGATGAGCAATGAATAAACTAATTTTCCGATTGGAGTTTATCGCTCAGTGAACGTTTTATTCATTTTTTGAATCTATATGATTTCATGCAAATGTGTAATCGTTTTTTCACTATTTTCTCGTGACCCAGATGGCCGATCGATCTCAAACTTCTACAGGTTTGTCAGTTTATGTATATGGTGGATTACATAAAGTGATTACACTGCCAGCAACTGTTTTGTTAGCAAAAACCAATTCTGTATAAATGTTCCTTTAAAGATGTGTTGTTTCATGTTGGGTCACATACAGTGTGGACACTGGTCTTTGACAATTACCGGACGGGTGTTGCCCCTGTCTTGTAAGTAATGTTTCATGTCTTAAAAGTCTTCATGCACGTTGCTGCAAGTATCCCACGATATCGATCTGCTAAATAGCCCGTGAAGATTTTAATCAAGATACCAAACTGTTTATGGTAACCGCCTTGTGCGTTCATCAGGGGTCAATTTCACACAAAGCAAGGTTCATTTTAAGATGAGTTGTCGCAGCATTTCCACTTAGTGATTTGTATTGTGACATCACCTTTTTTGCTTAGCAATTTGAGATTGATTCGCAGTTAAGATCAATCTTCGGGTCTTCGTGAAATCGATCCCTGGAGCTGATTTCACAGAGAGCTAAAATTGATCTTAACTGTGTGTCAATCTTAATTGGTAAGCTAAGTGTGATGTCACAATACAAGTCACTGTGGTAACTATTGTAAAGTCATCGTAGGATGAATCTTAATGCTTTGTGAAATCGAGCCCTGATCACTTATTGAAACTATGGTTCGCAAGTTGTAATCAAATTATTTCATTAAATCTACTAAATAATAGCAGAAAACGCATTTTGTATTATTTCCCAGATATTTGCGATATTAGCCATGTACCGTTCCTTTAATTCTGTAAACAATGGCGGTCTCCCTTGATCATTAGGCATAACACTTCAAGAATCATCCTGCTTAAAAACAACCCGATACAGCCTCTTGTTGGCACTTTTATCACCGCCTGGCCAAACTGGCCGAAATATTATTTCAAAACATGTTTTTGGGGGACACTGACAGAAACGCTTTAACCTGATATGTTTATGTGGTATCGCGTACACGCTGCAGGTGTGTTTTCGCAATAAAGATGTTCGCTCGGTGTATAGACAAATCAACACGGACTGTCACATCGACGGGGCAATATATGTCAGGTGAAGCCGATCGGAAAATATTATTTTACTCGTCCCTTTCCTGCATTTTAAGTAATATTATATTGTTTCTATGTGCACTGGGTATCACGTCGTGCCTTGCTGTACCGTTGGTGATTTACTTTACTGTAATGGACCTTCATCACCATGAAGTCATCTTGTTTCTCCTCGTCCATGTTTTTTTCTTCTTTTTTTTCCGTGGCACATAAAAGTTTGAGATTATTTCAACAATGTAGCAGAGTCAGAACTCATTTTTGGGCTCGGATTCCCGGTTCGTTGGCCTTATCTTTTTACGACAGAGATGTAGGCCTTCTTAAAAGCACACTACTGACAAGGTATTGGCTTATAGGAGGAAAGCACCGTAGTTGTATTAACTTGTCAGACAGGCTTGTTATTTTGACATTTCATGTTCCGGACGGAAACCGTTTTCAATTCATTTTTTGCCAAACTCGTGGATTTTAGTTGGTATCCCCTGACACTAATTCTATCTTGAATTAAATGCACATGAGTGTTACTCCTGGTCATTGGCCGAGCTCACAATATATAGGCCTATGTTGTCAATTTTGGTTGAAATGTTCTTGTTTTGATGGCTCAAAACTAAACTATGGCATCGGTGTATCTTAAAGGCAAAGTATGCCTTTGGTTTTGGAACCGTTCGATAGTTTTAATCAGTATATAAATGTAGACACATGCAAAAAACTAACCTATGGAAATTTCATTTCAAAAGGTGGTATCGTTTTTGATATACCGCCGAGTATCTGGAGCGGTTATATCCACGCAGGAAGAATAATCCGTAATTGGAATGCACAATCTGAGAAACGTTTCATGCAGAAACGTTTCTCAGATTGAAATGTATTTGAATCTCTTAAATCGCATTCCTTTGAAGGGAATCGTTTCTCAGCACATTATCAACAGCTGCGGTGCTTCTTAACAAGTAAGTTTTTGTGGCCACCCTCCCTTTAATTTACCTTCGGCAGCCTGCAGTCCAAAGGTACCTCCGTATTAGCATTATTTTGCTCTGCAAATACAACTGGGTACTTTGTTTTTGCCCGAATCAGCTTCGAAGTACAATGCAAAGAGAATGTGCAAATACGCGCGCGTTCTTAACAAAATCCCGTTGTGCCGCACGCAAAATCGGAAGTGCGTCACAACACGTCTCCCGCTTGCTGTCATAATTATTATTAGTGTAGGAAAAGCCATAAGAAGTGTTTTCGTGGTGTGTTTTTGAGTTGTAATAAAATGGTTGTACGTGCTTGCCTGGGGCTGTAATAACGTTGGATGTGGTCCTGCTCAGAGATTACTAAATAAAGGACTTCAACAAGAAACGTGCTAAGACTTTAAATGGATCATCATCTTCACTGGTACTTGATTCCTGCACACACCGAATAATGTAATATCTTTGTTGCGCTGTGCTTTAATATTACCCAATAGATTAGTTCGTTGAAACTGTATAGTTTGTGGAACATCCTTCGGTCGACCAATGGTACGATCATTAATGTTAGCCAAAACTCATGTCGAAAACTGAAATTGGAAATATTAAACCGTGCTGCGGTGATGACATTATTACCTCACATAGTGTCTCGATATGAGTGCGTTCGGGTGAGGTAGTGCAATACGTTACCGTACAAACAGTAACATCGGTGTTTTTAAAACAGCTTGTTTTACATACCAGTAAACAATGTGTCTATGTCACGGTATATAATCCTATACTGTAAAATCTGAATTAAAATGAGTACAGATCAGCCCCTTGTTCATGTTGTAATGGCAGGTAATAGTGTTCTTGATTGACATCATCATCAAAAAGGTATGATTTGAATGGTATATACATGAGGCCCAGCAGAATAAAATACATATGTTCTAGTTTGATGTTTTTGTCGTCAACAGAAAAATGCAGCTATCGACCCATTTGCACGACGCGCGGAACACACCTCCGAACAATTCGCGTGTACCATTTCCGCCATTTGGGGGCGTAAAATCCTTTGCGTCTATTTCAACCTCGTTCCGGGGGTCGATCTTAAGCCTGCCTTGCTCGCTCATGGAAAGTATCTAATACGGCACTTCCCCACGGTAGCGCCGCGGCGTACAATTTGACTTCATAAAAATGGCGGACAGGACAGACGCGTATCGGTGTGATGTGCGTCAAGAAATGGGTCAGTGGTTAAATTTTCAAAGTGAATGGAAGGAATTGTACATTCCAAGGTTGACATCATATGAAGTTGATGCGAAACTAACTACAGGACTCTGAGAAATGTTTTTTTGATTGATGTGGTGCCGAGATGGGGCTAGAGATTAATCAAATCGATAAAATGTCTAGCAGACATCTTTTGTAATAGGTCCATGGCATGTAGCAAATCATGTGGTCTTAGTTTTAGCGTATTCGCTTTGTTGCAATCATGTACGACATACGTAAGCACGCGGCCAACATTAGTAGTAGCAGAGACCAGCGTCCACACTTCGATGTGACCCGACATAAACATGAAATAACAAAGCTGTGAAAGTTTCAGCTCAATCGGTGATCGGAGTCATAGGCCCTTTTCGAATCCACGGCTTCGGCTCCGGATTGGGTTTCAGGCCTAGTTTTCTTGTCTGAAGCACTGACCGCAAAGCATGCGTAAGTTAAAATAATTGAGGGAGCCTAGCTAGCCTGAGCCGATTTTGGAGCCGAAGCCGTGAATTCGAAAAGGGCCATAGAAATCCAAACGATGACCAAAACCAAACGATGACCCTGCCTTTAAAACATCAAGCGATGGTGCTTTTTCAGAAACAGTTGGGTAGTTTCCTTTAACGCGGCCCCTAATCAATCAGAAACTCATTGATTAGGACTAAAGGACAGACCCCATTGCACTGTCACTAACCAAAATCAACTTGTTTTCGAACATGCTCCCAAATCAAATCCATCAAGTGGGTGTATTTAGAGCAAGTATTGCCTACAGTTGGCGTTGCTTTATTAATTCAATCAAATCTAGCCGATCGGACCTCGTGAAATATCATATTGGTCGCAGAAATTTAAAATGAAAAGATCGTGAGTACCTTTTCGTGCTCAAAATTGACTTTGGAGTGTTCGCATTGACGTAGGTGATTTGCTCGTACTCCATGTACTATACGTGTGAAACCGGTTGTTTACTTTCGCGCCATAAAAAAATATATATATATAATATCATCGAAATCAACCAAAAGATTTTCTCTCGGCTTGATTCCACTCTCTAAATCTGTTACTCTTCGCCAATATTTTAACCGTAAAACTGAGCTGCATTAACTCCGGATCCTTATTAATAAAAAGCTGCTTGTTGACGTTTTAACGTTGACATTTTTTTGTCATGATTTAGTTTAAGACGAAGATTGGTGGGTTGAGGCGCACACACTTATGGCACGGCGTTCTGTGTGTTGGAGCTTTCGCGCGCGCCCATTGAAACCCCAACGCACGATGTGCAACCACGATGGAACGAATACTGTCTGAATTAAAGGCCCTGTACACTATTGGTAAGATCGAAAAACACAATTGTTCACAGATTCACACATAACTTACATGATTTAAAGTAAGTAATGGTAGAAAGGGTTCCTTAAAATATTTCTGCCTAAAATGCTATCGTTTCTGAGAAACGAGTAAAACAATAGTTATTATCGCGCGCGATAATTTGAAAAAACAGAAAACACATAAGATCTCTTTTCACTATTTTCTCGTGACCTCGATGACCAATTGAGCTCAAACTTTCACAGGTTTGTTTGTTCGTGCATACGTTTAATTACACAAAATGTGGACACTGATTTTGAGCTGTTACCAAAAGTGTACAATACCTTTAAAGGTAGAGTTATACTTTGAACCGACCCCAAAACAATTTTGTAATTTCTGTCTGAAAGCTTACTTGTTATTAACATGGTAATGGTAGTAAGTATCCTGCGTAATTATTTCTTCTGAAATGCCCCCATTATTAGGAATCAATAAAAAAAGATGTTTGAATCTGAGAAACAGTTCACGCGTGAATCGTTTCTCAGATTTCCGAGGGTTGGTGTCCGTTTGCGAATGCTGCGGCCAGAAATGCGGTTGGTACCCCGCTGTCACCTCGCTAAACGTGGATGGATTCTGTACTTGTGGTCATACCGTGACCGTTGTTTGCTGTTTTCTCAACAAGTATACACTGTATTCAGTTGAAACTTTTCGCAGGTGACTTCTATTGTGTCTTTCAATCGTGCCAATAAATCAGCATTACGTCGACAAAAACCCAAACGATGATTCTACCTTTAATAATGCAGTTTCGTGATTATTCACAAAAAAATAGAGATGGTTCAACGCCTGTAACCCGATAACCATAACGGGGGAAAAAATATCAAGGCCTTCGTGATAACCCAAACATTTGAAACGTCATTCGGAGTGAAGATGGTTCGAGAATCAAAACAATCACGCCGACAAATTATCCCGTTTCGAACCTCTTCGTTCCTTAAGAAAATACACAGGTGCTGTACGCAAAACACAAGTTGGATTAAAATGAGAAAAAAAATGTGCGCACCTACCAGATGGAAATGTTGATATCTTGAAAGGAAAGTAGAAGAAGGATGAAGCGAACGTAATCTTACAAAAACACCGTTAAATCTGTTCTTTCCAAAAGAAGCTTGTGCCATTTGGGGAATTTTCAATCAAGAAACAATTTTGGAGACTGCCACATTCATGCACGAATGCATTCATTGGTGATTTCCCCTTAAAAAGATGCCGGCAGCACGACACGCTTATACTCTGTACGAGCCGTTCCATCGGCATACTCTAAGCGTCCAGATTTTATTTTCATCCAGAAATTGCAATTATTATTTATACATGTGTTTTAAAGTGTCTTGTGATGTGCTGTAAAAAAAAAAAAAAAAAAAAATTATTGTAAATGTTGCTTGACCTCGCTGTGTGTGTGTGATCGACTCCATTGCACGGTGTGATTTTGAATTTGCATCATTGATTTTCAAAAGGGCCGCCACAGGTGAAGTTTTCCCCCTAACTGTGCCTCGTCAAAAACACATTTTGGAGAGGAAAAAAACCTACTTGTGGCCTGTACTCGTTGAGCCAAAATGTATCTCACAAACATCCTTGGATTTTTCCAGCTGCCGAATTATGCATGTCCACGTACGCGCATATTATCAACCCGATAGTATCTAAAGTGTTAGTGTATTAAAGCTGTGGTGGGCCCTGGGGGTGTCCTCCATGCGGACGGACGTACACAGTTGCATTAGCTTTTAGTGCACTCACATCGCTGAAGATGGTACTTGTATAACCAACGCTCATGTATAAACGTACGTGAGCGGATTCAGACTGGGATACTTTCCTTATTTTCCAAATCATACTCCCCCTGATGGAAATCTATACCTTATGTTGTATAATAGGCGAAGGGTCCTTTAGAGAAGTTGTTCTCTTTTCAAAGTGGATCATATTTTTTGACGGAGTCACGGCTTGTTCCCGTCCGGCTTGTAACCATCCGCACCTTGTTTTATCTTTTTTATATTCAGCACTCTTTATTCGGAGACCATACCGGTTCTTCCAGAGCCCACACTTGTCCCAAAAGAGTTTTTTGTTACATGGTTGTACCCGCAAGTTTACTACTGATAGTTTTGCTTACTCTTGGCATTCCGTTTCTGTTAGATATGGTACTGTATAGTAAATACACGGAGCATAATACACTTTAAAATACCCGGGTCAGAATTGACCCGGGTCCCACGGGGGCCTGATCCATTTGTGGGTCAGGCTGACCCGGAAACTGGTATCTCTTGTGGAACTATTATGAGACCGTCCAATTTTGCAGCTTGATCCGAAAGTATATCCCATTCCTTAACAAGTTCATTGTAATCAAAAATTCATATCTCAGAATAGTCATAGAATTGCAGTCGATGCACTTCCCACTTGCCAAACAGTTGAATTTGTGTGCAATTATGTGTAATAAAGTTTAGTGCATCCAATGCAGTTCCTCCATTGAAGACCGCTATACAGTCCGGTGTTGTTCTTTGAAATGAAATACCCGGGTCAGAATTGACCCGGGTCAGAATGACCCGGGTCCCACGGGGGCCTGACCCATTTCTGGGTCAGGCTGACCCGGATACTGGTTAACATTTTTGATTTTAGCTAGAATTCTGCGTCAGTGTCCGGGTAATTTTGATACAGATTCCGGGTCACCTGACCCAGAATTGGGTCAGACCTTAGGACCTGGGCCCAATTTCCATAGAGCCGCTTAAGCACAAAAACCAGAATAAGGTTACTAGCCAAACTACCATGATACCACATGTACAATTTGTGACTGGTATACTGCTCATTTCTGCTTAGCAGGTAGTTTTCAAGCAATATTTTCTGCTTAGCAGCTCTATGAAATTAGGCCCAGGAACTGGGTCAACTCTCACTCGGGAGTTTCTAAAGTACGGTTGTTCTCTTTCCTATAAGCGATGCGATCGATATTTTGGCATCCACATCTTCTTCCTCAACAATTTGTACTCAGACGGTTTTTGTTCTTGCATTCCCCAGAGTATACTGGTCGAAACGTCGAGTTATATAACCGGCTCTTCTCCGCGTACTCTTTTCTGTGTCATTGAGTTGTTTATAATTATTAACTTTTATTTCTTCCAAAGTGGTTGATATTTTGGACACGCACTTCTTCTTCGGCTTCGTTTAGTATGCCCTTTGGTTCCAGAACTTCTCGACGTTTACTTCTTCCAAGTCTCTAGTGAGGTGGGAAAGATCAATGTGATTCTCTGGTGTCAGATAGTGGAAGGGTGTTAATCAGTTGAGTTGGTTACAACACTTCCTTAGCACCACTATTTTGTATTTCCACATACTTTACTTTTTTCTTTTTAATTCACAAACGTGCGCTCTCTATACCTGTACATTAATTCCCTACAGTCGTGTCGCCAGATTTGACGAGCACTTACATTCCTCGTGATCCAGGGAGGCCCTGTTTTTTTCAAAAATAATAAACATACGTGCAGTTTGGGATTATTTTTCTGCTCAAAAGTCAGGTGCCAGTTTGCCTGCACTCTTCAGATTACATTCCGCCCGAACATCCTCTTGTTCACGGTTTAGCCATCGCCCCGAGCGCAACGATAGTATAGTGGATTGAATCACAACGGGTTCGAGGTTGATTCGAGTTTCCACCATTTCGGTAGTGCCGTGAGAATTTGCTTTTGTTCCGGGGCGCACGCCAGTTCCTTTTTGGTCGTCCATTATAGTTTTCGTAATTTTAACTTTTTGCCCCGAAGTGAGCTTTGAAGCTTGATAACTTCACGAAATCATGCGTGTGAGGGAGTAGTTGCAGACTATGATGATGTTGCAAATGTTCATCATATCACAATTGATAATCGTATACCTCTTTCGGACCTCAGTTGATTCCAGAGGCACACAGAGATTTTATCAAAAGGTTTCCACAGTCCCCACCCCTCATCGATACAAAGTGTGTCCCCATTCCTCTATCATTTGAATCTTTCTTATTTGTCGCTCATGGCTTTATGGTACTTGAAAGTTGGAGTTTGAGCAGGAGCAAACGTCCTTGGTCTGAATGACTGAATATCCCAAACTCAGAGCATGACCTTTCCCGTTTCCATTATGCTATGTTGTCCAGTCCCAGAAGGCACTGTTTCTAGAATCTTCCGCGAGCGTTTCGTCCGTACAACCTCACAGTGTGCCTCAGCAAGTTGAACAACCTCGCTCCTCGGCTATTCTCAGACTGTTTTCTTAAATGATGTAAATCTCTTCTTAGTCGCAACTCGATCATCCCGCAGAGATTGGGTTCGAGAAAGAAAGAAGAAGAGAAAAAAAACAGAACTCACTGCTGTTCCACTTCGGGGGAAAAGGTTAAACTACTTATGTCCAGCAAGCATCAGTGTTATCCTTTTGCCGCTGTGTTTTAGTGCATCCCCCATAGTAAGCTCATCCTGAAGTGTAGGAATATTTTTGTTCTCGCCCTGAGTGGAGGCCATGGGATGACATCAGGTGATGGCCGGAGAGAGGCGACCGGTTGAGTCCACTGTTTTGATTCCATCCTTGGAGATTTACTCTCTAAAACCAAATGCGGCAGGACTTTAGCTATAACTCCCACAATAATTGCAGTGGTCTATTCACGTTCAAAAAGTCATTTAATAGTGTTCACACACTATTGGTCGACAGGACACAAACTTAGCCTGCACATTTTAACAACTCGTGATAAACTTTTGGTTGTTGTCAAAGACTATAGATCCCCACTGGGTGTATCCCAAAATAACAAACCTGTGCAAATTTGGGCTCATTTTGTCATCGTAGTTGCAAGAAAATAATGAAAGAAAACACCCTTGTTGCGTAGAATTGTGTCCTTTCAATTTCCTGAGAAAACCTTCATGCCTGAAGTCTTTCTCAGATTCAAAAAATTTAGTTTAAAAAAATAACCTCTTTCTCAAAAACTACATAACTTCAGAAGGAGTCGTTTCTCACAATGTTTCATTATCAGCAACCTTTTGCTGCTCCTTACCAAGTAATTTTTTTTATGGTAATGTATTTCTTGAGTAATTACCGAACGTGTTCACTGCCTTTAAATGTATTATACAGGATTGGTAGAGCTGACAAAACTATCTCAAACACAGTTCATGTTTTGTGTATACCATATACATGAAATAACAAACCTGTAAAAATTTGAGCTCAATTGGTTATCGAGGTCACGAGAAAATAGTGAAAAGAGACCTTATGTGTTTTCTGCTTTTCAAACATCAAGTTTATTATCGCGCGCGATAAAAACTATAGTTTTATTCATTTCTCAGAAACGATAGCATTTTAGGCAGGAATATTTTAAGGAACCCTTTCTACCATTACTCACTTTAAATCATGTAAGTTATGTGTGAATCTGTGAACATTTGTGTTTTTCGATCTTACCAATAGTGTACAGGGCCTTTAATACATCATATTATTTTAGCATGAAAAGGGGCCTATCTATGCAGCCTCTATACGAGATTTGAGTTTGAGTTCTGTTGAAGGATGGACTGTTTGCATCCCAGCCTATATGCAACTTCAGTCTCTTCCGGCCGTCCTCCCTTGAGACACTATAATCGAAGATTATGACTGTCCTTTTATTTGTTGCTTAAATATGGATTCCTGTCACAGATTATAAGGACGTCAATTTGTCTCCAGTCTTCAACGTTTGATTTGGTCTGTTTTATCCTTCGGTCGGTTCGCCTTGTGTCTTGTTTCGCGCAGCAATCCGGAATTCCTCTCGAAGAGAACTGCAAGTCGGCATTTCTGTTGAATGAAGCCTCTCTTCAGTTGAAAACTAAATGCCATTTCTCACCACAAAGAATGTGGTTGTCACTCGATACTATTTAATAAATAATTCAACAAGAAAACTATTGCATAAATTCAAAGCAGCTTTCATCGCGGGCCGAATGTCTGCCTATATGGTCATCAAAATACAAAATCAAACTGCTCCACTATTGGTATAGGAACAATATATACGGCCCACGCACGTGGTCTGAAATCTGTGCGATTCATCACAAAGTCAAGGGCGCCGTTTACAGCAGTTGCTGACAAGTTGGGGTGATGTGGAAACGTGTGATAGGGGCTGGCGTCTTGTCGGTCGGCACTCACTAC
This sequence comes from Pycnopodia helianthoides, assembly GCA_032158295.1. Classification (NCBI taxonomy): domain Eukaryota; kingdom Metazoa; phylum Echinodermata; class Asteroidea; order Forcipulatida; family Asteriidae; genus Pycnopodia; species Pycnopodia helianthoides. The sequence continues at coordinate 19,272,092 of CM063247.1, read as the reverse complement.
AAATTGCTGTCTTCAACTGAACTTGGTGGCTTAGCGGTGTCGTCTGGAGGCCAGGGTCAGGACATCATCTTACATTTGGAAGGGATTAAAGGAGCTCGGCTGTACGGTGTGGCCCACTTTTTTTGTTAAACTAGTTCACACTGTTGTCAGAGGTTTCGCATTTGTTTCTTCACTTCAAAATGGTCCCAGGTGTCAAGAACGCAATATTCTCTTTTCCAGCCGTTTCTGTTGATGTCCCTATCATGCTTTCTGTGTTTTTATAACTTGTGTGGGTTTGCTATAGTTTATACAACGAACTGTAATTTCCAATGGTTTTACACTCTTTTTCATGTATTGTCCACATCTTCTTCATACAACTTCAATCATTATATTAAGTTGTTGGGTTGAGATTTCAGGGCACGATTTTATATTGAGCCTGTAAGCACAAAAACTTGCTAAGCGCAGCAAAAATCATGCTTAATAGCAGGAAAAGGTCACCATCCAACATGAAAAGTTCACATTGTCTCAACCAGTAGACCGTTACTCTGTTTTGATCAACATACAAATTTGCTAAGCAGTATTTTCTGCTAAACAGCTTTATGCAAGTGGACCCATGGGTGTGAAATCCCCGCTAAGCTAGAAAACATTTCCTCGCTTACGGCTCCTCGAATCTCATATCACATCCTACTGGGTTTTTAATACGGTTAATCAGTAATGCTTCACTATGCATTATGGTTAACATCTGTTGATATTTTTGTCTTCCCACATATGGAAACTCCATTAAGCCGTCCACACACAACTTATGATATGACATTTTGTCTGTGAGCTACATGCTGCATGTGGGACCGACCGGGAATGCGCAAGCTGGTATCACGGGCGTGTTTCTCACCCGCGGGTTCACCTCCGTGTCCAGGGCAGTCCATTCGCATCACTAACACCTTTAGCGATGCGTTGTGACAGGAGAGGTCACTGTGATTTACTCATCAGATATCAAATTGGTGTAATATTTGAGTGGTCCGGCGTGTAGTTGCGTGTAATGTGTTGTCATACTTGTTATTTTTCGATTTATTATTTTCGTTTGTGGCAAAGTGATCACCAGTGCATTTTGATCTCCTTCATGTTTAACATAAAAGAGTAAATTGTTTGAATTTCGACTTTGAGTGATGAAATGTTGCGATATAGCAATCACTTTTTAAGAAAACTAACCATCCACAACCCAAAATTCAAACGCGTGTTTGTTTGATCGATCCAGTTGAAGACTGCACTCATCAGCTGTCATGCTTTACATGAGATCGTGGCTCTGCTTACCGTAAGCCAAGATTGGCGCTTACGGAAGCAGGGATTTCCGCGCTTACGTCAAGCGTATTGGTTATCAGAGAATTGTTGCTTAGGTACACGGGTGTACTCCAAGTTACTAGGTGTTCTTTGCTTACACAGCTAGCGCAGAAATTCGGCGCTTGCCCTGTACTGAAGAATGGTGATGACAAAAGCGCAGAATTCGGCGGTAAGCAGAGCCATAAAATTTGGCCCAGTCATACCACCCTAGTCAAAGTCCAACAGTACTGGGGTGTAGTTTTTGAGTTTCAATATGGTCTTGGATCTTGTTAGAGTCAGGAAGGATCCATACTAGAATAACTCAAGGGAGTTAATTCCCGTATAAGTATCATGCAAAAACAAAGCCTTGAGTGGTTGAAAAGTTGCACGTGCACGTGTTTTGTTTGTTATGGCGTGAAAGTACTACAATCTGCCCAATGTAAGTTTGATTTTGTTTTGACGAATAATGTCAAAGTATTGTATCGAATTCTAATTTCAAAAAACACCCACCATTGAGCTGCCACAATCTTTTGCAAGTAACGAATACTGACCGGTTTTCATTATACATTCAGACCATGTTGCTCCCAATTTTATTTTATCAGGCCATGTCGGAATCAAGTGACTTCGGCTAATAGGGCCAGTGGCTACATCGGCATGCGTTGAAGGATATGATTTTTTTTCAGCGATCCGACCAAGTCCTTTTACATTGGAATGAATGAAAACCCTGGTCCCTGTAGGCGTTTGTGCACAGCAAAAACTGGGGTGTTAAATTTAACAACCCCGGTGTTGCTAGAGGACCGCACAATGTTAAAATTGTGGGTGTTGTTTTAACACATTGGTGTTATTCTTTACACTCATGGTGTACACACACACCCATATGGGTGTAAATGATAACACCGAAAGTGTTAAAATGACACCAAACTGGTGTAGTCCTCTAGTAACACCGAAAAGTGTTAATATTTTTTGCAGTGTGGGGTATACCCAACTTGAGGTACAAACACAACATGGCCTAATTTCATGAAAACCCTGGTCCCTATAGGCGTTTGTGGGGTATACCCAACTTGGGGTAGAAACACAACATGGCCTAATTTCATGAAAACCCTGGTCCCTATAGGCGTTTGTGGGGTATACCCAACTTGGGGTAGAAACACAACATGGCCTAATTTCATGAAAACCCTGGTCCCTATAGGCGTTTGTGGGGTATACCCAACTTGGGGTAGAAACACAACATGGCCTAATTTCATGAAAACCCTGGTCCCTATAGGCGTTTGTGGGGTATACCCAACTTGGGGTAGAAACACAACATGGCCTAATTTCATGAAAACCCTGGTCCCTATAGGCGTTTGTGGGGTATACCAACTTGGGTAGAAACACAACATGGCCTAATTTCATGAAAACCCTGGTCCCTATAGGCGTTTGTGAGGTATACCCAACTTGAGGTACAAACACAACATGGCCTAATTTCATGGCCCTGCTTACTGCCGAATTCAGCACTTGCCATCACCATTCTTGGATTACACTGGCGCTAGGCTGTGTAAGCGAAGAATGCAACGTGGAGTACGCACACGCAAGCAAACATTCCCTGCTAAACTGTGAAATACGCTTGATGTAAGCGTGGAGTTCCCTGTTTCCGTAAGCGCTTTGCTTACGGGAAACAGAACCATGACATTGGGCTCTGGGCCCAATTTCATGGAGCTGCTTAAGCAGACAAATATTGCTTAACGATTGTCTGCTGAGCAGAAATGAGCACGATACCAGTCACGAATTGTACATGTGGCATGCTAGTTTGGCTGGTAACCTTATTCCGGTATTAAGCATAATTTTGTCGCACTTAGCTATTTTTTGTGCTTAAGCAGCTCTATGTAATAGGGCCCTGATGTCTATAAATTCCTGGTTGGGAAAACCCGGATCATTCAAAAACCGCAGCAGTGAATAATTTTCCAATTTGTTTGGCCTGATTTGTACACTGGGCTTGTAAATCAAGTTCAGTGAAACAATAATGATAACTACACAATTGACCTTTTGGAAATCAGGATTGTCTTAAACATGGCGCCTCCTAGCAGCGTTCCTTGCACTGCCTGCCAATCTGTGTGAATAAATACATTGATAATCTATTAGTGACATTCTAAAGTAAGCTGAAACAAAGTTGTAGTCCCTTTCCGACATTCGCTTTCGTGAAAACTTCGACTTATATTTTGTTACTATAATGATCAGGTTATTCCGGAACAACCGTGTCCGTCCAGCAGATGTTTTCCCGCAAGAGACGAGTGTTTACTCCCACAAGAAAACAACTCAACGTCACTAGAAAAAACACGATCCCGTGAGATTTATGCATTTATGTGTCAACTCAGTTATAATATAAGCTTCTCCGGCGAAGATTAATCAATTTTATGGGGGAACATTTATACACCACGTGGCGCGCATCAATCAAAGTTGCTTCGTGCCGCGCGAATGGCTGCCCCGGCACAGGTGAAAAGCGTCCCATCAACTTTTCTTGTTATATCCCTAATACGATTCTCGTTCAGTGTGCATTAATCGTGGCGTTTATAATACCCTAGCGATGTATTAAGTATAGGATATTAACAACACCAGGTTCGTTTACGGCTGTTTGTCGCCAGTGAATATATTTCCACTTAGTCATTAACCTCTATCCCTAAGAATATATTTTCGCCTATATAATCATCTTTCTCACTTTTCTTCACTTCATTTTTGGGTACTTCTGCTTCCACAATGTTTGTATTTGCCGAAGAGATACGTGTTTGAAGTCCACTTCTGGAGTAAAGTTTACAGGATTAATTCCTCTCTTAAAGGAACCTGTCTCCGCACCGTGGCGGAGACATCCGTACTTGAGACCTCAGTCTTCGGTCACAGTGAGGATTCACCCGGCTAAGGAAAAAAAAAATAACAAGTCAGTGAATTCCACTGAGGAGCCAATCGGGAATGACACTATATTTATAATCCCTATATCTCAGATGAACAGACCCACCGTTAGGAACCCGAGGCAGCAGATAATGCAAATATGATTTGTGGAAATTGCAAAGTAAGTTATACACGTCTTCTGGGGCGTTGACCTTTTACAGAGTTGCACCGTAGGCTGAGATGTGGAGACCTTTGATCAAAGGTGCGCCTTATACATCAAAAGAAGCGTCACTTCAGAAATCCATCTCTATAGACTTTAATATGTGAATCTTTAATGGATAGCTTATTTTGCAGGATCTGATCACACCACCTGGAAACCTGCCCTTTACTTTATAATTCCATCCATAATGTGACTACGTAATGTTTTTCGGTTCGATTAAGAATCCTGACCATGTCCTAACGACCATAACTTATATACGTTTTCATTTTAAAATGTCATAACGTGTAGATCCGTCACTGGAGCAAAACTACGGTTTACAAAAACTATCTGGTGTTGACAAAAAAAGTATAGGCCAGACCGTGTCCGTCCGAATCAGCGACTATACGGCTACTGCTGCGGCTGTTGCTAAGGGTGTTGCTGTTCGTCATTGCATGCTCAATCACGATCAAGCCACATCCGCAGCCGGTAATTCGGTCACTGCCTAATTTGTCGGTAATTGTGAACATTCCAAATTGTAGGTGACATTCTACATCAGTTTTAATATTGACTGTAGCTTTCGTCGGTGTGAAGCAACCGATATGTAGGTGAAACGTACGCAATAAGACACCGTTGATGATCATTTTTGTCTGCACCCATCAGTTTTCCATTCATTTGTTACCCCCTCAATGTCCTCAATAAGATCCACCACATTCAAAAAAATGGACCACCCCAAAGTTATGATAAAAAGTGTTATCTCCCGAATCTATATGTTCTCCGCAGATGTGATCGTTCCAACCCCATCCGTTCAATAGGGGGGTACCTTTACGGGTCTCCACGACGGGGTTTATCAAAGAGATGAAAAGATAACACCGGGGAAACAAATATCATTCTGTCGGTCGTATTGCCCATCATATTTGCTGCTCGGTACTCGTAAACTACGGTGCCGGGGTGCTTTAGCATGGACTAGCTTGTATATGTGAATGGAGCTCAACTCCTTCACGTGGTTTTATGACTTTTATTGCCTGGTTTTACAAGGCGGAACTTTGACAGTTTATGGTTCGCAGTCCACCACACGAGGGTTTTAAAGATGTACTGCAGGTCGATAACGTTGGCGAAATGCCGGATATTATTCGGGGAAATTGTTGAAGTCAACGGTCTTCGTCAAGTTTGAGTCCGTGACTGTGGAGTTTGTGGAGTTTGAAATGGAGCAGGCTTTTTGTATATACACACCACTTCGACATTTTGAAGATTGTAGAAGTCAACGATCTTCGTCAAATTTGAGTATGTGGGACTGTTGAGTTTGAAATGGAGTATAGGCTTTATTTATACGGCATTTTGAATATTGTAGACCGAACAAAGCAAAGTACAGTGTTATGTTCCATGAGTGGAGGCACTCCATGCGCATGTCTCTTGATTAATCGAGGATTTCTGCCATTCCGTGTATTCTACTCCGCCTTTAATATCATATTAGGTGCACTATTGTAGGTTGGATTTCGATTTGGCATGTTTACTATACGAAAGTATAATATCATTAATATCTCAATAAAGACAACCTGCCGCAATAAAACTGATCTGTTTATGCAATAACACTGACTTGAACTATGGGTCAGTGCGCATTGGTGGTTTGTGCACCCTGGAAACAGATCACTGACCTACTAAAATAACGCTGGCCTTGATCGCCTAATCATTTAGGATGTGAGGAGTATTAGATCCCTGCCAGTCCCCACCCTTATCTTGTTGGAGCTTGGTTGTGATTTCTTTTGATGATGTGGAAATGTTTTTTTTTTAGTTGGACTGGAGATGTAGTTTTACTATCTTTTTTTGTTTTTTACAAAAGTAGGTCCATATCCTGTACAATGACCGTTCACGCCCAAGGCTGTAGCATTAACACTGCCTGAAATCGCACGTGTTGTTGTGTCATGATTAAAATGATAGTGCGAACGGAAAAAGCCCCACAAACCTCCCTAGTTGTGATATGATAACCTCATTTTGTCTGAATTTTCAAGGAAAAGTAAAACTGAAATTCTGGACTACGGGCAGGCCTGCGTGCGATTGATCATCCATAGAGAGTCACCGACGTGCACATTCTTGGAACTGGGTATACCACAAAAGCTTTAGATTTGCACAAAGAGTATTTATACTGAACAACATTCCGCCCTAATCGCATGGGTTTTTATCTGGTGTTTGATGAACTGATGTAGGACGGGGGTGAAACCCCTTGCTCACATTTTAGTTCGTTTCCATTCACTGGTTCCCCCACCGAAAGAACACACAAATTATGGTGATCGGGGGCCCTTCCATGGCCGACCAGGGTCGGGTTGGAAGTTGTTTAGAGTCCAGCGCATACAAAAGTGTACTATCATAATATAGAGGTAAAGGTGTGCTGCTCAACCACGGTGTATTTTACATGATTATACATTATGCAAAAAATAACCATGTTACATCAGACTGTATTTCGTAAACTTAATTATTTAAGCTTTACTTGTCTGTATAGGTCCAGTTCTTGGTAGTGTTTTCTGCCGGCATGCATTTATTAGATCTGTTTACCCAAGGTCAGACTCGTATACTCCGCTTCTCTGAAGAGTTCAGTGACTTGTTTATGTGTTTTTGCTTCTTATCTTTATTAAATATACCTGCGTGGAATTGGTCTGTTGCCAGGCATCCGTATTCTTTCCCGTTGTTATCAATATTAGCTTATACTTGATGTCCACATTGTCCATATACCAAGTGCATGTTATTAGGCCTTGTCCGAAATGGCGGCTGCGGCTGTTTCGAAGGTCAGCCTCTGGCCGTTTTCGAAACCACGACCAATTCGGCTTCGGCTCCGGCACCGTCCGCCTGTTTGAACTCCCGTACCGAAAGTATACGTTTGTATGTTTTTCGTATTGAAAAAGCATCATCTAAATCAAAGTTCGTTCCGTTCCGAGAGAAAAAAAGAAAGAAAAACAATTTCATTCGACGAATATCTGGCCATCAGTTTGACGACATGATTTGTACAAAGTGCCTCTCTATACATTATTATAACACGACGAATGCATGTTCTTTACAACTGAAGTGTGTGGCTCGAAACATGACCATGGATCTACACGTTTCTCTATTCAAAGACACCCCTAAAACTAAAGATCCACCATAAAGCTGATTTTGTATCGATAACCTTTAATAGATGTTGAGAGAGGGCCGACTAATGTTAGATAATCGTTTACATAATTTGTTTTCAATTTACCGACACGGTGTTTGAAAAGACAAATTATGACGATAAACCGATTTACGACCAAATAATGATATACCGAAAATCCAGCCCCGTGGTGTTCCCACCTGAAGTATAGCTTATCTAATCGCGGTCCTTTTTGTCGGCTTATCCATCAACAATTACAATCTCTGCGGAACCCCCTCTCTCTCTCTCCTTATTAATCTCACCTTAAGACGCCGGACATTCGTTAATCCGGCCATTGCCACCTCTCTCCAGCAACCTGAAGGTGCCGACAAGCCGAGAGAGGGGGGAGTGACAGGTCGTGTCAAAAGGTCTCTCGGATTATGACGACGTGACTTTAGCTGCTGTCATGAGTATAGCCCTAAAAGGAGTAACTTGATTTGCATCATTTCTAATTTGATCGAACCCACACGGTCAGTTTGACCATATGGTTTGACGGTCAATCAGTTAAGGGAATTACAACGCTTATGAACGTGCACATGTATAACCTCCTTCTCAAAAAAAAAAAGATGGGGACGTGTGCTCGATGTTTTTTCTTTGTTATATTTAAATTTGAAAATGAATGCCCCCCAAAAAAGTTTGAATGTTTCGGTTTCATTTTATTGTGCAGCGTTTTGCGAAAACGGCAAAAAGGGTATTGGGTTCGCGCGTCACCTTCAACGAATCCCTTTGAGTAGATCACATTCACGGTTTCTGCATTTCACGTTTTCCGCCTGCATTAGACAACATCGGCAGGCAAGGGCACGGTCGTAAAAAGACAAGCTCCTCTATTGCTTCGAGGGGTAAACACGAGACGGGGCACAAGGGTGCCCGCTCCCTACAAGCCCGGTACCTTGACATTTTCGAATCAGTTTGTGAATTCATTACGCAAAAGGTATGCCCGGGTCCCTTATTTCTGTTTCAAGGAATACTTGTTGCAAAAACACATATGTTGCTTTTAACTGTGTTTTTGGAACAAAACAACCCAGATACAACGAGCAACCCATATTTTCAATACAAGTAACGATGTACTTTTGTAACTGTCACTTTTGTCCCAAAAATTCGTGTTTCTCAAAAATGCTTACAGAACACCCATTGTTCCCAAAATACATGTGCGCTCTTATTAGAGAATACAATTAACAATTAAAAAAATATGCGTACTTTTGCAGGGCTTTGAAGTGAGGTTTTTTAAAGGGTTTAATGTTGAGGTTTTTGTCGTGTAGAACCTCGTTACTTTAGTAGAGGAATCATTTGCATAACCTGTTGAATCAATACCATAGTGGATTTCAAGTTGATAATACACAATTCATTTTCTCCTGAAGACGAGCAGAGTATACTGTTCGAAACGTCGAGACCAAACCGGCTCTTCTCAGAGCCAACACTCACACAAAAGAGATTTACACATGGTTGTACCCCGCAAGTTTACTATTTATTTATTTATAGTTTCTTCCTATTTCTCCACACCATGCAAAGCTTCAAACAATACTTACAATAGTTTTTGTATTGATATTTCTCACACTAAATGATCCACTTGTTGTTAATTTGATGATTCTGTAATTAATAAGGTTGTTGCTCAAATTGGTCATAATCAATACGCTGGTTTTCGAAGGAACTGTATCAATTAACATTCTGGAATACACAGTGTTTGTTCCTCGGTACATAATTGCATCGGTTTTGCACCCTGTGCAGTTCAATCCGATTTCCTTAATCTTACTGTAGCAGGGCTCGATTATTTACAGCCAGTCTTCTCCCCCTTTCTTGTAGCTTTCTTTCTTCCTGTAAACCCAATAGATCCTCGCCCAAAGAAATAGGTGCCGTAATCCGACAGCTTTCCCTAATTGCAATATCCAGTGGAGGCGCTTGCCGAGTCGCAAGGGGGGGCTCAACAATGGCCCACAACTACCCGGCATTGTTGAATTTTATCGCATTTTCAATCGGGCCGATCAAGAGGCTCAATTGTCGGGAGAGTGACAAAGGTTTCCCTCAGCGGATCCCATCGCTTTGCTCGCTCGATCTGGCAGCTACGCAGAAACGCTTGTGGTCCTCCCCCCAAAAAAACTTGATTGTCCGGGGTGTTTTGTTCAAAAGGGGCCTGTGTTTGGCGGCGTGACTGGCATGATTAAGACGGGGGTTGAAACCAATCGCTGGCCCCGCTAAACTAGTTTGGAAATTGAAGGACATTGCGTAGGTGTGGGCACAAAAAAATAAGATGTGCTCACCATTGCCAGCATGTACTTTAGGAGAACATGAGGTGTTGATTGATTTTCGAATGTGCTTTAGTTTTTTTTGGTGACGTTGTCATGCCACTTGAACCTATTGCGATGAGTAACAATGAGTATGTACTGTATGTGCTTTCGCTGACTAAAACAGAGGATTAGTCTTGAAATAGTCATACATTTTAAAAAATAAATATATAACGTCCCTCATAACGTAGTGATAACATTCTGTTTAGAATCGCCTAAGTCGTGGTCTTTCCACAGCCGCGACGAAGACGAGCTTGTCTATATTAAAAGAAAACAGTATTTGAAACCATGGAGGTAGAAACCTTGGGCAGGCCAACGTGTCCTTCCCAGAGCATTCTCTCTTGCCATGGGCACCTATAAAATGCCTTCCACCAAATCTAACAACACCTGTGCGCAATGTCGGCCTGATCCAACAAGGAGGCTTCGTTCATGCCAGCCAAACCAATTAACCCAACCGTTCTGTTCCAATATTTGAGCGCGCTCAGCCAGTCAAATTGGAACACGGTTCAATTTTTTAGGTTAGCGTGGAAAGGGCGGGGCACCAATTCATCCCTAAGCCTACCCGTTAAACCACACTCACATTATACACCCCCTCTTTCATTCCAGTCCAATTAGGTGGACGTGAAGTTCGAGCTTGGTGCTTTCCTGGTCCTGTATTAATAGCACGAGAACGCAAACACTGCGTGTGCGCAAAGGGGGGAACTGTGGGCAGCACCAATCCGTTATACGCCGGATCCTCATGGAACAATTAGTGGTTAGATCACGGAGAATGGAAACTGCAGTCGATCGATTATAGTCGAAACACCTTCTCATTGATTCCATAAAATACAATAACAACTCTATGGTTGATTTACCATTGTTATATCTTATTTCTGAATGTACTTATTCAATAGGCCTACTGACAAAATGAAGTGAGACACCTTTTACTATAGCAAACTATAAGTATGTTCCCCTCACAACAATAACTCGCTCTATTTTACCGATAGAAGCACTATTATCCATCAATCCTTTTTTGTTAATCAGAAATGTTTCACCAACAAACTATTTTAATAGTGACCCGAACGTTGAACGACTGCCTTGAACTAATTGATTTTTTTATTTAACAGTGACTGTTCACCTGCACCGATGTGTGTACATCAAAGTTGTTGGCATTCGAATTGGTGACGCTTTTTTTAAAACCGTCATCTTGACTTGTGTCTCAAACGAGGGTGCCTTCTGTTTCAAGGCAAGTTCAAAATTGCAGCAATTTTTTGTCTTTCTGTTTGGTTGGGGAGTCTGTGTGGGTGAGGTGTACCGCCACGAAACACATCAATCTTGTCTGCACCAGATTGTTACCTACATTGTACAAATTAGTCTCGCCTGACTGATGGCGGAATTTCTCTGGAATAGCTCAATTCATAAATCATAACCCAGTGAATATCAATGATTAATGACAGGCCGACTTCCTCGGGTACGTTATACCCCCATGATGGAGGACAGAGAAAAGGTAGCGCACGGCCGACAGATTAATTCGGTTTGTGAAACAGCTATAGCACACCTGCAATGCGCCAAATATCACCCCTAAGGTGTGAATGGAACGCGCTTTGTGTACACAGCGCAGCAACGTGATCAGATCGCAGTATAGAGCGACTGTGTTTCAGCCACTTCTCAGTCCCAATGCAAAGTCCATTCCTGGAGCAGGAACGGCACACAACATCATTACTACGGAGGCCGCTGCGAATCAACACACACACCGCTATTGGAGAATCTGGATGAAGAGCAATACATGTATACATACAACAATCCCTGGGTGATTTGACTTACATACAGTGTGTCAATGAGTCTTAACTCCTAGTGGAGAGCTGCACCTTACTCGGTTTTTTTCTTCACTGACAAATGTTATCAGATTGTGCATAGAGACCAGTCGTCTAAGCCTTGGATTTATACCGTTGAACGGCGTAACCAGCCCCGTAAGAGTTCCAGCTTTTGCACGTGGACTTTCGGTTAGGCTTTGATTTTGTGCGTATACGCTGTATGTCCATCCAGTTTTCATGACTTGGCTACGAGACTGAACGGTTATGGGGAACCAAAGGTGAGTTTGAATTCATCTGAATGCTAGTGAATAAATCATCAAGTCCTGGGCTAGATTGATAGCCTAGCTTAGCTCAGATGCACCAAGATTGAGAAAATGTCACTCGTCTTGTCGTTTTGTCAGTTGCTTCTGAAAAGTAAGTTGAAACCGACTCTGGCAAGCTTGAAAATTCTGAGAATCGGACTTGATGACTTATTCCTCAGTTTTGAACGAGAACGTATATACCTTTCTTGATCAATGTTTTTGTTGTAGAACTTCCAGTTAACCCGGTAACAGGACTTTTCCGGATCGTTACACGTAACTGTCCCATCGCCCTTTTTACAACCCACTTTTTTATGGTGGTTGTTAAGGACACTCAACGAGGCTATCTAGCGGCCCAAGTGGGTTGTTTACCGACTAAGGAATGCCCCTTTTTTTCCCTGTTGGGCACGGTGGGCACCCTTTGTGTCCGCTCCTCTTTCACCAAGCTGGTCCGGAGAAAACAGCCCACAGCTAAACACGGCAGAGGCCGATGCCCCTGCTCTCGATACCCTGCCCGGTGGTGGTAATACAGCATGATGAAAAGTTGACTTCAAACCCCCGACAGGGTGTATGTACACCGCATGCAGCGGGGCTTAAAGAAAGATCTCGGTCGACAATCTCGGAGGGGTTTTTATTTTTCCTAAATGGGCCGACTTTTTTGTCTCGGAGCGATCCGATCGAACTAATGTTCACGTCTTGACAGACGATCGAGCTGCATTGCATTTCTTAATTATGTTCTGGCGATTTAAGCACCTTTCAACACATTATCGATCACGCCTGAAACCATGCTGTAACTAGTGTCGGTTTGCTTTCATGGCATGCACCACACAATATTAAAAGTCCCATTATTTTTACCGGTAAACACAAATATTGTGCGCCTGCCCCAACACTGCCAGATGGAACCGTCCATTTCTTTAAACCTTTTGAATCATGAATAGGCAATCTTGAATGAGATCTTATAGGAAAACATGTTTAATATACCGAGTACCAGTGTGTCTATAGATGAAGCTATAAACAGACACAGTGGTGCAAATAACCAATCCAACCAATGCAGTCTTTATGTTAAGTTCTAATGCATTTGGCTGGCCATCGTTTTTTTTTTTTTTCAAACGCCAAACTCATTTTCATTTTCGTATTTATATTCATTTCATTGGTTTGATCATGGGTACAAAATAATGTTTATGATCCATATTTGCACGAAATGTGTACAAATAGTGTGTTCCAAAAGTGATGCCATTGTTTTGTATGGGGGACAGCACCGGATAGTCTTTGGGCTCTTCCGTAGTCTTTCGATACGGGCTGTTAGTGTTAAAACCGCCAGGTACCGTATTTCCTGTCAAATTTTCAGGCCGACAGCAAATTCATACCATCAATGTTTGCCCCTTGGTCAGCACTCAAGAGATCCTTTCAAATTGACTCGGAAAATTCCTAGTGAGAATTCTTCTTCTAAAATGAACGGACCTGAGGCTATATTGCGTGTGTGAGGCCTGACAACGCACACTGACACTTAAAGTTAACTTCCAACATGCAGGAATTGTCCAAAAGCTTTTGGGGAAAAACGTTGATATACAGTGAACGATATGGGCCATCAGTGACAAAACACTTGAAGACTTTTGTAGAATGACTTCGAGGTTTTTTACTTTTTCATTCCCTTTTTTTTAAGTGAAATGTTTGCAATGATCACCAAGTTTGTACCTTTAGAGTGTTGCGTAAAACCGACCAATAATGTTTTTTCAGAACTGCCAATAGTGTTCAGACAGTTAAACACATTCTTGTTAATTTGATATCTACAGACTTTCACAAGAGCGGTTTCAAAACTTAACGTTTAAAAGTTAAGCTCCCAATTTTAAAGAGAAAAAACAGAGCCTTTTAATTTTGCACTTTCACTTCAGGTAAAGTAAAACCCCTGCCTGCTCCTGTTACCATAATGTTTTCCTGGTTGCCTCAAAACATAAAACACCCTTCAAAAAGTTGTTCGTGAAAGTTGACTCAGAAACGAGCTTTTGAACTATTTCTGAAACTCGTGTTGATCACACTGGAAAAGGTGAGCTCCTCTTTAACGTCGCCGTATACATTGACATTGACATTGTAGGCACCGATTGTGAAAGACTTCCCTCACCTTGTGCATGGGCTGCCGCATACTATAACCTTGTCGTGACGAGACAAGCGTAACAAATATGGTGTAGTTTTATTATTACGGGACGGCTTACCCATTGGCTCGGGCTTTATGACGGTTAATCATGGTATAACTAATGCGGAAGCGTTGCACCATTTTAAGAAGTCGATCCCTTACTCGATATTACTGTGTTTGTTGGGGAAGCAAATTTGGCAAGAAGATTGGGGCATTCGCTGTATGTGCACGGGACGGTAATTGTAAGCGAGAATAATTGTGGGCAGCATAATCATGTCTTGTTTTTGTGGAACTATTATGAGACCGTGCAGTCCAATTTTGCAGCTTGATCCGAAAGTATATCCCATTCCTTAACAAGTTCATTGTAATCAAAAATTCATATCTCAGAAAAGTCATAGAATTGCAGTCGATGCACTTCCCACTTGCCAAACAGTTGAATTTGTGTGCATTACTATGTGTAATAAAGTTTAGTGCATCCAATGCAGTTCCTCCATTGAAGACCGCTATACGGTCCGGTGTTGTTCTTTGGAATGAACGCGAGGTACGGTACGATGCATTTATGAGTAATGATGATACGTTGTGATGAACCTCAAGGTAAAGCTGTGCTCTGGGATGGTCGAAGGGCAGTGGGATGTGCCTGTCACGCTAATCGCTGCTAAAGTAGTTCAACTGTTGAGGGGGGGGGGGTTGTTAGGCTTCGACTTAGGCTAAAAAGGGACCTTCACTATTGCAATGTCAGAGCTGGAGTCGTGCGTGTGGAACATGTCTTTGTTACTTAATATTCTGAGTGTGGGTACCATTTAATTCACAAGCATTATAAATACATTTTCTTTGCCAAAATGTAAAAAGCCTGGTTGTAGTTCGTCGGCCCTAATGTTCCCCGCCGAGCATGGGCCAACCCGCGTGTCTCCGCCAGGCTTCCGTAATTGAGTCAGTCAGCTGAGGCAGCGGATGGCGATAAGTTTCGCAGTTTGAGACGGTTAGTGTCCAATCCCTGCCCTGGCCATTGCCGTAAAAAAAACACCCCGAACCCCCCAACAGTGTAATACTAGACGGTACACCCCAGTCAGTTATGCGTGTAGCTATGCGTCGAGTCGACACCGGGCTTCACCGCCAGCGTGCCGGTATACGGTGGGCCTGCAAAGGTTCCAGGTACCTTCTCTAAACAGGGTCTTAAAATAGCCTATAGTCTGCCCTGCTTCATCCTAATGATTGTATACGTCCATGGCTTGTCCCAATTTCAGAAATCGCTCACTTTGCGTTCGATTGTAATTTAACCATTCTTTGTACCAAATCTGTCATATTTTATCAAGTAAAAATGCGCAATTCTCTGTACGTGACATTGAAACTCTGATTACCATAGCAACGAAACGTAACTGAATATTCAGTCAGCATTATTGGTGCAGTGTATAGTGCGTGATTTTATTGTTGCTTTTTAATTTCATTTTTTGCGTGTTTTCCTAGCCGTTGTCGACAATTTTCTGAGGTAATATAAAAAAATAACATCTAAATTGGCTATTTTAATATGCTGCTGCAATGTATTTTTTTTGCATTCAGGGACCTCTGTAATATAGAAAGAAACTCTGCAGCAAACTATGTTGGTCTTTTGTAATGACGATTTATGTGGTCTTCGGTTGTTTCGTCAAAATGTGGCTATAGGGCCCTCTCTTAGTCTTAGAACGAATGGCTTCACTTGCCTTAAAACAATATAGAGATATAGACGGTTTGTTTTTTAACTGTGTGTAGGTGTTTCTTGCCATTTGGCATTATGTATGTATTCTGTATGGCGTGCTACCCTGTCCTACGAAGGGCCTCAGCATCATCGATATAAGATTAGTCCAACCATGGTCCAACCGTAGAGATCTGTATATAAGCCATAAGGCCAAGGACACCTCGCTGTGTGCGTGTGTATCCCATGGTTTGCGTCTACATACTGAGGCGTTACAAGGTGTTGTTTTTGGCGGCCTGCGCCAATCTAATTAACCTTCCTGCGCACAGTACGCTTGAAATGTCACACAAGGTCCCCCAGTCTACAATGTGCCGCGTAGGCGATCTCTTAATTGAGCTATACGTATGTTTTTACGTGCACACATTATTTATGTAATTCAAAGCGCATTCCTTTCTCTAATGCATGTAATATCCACCGCACACCTTTACTGCAGTGAGACTTCCATCCAAATCCTGGTACTTGGGTTTTCTCTTGCAGCTAGCAGCCATACCCATTGCACGGGTTGGGACTAAACTACTACTGTACTAGCACATACACACACGCACGCACATACGAGGTTTATAGGGGCTGTGTGTTGTGATTGCATAGCCCGAGGGGGGATCTCGTTCATGCGTGGAGCGGGGAGAGGAAGAATTTCGGCCCGCACGACTGGCCGGGGAACCGCGGGCGGTTTTTGTCCCAGCAAAATTGGAAGTGTGAAGCGTAAATAACGGGAATAAAATATGTCGGATGCGTTCGCGTGCATTGGATGTAGCCATGTCTTCTTATACACCCAGGTCGTGATTTGGTCCCTGATATTTACTTGTGTTTGCATAAAAAAGAATCAAATTTATGTTGCGTGTTCCCCAATTAATGTAAACATTTAAAGGAGAGGGTAGTATTTCATGTTTTATACCAACACGTTCCCCAAAGTTCACCTCACTATAAGCTATTATTGGTGCCGGGGCTTCTCTTCTAGGACTCCATGCGTTAAGTGATTACAGAGTATGTTATGGGCGCAAGTCCCGTCCCATGGGGGACGAGGATAATCTTGAAGTGCGTGGTTATATGTCAGATCTTAGATTCCCGGACCTATAAAAAACTCAGACCTCCAGTTGCAACTGCAACCTTACCATTGAGCTCTATGAATCGATCATGTGATGAGGCCAAGAGTGAACCACCAGTCTTTTCGGTTTTGTTTCTGAGTGATTCCAATAGCTAACAGTAATTGGTAACTCGAACTAATACTATAGTTAGAAACCATTTAAAGGGACCTTATGCGTTGACGTCACCACGCCGCCATCTTAGAGGTAAAACGGGTATGCAACAAAGGAAAACGCACACATTCTTTTGCACACACCGTTGCGGGGAACTTCCTATTGTTGTTGTATTATTCCCTTTTCTAACTGGGAACCCAGTTTAACAAAGGAAAACGTTGTGGGGACCTTTGTTCCGCTGTGAAAGTCCCCACAACGGTGCTGCGTGCGCCTACACACCCACATCTACGTGCGCGCTGAGCAACCTTCTTTTGACCTCTAGCCGAGGGCGCCCTACACAAATGACGTCATATGCATAAGGTCTATTATAGTCCTATTACATGTATATCAGTTTTTACTATTAATGTTGCTTTAAAGAACCCTTGTGCCAACAACCGCACATCCAAAACCTCCTTCGTTAACTGTTTCAGGGTCCTTTATAAACACGTATTTTTCCCCGAGTTGATTTGCTTCGTGTTTTAAGGCCGTGATACAGTCATAATAACCACAAGAGGTAGTCCTAAAAACAGCTACAGAAGAATCGGTATTGTCAGGCTTTTTTTCCAAGAACAGTTCCAAAATCCGGCATTTTTTATTTTTGTTTTACTGTATCGTATACGTTACATGGTCACGAGGGCTCGTTCACCATGCGATCGGCACGCTTTACAGGGTGTTTACGAGGCCGCGTCCAGCCCGGCGGCTCCATTGCGAGACATTTACGTGTTTCTCAAGGCTTCTCGGAAAGGTTTTCCCCGAGACTCCCAAAACGCGCCAATCCTTTTAAAACATTCTCGCTGATTGTCAGGCACCCTGGAACGATCGCCAAAGATGAAGTAATTGCGCTAAGAACTGTCAATTGAGCACGAAATGATACCACTTACCAACCGACACTACCTGTGCAGACAGATCCGGTAAACCAATGGCGATTGCATTTTGTATGCTGCAACAACAACAAAAAACTACCTACATGTATACAATCTGTCGAGAAAAAAAATCACCATTTTAGGTTTGCAAAATAAGATGGGGGGGGGGAACAAATCTCTTTTCTGAATGTTCCAAGATGTCCATTGTCCATCTCAGAAGATGAGAGTCAGTCTGCAGTCTACGACTCGATTTTCATTCAGTCGAAGATGATTATGTCAAAATTGGAATATGAGAAAAGGTATTATTCAAACAGCGGTGATCGTCAATTATTAGTATTTGCAGTAGCTATCTCTCCATTGGCCTATACAATATAATCAGAGTTCAACGCAGGAATTTGCCGAGTGAAAGAAGAAGCATATACAATTTTGTATTCACCACACTCTCGGAGCATTCCGATTGCCTTTTGTTCTTTGGTTGTTTAACACATTTCTTTCTAAGCAAGTAAAATTATAGTGCTGGAGGAGGTTAAGTTCGCACCAAAAGTGCACGGAAAACAAACGCACCCAATCGTATCCCGCCAGAAAACGAACTTTGCTAGACTCGCTCCATAAAACAGATTCTGATGATTAGGATATTTATTTTTTAATACAGCGCATGCTCCACGTCGTTATTTCACCATTCGGGCATTATTTCTTCAATAGGATTGCCGGGGAACACGGTCTGAATTCGGGGCGAAGTCCAAACTAATACGGAGGTCCAAAAATGTGTCAATTTATTATGATTACAACCACCTTGTGTGGTATCACACCCCAATGATCGTGTAGCCTAATAATACTGAACAAAGTTCACTGCTGGGCGTGTGGTGTTCTAGTATAGTAGCGCTATACCCCGGTTAACTCTTGTGCAGACATATATATCCACGGCTTTCTGAAAAAGACCTAGATAATTCACGAGATGATGCTGATGTGGTTTCAATTTGATAAATTGCCGTTTCTATTAAATTTGGTTATGACACGTGCGTCTGATTAGAAACGCTGAGGACACAAAAAAATACATAGGCCTGTACTGTCATTATTGTGGCAAATCTTTTGGAAGCTGGGTGCGTGTATATTCAAGTCGTTCCCGTTTGCCATTTGAGTATTGGGATCGTTTTGGACCGCAGGTCACATTCTGCTAGAATATTGCCGACTGTTTCCTTTCCTCCATATATTTGCATGTATACTGCACAAACAGACTTCCAGAATTGACAGAACTGGCTGGAACATAATAAGACTGGTATAATGTTTAATGCATGAGCAACACTCGGCATAATGGCAGAGGACGCGAGGAGCTAGACACGCAAATGAAAACACTTTTAAGCATCATCGAGGCCATGTTGACTCTGGCCTGCGCAGAACTGTATGGAGAAACAATGTTCCATTTTGCTCCACTTAAATCGATCGGACCAAGGGAGGGTGTTCAAACAGAAGCACAAGCAAAAATGCCATTAGCGGCACGTCGAGAATAGCCAAGAGAACGTGTGGTCATCCGGATAGAAGAGCAAAGTATAGTTTAGTATACTATACAGGGAACTCGGTTATATGGTTATACTAGTTGTTGATATTTCTGGTTCTGCGTTCATGACTAAAGTTGTGATTGTTGTGTGCAAAGCCTTGGTCGTTTATGGTATGGCAGTTTGATTTATTTATTTGCTGATAGTCAGCTTTATTTTTTGAAAACTTATGCACATCACAAAATGAATGAATGCATTAAGAGACCTTGAAACATTTTACTTTTTGCAATGAATTTAATGCAAGTTTATCCGATTTGTATAAATGTTTCACCTGTTGTGTAGGCAGGAGGCTAGCCATGATGTAACTATTACGACATTCAGTGAACTAGGTTCTTGGGTGGACATTTATACATTTATCAATGCCTTACTATAGATCAAATGAACAGACTCCATTGGTATTAAACATGGCTTAGACAGCTTGGTTTGCCAGTCTTATCAATGTTAACCTAACACTGACCGAGTATGTCTGAAGTCAACGGCTTCGACAGTCTGTGGCTGTGGCCGGATCGCCGAAATATCATATTCTTCAACGTTGCCGTTTCAGCCACAGGCTATAGGGATAGCCATAGCCGAAGTCGCTTCATACGGCCCGAGACTGTAAAGAAGAAGAATCCGGGCCCTTTTTGATGTAAAATGAGAACCACAGTTCCATTCTCGTGCTGTATATAGGGAATAAGATGAAAACGCCCTCAGTGTGATGATGAAGGTCAGCACTCAACATAATTGAGTGGCGACCCAAGACAATGTGCCAAACTTAAAGTACGCATCCAGAAGTAAGGAGCTCCAGAAGTGCCATGCCAATGATCCAGAAACTCTCAGTTCTGTTATCATCCGATGTTCAAATGTGTACACCTGGGTTTGTCGTGGTTTTGTTTGCTGATCCGTCTATAAAGGTGGCCAGGCTAGGCTGATGGGGGTAACCTTCAGTATCACACCTAGCCTGGGTAGGATGAGGTGGCCGTAGTACGGGCATCATGTGTGTAAATGAGAGGCATCATCAACAGATTCAAAGGGTGCCGACACGGGGAGCCCTGGGGCAAGGAGGGACCGATCTGTCTCACTCGCTCATTAATAAAGCACACTCTATTAGTAGTTAGTTCCTATAATATGATATCCCTGAATCATAGACGGTAATTTGAAATCGTTTTGTCTGGCATGTTGTTGTCGATTTTTGGCCGAGGTTCTGTAGATTGTATGATATAAATCCTAAGATGCTTATTCTGTCATCACAACAACGTACTGAATTGTGTATAGCCTTCTGTTGCGTGTGTGTTGGAACAGAGATATAACGTGGAAATTAAGCTTGTTGTTATGGGCATCGCACCTTCGTATCTATCTATAGAAAATGTGGATTTTTGTATTTATTTATTTATATATTTATGATATTTGTAATATTTTTTTTTATCTGTGCCCTGCAGGAATGACTGTCATTTGTTTATTTGTTATGACGTTCACGTGGTTTAAAACCATGGGCCTAAGTGCTATGTTACATTCAAGTTGTTGGATTGTTGATGTGCGGGCTTTGTGATGGCGTAAATAACGTTCAACCGAATGGTCATGTATTGAATTGCAATTTAAAGGAACGTTACAGTCTAATGATGATGACGGTAGGAAACATCCCTTGAAATATTTCTGTCTGAAATACCATATTTGATGAGAAATGAATAAACTAATTTTCCGATTGGAGTTTATCGCTCAGTGAGCGTTTTATTCATTTGTTGAATCTATATGAATTCATGCAAAATGTGTAATCGGTTTTTCACTATTTTCTCGTGACCCAGATGGCCGATCGATCTCAAACTTCTACAGGTTTGTCAGTTTATGTATATGGTGGATTACATAAAGTGCTTACACTGCCAGTAACTGTTTTGTTAGCAAAACCAATTCTGTAATGTTCCTTTAATGGTTCAGATGAAAGGGGGTCTCTCTTTCTCTCTCTCTCTCTCCCTCTCTCTGCAAAAAAAAGAGAGAATTTGACAAAGCATAAAAAATGAGGGCCATCCCCGCAAGCGTTCATCCTTTAATGATGGCTTTCGTCTCACACCGACACCCCCGAAACTCGCCGAGGCGTGACAATGTATTCTGTCGCACTTGCTCAACCGTGGCCGAGAACTAATAAAAAAACGTCAGAGCTGTTCGGAAGGATTGTCACAGAATCCATTTCATGCTGTTAAGTATGATTGATTTAGCCTTGGTCAAAGTTTCATCGTTTTTTTCTTTTTCACAGCCCACATAATTGTGTTTGATTGAGGGTATGTTCTTTGTAATCATTTACCGTGCTATCTTTCCATGGCTGTTCAAAACAGCCTTGTAGTTTGGAAGTTTTTTATTTAGCTCTATATTGGATAGCCACTTTATGAAAACGAACGTAGTTTGATATCTAACTTAGGATGGGTTGTTATAAAGTGCCTTGCATTGTCTACAAGGGCCGATAATCGTCAGGCTATCCCCCCCCCCCTTTCACTAAATTCGGATTTTGGGTTGATCTCCCTTTGCGTTCAGATTATCTTTGAAGAGATGAAGTTACCATCCAGATAAGTAGAAGACGTAGCTTTGTTGTAGTTCAAATATATAGATTCACAGAGTGTGATGATGAGTCTGTTAAACGTACAGAACACCCCCCCCCCCTTCAATACAAGGGGGACGAAGGCACACATTTTGTGGAGTTTTGGTTGTTATAACAGGGGTCTTATTGGGTTTGGACTTTTTTTAATCGTATATTACAATACAATACACCAAAATGAATTGTCCAACTGCATGTGAGTTGTCCAACTGCAAAGGAGTTGTCTAACTGCAAATAAGTTGTCCAACTGCAAACGATTTGTCCAACTGCAAAAGGATTGTTTAACTGCAAATAAGTTGTCCAACTGCGGGAGATATATAACCGCAAAAGGGTTGTCCAACTGCAAACGATTTGTCCAACTGCAAAAGGGTTGTCCAACTGCAAAGGAGTTGTTCGTCTGCCGTTCTGTAAACTGAATGACGTGACATCTTGAATACCCGTAATGGGTCTGCTTACTATCAACTTCATGTTTCAAAAGATAAACATTCAAAATATTAATTATACAATAACCCACAGCTTTCTGGTGGCAATGCCATCAAATCATTGTTTTACAATTGGTGTAAAGATTCTTCTTTTTTTTAAGCTGTGGTGAATTTGTTGTCCGTAGACTTCTTTTAAGTTCATGTTGTTAATTTGTTTCCTTTTTTCACTGGGGGTAAATTTTTCCTTTCTGTTGCATAAATTGCCTTCCAGAAAAGAGCATTGCCTCTGATGGAATTGGCATGAGCGCATTCAATGCAGTCAATAGAAACAGGAACTACCAGCTTGTGGTGTCGAAGTATCGCTTTGTCAAAAAGTTACCGTTATAAATTACATTTTTCTTACAAATTACTTAACAAGAGCGATTTCGTCAAAGTAGAAAATAACATTGTTCGTCCCAGTACAAAAGCTCAACTGCAAAAGTAGGTCTGTCCAACTCCACTGCATTGAAATCCCCACACTCATTTTTCACCCTACAGGCAATAGCGTGTTTTCACATATTTTGAAAACACAAAAAGATCTTGGACTCGCCAGGTGGTTTTCAAGGGAGAATCCCCTGGAGCATGAAATTGATATCTTTTGACATTCTAGCTGAGGTTTGGGGCTTCCATAAATAAATTATATGTTTGTCGAATTGAAAAAAGGGAGAATTCAGATATCCGTTTGGAAGAAAGGGGACAATAAGTTGGAGAGGATCAAGTTACTTTCGCATTTCTGTTGTATTTCGTTGGGTTTTGGGGTTGCACTGCTGGTCGTCAGCCACATTGTGACAGCACGTTTGTCCAATCAAACACCAACAAAGTTTTCTCATTAATGAATAATTGGATCCTGACTCTACTTTGAGAGTCTCAGGCGGTATCCGAATTTGGCGGCTACGGCTACGACTGTTGCTAAGGGTGTTGCTGAGGAAATCATATACTTCAACGCATTGATGACGCGGCGATCCAGCAAAAGCCGTAGCCGAACTCGCCATTGGACCCGTATCATTGATCTCCATTCTAATGGTGGTCAACGGGCCATATGCATTGAGATGTAAGACGATGATGCAACATCAGAAAACGCACATCTACGTATAATATACGCGCGGCGCAGGTTGGGCCAATGAGCAACCTTCTTTTGACCTCTAGCCGAGGGCGCCCTACACAAGTGACGTCATATGCATAAGGTCTATATTCGGACACGGCCTTTTGTTTGTGTTTTCAGATCAAAGTCTTTTAAGACTTTTAAAAGATCCATTTTTTAAAAGATTTTCATTTTGTAACCACACATTTTTCATGCTGGCTGCAACGTTTATACCAAACCATTCCCCAAGACACTCAGTAGTTTATTGCTATTCGCACTTGCGAAAACAATCAAATTGACAAATTTATTTTCCATTTAGATCTGTCATTAAACAATCTTCATGGGTGACTGTGAAAACAAACCTAAATTCATCTGCAAATTGAGGTGTGAATATTAGATTGAATGTATTTCATGCTCGGTCGCCTCGGGGGGGGTCTCTCTGAATAATATCTCCGTTCATTATTCCTCGGTTCCAATAAATTTACATTTTATTACCAAGGAGAAGAACCGGTCAGTTCCTGAGAACAGATATATGATATACTCAGGCGCTTTATCAAACCAATAAAATCAGTGTTAAAGCATTATTAATAATAACAGAGAAAATGTTTGGGGTTGTTTTTTTGCATTGGTTTTATACACGGACATACGCACCGGTGACAAAATAATGTACGTGCATTAGCGTCCCCTGCCGTGATGATCAATACGTTTGACGGCTTGGCTTCCGATAGCTTGCCAAAATAAATTAAGTGCTCTATTCTGAAAAAAGTAACACCTACGAAAATACCGCAAAAATGGGATTAGGACAGGGGGACAGTACTGGTCGGCATATTTCGCCAATTACTCATCGGGATCGCCGAGTATCTTTCTCCGTGTCCTGATACAGAGTGGACAGAATGCCAAGAGTTTATAGTGAAAGGCCACCAGGAAAATAATATAGTGACGTACATGAGTATGATTGTTAGTGGAGTAGCCGTATTTGTGTTTTCGAAAAGAAGATGGTTCGTCACAGTTCTATTTGGTTGAATGTTTTTTCAGAATAAACACGAAATACCTGGTACTCAGTGCTTGCCATTGTATTGTACAGACTGTATTCTGGTCTCGCGTGCGTCACAATGGTGAAATTTGTGAATTGTGAGGCCCGGCCGGAAATTTGTTGTGAAATATTTTTTTTTGTATTTTGATCGGTTCAAAAGCACAGATTTTTGTATCAGCTATTGCATGTATGCTTTATAGTATAAGCTGTGCATTGATGGAAATGTTAGCTGGATCTCCTTAGTTCATGCAATTGTTGTAGGCATTTTATTTTATATTATATACATTCCGCTCCAGATATGACGTTCAGAACAAAGGCGCCTCCGACTCCATTGCACACCTTGGTCTGTTGATTTTATTAGTCATTCAATTGTTCACTCGAATCAAATCCCCCTTCTCCTGTTGTAGTTTCCTGAAGCGGTTTACGCCCATAATTAAGAGTCATTATATTGTGATGCGAGTGGATCCCATACACAAAGACTAGATTAACGGACGTTATTGCCCTTTGATCGTGCCGAGGTTTGGGTGGGTTTTATTGGCGTTAGTGGTGTCTCCCTGCACCTGCCACACTAGCACTCACAAGCCGCGTAGTTTAATTACTGTTTCAGAGCGTTCCAGTAGTGTTTCCCAAGTTTACTTTTGATCGGTGTATTGTTTGTGCTACACCGTGGCTTACCCTTTTGATATGTTTGACTTTGTTTAAAAGAAAGAGTCGTAAACTCTCGTGGATAAAGATAGTTTACTCTTGGTGCGAGATCATGATTGGGTATAATGGCGCTTCAACGAGGCTCAATAAGCAAGATGAATAAGCAAGATGAATAACATCAACTGATTTAATCTGTTGTCACCCTGATGGCAAATATCCGATTAAGGGGGATGTTGTCTGGTAAGTTGGTCTTCTGTTCGCAAAAACTGGGATTTTTTTTACACCGAAACTGACGTCAGTTGTTAAAGGTCGACTGTCTACGGTTTGTTGCACAGTCCATGGAGGTAGAAGTAGCTGTGTCTACCTCCATGCACAGTCGAACAGGTAGAACACGGTGAGCCACTTGAAGATGCAAAAATAGGTTTATTCATTACTTCAGCAGTTGATTCTCAAAAGGTTTTCAGGGAAACGGTTGTTTTCTTTTATGGACCTCTGTGACTCTTAAAAATGTAACGTGTACGTGGGATTTACCGAGTGTGAATCCCTCTCGTTGCTCCCCTGTATTGGGAACTCATGTGTGCAAACACACGGACATACTAAAAGTGCCTTCAAACATGGCGACTGGGGTTGTGCGGTGTTTGCATAGCCTTGTACCATGTTTACCTCTCGGACGCTTGCAAATGAACAAAAAAAACGAACGAAAAGCAAACAATAGAGGGCAGATGAATTGTTTTTCTTCTTCAAAATACTGACCAATAGGCGCCTTGAATGACGGAATGTAACGTTGGCAGTTTGCTTCCGTAATGGGCATTCTCCCGATTTGTGTACCATCACTCTCCCGAAGATTTTGGGGAATGTGTGAAAATTAAAGCTAAAGTGTGAAGAACGTTGTGTGTTGTTATGGATCGTGCTCTCAATCGATAACACTGTCTTAAACAGAAAGAAGCCAGTGGGGGAAAACATTTAGCGTTTATTTTGTGGCATGTTGACGGTTTGCGGAGTGGTGTCATTATTGACGGGATTTCTATCCTCTCGGTGGATAATAATGTACACCAACAATGTACACGCATGTATGTTCTCCCTCCCTTCAAAACGTACACGACCAATAGTTTATACGAGTTACGGTGGCATCAAAGTGCGCCCTCTGCCCAAATATTTCATTGCTTGACAATGTTCGCATCCAGAGAGGGCGCTTCGTATCACAAATGGAACAAGCAGTTGATGATAATCCTTCACCTCGTATAATTTTTTAATAGGCTCACTTGTTATGAGTTTATGAAGGGCAAATGACATGAAAGCTTATTGATTTCTTTCTATACATATAGTGTTCCAGTTTGTCGCCCTCTGTAGTAGTACTGAACTGCCATCGGTTAGACTCCATGATGCCTCTCGTCCATTCACCCCCTTTGTAGTCGACTAAACAGCCACAGTAATTAGGAAACCTAACATATATAGCCAATGCAAATCGCGTTGTTAATCAACCATTTCAACATTATCGTTGTTGTGAACACTGTGCATCAGTGGTGCTGTGCCTACAAGGGCTATACGACCACATAATAACATTCAATCAATCACCCTTTTATATAGGAGTTTGTACATAACATGCTGTAACGGTTATAACAACATAACATCTGACCCCTGGACGTGCCTTCCGTGCTGTAACCATGGATTGCACCCGGGCTGAGCGCAGGGCTATTCGTGTATTAAAATACACGTTGGTCGTGTTTAGGAATTTGTGAAATGTGTTGGCTTCTTATTTTGTGCATTAGGAAAGGATGCATCACTTGATTTCACAGTACCGTCTGACGAACAATTCTATGGGTATTGATTGAGAGCTGAAAGGGTTTGTTGTGCTGTAGACTTGTATGCGATTCTTGACCATAAAACTTCACAGTTAGTTAGACGATAGACTAAGGGACAGGTGCTAGTTTTAACAATGCAATCTCTGGTCTTATTTATAGCTAATTTATAGACTGGACATAATTATATAGCCAAGTACCAACATAAAATGAAAGTGGAATCACACATTGCCTTCGATATATGCGTGGTTTTGTGAAAACATTGCCAAACCCGACTATTGAATGGTAAGTAATCACCGATACCCGTTTGCATCAACGGACAGTCTAGCCTTTAGTTCAAGGCGCTCCCGGTTACAGCATAACATATAGGTTGCAGCGCAGACTGCCTTGAATCAAGGCTACGGACAGCCTCGCACAATTGCTGTTTCGTTTCACTGCCGTAGTAGTTATCATCGCCCGTCACAACACTTGAACTCCATGTCACGACCGGAGAGCCTGTAAACCATTCTCTTCTGCCCATGTGCTGACAACTTGATCCACCTCGCTAAACCACATTGATTTAAATGATGCAGTCACGAAATGGCGGGGAAAAGATTGTCGTTTGCGCGTGATTTTATCGCAGGCCCAGGAAGATGTGGTGTGTGGGCGAGACTATTGTCTTGTCAAATTTGTTTTGATATTTACAGCACAAAAATGATGATAATAGTTGAGAAAAGGTTTTCTCCTCGAGGAAATTTAAGAGGGACGTTTTCTTGTGTTCGTTACAATGAAGAAGGCTCGCTAGGGTTTAATATGTAAGGCTTCTATAACAACCATTATAATGTGTATACTATGTACATTTGTTTTATTTGTTATATTATCACAGTTGATTTTCGTGCACTTTTCAACCACTTTCTCTCGGTGTCCTTAGTGGGGTTATTTTTTGTAATTTCCGGGGTCATAAAGTTACGTCAGAGATCACTTTTGGCTATTGATGTTCACACACGCTAGTAGGGAATGATAAATAGCGATGCTGCTCTGACAAATGAGCCAAACTCTTTTGACAAACAATGTCTGTTTTTTTTTTTTCTTCGCACGGGCTTGTTGTGTCGACTCGTTATTAACCCCCGTGACCACGCCATGAACCAATCCAGTTTCGACACTCACGGGGTGAATCATCGTCACGATGGGACGGGGGGCACTCGGCTCTCTCTCTCTCTCACTCTCCTCCACCGCTGTTGGCCGCGAGCTAAAAGTGAATGTACTTTCTTACGGGCAAGTATACCTGTCGCAACGCTGTTTATTGGCATAGTTGTTTTTCTGCGTTCCCTCATCTTTTCGGTCAATATCTGGTTGCGTCAAATTTATTTAAACAAGCTCCAGCCATTACATTATAGGAAAATGTAATAAAATTGGTACCGTTCATTGTACTTTGTGCGTGGTATAAATAATGCGTACATCGTGGGCAGTTTATACCGGGCACCCGTGGTTTCTTGTGTTATAAACTGACTTATACCATGGAGCAATTAACTAGACTGCTCCATGATTATACCACTGCGCTTGGAGCGATAGTGTTATGATGCCAACGAAATCTCTGATTAAATCAGTGTGACCGTGAAACAACGGACCCTGTTCCAAACCCTGTACGCAGGTGTGTGGTTTAAACTCTTGCTCTATGGTTAAACCTACTCGTGTCCCTCAGGCTTCGTCATTGTTGTGTTTCACTTTTGTGTGTTCCCCAAGTCGACCATATTTTCATAATATAATGGAAACCACACAGGATGACAAAATGGACGTACTGCAACGACCGTATTTTTTTTAAAGCTCCAAAACAAAGGAAGCTATTCATGCCATATTTGGACCAAAGTGCACAATTTACACCAGACGAAGAAGTTATATTTACTTTGCACTGTGGTGAATTTCAAAGGTCCAAGTTACTAAAGTGCATTGTTTCGAGGGCAGTTCAGTACACCTACCGGTAATGCAACAGCGATTAAAGGTGTTTTTCTTATCGTGGCCTGAATGCGTTATCGGAGTGTTTTACGTGTGCACGTGCATTTCCATTACATCTAAATGTTCGCACCCAGTAGATGTGTTGCTATCTTCCCAAGGCGTTATCGTTGGTGTTTGCTCAACACCGTCAACAATGCTTACAAGAGGCTTTGCTTGAACCAATGATAGCGTGAACTAACACCAACAGATATTAAAACACAGCCACAATATACACTAGTCTTTGCTGTATGGATGGTCACTTGCTGGTGTCTTGTATTGCCGTTGTGATAGAGACCTCGTATAATTAATAGGAAAGAGCAGCAACTCATTTCAGTGGTATGCGGTTGTAGAGCTCCCATGGGCTTGCTCTATGGTTGAGGCATTGAGCACAAAAGTAATTCGGGGCTGCTTTTGGTCTGGGTGGATTATGATTGTTTATTGAATAACTTTGAAACTACTTATTATAGTTATCATGGAGCTATGGAGGACAGGTAGAGACTCTATAAAACCCATAATTCTCGGTTGTACATTCTTGGGTAAACTCTCAAGCAATAGTATTGTGTTCCGGTGCATACAAACTACCACACCCCGAATCGCTTGACAAACAGTGTTAAGGCAAGACATTTTGAATTCTCTAAAATATGACAGCCGCCGTGAAAGGGTTTGTTTAAAAAATGTTGTTTTGTGCAGCGTGTGGCGCGAAACAGGCGCAAGGACACAAGCCGTGCACCCACACCGCGACCCCTATCGCCTGCAGAGCCAACTGCTCGTAACACGACCCAACACCGTCGCCGATGTGTGTCGGGGGCTTGGCTCAACTCCCATGATGTGGCCACGCGTGTCGTTCACCCCAACTTGATTTGAGGTTTTAAAGGACCGTCTGATGAACATGGTCTGAATTACTTCGTTGATTTGTTCAGATAAATGTTGATACTCTATGCGATATACGTCATTGATAACAATGATGATGTCACAACATTGGTGCATCTATGCAAAACATCCAAACAGTGTGGCTGAAATTTCGTGCAGTATGTTATTACCCCGGTCGTATTTCAAAGGAATCCACTGAACTAATATCCCATAATATTCAGTACGCAATAATAATATATTCCTATTTCAACACTTTTTCTCTGGCCGATTCGTTTCAGTGGCTACACTGGTGCCATTGGCCCCAACACTAATGATTTCCTTTAAATAATGCTGAGCAATTTTGTTTGGGTTCAACTCCCAGGTGAGCGTCGTGAGTTCATGATTGAAATTTCCAAGATGTTTTGTTGGTCTACTATACTACTAGTACTACCCCGTGGCCGTCGGCCGTGGGTTTGTGTTCCCATGTGCTGTTCCCTCGATGTGTTCAGGGAGGAGGTAGGCACCGTAGATCGGGTTGCTTCAGTTTGTCTCGGTGTTGAGGGCCGGAGGGGGGTGGGGGCTTTTTTTCTTATCCCAACCTTCAAAGACAAACACAGTGTATTTGGCTTGTATGACCTTATCCATATGCCACAGCATATGCCATGCAACTAATATCAAAGGCACACATGCAGCAATAGGCAAGTATTACACAGTAGCTAAGTAATAATTGTAACAAAATGTCCGTGTCGTAAAGCCAACCTTAGCTCATGTATTCAAAGCCGATGCAAAATACATCATCAGTGCCGGTATACATTTTTTAAGAGTCTGTTAAAAAAATTGCGTCGAGGCCATAAACTAATTCACTTCAGCATCAAATGCCCTGCTGAGAAGTGTGTAACTAAAAAGAGACTTGCAATAATATTGATCCCCACTGCCCAACATATACGATGCTACGTACCGGTACATGTTTTAGTGTTTCATTTATAGTTTTGAGCCCATCTTTTGGTATAATGTATCACTATACACATCTCTGGAGAGAAGTTATCAATGTCGTTCACTTAATTTTGCCTAGGTGCCTCTCCGTCTTTACGGGGGGTCCATACGCTGAAACGACTAGTACTACTCTATTATTGTGTTCCTCCATTTTTGTATGACGGTGTGATTTTCCAAATACCCGCACTGTCACCAATACGACCAAACTAATGAAATGATATTAATGCACGCATAAACGGATTAGCTCACGGGGAGAGAGTATATAGCCTTGGGTATGTTCCATCGGATAATTTATATACCAATGATATGCAGGAAACCACGCACGTATTCCTACAGATGCTCTGACGTAGTCGCTGAACAACACTCCAAGTTTGCCTTCACTTCACAATTAAATTCTTTGAAATATCGCGTCTATTAAATGAAGAGAGTTTTATTTGAGATGCGATGCCGTCGATTGTGACTTGCGCTTTGCACTCTTGAATATCCGTAGGGGAAGGGAGGAGAATTTCCCTGACGCGGTTCTTCTAATGTGAACGATAACGAAGTGCCCACCCTGGAATGAGAAGAGCCCCGAATCTGGCAATGACGCATTTCCATTGGGCCTCAGGAGAAGCTGTGACGGTTTCATGTGGAGCGCTCATGTTGGGCAGCTCCGGTGCAGATTTTTATAATCCGATTTTAGGTCTAAATTGGTCCAGAGCGATCTGGATTCAACACTAAATATAACGTATGCTTTCACCATATGGCGCAGCATTGACCATTTTTTGTTTTCTTGAAAATAAGTTACAACTTGAATCTCATTTGAGTTATAATATAAGTTATAGGCCAACATCGATAAGTGAAAATGTTTTTCAGTGAAGTAAAAATGTCTAGTTCCCTCTCCATTATAAAAGAGCGTTTTCATAATTATGAATGTCAGTTATTTTTATGAGACATTATTATTATTTATATGTTTTTTAGCCTGTGCCATTCGGCCGCCATAAAATTCCATATTTGTGACTGAACACAAAAACTGTGATATAAAGATCTTGGTCATCAGATTTGGGCCAATTAGAAACGGTAGATAGTTATCAACTAAAAAATGAATTATTGTCAGGGTCTCGACTTTATCTCACGTTACTCCGGCCATCTACAAACAATTTTTGAAGGTTACATGTATTTTGTACGAGGTTTTGTGTGTTTTTTCCTTTTGAAACAGTATCATCCGTCCAAGTTCGTTCAGAGAGAAAAAGATCTCCACAAACATTTATTTCGGTGAAGATCGGGCAGTGCTATACTTGAAAGTACCTTAATACTCGGGCATGCAACTTTTCCTCGGATCAGCTGATTTCCTCTTTTTATTCTCAGTTTTACCATTCAAAATCGAAAAATACTGTACAAATCATTGAAATTTTGTAATTTCCTCTTTTTTTCGTGAAGTTACAGTTGCATGCCCTTTAATAGACAGACATGTTCGGTTATGCAGGCAGGATATGCTTTTGGTAACTGTCAGAGACTAGTATTCTGGTGTATCCCAACATATGCATATATTAAGAAACCTGTAAACATTTGGGCTCAATTGGTCATCGAAGTTGCAAGAGCATGAATGAAAAAAACCCACAATTGTTGCATAGAATTGTGTGCTTTCAAATGCCTCAGAAAGGCTTCATGCTTGAAGCCTAGGTTCAAATATTTTAGTGAGTCTATACCTCTTTCTCAAAAACTACTCTACTTCAGAGGGAGTCATTTCTCACAATGTTTTATACTATCAGCAGCTCTCAGGTGCTCTTTACCAAGTAAGTTTTTATGGTAATGTATTTCTTGAGTAGTTACCAAAAGTATCCACTGCCTTTAAGTTGGCTAGTTAATGCATCTTACTGATGATATTTGCATGCTGGACTCATTTTCCGAATGCGGTCAAAAGTATGTAATTTCCTTTAAAAAATTACTATCAGCTCACTTCTGTTATTGATTTATAAATAGAGATGACATATTATGCCAAAGTTCTCTACGTTTTTGTCTCGCTCTTTTAGTCTTTGGGTAGTTTTTTCTCTTTTCATTTTTTTAATTTGTTGTTGTTTATTTATTTTTATTGATGCGAATTTTGTTGCGTGTGATATTTTTCATGGACCTTCTGACCATGTGACCTGCCTACCACGTTGTCGTGTTCCCAAGTTGTGCAAACGTAATCGTGGGGCTGAATGTATTATATCAAAGGGGGTCAGACTATTTTGTCATTACGGAATCGGTTTGATGACGTCATGAGGAAGCTCCTTGGTTACAATTATTCGGAGGGAAGAGAAACAAGGAGTACACGATATAAGGAAGGTTTATTTTGTTAAGAAATATTCTACCGGACCTAAGAAATCCAGAGTGATTGAAAAGTTGCGAGTGGGTCAGGATTTGCCCATGTCATGTAAGAGTATGCACTAGTGTCTCCCTTTATGAGCCGAATTTGACTCCATTCATAGGCCATGGACTTGTAGTTTTGATAAAACAACAAAACGTCGTGTATCACGCATTATTGGGGTCAACGAACCTGCTATAAAAGAAACTCATATTGTTTATTCAATTATGCAACTGGACTTACAGCAATTAAACTCGGCAAGCCAGCAGGGCTTCGTCTGGCTTTTCGGAACCAACAATCCAGAGCGCAAGCTGTGCCGTTACGTCACCGCTCTTTTGAATTCCAATGGTAGAAGTTGTACACCAGTTCCAATCGTTGGAGCCTCGATACGGGGTCCTTGGTGCCGTGCTCCCCGGTGTGGAACGCAGTGGGCTTCGCTCCTTGACTTTGTCAATCAAAGATTGATTGATTACCACCATTATGAATTTGTGATTGACAAGACCCTTTTTTTGTGTGTGTATACCCCTCCTGTCTCTTCCTTCTTTTCACCTCTGGATCAAAGATGGACAGTCACTCATGTTGAGATGAACACATTAGCTTCTCAATGAATAGTTACCCTTAACCCGTAAACATCACGTGCTTTCCTCCATACGTCCTGGAAGCAAGATGCTTAATTAGTCAATACAAATAAATACAAACATTTGCAATTTTGTTTGTTCATACCATTACCATGGACAGTGACGTAACATGATACTTCGCCAATCACAACGTGTAACCATACCGAGGCTGGAAGGTAAACGTGACAAAGATGGCGAAAACTCGACGATGGTGATGTGTTGTCTTTACGCAATGCACAACAACAATCGTGGTCTTTATATTAATTGGAAGTAGCGAGGTCAGACATTTTTCGAAGATATTATTTTTTGACTGATAGTACTCGAGCAAAAACAAACAAGTGCAGTTTGTTGTGATTTTTCCTTTTGTGTTTTTGTTAATACTTTGTTTACTCTTTCATTTGTTTATTGGTGTTTATCAAACAGCTGCCTGAACAACAACAAGTTGAAGAAGGTCAATATGACTGTATATTCAAATCAAAATAAACAAAAACATGTTAGGAAATGTGTTTTATACATTAATAGTTGTACATCTGGTTGTGCAATATCCTCAGCTCATATCCCAAGTGTATTGAGGGGCGTTACAGCCCCATGTCAATAGTCTACCAACTGGGGTGATCACCATACTCACACCAGCCCAGAAATCCCAGAAATAATCATTTATAACATTCTATTTGGAGGGGAGGGGGTGAGTTGACCGACCTGGACAACCTTGTAAAGTTTTTTTTTCTACCGCACAGCAGCGCTAATGGGTTTCCAAGCACTGCTAATGATGTGCTAATAACCCGATTTGAATAACATGTTCTGGTTTGCTTATACCACTACAGAGACAATTGCAATTCCATTTGTTGTGGCGTCTTGCTACACTTGGAATTCGAAAGGGTAACTACAAACGGTTTGTGTGCTGGACGTTGCATGTATACGGTCTGTTCGACTGCTACAATAAAACGTAAACAATGGCGATTTGATGGCCTTCCATTTTTCTCTTCTTCTCGCATTTTACTTCACTTCGAACGGAAATATTTATCTGTAGGAATATTTGAATAACGTTTATAATCACTGAGCCTCTAGATTAAAACTAAACACATTTTTGTGAAGATTATTACAAATTCTGTGCTCTGGTTTAGCGTTTGGAATGGACGTATTATTCCTCACTTTTGAAGGGTTGGTTTAGAATGATCAATCTACACTTGGGGGGAGGTGGGGGTAGACTGAAGGTGACACCGTCATTATCGACGGTCGAGCCTCTGGTTTGCTCGTCTGCTACTTCAAGTTAAGACTTCCCGGAAGCCAAATGAACGTTCAATTTAACACCATATTTCGAAAAATGCTGCTAATTACTCTGGCCGCAACTTGGGACCCGTGCGCCCCAATAAACAAATATTGCGGTGGTAGAACTTCAGAATAAACAAAAGGATTGTGGTGACTGTGTAAAGTGACGTAGGCGGTTCTCGGAAATCTCTTGGATTTTCTCTTCAAATTGACACAGGCAAAGCTTTTTAGTTGCGGTTCGTAGATCGGTTTACATGTGCATGGACCTCCTTTCATGTAAAAACATTGTCCACAATGTCAGCTTGATTATACTTTGTTGGGGCTGTAATTAGCTAGGGAAATATACAATTCAATTCAGGTGAAAGATTCATTCCATCCTCTGATGGGTATGACCAAATTAACATGTCCGCTTCAAGAGGACACTAGATGACCTCATTGTGATCAGGAACAGAGTTGAGAAATTTCAGACTTTCATCTGAATTCGGCCCTTTATCTGTCTTGAAAAGAAACCCTGATCTACTTCTGTAACACTTAGTCTATGGACTATACTATAGGAGACTGTTACCAAAAGCTCTTTGAAATCTGACTCCAGGAGTTGCTGAAAGGTGGACATGTAATTATTTCAACATTGCTCCTTTTTTATCCTAGTTTAAGACCCTTTTGTCAGCAATGGCCCTCACCATTTTTGTGTGGTAAAAACTACTTTTCCATTCTGATGAATAACTATAAACATTAATGGTGATATATTGTGAATTTAACAATATAATAATTGTTTTTCCTTTTGAAATTTTTAACAAAAGACTCATTTTTGTTTGCCAACAATCGAGTAATAATGCTGTTAATCACTCATTGAGAAAGAATTGATGAGTTCTCGCATGCATAGCGCGTTCGGGCACGCAGGGGACATCGACGTGACTTGCGCAGTTGGCTAGCATCACCCATATCACTCAGGTTTAAAGGTGCTCTACTGCTATGCTGTGGGTTTTCAACACTCTGGGGACGGTCTTGAAACTTGACAACCTTGTTCTCGGATGGAAATGGCCACGCTGAGAGCATTGGCACTATGTTCAAATTTTTTTTTTTTTTCTGAGTAAATGTAAATTATCTGAAGTACTTTTCACGGTCATGAATAACATGGTTTGGGTATCCATTTTTTATTTTGAAGAGGAACAATATTCCAGCTTAATTGAGTTATATTGGGTACATTGTGGTTTTAAATGTAACCATGGTGTGGTAAAAAAAGTTCACCA
The DNA here is from genome assembly GCA_032158295.1 of Pycnopodia helianthoides. Taxonomy (NCBI): domain Eukaryota; kingdom Metazoa; phylum Echinodermata; class Asteroidea; order Forcipulatida; family Asteriidae; genus Pycnopodia; species Pycnopodia helianthoides. The sequence continues at coordinate 19,235,848 of CM063247.1, read as the reverse complement.
TGGTTACATGTAGTCTCTATTGGGGTGTTGATTGTGCATTGTACACCAGCACAGAAGAACTACAACGTGATCCATAAGAAAGTACATGTACATGTAAAGTATCTTGACATAACCTTCATCAGGCAAAAGATCTTGTGATTATTGGATCATACTGTTCATGTTGTGTCAAAAGGGGTGGTCCCAGCGATCGATAACGACCACGGGAGGCTTTGTTATCTACGAGGCAAGCCCATGGGCTCTGCACCAAAGTACCCATGGTTCAGCCAGGACGGACGTTCACAAGTCACCATTCAGCCGTAGAATGAAGCATTGAGCTGGAAATTTGCACAATTTACCGGGACAAATGCTCCTGATTCCTCATTCACCGGCGCTGATCCGCTGAGAATACGCTAGCCGCTCAGAGAATAGAGTGCACTTGGAATCGGGAGCTTAACGCTTAACAAGTTGGTTGTTTTGTGCGTGCTGCTGGCATCATCAGCGAGTGGAGGTCCAATAAGCGAGAAGCACATACCGTACGGTGTTTATTTTCTATTAGGTGTGACAGCTGGCGAGAGGCCCCGAGTGTGTTGAGAGCGTAGAGCGCTCAGTCACTAGTCAGAGAGCAAACACGCTGTAAGAAAACTCCCTCAGTTTTTTTCACTCACACGCTCTGATGTGTACCCCCTCTCTCTTCTCTGCCGCGCCCAGGAAAAACCGGATTTAAAGTCGCGTTTTTTCCACCCGATCCCTAACTTGTGAGCAGACGGTATAATATTTGTCGCCGGGCCCTCGGCGGCAATATACTCTTCTATTCAGTCGTGAAAATTGGGGTTTCGGAAGGCCAAGGCCAAGACACCATGTTAACTGTGCTACCCGGGCCGAGCTCTGTACAGCTCGCCGCCTGGCGTGACAGCATGATTGATGTGTGACTATGCCACTCTATTTTCGTACCAACAGAGTGAACCGTGTGAGCAGTATCACCACAGCAGCAGAACGACCGTCGCAGCCGGGTGAGGCGGTAGCTACATGGATGGTTATGGGGAGAGGACAGCGCTTCCACCGCGCGTCTCCTGGCCAAGCCACGGCCGTTGTTCTTTACATTCTCGTCATCGTCGCCATGTTAATCTCCACAGGTAAGAATTTTTGATTTATACTGCCGAGTTTTTTTTTTTTCAGGGACGAACGATCAGCGATTCTGTCGGCTCTCTTTTGTCAAGGAATGCAATTTACATTTACCGATAAAAATGTGTTGTGCTAGCGCTTATCGAAGGCCGTCTTTTGTGGCGCGAGTGGCCCAATTGCAATGTAGTGTTAACTGATATGCTGTTGTGGGGTGTAGTGTTGGACTTGATTGCAATTAAATCCTATGATTGGTTAACACTAGTGACTGCTAGATCTGGTCATCACTGATTCGGTACCATGTCAAGTGTACTGTATGACACTTCCACTTTCTTTTCCGAAGATTGTCAATCTTTGACGAAACGTGCGACATCATGAATGATGTACCAACTGAAGAAATGGTATCTCTGTGCTGCACTGTGTGCTCCATGCATGTACATTATGTGAGGCCAGCAAACTAGTTCATGTACGCATGGTGTATTTACACTTATCTCGCACACACCATGATGAACATTCGCTTTGTGAACTGTTTTTTTTTTACAGTGCCTTTTAATGTTGTTTTAATTTACAAACTGTCTTTAATTAATTCATAAGCCTTCTAGATTGGATTATATCAAGAAGGTACATGATATTGATAGCATGTGTCAACGTACTGTACATGTGTAGCCAATGATACAAACACTAACGAGACAAACAGTTACTTCTTGTCATTCTACTAACTGTCATGTCATGTCAAATTGGTATTGAATTATTGGAATATAACCAGCATGTTAAATACATAATCCAAGCTGTCAGTACTTTTGTGGTTGTTTTGGTCAAACATTTCATGGCAGCTGCATTGAATTTATATCTTAAAGGTACGATGCATAATTGGTAAAGACAGTCAGACAACAACTTTGACTGAAACCACTTTCAAATGTAAAAATTACTTTCTATATCAACTTAATACCAGGATTCATTTTTACAAAGAGGATTATTTTGTAAGAAAGGCCTTCTCATTTGCCAGAACATTGTCCACAAACACAAGTTGTGATTTGTCTAAACAGAATAAACGAATCTGCACATGATTCCTGAAGGCAAGCTTTGTGGTTTTAAACAACAAAAACATTAATGGATGAGGTTTACACGGGTTTATTACATGAGACGTTTTGGAGAGACAAGAAGATTTAAGAGCATGGATGAATCTTCCTCCATGATTAGAGCATGGTGTTAGACCTCCAAGATTTATAGAGTGACAAGAAGATTGGAACATTTTTGTAACTCTAAAAACAATGGATGTGATATTACATTCTGAAAGGAGATATTCTTTAACTTTTTTGAGGTTTGCAATAAATAAAAATTGTGTACACCTTACAAAGCATTTTAATATATGTTCAACTGTTCAGCAATGACACCTTATTTTGGCTTTTTCTTTTCCTTTTAACAGTTTCCTCGGAGTGTAAATTGAAAAAATGTTCGGAAAAGTATTCCCAGAGACTTGCAGACAACGACCGGCGCACACCAAACCGTAGATTCTGCCAGGCCCTCGTCGACTACAAGAAATGTGTGATGGGTATCCCTCCGAGGTCATGCCGTGGGGAGCTGAACTACCATTCCACCCTCTCCATAATCCCCGATCTCATGGAATCCAATAATTGCGAGGAGATTTTAGCCGAGGAGGAGATCACGGCGTCTCCCCTGCCCAGTGGGGCGACCCCTCCTCTACGGACTCGGACCCCGGCGGTCCAGCATTACGATAAATGTGACTTTCACGGCGAGAGCAACTTCAAGAGCTGCAGCCTGTTCGGGGATCCACACCTCAGAACATTTGACGGGTCGTTTCAGACGTGTCGGGTGGCCGGAGCGTGGCCGGTGTTTTACAATAAGTATGTCGCTGCCCAGGTGACCAATGTCCAGTTGCTTCATGGGTCTGGTGCTACAGCCACTACCAAGGTTTGTTTTTTAAAAGAAGTTTCTTTCAAACATTGCTTTCATTTTAGTAGATGACCATGGAGATGACTAAGCAAGTCACAAAAATGACTTTTTTTTTCTTCAGGAAACACACTCTGCTTGGGTGGAAACGTTAACTAATTTTCAGATTTAATGTTATGACAAAACGTTGACCTGAGTGAAACTTTTACATGCCCCGTTTTTCAAAATATGTCTAAAAACCTAAAAGCATCAATTTTAGAAACACAGCCCTGAAGAATTTAAGATGAACTCAGCAGAGATGAAAATGATCGTACAAAAAAAAACGGTATACAAGAATTGAAAATTGAATCTTAGTCTTTGCCAACATGTCTTTTGGATTCTTTGTGGAAAGAAGAAAACACCCAAGGACATGTGTTCATTCTGCAGAAGACTAATGCATTTACAAGGTGATGATTATATTCAGTGTTTCTGAAAGTGGACGGAAAGAGAATTGACCCTGATTGTTGTATAACCTCATTTACAGATCTTTAGTTCATCACAGGCTTTGTGATTTTGAAAATATTTTATGTGGTTGTCCTTTAAAATCAAGCTATACCAGTCTTATCGAACTGATCTAGGATTTGTGTATACAAAGAAAAATCCCGATGTGGTGTTTATTCTAGACCGTTTAAAGGCACAACCCTTACCCCCGTGATGACATCATGAACTGAAATTAATTTCATCAACTGTTAAAGCACCTATTATGAATAATGGATTTGGTGAGGTTTTCAGTTGGCCATTCTGACAGCCATGCCTATGAAAACACCACGGCACGCTGATGTTGTATTCACCGTGGCGTCGGCAGTAATTTCTCACAGCACGTCGCCCCAATTTCATTCCCCCAGAAGGCCAGCTCCCCTAGCCTGGCACTTCCCCCCTCGCGCCGTCCACCCCCACGCGATGTGCACACACACCCAGGCCCCCGTCTCAAGTATGGACGCCGAGCTAGCCCCGGCTCCCAACAAATCATTCCAGCTTGGCTGCAATATTGCAGAGCCATCCACATTCCGTCACATTAGGAGCAATTTGTTGACACTCTCTCCTTGTTCTGTCAAGGGCGCGATGGAAGGTCAAAAGTGTCGCTCCTCGCCATTTTTAGAACTAGCACAACGCGGTAGAGGGAAAAAACCCTGCACGCGAGCTGAACACAGACCATTATGCAGCCTTGTTTTTAAGAAAAGTATATTATAACACAGACTCTTTATGCGGATCGATAGCCTTTAAGCCCACTGCCCCTACTTATTTTATAACACAACACCCCTGACTGGACGGGAGGAGTCAATTGAGTGTGAAAATGGGAAATCTTCGATGACTCAGGTCTCTTCACAAGATCTGAATTCAGTTTAATGATATTGTTCATAAATGGGCTGACTGAGATCTGTCCCAAGCTCTTGGTGGGTTCTCCTTTCTCTGTGGTGGGTCGTCTAACCTCAATAGCTATGCGGTCTAACTGAATAAGTAATCTGGGTGGTTGTGTTCATTGTTTGGTATATAAAACAAACCATGAATGTAGAAGAAAATAACAGTTGTGTGTTCGTCGAAATGATATACAGATCTTTTTCGAAGAATAAGTTTCTCGATCGAAACAGCAGTTAACTGTTAAAAATGCTCCCATAGTTTTAAGAAACCCCTGAAGGGCTCCAGTAGGTGACCTCATGGATAGCCACCGTACCTAGTTCCGCTATCTACCCTGTCGTCACCTCCACACAGTCCCCATGTATTTGCCCACATAATCCGCCGATTCCATACCGGGACGAAGGACTTCCAAAGGGGGTTAAAACTGCCCACTGGATCCGCATTGTGTCCGGCTGAACTCGCCAGTATAAATACAGCGCCGAAATTGCCACAAAATCCCCCCCTTGTTCGGCCAGTAGGCAAACAAAAAATCCACTCTAAGCCGGTCGATCTAAAAACCAGTTGACAATCCTGAGCCCCCTTTGTCCGCCAAGCCATCAGCTTGAGTGTTTTCTTTTAATTCCCCTCAACCCAATTTGCAGGCCTTTGCCCTGTTCTGAAACTGTGTTCTTTATTGTCACTCCCCCATTGTTGGTCCCCACTGCCCGGTGGAGCTCTGGATTCGTGCTGAATAGTGGCTTCTTTTGTAGCAACATGCAAATACACGGCACAATAAGTTTTTTTTTTCCCCAGAAGCATTTTATTGGCTAGATGTTCAGGCGTAAAGTCATTTACTTCAGATAGTGTAATAATTAGTTTCCGAATTCATGTTATTTAAAGGCCCTGTACACTATTGGTAAGATCGAAAAACAAAATGTTCACAGATTCACACATAACTTACATGATTTAAAGAAAGTAATGGTAGAAAGGGTTCCTTAAAATATTTCTGCCTAAAATGCTATCGTTTCTGAGAAACGAGTAAAACAATAGTAATTATCGCGCGCGATAATTTGATAAAACAGAAAACACATAAGATCTCTTTTCACTATTTTCTCGTGACCTCGATGACCAATTGAGCTCAAACTTTCACAGGTTGGTTTGTTCATGCATACGTTTAATCACACAAAATGTGGACACTGATTTTGAGCTGTTACCAAAAGTGTACAATACCTTTAATACATGATCTTGTCATAAACAATTGCAGATACTGCACTCTCTCATACCTCGTCCATACCATCTTGTATAGAGAATTATGTTATGCCCTCAAGTGTAAATACTTTTGAAAATGTGTAATCAAGTTTTTGAGAAAAAAAGGGAAATATTTTTTTTTAATGGATTAGTTCTAAACGTTAATAATACTTGGAGCCTAAAACAAAGGTACCACAGCAAAGTGTTAGCCAGAGTCCAGTGTGGGTGTCTTTTGGAAAATGGGCAATGGGCACCCTGTTTTAAGTTTAGACACTCTGTTTTATCTGTCATTTACACGTGAATGTGTTGTAAGTGACGATTTGGACACCCAGTTTGTAAAATTCCAGCAAATTCTGACACCCTTTAACAACATTTTAGCTGAAACCTTTGTACCACAGAGTAATGAAGAGATATGAAGTACTTTTGTCTCTCAGATAATTCCTCAAAATTACATATATATTTTGCCCATACGTGGACGTCCATAATATAATCATGGCCCATGGGTACCTACTATACTTCCACACACATATAAGTTAGCCTGGGCCTGGTGAGTCACTGCACTACTGGCGTTGAACTTGGCTCCACAGCCCACGGTTCCAAGCTACCGCTGCAGCATTAACATTTAACCCACGGCAAACATTTTGGAAGGCGTCGGGGTTACCATTGAACCGCCGAGAACTGATTATTAATTTAATGAAATTTTTGCGATAAAATCTCATGAAAACACACGCACACACACTGTACTTTATTCACTGTGCAGAGCCGCCTCGGTCCAGTTTCCACTGTGAGTAATGCTGCTGAACTTTGACATCTGTTTGGGGGGGGGGTCGATCTTTCTTGACATAGTAATACATGTGTGTACCTCTGTACTGTAAATTCATTTCTACTTGCGCGATCGTAAACTGGAAAGGCCGTTAAAATTTAGGCTGTATTTACACCAACGACAAATTAAATTTGATAAGTAATGCTTTGTAAAAAAAAAATACAAAATACAAAACACCTAGTAATCTTGTATAGGGTTTTCTTACAATGTACATGTATAATGTTTTCCAAATCTACTTTGTTTTTTTCCCCTTACTGTTGTGGAAGTCAAATTTTAATAACAACAAAGTTTTGTGGACGTCATCATACGTAGTTTGATACCGAACTCGTTTGATACTTCTAGGTTAAAGATCAACGGGCAGCGCCCTTCATATATTGTAATCATACAGTTAAGAACACAATGGCTTTCTGCTTCTTTCGAGTTTAAACCTTTTGTCCGAATTGAATTGACCATTGATTAATAACTGAAACCTATTAAGGACCTAATTGGGTCACGCATCGATCATTTCCGCAACTGTCATTGATTTATCGATAAATCCATTCGTGCTGTCATCTTCATTCGTTCTGTTGTGGAAACCATTCGGGCCGATCATGCACAAACGATTTTACAGCCGGTCATTTCTACACGCAGACTTCCCCAAATCGAACTGTGTTTTTAACCCAGTCAAACATCAATAAACCACTAGGAACTTTATACTTCAATGGCGGAATGGTGCGGTCCACAAATGTGTTTATTTTACGGCGTTATTGTCTCTGTGGTTTATAACTTCAAACTGGGCTCCAAATTCAGGCTTCATTATCATGCCATTTGCACCCAAAGGTCTTCGAAAGTTCACGATCATCTGCACGTTATAACATAGCTCAACAGTCATGTAACATTTTAACAAAACCGATTTGATTTTTTTGTTTTCCCTCCGTTTACTGGCAAGCAGGGAAAGCTAGCTGTATTTACCGCATTAGATTCCCGCTGCCTTTTCCCGCTAGCACCACGCACCTCCTTTGTTACCAGCCCTGGTTTGGTGTGGCAAGGCCAGTGCCGTCCAAGCCTCATTTTTCGCTTGGCTGGCCTGCAATTTTTAGCTGAATATCCTGTTTAACGGTTAACTGGGCAGAGTCGGTCAGGGCTAACCCAGTCCCCAGATATAATTTGCAGTGTTAGATGCCAGGATTTCTTAATACACATTTATGCCTGCATGCCGTGGATGAAAAGCTTCGTGGCTTAAGTATGGAACTGTGCCCCGAGCAAGGATTATTCACTTAAATTCTATGCTTTAGCTATTGGTCAAAATGGCCGCCAAATTCCGTAACTCATACGTAGTGTTTATCACAAGGAATATTTCACAATTCAAATCTGTAAGATTAATGCCATGTTATATTGAAAGGATTATGTTTATTGTACATAGTTCTTCACACTTTGCACGCATAAAAGGGTGCTCTGATATTTTCGCTTTGTGGGTTGGAAAAAAGGGGGAAAAAACCCAATTATATATGCAGTGCTTTGCGTGTCAATGCAATCGCCTAACAATACGTACATGGGATGACGGCTTTTGTGCTTGCAGCGCAGGCACAGTAGCCTACACCCATAACACATGTTCGTGTGTAATGTAAAACCGTCTTCTATCGTCTTCAACAAAAAGCATTGCCATCCTCCGTGTTTACTTTGTCTCGTGCACAATAAAAGCTTGCCGTACAAGATGGAGGCACGATTCGTGGAAGTAATGAGCAAGGGCTGTATATAAGCCTGCTTGCTGGACTGGTGTGTCCCTTTTGTGTGACGTCTTCATATCTCACATCCTAATTATGCACATATATCACATTATTCTAGTTCCAAAAGAAAAAAAAACACAGTATCACCGCAGTGAACCTTTTTGTGAGGTTTACACACAACATCTTGGAAATAAAGCATAAACAATAACATGCCAAACTAATTAGCTGATCGACCTTATAATATATTTTGGTGGACTTGTGTGGTGCAGATTTAGTAGAATCTACAAAAACATTAGCAAAACAATAGGAAAGAAGTCAAAACAGAAATCAAAGATTGATGGAAAGTCTTTAAATTTCTTTTAAAAACATCTAAACTGACCTTAGTGGAACCATTGCAGTAAGTGCAAAATTAAGTGACCCGTGAATAAATATAGCAACCCAAATTTCAAACTGAACTATTCTTAGCGGCCTCTTTGTTTGTATTTGGTTAGTTTAATATTAATACCGATTTGCCGACATGTTTGACGGACAGACAGTTGTTTTATTCTTAGATTCATCACATTAATAAAGAACCATGTTTTATATTAATAAATTGCTTTGAAGAGGTGTAGTGCGTATACCCGCTGTAATTATGGGTAGATAATTGCGATGGCTGCTGCGCACATAGAATGATTTAACTGGTATGGATTTAACATTTGATCTGATAGTGAGTGTTTATTATTGAATCGGGATTAGGGTTAAAAAAAAAAAAGATCTTCATAATGCCTTTCCACTTATAACAATAGTCCACGATCAGCCCCGGCCTTCTGCACATTCTTATTGATGTTTGCCGACCCTTAGCTGCATTTAATTACCGCCGCCTCCCCACACCGTTATTATGAAATCGTAATATCGCGGCGTGCCAGCAGATGCTCATTACATAAATTACACACTACATTTACACTTGGGACCAAACGCAATTACTTTAGCCCGGGAAGATCAAGTCATGCTCATTTCCCCCATTAACCGTGCCAAGTATGCGGCCCTTTCTGTGCGTTTTATTATAGCCTTGATAATACACCATTTCCAATTTCGCCAATATAACCCTGACGGTGGTGTTCGTTTTTTGTTATTTTCACAGTTGTCCGTGATCATCAAGGGACACGAGGAGTGCGCCGAGCGTAAGCTGTACCTCGCCCAGACTGGTAACCTCCCGGGAGCCTTCGTGGACGGCACGCGGAGTTCTGGACCCCGAGGCGCGGGAGTGTACGTTTCGGAGATCGTCCCCGAGAAACACGTGGAGATTCACATCAGGTACATTGGTACGGTGATCATCATCAGACAAATTGGGGAATATTTGCTCTTCTCCGTGAGGATGCCGGAGGAGATCATCAAGAGGCAGGGACCGGAGGACCTCCAGCTCTGCGTCCGGGGATGCCCCGGCCGCGAGAAGATCGAGTACGTGGAGTTTTTAAAACAGACAAAGGACGTGGACAAGGAAAAATTACAGAGAGCCATCGCAAAGTGTCGACAGACCAACGTCATAGACGTGTACCTGGACTCGTGTGTGTTTGATCTGCTGACTACCAGCGACGACAACTTCACCAACGCCGCCGAGAGCGCGTTGCGGGACATCTCAAGGTTGCAGCCCAACGCATCCCTGTCCCTCCACAACAGAACTAGTGTGTTTGAAGACAATAAGATCTTGGCCGTGTTGCCGCCGAGACCGAACGGTGCACCCCCAAGAACGCTCAGCTCCATGACAGTTCACACACTCTTTGCAATAGTATTACTGACTCTCTTGGCGTCGCATCGGCTAGCAACGTGGAACCACGTGATATAGGATGCTAACTTTAAATGTTTAAGATTATATTATTTTGCAAGACTATTGATATATTGTATATAGGAAGTGTACATAACTATACAGATTAAAAAATGCTAGCCACATTGTACCACCGTTTATAATTATTGCTAAGATGTACATATTAATGGTGACGAGAAATACTATATTGATCTGAAGTGTATTTACTTATTATTTTGCTGTAATTATCAACAGAAAGAGACTGTATTACCGCAGATTACGACTGTCTGTCATAACGATATCACCGTGTGTTACTATTAAATATGATAATTAAAAGAGTCAATCTCTGCTAATCCAATTTGTCGACGTGATTGGGGAACATGTTTGAAATCCATTGAAAAGAAAATGTCCTACATCATTGTAATACTTGGGGTGTAGTTGCAAAGTTATATAGAAACTCTCTACGCGATATGTATATGAAATTCCACTGCGACATGTTTCCTTCTATCCGCATATCAGATGACATGTTTTCTTATATCCACATATCAGATCCAATTATTGTGGTACCTTTGTCTTGATCTCCAGTTTAACCCGGGGACCACGTTCATTTCCTGATGTCGCTGCATATCAAATCTACCACGCTCAAAAGCTGGGGTACAGCTAAAGTGTTTTTTCTTTGTAAGGGGTTGGGGGTGGGGGAGGGAGGGTCGGCTTCAAACATCTTCCTAAATTAACTGACAGTACTGTGAATCTTGCTGTAGGGCGAGACCATAATTAAGGCGCTTCAAGTCATTTTTGTATAATTATTATTTGATTCTTCCTGTGGTGTTTGAATTATTCAACGAATTCTTTATCGAGCCATTTTTGAGCGGGAACTGTATTCATGTCATGGTGCAGCATTGAACGGTTTTGCAAAACTTGTTCCAAGAAGATAAGATTTTTATTTTATTTACTCAAGATGAAAGATACCGGCCCATAACCGGGGGGAATGTGAAAATGCACATTATTTTTTGCTATGTGGACATTGACCATTCGTACAAATTGTAAAGAGCAGACTGGACATTGTTCAGCGTAAAGTCGCCTCAGACGAAAACGGACTTCGCTGCCTTTGTCAGGATTGCAAAGAGGTGCTTCAGTCTTCCCTTTGAGATTTGGGCTTCGCAACTTTTTTTTTTTACATATCAATATCTCGTCTCTAATTATTTAAAATCTTATATGAATTATAATTTATTATGTTATGTGCTAATTGTTCTTCCTTTTTTATACCATAATGCTCACTTTTATTTTGATACCCAGTCACAGTGCAAGAAAAAAAATGTGTATTTTGTTCATTGCGGAGGTCAGCAACTGTAGAGGTTTCTTACCTGACCGTTATTGTGTGTGTCATATTCTCAAAAAAATGTATTCTAACGAACGCCGAAACGTATCATTAAAAGGGGCCTATAGTTTCCAATGTTACAGTTATCTCATTTGGGTTGCAGTCGAGTCTCATTGTAACAAGACCGCTCGGACTGGCTAAATAACTTCTTTATAACAGGAATATCGTTATAAGAGGTTAGACAAACAAGTAAACACAAAAGCCGAAATGAGATTCGGGACTTCAGAATGTACTCTTTATAAGCAGAACCTCTTTATAAGCAGAACCTCTTCATAACATTACTCTTTATAACGAGTGTTGGCTGTACTTCGATTAAAAAGGAAAAGAAAAACAATGTACGTGTATATTTGATAAATATCTCGTGCATGAGTTCCTCTGTGGTGAAGATGTCCAAGCTATCACCATAGAGTTTTATAATATAACTAGAGGGAGCATTCTCATTACACACACGCAAGCGCGCTGGCACACCATGGGTTCGAATCCCTATGTGTAAATTACATACAATTTTGCCCTTGCAACATGTTGGATGTGTGATCTGGTGCGTGACCTGTGTTATACGATGGGTCAGCATGTCATTTTCTTAGTGGCCAAAAATGCTTGTTGTCTGGCCATGTCACATGGTTTTTGAACGCCCTGTAGTTCTGTAAAAATAACTCTATGGCTATCACATAAAATCGCCATGTGTCTATTCCCACAAAGTTGGTAGTGAAATGGACCGTACAACATTGAAGTTGGTGTGAAGAATGTGTACCTCACTGTTGTTGAGCCAGGGCAGGGAGTTCTGTTTGGATGAGACCACCGTCAACTGAGAAGGGGAAGTTCATTGAACTGGAGCATAATAACGCTCCAGGTTAGGTTGGGGTTTGGAACACGTCTTGTGTGAATAACGTATACGAGTTTGAACTTCTCTGTCAGGGACATTGTTTCTCTCTCGTTTGTAATGGTTAAACAAGTTTTTAATATTCAAATAATAGGCAATATAAAGAGTTTAACTATTTTAGGAAAGCGTTTTGAGGAAAAAGTACTATACATGCGAATCTTTAAAAGTAAGAAAATAAACGCATCCTACACGTTATTATTGCGTCTCTTAGAACTGACGATAACAACTACTTAGTGGTAAACATCAGGGTTGTTGTTTTTCAGAAGATGGAAAACCTGCGCTTCCAAATAAATTGTTAATTGTTACCAATGTACCATTCTTTGGTTTTGGATGGTGATGCTTATATAGGTGCCTGTAGCAATTTGACACTCGAAACAACTTCCAACAGTATTTTTTGTTTATTAATTTTGACAGAATAGCTTAATGACGTCACATTGGTCACTGAAAAATGATGAGATTTAATTTGGTCCATTTTAATATACCCCCTTGCATATGACGTCAGTAGCTCAAACAGCGCCCTCACAATGGTCAGTGAGAGACCTCTCATTGGCTGATAGTTGTGGGTTACCAATGAATAATCTCAGCGGTGACGGCGGATGCAAGGGGTTTGATATAATAATTACAAAAATTAATCATAGGTTCGAGCTGGTTTTAATATCAACACCTTGTCATTTTCAAGGGATATATTTATCTTAATTTAGTCTTTTAGTAGGTGGGTGTCAGACTTGTTACATTGAAGAGACTTTTAGGAGCTTGTCGTTTGCGGCGAGTGTATACAAGTCCAACCACAGGCTCGGGTTCTAAGGTTGTGATCGTGGTTTGTTAATTGTCGGCGTTCTCAGACTTGAAATCGAGTCTAGTCGAACCCCCATGTCCCGGCCAATACAGTTTTAAATGCAAACAAAGTTGATTAACCAGTTACCAGAAACGTTAATGTATAATTGAATAATACTTTCAAACAACGATCCTCGTAGAATGAAGCTCATTATTTTCACCGTGCTCTTGGGGAAAACTGCCGGGTCAACATTTGATCTGATACGGGTCCATGGGGGCCCAGAGCTGTGTTTGGGTTTAGTATGATGGAGTTAGTTTACATTGACCTAGTATCCGAATGAGGAACACATTTTGAGCACGGATTCCATGATGGATTGGCATGAAATCCGGGTCATCTGACATTAAGGTGGGTCTTTTGCTACACCCACGGGATCCGGGTCACATTGGAACCAGGGAAAGTTGTTCGGGTATGATATCGATACAATTAGAAAAGGGGTAAAACCATTATTCTGACTTACAGAACTATGTTATTCAACTGTAATTTAAGGTTGTCCCGAACGGGATCAAGCATCAGTTTGTGTTATTACATCAGGTTTTCTAAAACCAAAACGCAGCTCTCGCAGAAAGTCTGGGGGTAGTAACTTGAGTTTCATCCTAGAATTGCAGAACTTCTCCTGGAAAAACTACTGTGTTAAAGTTTTTTTTAATTTAATTCCCCAAAGTGTCCACGTACTTAATGAATACACGTACTGTGCGTATCGGTGTGACTGGGTTTCATTTTAATATTATATCTAATGTTATAACAAGCGTCCAATTTAAACGGATGTAGGCTATACACGTAACATTAAAAAGTATGACAGCTTTACCTGTGGCGTTATTAGTCATGTTTGCTGAAATCGCTGATTTTGCAGTTTCTGAAGAAAACCAATAAATTTTGAAGTAAAAAATAAGTATGTTTGAGTTTAATATGTTTATTGGGGTCCCTGTGGGAATTGGTATTTCAAAATGGTAACAATAATCACCATGTGCCGTTGATATCCAATCAGAAAAAGAGACTGCACGTTAAAAAGTTCCGGAAGAATTCAAGTTCCGGGTCAGAATTGACCCGGGTCAGGGTCCCATGTGGCCTGACCCGTTTCTGACTCAGTATGACACAGAATCTGTGTCCAAAATGACCCTGAAAAATCCCATTCTTTAACCACTTTCCGGGTCAGCTTGACACAGAAATGGGTCAGCTGGGACCCGGAACCCTTATCAACTCTGACCCCGGAGTTTTAGAGAGTGTGTCCTTTCTATTCCACGTCTCTCACCTATACATTGAAAATGTTCCGTGGAACCCCATCCCTCCAAATTAAGTGTTTTTCTTTTTTACATCTTTGTTCAGGGTATCAAGATGGATGGTTGTGTACCCCAGTATGGGAGCCATTATTACATGTATTGCCCTTCTTCAATACGAAATGATGCTACCAAACTGAGGTTGAAAGGGGAAACAGTCTGTTATTTTTTTTTTTTTTTTAAACCGCGAAATCGAACACTTCTTTCGCACAGATCATTACCATACAGCACGGAACTTGGGCTACACTATAAAAGACTTGCCTGTATATTCCCAAAATCCCCCCTCCCCACTTCTATTAGGTGAGTGAGTATTCACCTGTAAAATTCACACAACATATTGCTCGGTTTTAGCAACCACCAACCACACTCTAAAAACTCCCGGATTCCGTGTCCCAGGATGGGTTCTGACCCATTGCTGGGTCAGTATGAATCTGCGTCGCAATGTTCCGAAACTTTTGTCAAACTGACGCAGAATCCGAGTCAGAATCTTTTCTTCTTTTTTTTTAACCAGATTCCGTGTCAGCTTGACTCTGAATTAGGTCAGGCTCCCTGGTCAATTCTGAACAGAGGCTTTTTTAGAGTACAAGATTACTTGGGGGTTGGGGGGCTACGTCATAATATATCTTACTCTCATGTGCCACAAAAATTGCAAGCCCCCCCCCCCTCCCACCACCTCCACCACCATCCCTCGGGTCCAGAGGCTACACAGCTAGCTCTGTTGGAGAACTGAATCAAAGGTGCACTACACCAATTAGATGGGAACTCGAGAGCTAAGCTTCATGAATAATCAATGATTTGCACGTGATGGCTTTTATGCACTGTTTTTTAAATGGTCCAGTACTTGGGTTTTTGACAAGTCTTGAACTATATCAGTACAATAACGCTCTCTAAAAATGTCCCGATTTTGAAAATTGTATGGCCATTTTTCCAAGATGGAGTCTGGCCAGTTTACTCGTGCACGGTGTTTTTCATACCAATGGATGAGCTTATCTCAAAAATTCCACGGCTAATCTAATAAAGATAGAAAAGAAAAGAGAAGTTGAGTTGTTAGCAAATAATATCGTTTTATTTCAAGAGGCTGGGAGACTTTGGAATATTTATCGAGCATTTTTGAATATGTAGTCTTTAGCATTGGTTCACATGGGCGAAGTGTTGTAAGAGCGCCCTCTGTTGAACATTGTGTGTGCGAGGAAGGGGAAATAAAATAGCACAACCTCAAGTTCCCGCTCTTTCTTGCTTCTGTCTTGAAAATCTCTTATTACCTCGAGGGTTGGTGGGAGGGCCCGCAATTGACGTCCATGCTCCCAGGTGCCCCCCCCCCCCCAAAAAAACCACACACACACATTTGAAATGGACCTTTGAGATTAAAAATTACAAGAATAAACTGCTACATCTGTTATTTTAACTCCACGTCTAGAAAAAAATCAGTGCTCTGACAGACCGGGCTTGTTTGAAGGATACAAACGAGAACCTATTGGCCAGAAGTGCCCCACAGAAAAAACATGGTGCACCTCTTGCGCCCCCCCCCCCCTTAAAAAACACAACAACAAATCAACCATTACAAAAATAACTGTGTTTTCTCGGGGCCTTGGAACTACCTCGAATGTATTTCTTGATAGTTAACAATCACATATCCTATACAAGACTGACCCAAAAATTATTTGGATACAAATTATTGGTGGGGTTTAAATTGAGGGCGGGCAGGCAGAGCCGTACATGTGGAGGGGGGGGGGGGAATTTATGGTTAGGTATACATCGTCCTCTTGAACAAGGACGTGACTGGATACCAGTAGTTAAAGGCTTCTTTGCGTGAGAGAGCGAGATTAAGTACGAGCAACGAAATGTACATGTGAGCGGTTTTTGGGTACGAGGCTGAAAGCATGTTGATACTTGACTGCTACGGTGGATGGCGGCCGTCGTTGAGGGAAAAAATCTTGTCCGTCAAATTGTTACAAACTTGAAGAACGAGTGCAGTGGTATTACTCACTAGTTACAACTGCAATGTGTAAACACATTCCGAATATTTATCAAATGAAAGTATCGTTTCCGTAATAAAAAGCTGGGTAAGTATTAAAGTAAGTTTAGCTTTTGTTGGTGGTGAAAACGAATGTACGGCAGAAAACTGACAGTTGTCTAGTTTACGGACATAACGTATCAATGTTTAGTTTATTAATCCTTTCCTCTCCTTTACTGTACTGTGTACATGTAGTTGGTGGCTTGTTAGGCAAAATAGGTTCACACTTAGCCACACTATGTGGGGCTAGTGGTTCGTTAGCCCATTAAATAGTGCCAATACACTGGCAGTGGCACTGTCACTGGACACCCGCCGCTTCGTACCAACCAAGTTAGCCCAATCCACTTTGTATTCTTGGCCCTACCCCTATTATTGCCTATCCTATGCTATAATCATGATAACTAAGTACATGTATAATGATTAATATGTACCTACAAATTCTGAAAAAAAATTGTCGAATAGAGACCCATGTTTTTATGACGAGATTTTTCCCCCAGTTGTTACATGTTAAAGAGCAATTGTGTAATTTATGAAGAAAATCAGACGCAATACTGACACTGACGTAACAACAGTCATAGGCGTAGGGCCAAGGATATGAAGTGGATTGGCCCTATTTATTAATAATTTTTGGAATAGAAACCCTTGTTTTTATGCCAAGATTTTTCCCCCAGTTGTCGGGTACCATAGCGCAGTTGTGGAGATCACATTGAGATGAAAATGTGCTCGTTTTGTAGTTGCGATAATCGTAACCCTCCATCCTCCCGACGGTCGGAGACCGGAGGGTTACGAGTCATGCAGTGCAAAAAAGTGGCGAAATTGCAATTTCGACTATTTTGGTCAGACTAGTCACCAGATTTGCCAAATTTTTACCACTTTAAAAAAACATGACTCACATTCTAAGAACATTGACTTGATCTTCCATGTGTCATGAATCCATTCATAACACTCAAAACATCATTGAGAAAATATTTTAAGAAAAAAAGACAAAAACTTATGCCAACTTCTCGTTTTGGTGTAATTTATGAAGAATTTCAGAAGCGATACTGACAATAGTGACATGACACATTTAAACCGTGTTTAAACTGACCAGCGTGGATTGTCTGTACTGTAGCCCCCATAAATAGTGCCAATAACGCTGGACCACCTCTGCTTCTTGGCCCTACGCCCAAGTACCTCCAGGAGGTGAAATAACTTTATAGAAACCCACACAAATGTTCACAGATTCACACGGAACTTACATGATTTAAAGTAAAATGGTAAAAAGGATTTCTTAAAATATTTCTGCCTAAAATGCTATCGTTTCTGAGAAATGAATAAAACAATAGTTTTTATCACGTGTGATAAAAACTTGATGTTTGAAAAAACAAAAAACACATAAGGTCTCTTTTCACTATTTTCTCGTGACCTCAATGACCAATTGAGCTCAAACTTTCACAGGTTTGTTTGTTCGTGCAGATGTTGATCACACAAAATGTGGACACTGATTTTGAGCTGTTACCAAAAGTGTACAATACCTTAAAGCAAAGTTGTTTGCTTAAGCAGCTCGATGAAATTGGATTCTTGTCAGTAGAGGACATGACATTGTGGTCTCCGTGTGATTCCAGGCCTGATTTTGGATGTGATTTTAAAAAAAAACCACACACACACACAAAATTAACACACACACACACAAACAAAAAAAAACTGTCCCTTAGAAGATTAATTAGATCATTCTCCTTTCACTTTTTCAGTTTAGCTTCCATAACCCAATGACAATTATTGTCATTACCATTTTCACGCAAGCTAGCCACAATGCCAAGGCATGATAGAGATTCACATTTCCTCACTGCGCTTGGCTTAAAAATGCAAATGCTCTTCTGTTGCATGTATTACTATGCTCCTTTGGGGATGTGTGGCTCTTCAGGGCTTGAATTCGGGGCTTGAATCCAGACTGCGGGGCTTTAATTTTAGCTCAATATTTTTACTGGACCACCAAGATCAGAGAAAAAGCTACTCAAGTTCACGTAAAAACTGTTTTTATTCGAACAATCACTAGAGAAGATTGATCTCATTCTTATTGGAAAAGTTTATTACTTTTACTCAACAAAATTGAAAGATACTTATCAGAAAAACACTTGAAAACCATTTTTTTGTTACAAAACTACTTACTCAATAAGCCGTTAGCGAGTTGGATTTGAATCGTGTCTGGTACAATGACTAGACCTGCTTAGTCACAAGTTACTGATTAAATTTGAATTTCCTAAGACTATACAGACAGTTGATTCATTCAGAATTGTGTATTGGCGCTTGCCATAGGAACGGTTTTTAAAGTCTGAGGAATTCAAATTTAAGCGGTATTTTAAGACTGATCAAGTCATTGCACCAGACATTATTCAAATCTAACTCGCAAATGGCTTATTGAAAAACGCAAGAGTTACTGGCCCTACACTAAAATCACTTGCCTCAAACCTGCGGTTCAGTGTAAATTTCGAGCCCTGCTCTTGAAAATGCAAAATGCAACTGAGATAATATGCCCCTTCCTATATTAATCAATAATTTTTCATTTTAACATACTGTATGTGGCTCTTCGTGAAGGTGGTGACGTTATGAGCAAAACCCTTGTTGAAATGCAACCACCTTCTCTGTTAAAGGCAGTGGATACTTTTAGTAATCACTCAAGAAATACATTTCCATAAAAACTGACTTGGTAAGGAGCACCTGAGAGCTGCTGATAGTATAAAACATTGTGAGAAATGACTCCCTCTGAAGTAGTGTAGTTTTTGAGAAAGAGGTAATTTCTCACTAAAATTTTTGAATCTGAGGAAGGCTTTAGGCATGAGGCCTTTTTCAGGCATCTGAAAGCACACAATTCTATGCAAAAAGTGTGTTTTTTCTTTCATTATTTTCTTGCAACTTCAATGACCCATTGAGCCCAAATTTTCACAGGTTTGTTATTTTATGCATGTTTGGATACACCAAGTGAGGAAACTAGTCTTTGACAATATTACCAAAAGTGTATTCTGCCTTTAAGTTCCCAAACCATGTAATTCAGAATTGTTGTGTCTTCCTTGAGACTCCAGGAGCACCAGTGAGTTTAAACACAATTTACTGCATATTGAAAGCACCTGATACATTCTTATTAAATTGATGTACTTGTTTCAAATGACGCCGGAAAGCATGCATGTCTGTGGTCACGTAGTTGTCAAAGTACATGTATGGGCACATGAGGTGGTAGCCGTGTTCATACATCAGATGAATTAACCTCTTGGAACTGTTTTTGAGATACACATTACACTCTGTTCACTTTTACCTCTCCATTTCGGATGGGTCTTCCATTGACACAACAGTCAGTACCCGAGAACCACGTTTCATCTGACTGTTGCAGAGGAAAAGATAGCAGTGTTGCTTAAACATGGTTTCATGAGAAAAATTTGTCGAATTTTCAAGAGCAGACGGCAGTATAAGTCTTGGCCGGCTGTTGCTCGCGACGCAGGCTCGCCATCTTTTATACTCTGCACGATGTTTATCACCGTCTTGTTTTGTGTGATGTTTTCATGTACCTCTTGCTTGACTACTGGTCCATTGTTGTTTGGTGCATTTGCAGAGTTTAGTTGAAGCGTATTCTTGCACAAATGGACTGAGGCAGTGGCGTAAAGTTTCTTGAAATTGGCTGCAGGACGTGTTTGATTGTGGGATTTGTATACTTAAATTACTGGACTCTGGCCAGTAGTCTAGTGGTTATTTCGAGTCTTGGTCACCGCTGTAAGGGTGAATATAAATTTGGACACCCCTGGCAAGTTTGTGTGAGAAATCTATTCAATTTTTTGTATACTTGCATTATATAAGTTGTGGTGGGGTTCACGGGTGCCATCAAACTACACTCTATCCAGTGCTGTTGCTTATGATCCACTGGAAAATGTACTTTGACTTCTCTGACTTCTCTCTCATTGCTCAGGTGAGATGGACAGTCTGCCATTCAGCCAGACTGACCTCGGTACCCCAGGGGATGGGCCCTGCTTCATGGTCATGAACTCCCAGCTAGAACACTCCGAAGAAGTCCCCGACATGAAAGGCGGCGTCATTCTGGGAAACGCAGAGACAAGTGGGCCTTATAAGCAGAGGATGCTGTGGGAGTTGACTGCACTCAGAGGAACCCAGCCCAGCCCGGTCCTGGTAAATCATCCATTCTCAACCCCAAATCAAACAAAATCCAACAGCTGGTTGTACTTCCTATTGCTGGAATCAGCATTGCAGAGCCAAACTCATGCCTGATGCCTTGTGTTTTAAAGGGCAAGGGCACCGAGGCGTTTTCTCTGTGGTGTTTGGAAATTGTAATTTCTCATTAGAACCTTTCGAGGGGCACCAAGGCAATGACCAGGGGCAACGGAGGCGTTTATGTTTTGCCTATTTAAAGAAGAATAAACAAAATACTACATTATGAAGGAGTTGTATTTGGTTGATCTGTCAGAGAGGTACTTTGTCAAACTAGGTTTATGAAAACAGACTTTTCTTTAGGGCATGATCAGCAAAAAGAGGTTTGATCTGTCATCAGCAGAAAGACTTTACGCAGAATCTTAAGTAAAACAATCGTTCAAATGCATTTACTACTTTTTTCAAAAGGAAACGTTTTCACAGGGTGTTTTATTCTTGATAGAATTTACATCAAGAATCTGCCATGGAAAAATCTTATTTCAATCAGGATTTATCAAAATTTTAAATATATACCTTAAGTTATAAAGCCAAACTCATGAATTTAACTTTTGTGAAAATTTATTTCTGATTTCTCTCTTTTTTTTGTTTCAAAATGCAGACAACTGGTAGATTTCCCGAAGAAAAAACTAATTTTGGAAAAACGAACATTGACATTCGAACCGATAAAGTAACCGTACGCACAAAGCCAAGGTCACAACCAACAGACCAACAACAGAACACCGCCTCAAATCACGTCTCCCCGGACCAAGGAGACGACCAACATGAGAACCCTGCTGGGGACGATGGGGATGACAGCCACGGCAATGACGGACAGGGTGCAGCCGGTGGGGCAGGAGGAGGAGCTGGAGGAGGCGACGGTGGGAATGGCGGTGACGGAGGAGGAGGCGGGGAAGAGGAGGAAGATGAAGAAGAGCATGAAGAGACTGGTGAGGAGACATCTCAAGACACCAATAGCAGTAACAGGTGAAACCCTTCGTTGCCACATGATTTTTAGGGTATGAACTGGCCTCTTGTTACCGGGCAAGCTGGGCAAGGTTTTAGGCAGGATTTGGTATAAGGGTGTCCAAACTTGCTGGAAATTTAAAAACTGTGTGTCCAAATTGTTCACCTACAATACATTAACATGTAAATGACAGATAAAACAGGGTGTCCAAATTTAAAACAGGGTGTCCAAAAGACACCCAGACACCCCTCTGGCTAACATTGTGAAGCTTGGTGATCTAGCGATAAGACATCTGCTCTACATTGGCATGGGTTGTGGATTTGAATCTCGCCCACATTGTATTGCCTGTGGGTTTTTATTCCTTAAGACTCGGTAAAGTATAAACATAGAGTATACAGTGCATATATCACACATCGGTGAGGAGTAAAAACCATAATAATTTCAGTTGACCGCCTGCTACTTATTAAATGGCGTGTCGTGGCCGAGCGGATAAGAGCACCGGATTCAAGCTCTGATGTTTCTGTTCAGCAGAGTGTGGGTTCGAGTCCCAGTCGTGACACTTGTGTCCTTAAGCAAGACACTTAACCATTATTGCTTCGTCCTTCGGATGGGACGTAAAGCCGTTGGTCCTGTGTGTTGTGTAATGCACGAAAAGAACCCAGTGCTCTTATCGAAAAGAGAAGGTGTTCCTGGTTTGATTGGCAGCATTATGCGCCACAGCACCTTGTAAACCATTACATTGTGCTATGTAAAGGAATAGGTCTCAAACTTCAAAAAGTAGCTCCACATATATACCTTGCAGGAAAATACTGACTGTTGAAGCGCCTTGAGCGTCACTAAGTGACGGATATGAGCGCTATATAAAAGCCACTATTAATTAAATGAATTTACATATTTTTGTACTTTTATATATAGCTCAGTTCCTAACTTGGTTGCAGCCCCAGCTTTGAACACACCACCAAGGACTATGAGAGTCAAAGAGATCATGCAAGAAGAAAGTCCAGCAGTGTCATCTGGTGAGTTTATTTTACCCAATACTAACTCAGGCTTCTGTCTAACACCTAAAAGTGTCAGACACTGCCCTTTGCCTCCCATTACTCTCCAGCGTGCAACTTTGCTATCGCTAAAAAAGAAAAAAAAAATGGGCCAAGCTCACAATACATTGTACAGTGTTTTTCAGTTTTCTATGGCACTATTGATTATTATTATTTTTTTTTTACGGAAGAGATCACTCGCTTAGCTGAAAATTTGTAGTCTGTACTTTTTTTTCTATTGTGGACCCAGATCTGTATAGACCTTTCCATTGTTGATAAACAAACCTGGCGCTGGTTGGCAAGGCCGGCCAAATGTTAGCAAAACAGTTAATTGTGTTAACAGATGTTGTGACCAAATGCAACATTTCTGCAAGCATTCAATAAAAAAAATTTAAAATACATCTCAAGATTGGTTGCTTTGTCTATAACAAGCTCAACACTATTTTTGAATATTTGTGTGACATTATTACACACTGTGGCTATCTGTTTTTGTTTTGCATTTATGGCTTCCCATAGTTTTCCAACATGTTGCCAGTTGGTTTTGTTTGGTGTACGAAGCCTTAAAGGGGCTGTGTCGTCACAACGATCGAAGCAGGCCTGTGACTGCACTTTTAATTATGAACTCTCACCCAGTTACTGCATGCGCATGCCCTCCCTCCATGGAGAGTGCATGCATGCAGTAAGTGGGTAAGAGTTCACAATTCCATGTACATTTTACAGGCCTGCTTTGATCCTGACGACACAGCCCCTTTAAAATCCTTTACTTGGATAGTTCTTTGCAAAATTGTCTCGCAATTACACAACACAATCTGTGTTGTTGAATGGTTTTAAAATGGTAGGTACACTTACCAGCAAATTTTTTGGAAAATAGGAGGGTTAAATAGCGATTGAAACAAAAGAAATCCAACATTTGGTTGTTAAATGAAATGAAATCACTGGAACTCTAGTAGTTGGGACTGCCAGACTTAGCTCTCTGCCGGCCCATAGACCAACTGGAAGCTGAAGTCTATTGAATATTGTCTGTACTTGTCATTCATTCATTCCATCTGCTTCCACCGGACATTTGTACCACCCTCTGTACTTGTACTTTCCTAATTTCCAATGGCCCTTATGATAAATTATAAATAAACTGTTAACAATTGTACATGTGTGTTTCTGTTTTGGTTTTCTTAAGATCCACAACACAGTGAAGATGACCCACGACCCGGCAGTGAAAGAGGTGGTGCAGTGAGCGACGCCCCTACTGCTGTGGTAGGGGATTCCAATGAGGAAGATCAAGGAGCAGTTACAACCCCGTCACCACCTAGAGAAGAACCAAAACCCTCGGGGGAACCTCCCGTCATGGTTCCACCCGTACGGATACCCAAGAAGAGGACCTCAGGTAGCTAGCAGCCTATAGGACCCCTTGCATATATGACATCATAAGTTCAAGTAGCACGCTCACTCAGGTCAATGGAAGACCTCTCATTGGCCGGGAATTGCGCGAGGCGCGTTTACGCTCACACGTTTCTATTGTTTGGCCTCGGCTATTGAAGCCAATGAAGCAGCCTCTCACAATACAAATTTGTCCTGCCATGGCCATCTTTTTGTTTGGTTTCCCTGTGTCTTCAGTGACATTGGAAGTTCTGATTTCCGCTACCCAAAATGAGACCAGACTAATTTGTCCTTCAAGCCTCAGTTTGGGACCATTGAGTTGAGCGGAAGAAAAAACAAGATGGCTTCACCACGACAAAGGGTTTATTGTTTACTTCTTTTCGTGGGGTTTGTCAACCTTTTTACAATTTTTGTTCATGGCTTGAGTGAGAGTCTTAACCAGTTTAAAGTTTCCAGATAAAAATGGTATTTCGTTCGGTTGAATGAGGTGAATCAGAACAAAATGTACTTCTAAAAAAGAAGCTGTCATGACTGTCGGTTGCCAACCCAATGTTGTAAGATTGACGTGAAGTTAGTATGACTTCACTTAATGGAACATTACAGAATTGGTTTTTGCTAACAAAACAGTTGCTGGCAGTGTAAGCACTTTATGTAATCCACCATATACATAAACTGACAAACCTGTAGAAGTTTGAGATCGATCGGCCATCTGGGTCACGAGAAAATAGTGAAAAACCGATTACACATTTGCATGAAATCGTATAGATTCAACAAATGAATTAAACGCTCACTGAGCGATAAACTCCAATCGGAAAATTAGTTTATTCATTCCTCATCAAATATGGCATTTCAGACAGAAATATTTCAAGGGATATTTTCTACTATCATCATTAGACCGTGTAAGTTTTATGTAAGTCTGTGATCAAAAAGTAAATTTTACAAGTTTTTTTTCTTACCAATTCTGTAATGTTCCTGTAATTTTTTTATTTGTTTACTGTATGTATTCAATTGTAGTATTTGCTTTTTATCAACTTGACACAGACAGCCATTCTAGTAGTCTGAGCAGTAACAGTAGCAGCAGCCATCATTCCAGTAGCTACCTAGCCTCACATGACAGTGCATCAAGCAGTCTCCTCAGCTCATTGACATCTAGCTCGTCTTGTAGTAGTACTGGATTACAGGCTAAGTCATCGTAAGTTTCTTATGTTGATTCATTGGGGGTGCCTAGAGGCCGGCTAAGACTTGGTGCAGACCTGCTCACGTGAAGCAAAGCATGGGACACAAACTATGAACAATTTATTTTCCTAAGTTGAAATATGCACAACTTGGGAAAATAGTTTGTCAATTTTTTGGGGGGGATTGTCATAGTCAGCCTGCGTTTTGCATTGTCTTGTTTTTCACCCAGAACTGAAGCTCACTATAAGATACTTTTTGTATTTTTCACCCTATGTTTCTGCAAAATATTATCAAGCATGCAACTCTCCGCTAAACAGCTGCTTGCCCATTTGTTGACGCCATTGAAAACTAAAAAACACTTTTTTGTTGGGGAGGCCTTTTTTTTTTTGCATTTACATAATTATTTGCATGTCTGATATATAAATTGACCGAAATCTTTACTGCAGAATTTGTTACAAACTCGACTTAAGTCTTTCATGAATCGTTTTGACCGTCGTTTTTTACACTTTATCCTCAGAAAATTCACTCATCTCAAAGACCACCCCTCCAAATCATCCACCCCTGTTCCTCCATCTCTCCGTCAAGACGGAGAATCCTTAAGACAAGAAGGAGACGGAGAGGCTGAGAGAGAACATCCTCAGTCATCCCAGCAAGATTTATTCTCCGAGGCTACCCAGGAGAGAAAAGGTACAAGAAGTCTTATTTCCCCGTAGTATTTAGACCTTTTTTCATGCATGTCAGGTTCCCTGTGTCCTTGTGCAATCTTGGAGAGCTTATCCATATTGGAACCAGGCTACTTTCCCATCCAGCCTCTTTATGATTACATTGCTTTTAATAGAAGAAACAAAATGGCTGTTTCATTATGAAGGTCTGTGTTAAGTCTATACAAGATAATGCTCTTGGAAAAAAAAATTGTTCTAGTTAAAGTTGCATGGTCTGATTTTCGCAGAGAGAAAAATTGTTCGGGTGACTTTTTTTTTCTCTGAACGATTTTTTACAGATGATGCTGTTTCAAACTAAAAAAACATACATAAATTTGTGCATATGCCACGGATAATTCACAAAATACATGTAACATGCTGATGGGCGTGAGATAATGTTGGAATTGCCTCAATAATTTATTTCTAGTTTTTAATTAACTATCGTTTTTTTCCACTTCATGATTCTCTTCAATCAAACCGACCAAAAACCTGATTGCACTGAGGTTTCTTCACTTTGTGATTTGCTAACATTTCCGGTTGTGTACATTTACTCTGTCTCTTGATATGTATTTTCTACACAACAAACTTGGCATTTGTGTCCATAAATTTAAGCATAGTATTAATTAATTGTTTTCGTTATTGATGAACGAACTTGGAGGGTGTGCAGAGCAGGCGTGTGATTTTTCCTGAATTCAGGATTTTCACCAAACCCCCCTACAGCCTTCAAATTGTCTTGAAAGAAGTAAAGCAGTCACCAAATGGAGAAAGAAATATTCCACATTGTGTCCCAATCTGTAGTTTTGTATTTATTGTGGTGCACAGAATCTGTAAACCTCATGGATTGCAACATCTGAGAGGTTCCAGGTCTAGAAAAGGAGGACCCAGATCTACCCCCCAAAAATCAGGAATTTTCACATTCGTCCAATGTCATCCCTGGCACAACATTGGTAAGGTTGGAAAAAATGTTCACAGATTTGCACGTAACTTGTTAATGTCATGGTCTCGGTACTGCATAGCCTGGTCAATGGCGCTTCTTTAGTTTCAAGACATTTTGGTCTGGTGACGTGTGCAGTTAGCGACACTTCAACACTCATCAAATTTTGTATGATGCCTCTACAAGCCCTCTCAGACTAAGACCGTGTTTGAATTAGAGGCTGTGGCTAAATCGTCACGTGAACCTTAGCTGAAGCATAGGAGGTCCGTAGCAACACCCTTAGCAACAGCCATAGCCGCCAATTCAGACATGGCCTTAGACATGTTGAGGGCAAACCTGTGAATAGATATCATCCTTGTCATCCATCACGCCACATCAGTGACACCTCCATACATGTGTCATTTCCCCATCAACCGTCCGTACCGCTTGAAAACACATTCAATTCTTCTCCAACTGCATGTATCCGTGGGCAGACTACAACCAGCTCATCCTGCACCCGCAGTACCAAGGAGTCCGGGTACTAGCCAACGAGACAAGCACATCCGACGACGCATCAGTTAACTTGGTTCCACCCTCCCCTGAAGCTTTCAAATACGGAATACAAGAAACCCCTCCTTATGGGAATGGTACATGTACACCCAAATTTGTTTACTCATCTTGTTGACACATTTTGTCGATACTAACGCCATATTTTGTTTACATGTTTGTTCAGTGCTTGTCGAGTACCTCATTAAACTTGCATTTCTCTCTTAAAAGATGCCTTTCTCTAAGTTTAAATGTCAATATTTGTTTGCTACTTATTTGTGTGTCTTTGCATTGACAACTTTGACATCTAAAAATAGGTATTATTGTATGTTTACAGCGTAGCTGCCCCTTGATTCTGTAGTGGATTTTTTTTATATCATGAACTTGTGAAGTTCAGATACAAACTTATATTTTTTTCATAAAATGATCCTACAAGAACAAAGTTAAAGGATTGCACATGGTTTAAACGAATGTGTAGTGCTCGTCCAAAGAAGCCAAGCTTTAACAACTAGAAGATCCGTCCTTTAAAGGAACATTACAGAATTGGTAAGGAGAAAACTTGTAAAATATACTTTTTGATCACAGATTTACATAAAACTTACACGGTCTAATGATGATGATAGTAGAAAACATCCCTTGAAATATTTCTGTCTGAAATGCCATATTTGACGAGAAATGAATAAACTAATTTTCCGATTGGAGTTCATCGCTCAGTGAGCAATTTATTCATTTGTTGAATCTATATGATTTCATGCAAATGTGTAATCGGTTTTTCACTATTTTCTCGTGACCCAGATGGCCGATTGATCTCAAACTTCTACAGGTTTGTCAGTTCATGTATATGGTGGATTACTTAAAGTGCTTACACTGCCAGCAACTGTTTTGTTAGCAAAAACCAATTCTGTAATGTTCCTTTAGTTAAGCTCAGGCCAGATCTAGGCTAATTACATATTTTGCAGGAGTGCTTGAAATTGTCAAATCACAATTACAAGTGCTTGATATGTGGCATGTTGTACCCCCCTTTCCATTGTGTCTTCATTGTGTTCTGGGATTCTCAGGAGTTTTTATTTTTTTATTTATTTTTTTTTTGGGGGGGGATGCAGAAGAAAATTGTGTTAGAGTATTAACCTCTTGCAGAACGAACCTCCGCAAAATTGCGGGTATACCATTTCCACCCTTTTGGTGGTCATTTCCTTAGTGTAAATTTTGACTCCCACAATGGGGGACAGGATA
Source organism: Pycnopodia helianthoides (assembly GCA_032158295.1). Classification (NCBI taxonomy): domain Eukaryota; kingdom Metazoa; phylum Echinodermata; class Asteroidea; order Forcipulatida; family Asteriidae; genus Pycnopodia; species Pycnopodia helianthoides. The sequence goes on along the minus strand of CM063247.1, from coordinate 19,207,416 downwards.
TGCGTGCATGCAAGGGGCCAATAGGAGCATTTGGGGGACTTCCTCTGCCACATATCGGGCGTGGTGTACACAAAGAACTTCAGGAGTTTGAATTAGTCTAGTGTCATGTCTCCTCTTGGCTGTCTTTATCTTTGTTTAGAGGAGGCTATGGGTGGGGGATACCGCCACGGTGAGCAGTACACCCATCGAGCACCAGGGGAGAGTGTCTTGGTGAATGAGACGAGTACATCAGATGATGCCTCCATCACCATCATCCAACCCTCACCAGAGGCTTGGGGTACAGTCATCGCTAATACACCACCAGACAGGATCCGTGAGTGCAATCGCCTCATCTTTTGCCAGGCTGAAAGATTGCTTTAGTTGGGGGAATCCTTGAAATAATAACTAGTAATTTTAGTATATTTAACTTGTTCGTTTGTTATTCTTTGCTTTTTTTGTGTTTTATAATCCCGTTTTTGTCTTTTGTATTTAATGTGAGAGTATACTTTTGTTGTATTTGAGTTTTTTTACTTTTGTAAAGTTTAATTTATTTCAGCCTTTCTGCTCTTGTTTTTTAATTTAAAAAAATAATAAACTTACAATAGTTCTTGAAATGGAATTCAATCAGTGACCAAAAATATTCAAGCTTCCAGATAGCAGTATACTATTATTACCAATGTACAAAGAAAAAGACGAGACACAATATCAGATGGTAGGATGGAATTTCTCTTGTCTTGAAATTAATATAATGATTAGTTTTTAGTTGATGAACAAATTCCTCCGAAACCACGGTTGTACTTCTCCTTCATTCTCCGATTCATTCTCTTAGAAAGTACATCAAGGAGAATAAAACGTCTCCACTCTTTTTTATTCTTTTTTATAGGGTGTGATTCCTCAGGAAAAAAATTGTTGATATCAGGATTTTCTTAAAACCTCCTTGAGCCTTCAATTTGTCTTGATAGAAGTGAAGCAGTCACCAAACGGAGAAATAAATAGTCCACATTGTGTCCAAACCTGTAGTTTTGTGTTTCTGGTGATGCACAGAGTCTTTGAACCTTCTGACTTTGTAACATCTGGGAGGTTTTGAGCCTGGAATATCATGGTACCCAGGCCTGTAGTGCAAGCCAATCCTCGAGGATTTTACATTTGTCAAATGTCATCCTTGTTATTTCCTCATTTTAGAACAATACTCAAGAAGCATCCACTCCTCTGCAGCACCCACCAGCAGAGGGCACAGTGATCGTTCCCCTAGTACGCCCTCAGTAACCCTCAGTAGTCTACACCTATCGGGCCAACAGGCGTTATCCCAGGATAGCATCGGGTCCATTGTGCCTCCAACGTTAGGGGCGTATGGACCCATTGCTGGGCTGATTCCAAGCTCACCTACTCAGCAAGATGGTGAGAAGGTTATAATTTGTCTAATTAGAAAAACGAGCGAGGAACGTTACATTAATCCTAACCACCAAGAACTCAGATCATAATCCAACTGTAGGTTTTTCCTAAACCACACATATCTCCATCATACAAATCCCACATTCATAAAGGCTTAAGGGGCCATTCAGATTTAAAGGTACACGTTTGGTAATGACTCTGAAAATTAATGGCAATAACAAACTTACTTGGTAAGAAGTACAGTAGCCTTGGGTAGTATCATGAATTTTTAGAAACTTTTAACTTCAAAGTACTATCGGTTATGGAAAATATATCACTTTTTATTCCCCAAAGTTTGAATCTGAGAAGCGTTTCTGTCAGAAATGCTTCTCAGACTGTGTATTCCTATCGGGAATATTCTTCCTGCTTGGAAATATTCGCTCCGGTTTTTCAGTGATATCTCAAAAACGCGACCACCTTTTGAAGTGAAATTTTCACAGGTTAGTTTTATTGTATGTACCTACATTTATAAAGGATTAACACAATCAGTAGGCTCCAGTAACTAAACGTGTACTGTGCCTTTAATAATGTTAACAAATTGTGTTTTGGTGGGGTTTTTTTTCAAAAATGTGTGTGGGTTGGACCATGGGGGTACTTTATCAACAACAACAAATGGAAAACAAAATTAAAAAAATTCTTACTGAAAATTTAGGTGGATTAACACAAAGGTGGGAAGAAAAATAGAAAATTTAAAACTTTGATAATGTAACTCAGAATGGCCCCTTAATAAGTAATAATGCCTTGGTTGGATTAATGTGATTGTTTCATGTAGTATTGACTACGGATTTGGTACTTGAGAATATTTTGAATTGTTTCTATTTTGTACATTAATTTTTTTTTCAGAGGAAGAGCCAATGGAACTTAGTATTCAAGATGATGATGATGGTGCGAGAGGTGAGGCAGTTGCCATGACAACGCATCCTCCTAAAGGACATAAGAATACTGGACAGGAAGCGGATGATGATGAATATGGAGTAAGCTTCTTTTTAAAAAACCTTTTTGTGGTTTTTACTTGTTGGTTCTGTTGTCTTTCTTTAGTTATACAGTGTAGTGCACATTTTAGGCGTTGCTGCGTTTACAAGCTCACCACAATTTTGACATGCAATTTTAACTGCCAAAATGGCAAGCTTGGCAGACGGTAGCTGCATGTGACGATGGTGCAAGGGGTCAATACAGTGCTTGATGCATTGGAGAAAATCCAAGCCCAAAGTTAGGGTTAATTATCCTCAATGCAGTTATTGCATGCTTTACGAGATCCTCTTCTGTTCCTTCCGAAGATTCCTGAATGGCAAAAGGTTCTGAATCAAGAGGAGCTGCTAGCCAAGTCTCGGTCCGGCAGTGGATCATCCTCGAGCAACAGGACGTCGTCGTCATCGCAGCAGTCGTCAGCGCCATCGTCAGAGACATCCTCAGCTGTGTGGAAAGGACAGCAGTCTGAATCCTTCCAGGTATGTCAGGATTTGTCAGAAAGCAGGCTATTCACAATACAGTGAGCCCTCTACAGTTTGGCCCTGGAGAGGCCATGACAAAGGACGACAAGTTAATGGTCTTTGCCCAGTGTCCTCCCGTGCGACCCCAGTTGTTTATCGGGAATGTGATTTCTCCGGATTTTTTCAAAACCCCTCCTTGAGGCTTCATATTGTCTTGAAGGAAGTAAAGCAGTTGCTTATAAGGGAGAAAGAAATATTTCTCATTGTGTCAAAACCTTTAGTTCTTGTATTTCTGGTGATGCACAGTCTATTAATCTCCTGAATTGTAAAATGTGAGAGGTTCCAGGCTTGGTGTAAGGGGGAACCCAGGCCCCCAAAGCCATTTTCCAAGAATTTTCACATTCGTCAAGTCTCATCCCTGGTTTATGTTTGTGTGTGGTTTGCTTGCAGTCAGCGGCAAAAACGATGCAGGAAATTGCAGGAGTGATGTATCTTTCTGCCGGGTTCACGGCATGAGATGAATTTTCTGTTTTTGAGGCCGGTGAATGTTTTCCCCAATTCTTGTCAGTCATTTCAAGATCCCAAACTGTGCCAGTGCGGAGCTGAGTTGCGAGTTTGATGTTTTTAATCAACCACGTTTTGGAAGAACTGCCCCTTGCGGGTAAAAATTGTGGAGCGTGTGCAAGTATCGCGCGTATTCAAACTTCTGGAACAAGTTGGTCCCAACCATATCGAGTTTTACCTGGTGGGCGATTCTTTTTCTTCAAATACTTTAGTTCAACGTAATTTATGGCAAAAAAATGAATTTGTACTGTTGGGAAAGTAAAATCTATGAAGGTTCAAATAAGTTTAGCAAATCAACAAAGAAAACCCAAGAATGAGACTTGACCTCTGTTTCCGGTTGCTTAAGAAATTAAGAAACTTGGCTGTAGAGCTGCACTGTGTTAATCTGGAAAATTCTAAATGCATCAATGCAGTGCAGTCAGTTCACAAGTGTGAAAGTTAATCCTGATATGCATAATAGATAGTCGCTTCAAATAATTGCAAACTTAAACGAGATGAAACTTGCTCAGATAACTTGCTGCAAGTTTGTGACGTAGAGCTGGCTCTGATATCGTTCTTTTGTTTTCTATCTGAACCAAGGCCTGGCAACCGAGCGCTCAAGTGACTACCTCAGCAACGTCCGATGAGAACCCCAGGAGTAGACCGCCCTCTACGGCAGTCGGTGGCACTGCTGAAGAATCCGACTCTGCAAGAAGGAAGAAACAAGATCAGAGAGATAGCGCCGACAAACCTAGGTCTGCAAGCGCCCTGAATGGAAAGCTGGAAAAGGAGCCTCCTGTACAGAAACAAAAACCGCTTAGTCAGGTACAGAACAAATTCAAATTGTTTACAAAATCTACTCTTGTTTTCCTTTTGCTCTTTATGAAATCACGGCTTCAGCTTTGGCTCTTGCTTAGGCTGTGGCTTAGGCTGTGGCTTAGCCCTTTTGGCTTAGGCTGTGGCTTAGGCTGTGGCTTAGGCTGTGGCTTAGGCTGTGGCTTAGGCTGTGGCTTAGGCTCTGGCTTAGGTTCTGGCTTAGGTTCTGGCTTAGGCTGTGGCTTAGGCTGTGGCTTAGGCTGTGGTTTAGGCTGTGGTTTAGGCTCTGGCTTAGGTTCTGGCTTAGGCTGTGGCTTAGGCTGTGGCTTAGGCTCTGGTTTAGGCTCTGGTTTGGGCTCTGGTTTGGGCTCTGGCTTAGGTTCTGGCTTAGGTTCTGGCTTAGGTTCTGGCTTAGGCTCTGGTTTAGGCTCTGGTTTAGGCTCTGGCTTAGGTTCTGGCTTAGTAAATCAACCAATTAATCAAAACCAGAAAGTTTTGATGACATCAGGGTGTGAAGAGTAGTCATTCACCCTGTCCCCCCTTCACAGTTTCCATTTAAAAAGTAATCTTTATAGTTATTCATTTCAACTTTTAGCGGTCTAGTGCACCGGACTCAAGTTCTGGAGATCAAGTCATTTGGGTGTGGGTTTGAACCCTGGTTGTGACACTTAAGCCCTTGAGCAAGGTGCTTTTTACTATAATTGCTTCTGTTTACCCAGGGGTATAATTGGCTACCTGGGAAAGTGGAGGTTGATCTTATGTTTGAAAAAGTCTTTCGGAATGCTGAGACAGATTAAAGGAATTTTGTTGGTCTAATGACCGCGGTTCTAATGTTAGGCGCATTGATTCGTTATTGTTAAACACGCTATATAAGAACTAGTTATTATTATTTTGTTTAAACTATTGACAACATCTGGTAAACTCTTGTCATCTTTTTCTCATGATTACAGCCGGAGGCTCCAGTAACGATTCCTCAGTTGCAAGACGAGAAGCATCCCTCTAAGGCTGTGGAAAGAAGTGTCCGCTCCTCAGCACCTCAAAGCCACCAAGATCCCAGCAGTACCAAGACAGCGAGCAAGCAGAACGTGGAGAAAGTATCCTCCTCTCGAGAGGAGAGGATGGAGACGGTTCAGGGAGGAAGCGGCAAGAAGGAATCGTCTGATGAGTGGCTTCTCCACTATACCCCTACACAGACTGAGACGGAGACTGAAACAGAAGAGCAAGCCAGAAAGAGGCAACCGGGTAATGAGAACAATCAGCATTTATACCAAACTGCAATTTATATAAAAAAAGGATTGCTTCTTGTTCCCTTGCTTAATGCGCTGCTAACTGACACTCACCTATCCTGTCTCTATTTCGGGAGTCAAAATGTACACAAAGGAATTGACTCCCAAAATGGTGGAAATGGTAGACGCACATTGTGCGGAGGTTCATACCGCATTGTGTAAGAGATCAATAAACCACCTTACTATTGTTTCACAACTGGAGTCCAGCCCATTGTTGCAATCGTGTGTGTTGTGTTGAAGGACTATGATGGATTTTTGGTCAGCTCACATGGCTAGAACAGCTTGGGAGTTGGGACCTTGTTACACGAGGCAATTTTTTTACAAGCAGCATGGAGGAAATCAACTGCGTTGCATGCTGAAGGCACTCTGTTGAAGCATAGCAGTTATTTTATCTAACTTTATCTTACAATCAAGAAAGTTCTGTGAAAATTCAAATGTGAATGCCTTTTCCTCTTTTAGAATGCCTGGAAACTGGTTGCCTGTAAATTGCCTCATATGACATAGCTTTAAGAGTTGGTATATTGCTGGAAAGTACTCGTTTTTGTCTTTCTGTATCAATTTTAATATTTTCTGATGATTAGTGCCTAAACTTGTCTAGTTAGATGGGGAAAACCCTCTTTCAAGTTCCAAGGTGGAAGGAAGATTTGTTATTCAGTAAGAAGAACAAATTGTAACTGAAGCAAAATCCAAGAATCGAGTTGAATTTAGTAACATGGAAGTAGCAGACTGACTTTGAAATGAAATGTCTTATACTTGAAGCTCATCCGACCCAACAACCTCAAGCCACTCCATCCACCTCAAGACATCTTCAAGATCCCAGAGCAGTCTTGAAGACTTCTGAAGGTGCTGCACTTACCCTGATGAGCTTCTCTGAAACCGCCTCATCTGATGCCAAGAAGAAGACTCAAGGTGAGTCTTTTCCTTTCATTTCGTTGCATTTCATTTGATTTGATTTCATTTCATTTATTAAAATTTCTGGGTGTGAAGCCAAGGACTCTTAAAAAAGCGAACTTAATTATGATGGAAAATCTGGAAAGGTGTTTTTGTTTGTACACTGTACAAGTCTCGCGCGTAGTTGACTTTTCAGGACCAAGTTGGTCCCAACCATATTGATTTCTAGCATGCTCGAATCCTGTTTCTTCAAATACTTTAGTTTAAAGGTATTATACAGGATTGGTAGAGCTGACAAAACAGTCGCAAACAAAGTTCATGTTTTGTGTGATTAACCATATACATGAAATAACAAACCTGTGAAAATTTGAGCTCAACTGGTCATCGAAGTCACGAGAAAATAGTGGAAAGAGACCTTATGTGTTTTCTGTTTTTCAAACATCGAGTTTATTATGGCGCGCGATAAAAACTATTGTTTTATTCATTTCTCAGAAACGATAGCATTTCAGGCAGAAATATTTTAAGGAACACTTTCTACCCATTCTTACTTTAAATCATGTAAGTTATGTGTGAATCTGTGAACAATAGTGTACAGGGCCTTTAATGTAAGTTTATGGCTATAAAATATTGCTGGGAAAGAAAATTGCCATGAGATTAATGAAAGTAAAATAAGTTTATCGAATCCAAAAAGAAATCCCAAGAATGAGACTTGACCTCCATTTCCCCTTACTTGTAAAAAATTAAGAATTTTGCCCGACTAGTAACAGCCATGTTATTATTTAACCTATGTAATTGTCGGACAAACTTGGGCATGATTGACAAATGGGTTTTCTTAAAAACAAGCATTATATTTTTCATTTGAATATTTTTAAAACTACAACTGAAATGGATAATTTTTTTAAAAATGAACTTGTAGCAGCTTCTCAAGCAGTAGAAGAAAAGAGAATGAAATCGCCAAGTGGGGATGACAGAATGAAACAAGACGCTCAGTCAACAGGTGTTCCCGTGCCCGGTGTGATGTCACAGAGTACGGAGCACACAGAATACTCCAGTAAGTAGAACACACAGGCACTCCCTGTACACTACCGCTTTTTACTCGGGCGTAAGATTTCTCAGGATTTTTCATGGTTTTAGGATTTTTCTTAAAATCTCCTTGAGCCTTTCGATTTTCTTGGGAGAAGAAGCAATCACCAAAAGTTAGAAAGAACTGATGTGTCCAAACCTTTAGTTGTGTATTTCTGGTGATCTGCACAGAATCTGTAAACCTCCTGAATTATAACATCTTGGAGGTTCCGGTGTCGTAGGGAAATCTGTCCCCCGGAGATTCTGTCCCCCATATGGGAAATTAACATGGGCTGAAGGAGGATGATTCAAAAGAGGGCGCTATGAGAAGAAGCTTGTATACAGTTCGCCGTACGTACGGGGGGACAGAATCTCCAGCCACACGGGTCTAGAATAAGGGGGGACCACAATCCCGCCATATCTCATTGGCCCCCCTGCCCCCTTTCAATGTTGAATCACATTGTTGCACGGTCTTTTGCGTTCCAGTCAACATTGAGCGGGGGACGGGGACGGGGGAGAGAATGTTTATTGTGAGACAGGGAATGGTTATTGTATGGTTATTGTAACGTTATAGGAACGGGTGGCCCAAGCATTTTGGCCGGGATTGCAGATCTGCAAGCCAGTTTTCACAAACACCAAATCCCATCCCTGTCTACTAATTATTATGTATTACTACCCCTTAACCAGGCCTGGTACTCCATTGAGGCCATAGATGCAATTGCCTCCATGCCCAACGTCATTGCCGTGGTGCCCCTTGAAATGCTCCAATAGGAATTTATATTTTCCTCGATGAAGTGCCCTCTCCCAACAAGAAACTGCCTTGCCCTTCCATGATTGACGTATCAGGACTCTGCTGTAACTCTATCTCCCTGGAGTGACTAACTAGGATCCTTCACAACTCAACACCCAATCTGTTGGGACTCTGACTGTGGTGGTTTATCCTGACCCCGTGTAAAGCATAATTAGTTTACTAGTGCAGTCCTCGGTCCAACACCGTTCAGTAACTTAACGCCCAAGTTGTTGGCACTCTGATTGTGGTGGTACGCCTGACTCTTGTGAAGCATAATTAGTTTACTATTGCAGTCCTCGGTCCAACACCATTCAGTAACTTAACACCCAAACTGTTGGACTCTGATTATGCTGGTATGCCTGACCCCATGTAAAGCATAATCAGTTTACTAGAGCAGTCCTCAGTCCATGGGAATCAAACAAAACACGCTGTTGGATTTTGATGGATTGGGATGGGTTAGGATTAATCCTCTAAATCTTGTCTCACACCCATCAGGTATTGACTTCCACCTGAGCCTTCCAACAGAGGGAGGGTTCAGGCCAACTGGAGGTACAACCCTACCCTCGACGGTCAGCCGTGAGAAGCGAATGTCATCTCGCCCACCAGTCAGACATAGTACACCTATAATGGACGAGGGGGAGAGTGCCACCAGAAACCAGGGACTCCAAAGAACTGTAGCACCAACGCAGCACCAGGCAAGTCTTCATATTCGTACTTAAGTGGCGTGTCGTGGCCGAGCGGTCTAGTTCACTGGACCATAGCTCTGGTGTTGTCAGCAGCAGAGTGTTGGTTCGAATCCCGGTCGAGACACTTGTGCCCTTGAGCAAGGCACCTCACCATAATTTGCTTAGTAAAAAAATGGGAAGGTAGTGCATTCTGCTCTACCAGCAGGGCTCCTAGTGGATGATACCCATACCTACATCCTTACTGACTGTGAAGGGGGTAACCCTGTTTCAGCCCCAGGAGTAGGTGGCAACGTGCCCCTGGTGTCGTTGATTTGGGTCTACAGCCCAAATCAGTCAAATGTAGCCCCTCACCTTGAAGTGGCCGTCCGGCCTTGTGAGTTAGGCGATATCTCATTAACAAAAATTTGTTAAAGTGTCTTTCTTTGTCAATTCTTCAATCTCAAATAAAATCTGATGGTCCCAACCCCTGAACAAAACACAGGGCTTGAAATACCCACTGGACCACCAACCGCCAGAGTCCGATAACTCAGCACTGGGCCAGTAACCTTACAACGGTACAAGCCAAGCACTCTAGTGTATGCATACACATTCTTTGGAATGATTTACTACTTAAGCTCTTCATGTCCATACCTCAAAAAGTTCAGGAAATTATGATTTTTTAATTGGTTGAACAAAGAAAAATTGACTAGAGCAGGACTTGAATCTACAACCTCCAGATTAACGTGCCAGCGCTCTACAAACTGAGCCATCTAGCCCTAATGTTGGCGGTCTCCCTATTTTGCCAATATTTTTGTTCAGGGGTGCCAGTCAGAAGCCATACAACCTGTAACTGCTGTATAGCCAGGGATCACACCCAAGTTTACGATACAACCTGGGAAGCTCTGCGAACTTGGGCCCAGTTCATAAACCTTTTTGTTTCCTTGTTCTTCCAGAAGGATGCGCCTCCTAGGGTAGTCGAGACTGGTACCCTGACTCTCTATACGGATCCAGACACCCAGGAAAGCACACAGATGCCCGACTTTCAGCTTGCAAGTGAGTACCACATTCACATGTATAAAGGGAACGTGCTCTGAGAAGTTTTGTAGATGAGCTAGCGGCTGTGGCTGTTGCTAAGGGTGTTGCTATGGGGAGCCTATGCTTCAACGCATGTTAATGTGGTGATCCATTGGGAAACGTTGGAAAGTGTCAATTCAAGTCGTGACCTTTACTTTTACCTATTTTAGGTTGAGAGTAAGTAGGTCAGATCTAGCAGCTATTTGCGGCCACTATGGGCATTTTGGTACGATCAATTTCCAGATGTTGTGGTCTCATAAAGGGTTAAACCATTGCAATGGAGGGGATTCTTTTCTTTGCTGAACAGTGAGCAATAAAATAACCAAAAAACAGGTAAAAATTGGGTAACTCTGACTTGTGAATAATGTTTGATATATTACTTTAGGACCTGAAGATTCCAACAAGATTGTGAAATCCCCTTATGAGAGTCCAAGCAAGAAGTCAACGTCTGTCTTCTCAAAGGTCCAGGCAGCAAAGACAGCTGCCAGCCCACCAAAGGTCAAAGGTCATTCTTCGACAACGGCACAGTGCAGTGAAAGGTAGGCAAGTTGTGGGTTTATGCAGCTGGTGTTGATCGTATAAAGTGTTTTAAAATTAGGTGTACAAATTTAAAACACAGGAATTAATGTTCATGTGTTATTTCTATTTGGATTATGTTTGGCACTATTTTCTGGTGAAGCAGCTCATCACATATCTCCCCCACCCTACAAGCATTGCACTGGCTTCCTGTTTGGAACCTCGAGTAGTAGAATGTAAAGGAACGTTGGCGGCCTGTGAATGGAGATTCAGTTTGTTGTTTCAGAACAATGGCGGCGCTCGAAGGGTTCCGTGCCGGTCGTGTTTTGGCCGTTCTTTATCCAGAGGGCTTTTATATATTTTTTTTGGTCGACTAGTAGAACGTATGGGAACGTTGGCGGCCTGTGGATGGATACTTTGTTTGACGTTTCAGAACGTTGGCGGCACTGGAAGGGTTTAAGATTCTCCTTATCATCTTCCCACTCGCCTGTCACAATGTAGATTGAATTATGCTTTTATTTGTACTTACCTGTGGATAAAATGATTCAGTCCTTAGTTCAACTTACCTTTTTAACAAACTTAATGGAACAGTCTTATTAGCATACCTCGACCTAATTTAGGTACACCAGTCAATCAGGCCATGGATTGTCAATCAGGCCATGGATTGTCAAATGCACTACTATACAGTGTGGTATGTTTCTTTTGTTGAAGTTAGCCTTTGTTGTATACCTGCAATTACTTTGGTCATATACTGAACCATTCCTTTAAACCTTTTAGCCAGGGTTTCATCAGGCTTAATGTAGCGGTAATGTAATATAGATGTGACAATAAAGTTGTAGCTCAAACATTCAGCTACATTACATAACTCCGATTGTTTGTGTCCTTTCACTTTCAGCTTATGAGTAGATTTAATAGTAGTATAATAATAGGAATAGTGAGGATGGGTGTGGTCGAGTACAAAGAGAGTGAGTGAAAAAGGAACCTGTGTCAAAATCATAGGCAGTATAGGAAATTGTGAATGTCAGTTGACATCAAAACCTGAGATAGAGAGGGTGTGTGAGGTACTACTCTAGCCACCAACCAGTACAGTCTTGCAAGCAGATTTGTGCATCAGTTGGCATAAAATATAATGCCAAAGCCAAAGCTCAGTGGATGCAGCTACTGAGGCAAATCAATCTAAATAATGCTTGAGTGCGGTATTCAGGCCGCCACCACATGTAGGAGGGCTAGCAGAACCAACCAGCACAACCCAAGAGTACGACGCATTTGAAATCCGTAAGTTTGTAAATTCTATTTACTCAAAATCCTACACTGCTAACTTAAGATGTTCTGATAACTAAATTGTGAATGTAGCCTAATTCAGGTTAGCCCACTATTTAAGGAGTGCTCAAGAGAAAGAATTGAAGTAAACTCTGTTTTCTTTTAACATTGAAATTCCTAAAACTTTTAGGAAAGTATCACTGTTAGTTATTTGAGTCTCTTCACCATGTTGGGACTAAGTGATAGTTTCGTTGATATTGCAGATAATTGGAAAGTAATATGTATGTGTCTAGTTCCCATGTTTCGATAGTTTTGGTTGACTGTTTTTTATATCAGATGGCCTTTAGTACGGGTTGGAGTTCTAAAGTGAAGGACATTATTGAAGACGCCGTGTGACTGTGGGACGGGGCTTCCCAAACTCCTAAAGCCAATGCAGAGGGCTCACAAACTGGCAGAGCATGAAGAAGCTATGAGCCAGAGAGAGAGAGAGAGAGAGAGGTCCTCAACACAGCACCTTAACAACAAAACCCGAGTACCATGTCGTTTAATATATATTGTTTTAAGATGAACAGTTAATAGTGAGAAACCAGGTGGAAGGTACACCAAAACTTATTTTGTATTTAAAGAGAGATTGAGAGACAGCCACTGAAGTGAATTGGTCTGTATTGTTGCAAAGCTAGTAAAAGTGATTATAAATGTTAAAGTTCCCATGGACAGAATTGTAACATTAATTGCAAGTTAGCAAATGAGGTGAAAGCTACACCACAGTTGAGCAAGAAAGATATCTAAGAAAAAAAACTTGATTTCATAAGAAGCTTCTTGAATTCAAACAAAGAAACAATGTGAATTATTATTTGCTGAATTCTAATTTTGATCTAAATGCCGGTGAATTATTTGGAATGTTAAATAAACTATGTACAGTTTAAGTGGATAAGAAAACTAAAGGATTCTGGTTTAACTTGGGACTTATTTCTGTTATTCTTTGAATCTGGTTCTGACATGCCACATCACCTGAATACATCAATGCAATCCTCCACGCAGACTGAGGTCATCAGACTCCTCCCTTCTTCAAGTTCCCAGATCTCAACGCTCCTGGGGTGACTGCAGTTTTGCTCATGCTGGCCCCTACTCTCTGGAACAGTCTCCCACTTGCCCATCGTCAAGCCTCATCAGCCAGTTCTTTCAAAAACTTACTCGAAACCTATTTGTTCACACTATAAATCCAATTTAGTATTCATTTTTATATTTTATGCTTTGCATATTGTTGAGTGTCACTGCGTGACGGAATTGTACACGATATATGAAACTACTATTATTATTATTATCAATGACTTAATTCATCTGTACAAACCTCCCCAGTCAGCTTCTCTCCTTAAATAACCTGCTCCTCAACATTCCATGTTCTCTGCACTCCTGGGGGTGATCGTTGTTTTTTACATGCCAGGCCATCTCTTTGGAACAGTCTCCCACTTCAACTCAGATACTTTTTCTCAATGTTGAACACATCTCAAAACCTATCTATTTCGGGAATCATAGCTTCGGACTTTGGTTGTTTTTTGTGAATAGCAGAGTTCTTGTTTTACGCCAGGAGTGTCATCCTTGACAGACACGGCACACTAGAAATGTTCAATATTATTATTATTATTATGGGCCTGGGATTATTACATAAAAGTTTGAATGCCTTAACCCTATTACTGTCGGTACACTCTCCTGCCCAATTGGCTCTTTCCACAAAATACCACAGGAGACTGTGGAGATTAAGTCCACAGTGCACAAGCCATAGGGTTTCCTGATAATACCAGCTGTACAAACAGAAGAAACCTATACACCCAATGCTAGCCTGGAAGGTATGGTACTTTGTGGCAGTCTGTGGTACCAGTGTCAGATGTACAAACAGAAGAAACCCATGCACCCAATGCTAGCCTGGAAGGTATGGTACTTTGTGGCAGTCTGTGGTGCCAGTGCCAGCTGTACAAACAGAAGAAACCCATGCACCCAATGCTAGCCTGGAAGGTATGGTACTTTGTGGCAGTCTGTGGTACCAGTGTCAGATGTACAAACAAAAGAAACCCATACACCAGTGGTAGCCTAGGAGGTATGGTACTTTGTGGCAGTTTGTGGGTCCTGTGTAATTGTAAAGGAGGGATTAAAAAGGAGTTGTATTAATATATTTGTTTAAAATTTTATTTTTCTAGCGATGATCTGTTCTCTCAGAAAGCTGCTAGGAAGTCATCAAAGGCGCCTGAAGCAGCCGCATCAGATGGACGGAAGGAGATTGATGACGTGGATGATGAGGAAACTATTCCTTTTGATTATCAGGAGAAAGAAGATGACATTGTAGAGATGATTCACGGAAGAGGGAAGGAGGCAGACCAACGGACAGCGAGAGGAGAGGCGAAACGGATGCCTGAGAGGGAGACCAGCAGAAAAGATGCGGTGAAGACTCCAGAAAAACAGAAGCAGGCTCACCCGAGGACACCATCGAGCAACAGACTGACGAGAAGTGGTCGGAAGAGGATTTTACCGGAAGGGAAGCCCGAGGGAAAGGAACAAAAGAAGAGAACAACGAAAAGAGCAAAGTTTGCAGATGAAGTGGCCGAGATGGGGAAGACACCTTCTGTTGCGAGGAGGGACCCGTATGACTTCTCTGATTCCCAGTCCAACAAGACACCATCGCCGATGAAGAAATCTACTGGCCAGCCAACTCCGAAGGAAAACCCCACGCCACAAGGTTCTCTCTCAAGAAGGGAACAACCCCAAATAGAACCAAAAACCAAACATAGGGTTGAGTTTGAGACCGCAGCAACCGCATCTTCACCTGGATTGCCACCAAAGACAGCAACACCCATTGGAGAGAAACGGCAAGCCTCCAAGTCAACCCCAGCCAAAGGGACGCCATCAACTCGAGGTAGACGGACGTCATTAAGTCGGGGGAGAAAGACACCGACTTCCCGACCAAGGCATGCTTCCCCGCAGGTCCAAGCCCAAGTAGCCGATGAATCCTCCCCTGAGTTTACGACCGATAAGCCCATCAGAGAGAAAGAGGGAGTTAAATTCAGGAAGTCCCCTCGTAAAAGGCCACCCAAAGAGCCTATAAAATTAGTAAGTATTAATTTTTATTTATTTCTTTTTTTTTAATGAGATATCTCCTAACTCACTAGGCCGAACGGCCAATTCGAGGTGAGGGCTACATTTAACTGATTTGGGCTGTTGACCCAAATCAACTGACACCAGGGGCACGTTGCCACCTACTCCTGGGGCTGAAACAGGGTTACCCCCTTCACAGTCCGTAAGGATGTAGGCATGGGTATCATCCACTAGGGGCCTGGCTGGTTGAGCAGAATGCACTACCTTCCCAACTTTTTACGAAGCAATTATGGTTAAGTGCCTTGCTCAAGGGGACAAGTGTCATGACCGGGATTCGAACCCACACTGTGCCGCTGACAGCACCAGAGCAGCTTGGGTCCGGTGAACTAGACCACTCGGCCACAACACGCCAATTCTAATAGTAGAATTAGGATTACTGTGTGCTGTATGTGACAACTTGAAATGGCAAATGGAGGGACCTTAGAGGACATTATTTTTAGGGGGGTGTTATTCCTCAATTATTTCTGAAACATTTAAGTGTGGCATGGTGTGCAGGCTATGTAAACGTCATTACTAGGCACTTGCTATCTTTAGCGGCGCATAATGGATTAGTTTCTGTAAACAGGGCTCGATTCCACGAAGAGCTCAGACTGATCTTTAACCGCAAATCACTCGTACTTGCTAAGCAAAGCGTGATGTCACAATAAAATATCACTGACAACTCATCTCAAGATGAGTTTTAGTGTTGTGTGAAAATTTAGCCCAGAATTGTGTGAAATAATGTTGGATAATGCAAAACAATTTTGGGTTTGCTTTTGCCTGTATGTAGCCAGAAGATAACGCCAGTGAGAATCCTTTCCAGACCCCAACCCATACTAACATCTGTTCCCCTTCTGGTTTTGCCCTTTCATTAAACCACCCCCCTTCCCTATTAAGAACTGTACACATATCGCCTCATACATTCTTTAAAGCTTCAGTTTTCATACATGATTCTCCATTAACAAGGGAAGAATTTTATAAATACTATAACTAAAGCTTTTTGAACATTTTGAGTTAGCTCCAGTACTACTATTTTTTTGTGCTAGTCCTCTAAAAACATTCTATATGATGCCTATATACAAAACCATAAAAGAAATTTGTGGGCACACTAGTCTCATGTTAATGGTCTGTTTACACAAGGCTACATGTATGATTCACTTTTCCCCCTACTCACAATTGTGTGAAATAATGTTGGAAAATGCAAAACAAATTTTGGGTTTGCTTTTGCCTGCATGTAGCCAGAAGATAAAGCCAGTGAGAATCCCCCACCACCTCGTAAGATGATAACACACCGCACCAAAGTTGGAATCTACCGGATAACTCAGGAAGAGTTCCTCGTCGATGGCAAAGTCATAAAGTCTTGGGAAACAAAGGTAGGGGTGTTCTTTATTTAACTGTCCAATGTTACATAGCTGACACTTTATCGGACTCTGTTCTTATGGAAAGTATGATTTCTTTTTTGTTGAAAGCCTGACGTTTCGACCCTAGCAGAGTCTTTCTCGAAGGCAGAGAGCATTGTGTGCTTTCTGCCTCTCTGTCTTGCCATTTCTTTCCACATGACTGCTTCTGTCACACCAGTATACCTGTTTATGTATGTTGTGTTGTCATTTAGCCTTCAAGAAAGACTCTGCTAGGGTCGAAACGTCAGGCCATCAACTATTTCTTGCTTTTAAATCATGGTTGGTATTAAAAGCAGTTTGCAACAGCTAATTCTATTTTCTTTTTGTTAACTTAAAGGAAACAAGTAATCTATGTTGTGTTCTCCCAAATTGACTTCTTACCGCCTTTTAATTTGATCTTTTACATACTTTTTTTCCTGTTTACAGGAACAACTTGAGCCACCCATTGAGACTGTTGAAGAAGAAGAAAGTCTTGATACTCCTTCCCCTGCTCGCTCAGGCAGCTCGTTAACTTCGGGCTCCTTAGGCGACATCAGCTCAATGTACTCCAAGACGTCTTCCAGCACCCCCAGCCTCATCAAGAGTCTCAGTGGCAGCACTCTGTCCAAACAGAGCAGCTTCTCCAGCATCTCCCGTACCAGCAGCAAGATGGGTTCTCCAGGATCGGACAAGAGCACTCCTAGCTTGACGAGAAGTTTGAGCTCCCCTGCCTCGGATAAAAGTGTCGGGAAGAAGGGCGAGAAGGTAAGCCCTTCAAGTCCCAGAAGAGTGACCTTTACCAGGAGTAAGACCCACCCGGGTGCAAGGTCATCAAGCAGCAGCGACGGTGAGGCTCAGCAACGTGTCCAGTCGTCGGAGACCATCTTCCACAAGCCACAGCAGACTCCAAGACGAAAGATTGACCCACGTCAGAGCTCCGACTTCACCGAAAGGCTGGCCGCAACTGCGCCTGAAGACTCTAGGAGTCCAGGAGAACGCTCACTTCACAGAGAGCGATTACCAGCGGCAAAAGTTGTCAAACTTGTGCAGTCGTCTCAACCGGACGTCACTTTTGAGGAGGAGAATGAAGAAGATCGATCGCCTAAATTGGAAACTCGAACATCAAGAAGGCATACAAGAGGCAGTACTCCCTCCTCGTCACCAACGCCTGTCTCCAAACCATCTGGTAGGACAGATTATAAACCAAAAGGAAAAGATGTATCATCACCAGACTCAGCTAAAAGCTCCCCAAGGGGAAAAGGTAAGCTACCTGCTAACATTTCCAGTCGTATCAATCTTGGTTTGTGGTACACCATGGTCAAGTTACACAGAGGCACTAAGCAAACAGCAGGAACAAATTGCTCTGCATGGTGTGGATCATAAGAAAAACTATAGTAGTAAACTTGCGGGTACAACCATGTATGAAACTCTTCTGGTGGATAGTCCAACGCTTTGAACAGTCCACTTTTCTCATCTCCTGCTCATCTCCTCCTGCATTATCCTGAGGAGAGTATACTGTTTCAGGGCTCGAATTTTACACTGGACCGCAGGCCCGAGGCCAGTGATTTTAGTGTCGGGGCCAGTAAACTCACAACTGGACAAGTCTGGCAGTCTCATGATTTTCAATCTTCATTTGAAAAAAACAAAAATGCTCAACTAGATTTTGAGTCTGATAAATATCTTTCAGTTATGTTTTAAGTACCAAAGTCTACTTGAAACCCATAAGACAAATGCTTTCAATCTTTTCTTCTCAAAACAACAACAACAATACAGTTTATGTAAAAACTGTGTTGTCATTTTGAATCTGGTCTTGTGAAAAAATTCACGTGATAAACTTAACCAAAAAACAACTGATCATCTGCTGTGTTAAAGCACATGTACAACATTGGTAATTTTTTAAAGACTATTGTCCGTACTTTATGTGACCCAACATATACATGAAATTACAAACCTGTGAAATGAAGCTCACTGGGTCTTCGGAGTCATGAGAAAACAGTGAAAAACCCCGTTATATGTTTTCACTGTTTTCAAACATCGGGTTTCGGACACGCCCGATGAAGACTAATTGTTTTGCTCATTCCAAAAAAAAATATAGCATTTCAAGCAAAAATATTTCAAGGGAAGTTTTCCACCATGACCATCTTTATACCATGTTAAGTTTTGTTCGCATCTGTGAATATATATTTTTTCAATCTTACCAATGTTGTACACCCCCTTTAATCCTCCTGCTGTCAGACCATTGAATACCCTCCACTGTCGTTTGAATGACGGATAAGCTATGCCAGCCTGGAGGAGGATATTATGTGGTGAATGCATCTACTCATTACACGGTCAACCCTCCTACTGTATGACCATTTAATACTGTCCACTCTCCTTTGAGTGATTGATACACTGTGCCTTTCTGCAATATGATATCATGTGGTGAATGCATCTACACAGTACACAGTCAACCCTCCCACTGTCTGACCATTCAATCTCATCCTCTGTGGTTTTGAATGATAACTATGCTTGCCTATAGTATGATATATTGTAGTGAATACATTATGCACAGATGTACACTGTTAAAAGTTCTGTGCATAGTTGTGACACCATACACTAACCTTGCAGTTGAATGGTTGCAAAAGGGTGGTCAGCTCTCTTGAAATTGGTCCCCTAATTGGTTAATAAATATTTAGTTTCAAAGAAAAGCTTTAAGATTTAACAATTGATTTCCTCTAGCAACAGGTGTATCTCGAAAAACATCACTGTCCCCTCCAAGTCAAAAGGAACAGTCCACCCCGCCACAACAATCGACCAGGTCTCTGACCTCTGAACCCTCCACTTCCGTACCTCTGGAGACATTACATGAGCCACCACCAGGTGAGACTCTACCAGTAGTTGAAGGGGACGTCACTTTGTTGTTGCCGGGACTGAAAGTTTACACCAAGTGGTTGGACGGGTTTTGGTACCCAGGTACAATCCTCCACCAAGAGAGACTGTCAAGGTGAGTCAAACTTACTCACAGCCTTCTTACAAATTAAACTGCTTAATCGGCTCTAAGGACACAATAACACGCAAAACTACATGGCAGTGAACGGTTGTATGACTTCTGACTGGCACCCTTGCACAAAGATACTGATGAAATAGGGAGACCAGTAACATTAGGGCTGGATAGCTCAGTTGATTAGAGTGCTGGCACTTTAATCCGGAGGTCGCAGGTTCAAATCCCGCTCTAGTAAAAAAAAATCCTTGTTCAACCCAAGTTTTATTGGTAATGATTATAAATTGGGCGGCAAATCATCCTTACAGCTTATAAGCAAAATTTTCAAAGGATGCGGCTACAACTTGGTTGAGCTGCAGGCATGTAAAGGTGCATTTTTGGCAGCCAGCCACATTGACCTGTATATTGGGCCACGAAGCACAGCTTGGTGTTATATTTTTGAAGGATGTCTCTAGCCAAGAATTGACCCTTGGGCTGCAGTGATGATAGGCGGGCGCTTTGTGCACAAGCCACCCATAACACCCAATGCTGGAAATTCATCTTTGAGAGGGCGAGCCCATTTTCATTTTGCACTTCCATTGGAAAATCTTAAAGTTAATGGGAAATTTTTGATGGGGCAACAGAGGTCATGGCCTGCGTGGCCTTTGTATAATTCCAGGTCTGCTGTAATACTTGTCTGTCCTCATCATCAGGTACCTGATAGAGTTTGATGATGGAGACCATCGTTCCGTTAATGAAGCAGACATTATCATCAAGGAATGGCTGAGTAGAGGTCAGACTGTCATGGCGGAGGACCGGGACGGGTACTACTACGCCGGGATGGTCGTCGGTTATTACAAAGACCCCGATACGGGTACCAGCGGGTACGTGATAGAGCAGACTGTGTCCCACGAGACATCCAGGTATGAACGGCAGCGTGTGATTCTGACTAAAGACCAGGCGGCGAGTCTTGTGAGTAGTGCCAGCAACAGCAGCAGCACCAGTGGGAATAATGTCATCAGTCTCGGTAAGCACAGCTCTCACACCTTGTCAGGGCTCCAATTTTACCAGTGATTTTTAGCACCGGGCAAGTAAACTCATGACCGGACAAGTCCGACGGTCTTGTGTTTTGTGTTTAAATATTGACTTTTGGTCTGACAAATATCTGTTGATTGTTGAAGAATACTTTACCCGAATACAATTGACAATTGAAAAGTGAAAACACATAAACTTTTTTGTTCACTATTTGCTTGTGACTCCGATGATTCTGAGACTTTCACAGGTTCATTATTTCATGATAAGTTGGCCATATAAAGTGCAGATACTGGTCATTGACAATCACCAATGTTGTCCGCAATCAAGTGACATGTGAATAGTTTAAATATGTTGTGTTCTTTTTTAATTGTCGCACTCAGTTTAAAGCCTAACGCACCAAAATAAAACCCTTGCAGACAATGTTGTGTACAACAAGCGGACGAGAGTACGCAGCCGCCTTCTAGACACTCCGGGAAGCAGCAAGGCAGAGAAACTGAAGCAGCAGTCGCCGCTGCAACAGGAGAAGACGACACCATCGCGTCAAGCTGTCAAGAGGAAGTTAGTGGCATCGGAAGAGCAAAAGAAAAAGGACACGCCATCACCGAGGAAAAGAGGACGGCCAGCCAAGAAAGGTTCGGTGATTCTTTTTTCCTACCTACTCAAGACAAAGCCAACTCTTTTTGTTTTGTAATACACAGATTCTGCACAGTCAAACAAGCAGGCGTGTGATGTCTCAGGATTCTTCCTGAGTTCAGGATTTTCTCAAATTTCCTTGAGCCTTCTCAAGAGAAGTAAAGCAGTCAGCAAAGGGAGGAAGATTTAGTCCACATTGTGTCCGAACCTGTACTTTCATCTTCCTGGTGATGCAGAGAGTCTGTATACCTATTGAATTGTAAACATCTGGGAGGTTGCAGTCTAGTGTAAGGGGGAACCCAGGCCCACAATGAATTTCCGCAATGGTCATATCTCATCCCTGGACAATCCATTGGATTTGGTGTGACATATCGTTTTAATCCGAGGTCCTGGGTTTGAATCCCACACGAGTAACATGCCTGTGGATTTTTTTCACAGAACTCGGAAAGTACTGAGTATACAGTGCTTTTTCGTACATTGGTGTTGGGTAAAAACCGAATAATATTTTGTATCCCGATGCGAATTTATCATCTATTACATAATATTGTTTTCTTTACCAACTGAATGTTTATTTTATCTGTTGTGGGTGTTCCTTCCAAAGTACTTATTTATATCTTTCCTTTTTCATAAATCATGTTGTAAGCAGCAGCAGTAACAGCAGCAGCAACAGCAGCAGCAGCACCTTCCAGTTCTGATATGACTATTAGCCCACGCCGTTCTCCCCGCAAGCAGCAGCAGCCTGAAAATCAACCTGCAGTAGACTCGCCCCCGATCGCTCTTCACATGGGAGGTGTACCAAAGCTGGCTACGCTGTTCCGAAACCACGCCTTCCTCGTCACCCACGGCGAGGTGAAGAGACAAACCCCAGTAGAGAAATCCTCATCGGATTCTACAGATGACAGCAGCGGAGAAGGTAAGAGTTTGAACCAACAAAATGTCAGATAGCTGGAAATTGAGGAGTAGGCTGTTAATTGTAGGGTGTCATGGCCGAGTGGTTAGACCATCGGATTCAAGTTCTGGTGGTCTAGTCATCGGGGTGTGGGTTCGAATCCCGGTCATGACATTTGTGTCCTTAAGCAAGATGCTTTACTATAGTTGCTTCTCTTCACCCAGGGGTATAAATGGGTACCTGCGAGGGTAGAGGTTGATTTTGTGTATGAAAAAGCCTTCGGAGCGCCACGGCAGCACAGGGCTGTATACTCCCCAGGGAGCTGAGAAAGATTACAGGAATGCTATTGGCCCAATGACCAGGGCACTAATAAAAACCGCATTGATACCTTAGTGTGAAATGCGCTATATGACAACTAGTTATTATTGTTATTAATTATTACCTTCATATATTCAATTTATAGAAAAATGTCTGTTGAGAGTTGTGATTGCGCTGAGTTTCTTTTCAGAGCCACTGCAAATCGCGGCCGATTCGTGGCCAAGCGGTCTCAAGGTTCTGGTGGCGAAGTCATTGGGGTGTGGGTCGAAACCCGGTCATGACACTTGTATCCTTGAGAAAGACACTTCACTGTAATTGCTTCTCATCACACAGGGGTAAATGGGTACCTGTGAGGGCAGTGTGGGTTCTTGTGATTGATTTAATAGCGTGGTGCGCTACATACTTGACAGCACAGGCTGTATACTCCCAAGCGAGCTGAGTTGGTTTGAGGAATTTAATGGTCCGGCGACCAGGGGTAATAATGATCAAGCGCAATGAGCGTCAACATTTTGCGGATATTGGTGCTATATAAATGTCCATTACTGTTAAATCCTAAGAGATATCTGCATGGGCTGAGGCTAATTGAAACAGTTCTTATTGATTTCAGATGAGGTAGAGACAGTGCCTTTTGATCGTGCCTATGCCATCCAGCAGATACAGAGTGGAGGAGGATTGGTTCTGTCAGACTTCAACAAGTCACAGGTTAGTGTATAACTGTAATGATAATTTGGGGTTGAATAAAGAAAAATTGACTAGAGCAGGGTTTGAACCAACGACCTCCGCTAGTTAGCTCAGTTGGTGGAGCGCCGGCACGTTAATCCAGAGGTCGTTGGTTCAAATCCTGCTCTAGTAAATGTGTCTGTGTCCAACCACAAATTATTTAAAATTTACCCAGTCGGTTTCCCTTGTGGTTTATTACTTGATAATATATAATAATTATGATGACAACACAGTTATTGGCCTCGGTCTCGATTTGGTTTACATTAAAAGGCAATTGAACAATATTACAGACAATTATTCAAACAGGTAGCTCGTTGGGAGTGATTTAGAGTCAGTTTCAGTTTTAGCAGTTTTGATGTTATGTGGGGAGAGAGTTCCAAAGAGAAGGTGATGAGTGCATAAAGGAACAATGTCCATAAGTCTAAGTGTGTGTGACCGCTGTTTTAAGCAGCACTAATGAGCTAGAACAGAGGGTGTGGGGTGGTTGATACGCCAACTGTTTACGTCTGTGCTTGAATCACTATGTGTACTCCATCAACAGGAGAAACCGTGTAGAAGTAGGTGGGTTCAAGTCCCACCTGGGTCACCCATTGGATTTTTTTGTCTGTACTGAGTGTACATTGCTTTACGTCTTTGTATTGAAAAACATAATTCCATAATTCCTGGCATTCTAATCTTATCCAAGTCCAAACATGATGGTCTTGTCTTGTCTTGATGGATACTGCAACAACACCCTTTATCATGGGTCACACACGGGCAGGGTCGGTTGTGCGCATGGAGTTGCCAACCATGCCAGAAATATCGGGAGGAACCCCCTTCTCTTAACGATAAGTGCACTGGGTTCTTTTACATGCATTACACATCACACAGGGGCTACGGCTTTGCGTCCCATCTGAAGGACGAAGCAAATAAAGCGCCTTGTTGAAGGACACAAGTGTCCAGACCGGGACTTAAACCCACACTCTACTGTTCAGACTACCAGAGCTTGAGTCCAGTGCGCTTGACCACTCGGCCGCGACACGCCACCAAAAAGTGAAGTGACATAGGAGAGGAGGATATTTGAGGTTTGAGGTTACCTGTAGGCAAGTGGACCTAGGGAGTGAAGGTCAAGACTTATGAGACCTCCTTTTCTAATGGAGCTCTGTTTTTGTTACTCGTAGATCACAAAGATGAAGGTGTTGTTGATTTCTAACACACATTGCCGAACTAAGAAGTATTTCCAGGCCCTAGCTGCTGGTATTCCGTGCATCTCACATCTTTGGCTGAGAGATTGCTGTAATACGGTGAGTAGTAAGTCTACTAGAACTCTGGTTGGTGCACTCTCCTGCCCAACTGGCCGATGCCACAAAATACAACAGGAGACTGTGGAGACCAAGTCCACAGTACACAAGCCATGGGGTTTCCTGATAATACTAGCTGTTTAGACCAAATCAACTCACTCCGCGGTAGTAAAGTTGATAAAGAGAAGTCCCCTCGATTCACTAAGCGAAAGTAGTAGTCCAGGCCGAATTCCTACCTCCCGCCCAGGTAGTAGTTAATAAGCAGGACAGTTCTTTTCAGAACTGAGAAGTCTCCTGAATTCCCAAAAATCTACTCTGTGGTAGTAGAACAAAATAGCAAGACAAGTTTTCTAAAGAACAAAAATCTACACAGCAAAGTAGGTATACACATGGTTTTACCGCAAACCGAATATACATTGTTATTATTGTTATTATTTATGATGGTGAAATGTTAGGGTAGCTCAAAAGAAAAAGTAGGTGACTGTCAGGGGAGGTAAAGTTATTAAAGTGGTTTCTGAGTTTAACTGGCTGTAGTGTCTCCAAGTTTGAGTGTGGTGATTTTATTTGTGTTCCTTGTTGCTTGTATCAGGAGAGACTTCAGAATCATAAGAACTACCTGTTGCCGGCCGGAGACAGTGTCGAAGAAAACGCCTTGATGGAAGTGTAAGTGCTGACATTAGCTGTACCAATGTGAGCAGGGAACCAGTCAAAAATTGCTACAAAATGGTATTTTGGCTGGTGACCTGTTTTTTGCTCGTCCAAAATTCTTGTACTGTAGGTATCCCCAAAGCTGATACTCAGTTGTACTCATCAAGCTTCTTCCCTGTACTGCCTTACCCCGAACAAAGATATTGACAAAATAGAGAGACCGCCAAAGTAGGGCTAGATATCTCAGTTGGTAGTGTGCCAGCACGTTAATCTGGAGGTCGTAGGTTCAAGACCTGCTCTAGTAAATTTGTCTATTTACAAATTTACCCAGTCAGTTTACCTTGGGGTTTATTACTTGATAAAAAAGTGAATTTTGTCTGTGCTTATCCAAGTTGTATGTGTTTGTATCTCTACGAAATTGGGCTTCTTGAGTTTGACTGATTGGGTATGACTCTGTGCTTGTCCTTGCAGTCAGCCTAATCGCTCCATCCTAGCAGGGATGAGTATCTACATGGTGTCTGACTATGAAGGAGTTCAGGATTCCTGGAGGTCTATACTCATAGCTGCTGGTTGTCACATTGTCTCCAAGATCCCATCTCATCTAGACTTCACCAAAAACCCTGGTACGTCAAGTACTGGGTGCATTGCATTGTTACAGAATATAGGCATGTGGTGAAATTTGGATTATTTGAAAGCTGAGTGAAGTGGGAAAGACAGATTTCACAGAGTGATTCTATTATGAGACAATGCACAAACAAAATGCATTCATTATTTGTCTTGTATAAAACACACGTAGATCCTTGTCATTTGATTGTTTTTTTCACAATAAACACAAACTATTCACGGAAACTCGTCCACCCCAACCTCTGAAAATTCTCTTTAAAACCTTCTGAACGGCATAATAAAAGTATAATAATGTCTGTTTGATTTATCAAAGAGTTGATCTTATTCCGCTTTAAGTATCATGTCAATTTGAAAGTAAATACAGGAGGCTCAAAGGTACTTTTAAAACCAGCTATCCATGTGAAGATTGCTTCATAACCTAAAATCTTTACTGTACAATCCTTTTTTTAAATGCTTTGGTTCTCCCCAGGGTTTTTTTCAAAACTGGGGGACACTCTGGACCCAAATTTGGCCTAGGCATGCTGAATTAGAACGAGGTCCTCGCAACGTTTTTTGACTTGGTGCTTATCATTGGTGTTTATCTTTATTTTGTAATCCGGGGCATTCTAAATGGTTCTCTCTTTATGATTTGTGTAAATTTGATCTGATCTAATTAAAATTAGTCTGAAAATTTATTTTAAGAGCTTAAGTTTTGAATAGGATGTTCCAATTTTGCGTGTATCAAAATCTGTTAATCTTTATGTTTTGTTCAAAATTTCTAATTTTGTATCTTTTGATACTTTTTGTTGACAGATCTTTGTCTGGACTGTGATGTGATTGTGACGGACCCTTCCTGCCCGCGCTCACTCCTCCACCGGGCGCGATCCCTCAAGATACCCGTGGTCTCCTGTGAATGGGTCATTCAGTGCCTCATCAATGGGGTCAGGGTACCATACCGCGGACACGAAAAGTATGAATGGAACTATCGCGAGAAACCTGCAAGGTGAATTAGATGGTGATGGAGTCAAGATACCATACACGGACATGAACAGTTTGATTGGAGCTATCATTAAAAACCTTCAAGGTGATTGGGTAAATAGAGTCAGGGTACCATACCAGGACGACGATGAATAGAAATCAAACAAAAAAAGTCCGTGTTCGAATTGGCAGCTACGGCTAGATTTTCGCGTCATCATGCATTAACGCACAATACGTCCTTAGCAACACTCTAAGCAACAGCCGAAGCTGTAGCCAAAGCCGCCAATTTGGAAACGGCCACAGTAAGGCAGTGTCCGAATTAGTGGCTTTGGTAGTGGCTATGGCTAGATTGCTGAAAAGGGTCTATTCTTCAATGTTATCGCTGCAGCATCGGCCATAGCAGTAGCCAAATTAGCTTGGTTAGAACAAGGCCTAAGGTTGGGGCGGAGTCGTATGCCACTGACCTTTATCCTGGTGGAGCCTTGTGAAACAATTCAACCAGATTGAGGCACAAGGGGAGAAGTCTCATCGTGTTAGAAATCCTATCCGTAGATTCCTACAATAAGCCTACAGTGTGATAGTGCTTTGTAATTATTTGCCTGTGATTTTGCCAGATTGTTAATAAAGATTAATTCAGTTTTGATAATGAATTTATCGTGAGGTGACGAAAAGCCTCATTGTTATAATGGTAGTCCATGACCCTCCCTCTAAGCACAAGCTGTAATTTACGCTTTTAGCTTGAGACAAGATGGCTTTACTGCAGTATGGAAATAATTAATATGATAAACCAGGGCCCC
Source organism: Pycnopodia helianthoides (assembly GCA_032158295.1). Classification (NCBI taxonomy): domain Eukaryota; kingdom Metazoa; phylum Echinodermata; class Asteroidea; order Forcipulatida; family Asteriidae; genus Pycnopodia; species Pycnopodia helianthoides. The sequence goes on along the minus strand of CM063247.1, from coordinate 19,180,308 downwards.
AATTTCGTAGAACTGCTTAAGCAGTAAATTATTGCCGATCAATTTGTTGCTAAGCAAAATTGAGCAGGATCATTCACTGATGGTACATGCGACATTGTATTTTCGCTGGTAACCGTAGTCTGGTAAGCATTATGTTGTTGTGCTTAGCTACTTTTTGTGCTTAAGCATCTCTATGAAATTGGGCCCAGGAGCTCGAAACTAAATTCAATCCAGAGAAAATAGAAATGAAGAAACACATGCCATGGAGAGGAACTTGTGTTCAATGGACCTTCAATTTATTGATGTGAAGAGGCAGCTGAACTGTTGTTCTAGTAACAACCCCTGTATGATATCATGCTTATTATACTGTATATTTATTAGCCCAATATTCTGTTTAGAAAACTGGAAGGTCTTCTATCTCATGTTATATTTGCTAGCACAGCTATAGACCTTTCCGTTGCAACGTCACAGCCTGAAATGTTGCCAACCAAGGTTGGAAAAACTATGGGAAGCCATCAATGCAAAGCAAAAAACAGATGGCCTTAGTTTGCATCAATGTTACGCAAATATTCAAAAGCAGTTGAATTTGTTCGAAGCAAAGCAACCAATCCTTGGATGTATTTTTTTAAATTGAAAAGTTGCAGAAATGTTGAATTTATTCACGATTGAATGTTTTGCTAATATTCGGCCGTCCATGCCAACCAGCACAGTTTGTTTACCAACAATGGAAAGGTCTGTAGATAGTTCCTAATAGACGACATCCTTACGGGCAACTTGGGTTTTGGCTTCCAGGGTTCAAACTTTTTTACGCAGCCAAGAGGGTCACTGACCAATCATGCAAGGAATTTGATCAAACTCTGGCTGCGGCATGTGGTATTTACTCATAACGCACCGTTGTGCGTAAAATAGAAGAAGATTGGTTTGCTCGTAACGATGGCTGAGTTCGCACTGTGTAACATCACATGGGAACTCTCTGTAGGGCCACGTCACATGAGGTCATATAAAGGCAATGTCCAAGAAAGAAAACAGTTAATTTCAAATTCAATTACCAATTCTTTGTGAAAGTAAGACAAAATGTAATGTTAAACGCCTGTAAAATTCGCCTCATGTGACAAGGTCTGTCGTTTTTTGTTGATTCCATATTATCTAGAAATAGGAATGTTTACAATGTATACAATGCTACATTAGTGGATAGTGGAATCCCCCATTAGGAGACTTTGGAATGCTAGGTGGCAGCAGACAGACAAAGAAAATCTGCATTGTTTGCATAGTTCTGAGCATGAGCACATCTTCAGTATCAATGGATTAACCTGGTCAGTCTGCTGCCACCTAGTGTCGCTCAAGGGCTCCCATTTTAAGACTTTTGTTTTGCTTCTCTTTGTACTTTCCCCCAGCCATGAATCATGCAGGCATGATAGTCTTCCTACTTTTAGTCTGGTTTCCGATTTCGTAGGAAAAATCAGAAAAATTAAATAGCCTGAAATGTCTGTTAAAGCCTACACCATGTGTACATGCAGGTCAGCCCTTGTACTTGATAAAATATTCCTATTTTAGGAATAGGACCAAATATTGTTTCTGATCATGTCTACCAGGTATCATTCCATAAAGCAGGGACCAGACTTCTTTTGCCTACCGTTCTATTTAGTTCCATTGGACCATTTGAAATCAGTGGCTTTGGCATCGACTTTGGCTATGTGTAATTTTGAAAATGTGCACTTTTGGTACGGGCCTCCAGAAGGAGCCTAAGGTCAAGCCATGGGTCCAAAAAGGGAAAATGCACACAAAAAAAACCAAAGTACTCTGGGCCGTGATAAAGGGTTGTTATTGTTTGTGCTAACTTCATCATGAGCTCTTAGACATTATTTCAGCAGATTCTGGTACCAATGTTAGCGTATGGTTTATAGGTCGTAATGTAATTGTTCAACTCCATCTTGGTCTAATTCCCTGAACACAACAGCAACCATTATACCACAGTTTCTCAGGGTATCAAAGGGAGCTGACTATTTCCATCTCAAGGTTCAGTTTAGGCTGTGTCCAAAATAGCGGATAGGGCTACGGCTACAGCTGGATTACCATGTCAACATGCATTAAAGTATAGGGCGTCCTTAGCATCACCCTTAGCAACAGCCATAGCCACCTAGGATTTGTGTACAAGTATTCAAGTATTTCTGCATAGCTTCAGTGTTTGGGAATTTTGTATATAAGAATAATTGAAATATGTACATTTTATACTAGTTTTTTACATTTAATATGGTACAATTATCAGTGTATAAAGGACATGTATTTACAAACTTTATTTTTTACATCTCGTGTTCCTATAGAGAATGAATATGTTAAATTTAAACTTAAACTGTAAATAAAAGTTGAACTCATTCACAAAATTTAACACTAATTTTGTTAGGTGTTTAAAGTTCCAAATTGTGCACAAGTAATAAACCACAAGGGAAAGTTTCCCTTGTGGTTTATTACTTGATAATTGAAATAAAAAGTCGCATCCCCTTAAGGTGATCCCTCTGCTGCCACTTCCCAGGTTTTATCGTAAGCTTGGGTGTGATCCCTGGTTATACGGCAGTTACAGGTTGAATGGCTTCTGACTGGCACTCCGAACAAAGATATTGTCAAAATAGGGAGACCAGCATTAGGACTAGATACCACAGTAGAGCGGTCGGTCGCATTCGACGGTCGCAGGTTCAAGTCTCCCTCTAGTCAATTATTCTTCGTTAAACCCCCAAATTTGTTCAAGTTAAATATACCCTTAAATTTAACTGTTACAATTACCTTGAGATATTATGAAAATGTTTGGTTATTTGAAAATGTTTGGTTTGAAATGTTTGTACAGTACAGCGTACAGTTTGTACTTTCATATTTCATGACCCTCCCCCAAAGACTGCATCAAATTGTTGACTTTTCCCCAAACTGATTTCCAGCTAACGCTCAACATTTTCATAAAAACTTAAAAAGCGTTGATACTGTAGTGTTGTGCCATATGGTGCTGCCTCAAGAATAACATGTCTTGTGTTTAATAAACACTCAGCCCTCTCCTCGCGGCAGCCCTCTCCTCTAGGCAGCCCTCTCTCTCGACCAGTCACACGGCAGTCTTGCTCCAGCACCCTGAAGATCAACGTCTCTATGTTGACTCTGTTGTTCTGTCCGGGTTACAAGAGGTCGTGTGGCTCTCACCACACTTTAATATTATCCTCCCTCCACCACACCACCCCCCCCCAAGCATTTGGTTTGTACTCTTGTAAAAAATGTTGAATCACCCTTTTGTGTAGTTCACTGGGTAGAACCCTTTATCATGTTGCTAATGCCCCCTCTGCTTGGCTGTAGTATTTGTTGTAGTCCAGTCTGAGTAGTAGTTGGGCTAGGTACGGGCTTGCCTGATGGTGACTCCGTACACTGGACAGAATCTTGAAGAGCAGAGATGACTGCCGGTTGAAACCCTGTGTGGAAAATAATAGTTATTTTTAAATGATTACAAATTCTGCTTTTGATACCATCAAACTGTAACTGATCATATTATGCACATGGCGTCTCATTAGTAGGGCGCCCTCAGCTAGAGGTCAAAAGGTTGACGCTCATTGGGCCATCCTGTGCTCCTTGCGTAAATAGCTTTGCATTTCTTTTGATTCATTGTCGTTCTACATCAACGATGTTGGCAGGATGACATCAATGCATAAGGTCATGGCCCAAGTTCTCGGGGCTGCTTAAGCAGAAAAAGTAGCTGAGCAAAAAAAAATTATGCTTACCAGAATAAGGTTACCAGCCAAAATACTATGTCACACGTAGCACTAGCGACTGGTACCCTGCTTTTTTTCTGCTTAGCAGAAAATTTGTGAGCAATATTTCTGCATAAGCAGCTCTATAAAATTGGGGGCCCATTGACTCTCACCCTTGTGTAACATGTAAAAGATCTATACCGAGTTGGAGATTGTTAAATAATTCATGTAAAACAGTGTATTACCGATACACCGATGTGTGTTAAGCACTGTATACTCCTGAGGGGGGAACAAACCCACATGCAAATCACTCGGGTGGGATTCGAACCTACGACCTTTGCCATTCCAGAGCAGATGTCTTACTACTAGCCCACTGAACTTGCCCAGTAGCCAAAGGCAATTCGAATCCCGTACTTTAGCAGTGGGTACCAGGACTCGGGAGAAAGTACAGAGTATACAATGCTTATAGGGAGGGTATACCTTTGGTAATTACTCCCCAAATTAATGACCATAAAAACTTACTCAGTAAGAAATTCTGCAGCTGTTGATAATGTATAACATTTTGAGAAACGATTTCCTAAGGAATGTTGTTATAGAGAAAGGAATTTTTTAAAAGTTATCTGAGAAACATTTTATGCTGAAATGTTTCTCAGATTGTGTATTCCAATTACGTATTATTCCAATAACCGCTCCAGATTTTCAGCGATATCTCAGAAATGCGATTTTCACAGGTTAATTAGATTGTATATATCTACATTTATAAAGGATTAAAACAATCGAAGGGTTCCAAAAACCCAAAGGTATACTTTGCTTTTAAAGCACTTCGGTGTATGGATAAAACACAAATAATACTCTTTATTCCCGATGCAAATTTATAGAAATTGAAGTGGACTTGAATCCTACCTGTGATAACTTGTCCATCTGAGCCATCTCTCTGTCCGTCATACTGGCAGCATGTGTGATGAGTAAGATTGAGAATGCATGGCACAGCTCTACAATCTCATTCAGACAGTGGCTAACCTGTGAAGAGCAAACCAATACTCCAAACATCATTTGAAGGTTACTTCATTTAAAGGTATACAGGAGTTGCTCAGCAAAATTGAGCAGAGGTACAGTCATTGGTATATTTAGGCTAATGGTAACCAGAAACAACTTTCCTTTGCTCATTGGAAACTGTTTGGATGATTTTAAAGAACATCCATTTTATTTTTAAATTTTTTTTAAAGAGTTTTACTGACTTAAAAAAAAGAGTGTATTTAACTAATTTGAAATTATTTCTCAAATATAGAGTGAGCACTTTTTCTACATACAGGCTTCATGAGAAGAAAGCACTGGCCAAGAAGTGACGTCAAGAACTGATCGTGAGCAAGACAGACAGCTTCAAAATCTCTGGTGTTGTTGATCTTATCAATCAGCTGGGTGAACTGCGTCTCCAAGACGTCCACCTGAAGGTAGAAAATACAAAGATGAGGGGGACCTCCAGAAATTACAGAAACGCTGCACCCGTCCACTTGCTACTGGCACCCCATGCAAAATGTTCTTCTGTGCATTTTCCCAATGATTTTTGCAACATGGTGACTTATTTTACATGGTCTCGACATCGAAAGCCAGCTACAAAGAACAGATGGCTCCACTTATCAGAGGGCTAGATCTGGCTAGGTATGTATGCCTGTGCAATGACATAGGAGATTTTGTAACAATGTGTGCAAGTATTTGTCCACGTTGCAAAATGACAACCCCGGGAACTGACCCACCCCTCCCCCCCTCCTCCCTTAGATATTGTTATAGATTAAGTTATAATGCTGTAAAACATAATTTTATTTGATAATCTTTCGAAGCTTCAAACATGACAACATCGGACAGCAAACAAAAATGAGAATGTACATTCCAAAGTCGAATTTCTGCGCCAGCCACAAGCTCAAATTCAAATTCCATTTTGATGGAATATCATCAGAATTCAGGAATGAACTGAAAATTCTCTGTACCAAAAAAAATATACAGACAATTTATTTGAAATGTGAGGTCATCAAACGTTTTTGGATTTTGACAAAAAAGCGCACTTAAGTGTATCATATACAGTTGCATTTTACACCACTTTAATGTAAGGTTAGAGACTTGTAAATTTGTTTCTCATTCTTATAAGGACTCTATCTATTGTAAAATGAGTGGATCACAGAAATGAATTTGACCTTGGAGCCCTACTTTAACCTCACAAGACGCTGACCTACCTGCAGGTAATACTGTAAGTTATCCACAAGGAAAGCCATATGGGATCGGAGACGCCATTTGCTTGCGTCTGATTGGTCGACAGGTGCGTGCTTACGTTGCATCTGAAGAGCCCAACACTGCTGCAGCTCTAGCTGAACACGTTTGATGTTCAGCAAGAAACGGAACAGTGTGTTGTACCTGTTGACCAAAAAAGAAAGAAAAAACAAAACGTTCGTAAAATAAAACCAATAAAACCTTTCAGTTGAAGGAAGTTTGTGAATGAATTTATGGTTTGTAGAAATCAAACAATATTCAGAAACAAAGGTTTTTTTGAAAATCTTTTTCACAACGTGTCGTGGCCAAGCGGTTAAGAGCACCGGACTTAAGCTCTAGTATTTCTGATCGGCAGAGTGTGGGTTCGACTCCCGGTCAAGACACTTGTGTCCTTAAGCAAGATACTTTACCATAGAATGCTAAAGGCCATGTGCTCAATTTCCACTGTTAATTTTTTTCCACAGGGCAGTATACAATTTGCTGTTTTAAGAACAAATGGCAAAAATTAAACTTATCTATCATTTAATTTGTACAGAAGGAAAAAGAATAATAGATAAATTAAAAAAACACATAGGAGATTTAACATTAAATATACAGTGCAAGTCACACCTATTCAAACAGTTTGAAATTCTTGCATCACAAATATGCGCGAGAGCTACACAGTCTATTTCAGAGAACATTATTCCTCATAAAGTGCAGAGGAGTAATGGTTTACAGGGAGGACTTACTTCTCCAGAGCTGCCTGATTGAAGACTGTATGTAGCGGCCATTGAACATTGTATGTCATTCCAAGGCAGTTCCAGCCGATGTCACCGGTACCCTTAGATTGGGGGACAGGCTCTCCCTCTGCGAAAAAAACAGAAGAAAGTAAAACAGAATTCATTTGTGTTTGCACAACCTCAAGAAGTGAAGCTTGCCACTCTGTTCTTTTTAAATTGGGGTTGAACAAAGACAAATTGTCATGAGCTATCGAGCCCTAATGTTGGCAGTGATCCCTCTGCTGCCGCTGCCAAGGTTGTATCATAAACTTGGGTGTGATCCCTGGCTATACGGCAGTTAGAGGTTGAATGGCTTCTGACTATCACCTCCGAACTAAGATACTGACAACAAGTGGAGATTACCAACATAAGGGCTAGATGACTTAGACGGTAGGGCACTGGCAAAGCGCTTAATGGTCAAGCTCCTAGTTATATTATGGAATTATTGGATTGTATATCTCAAAACCCATGGTCATAATCTTTGTAGTATACACAAGACACACTGGCATTGAAGATCCACCAAATTAGAACAAAAGTAACCTTAGGTGATCAATCATTTCTTTGCACAGCTCCTAGATTAAGGAATAAGCTACCTGTGGATATTAGAAAGTCTCCATCATTAGAAGGCTTTAAATTAAAAGTAAAAACCTATTTGTCTTAAACATAGATTTGATTATATTATGCTTTGAATTGTATAGCTTTGTGCAGTGGCATAGCATCTAAGAGCTCTTGAAGCTCAGTAGAATATATAAACATAGTTTCTGCGCTCTATAAATGATTTATTATTATTATTATTATTAATACAGAGGTTTCAGGTTCAAATCCCGCTCTTGTCAATTTTTCTTTGTTCAACACAAAATTATTTAAAATTTACCGAGTCCCTTTCCCTTGTGGTTTGTTACTTGATACTATTTCTGTTAGTAGATCTTGAGGAGCCTTTGAATTTCAAGAGTGTTGTAGAGTAAGGGTTTGCTTACTTTTGCCGCTAGCTTTTGTTGCTGGTTTGGTGGCGACTGATACGGTTAGATACACTTGGCTCAGAGATGTATCATCTTCAAGAAGTACTTTATGAGCTGCCTGGCGAAACGCCAGATTCACATCTGAAAGTAAACAAATTGTCTGTGAAGTTTGATGGTTGAGTAGTTGGTAGCTACTGCATAAACAAAATTATAAACAAGAAGCAAAACAATACAGGAAAATTACACAACTCTCAAAGACAAAAAAACAAAAAACAATGAACTATTCCAAATCAATGTTTAGATTCCAAAATATGGATTAATTTTGTTAGTTTGTGTGTTTTTGTTGTTGTTGTAGGTTCTCACCATGATTAATGTTACCTGTTCTGTTTGAAGATTTTATAAACTGGAGAATTGTTTTAAGCTACAGTTTATATTGTTGCATCCATTATCTGAGTGTTTTAATCTCACCATTTTCTGTTGTAGCAATTGGTGGTGTTTTCAACAAGTTCTGGACTTGATCAATGAAGGCCAGGAAGAGTTCCCCTCTCCCTAACAGGAAGAAATCCTTCAGGGTGTTCAGCTGTCCCACAAGATCTGATTCTTCAACTACAAGCTTCCACAGGTGCTAATACAAGATAAAAGAGTTGTTATTTGTTTGCATGAATTTTTTGTCTAAAGTGTTTTGCCCAATTCTGGTCAGACGTACTCATAACAAGCAAGCTTACAAAGTTGTTATTATTGTCTCTGTTTAAAACGGTTCATAATAAAGATATTGACAAAATAAGGAGACTGCCAACTTTAGGGCCAGATGGCTCAGTTGGTGGAGGAGTGCAAGCACGTTAATCCGGAGGTTGTGTGTTGAAATCTGGCTATAGTCAATTTTTCTTTGATCAACACCAATATTAATGATAAAGAAAATCAAAAAAGGGAAAGGAACGACAGAAAAATCAGTTAAGAAAAATAAAATGCTTTTGACATGAGGTGTGTTTTGAGAGGTTTTTTTGAATGAGTGAATATTATTTGAGGTTTTAATGTGAAGAGGAAGCTGATTCTAGAGATGTGGTGCTGCACTGGAGAATGATCTCTCCCCTCGGGAGCCATGAGATTTGACTTCTTGAAGATATTTATTTCAAGATCAAAGGTTACGGGATGTTTTATAATTTCCTAAAGTTATGGTTTAGGCCTCAAGTTCAGCATTATAAGGGAGCTTGGCCTGTGTACTGAGACGATTTAAAGATTGAATAAACAGGCCCAAGAATTACACTTTTTATCTAAAGTCACTTTGTGGACATTGAAGCTTTTGTTAGCATTGGTGAATCAATACCTCGGCTACACAACCTCTGATTTCATCCACAGCATCACCAAAGTTCTTGATTGAGAACTCTGGTTCCTGTCTGAGCTGATGGAGTCTGCTGGCAAACATGTCTTCTTTATCCCTCAAGACGGAATCTGGTAATTCAGAAACAGATCCAGGTAAAAACATCACCATTAAATCTATCAAAAGAAGTCTCAACACAAAAATCATGAAACTGTTTGATTTGTGTTTTTTGGGGGGCACATCATTTTTCACATGGTAAGTTCAATTCAACAATTTGCATTTCTATGAACAGAATTTAACTTTCTATTGAGACTTTACCAAGGGTTCCACTGCAAAAGCAAAAGGTACCCACAACAATCCTGTTGGGTTAATTTGATGCCTACCCCAGCACAACTCACACTGAGATTGACTCAATGAAGAAATGTAGACTCGCATGCCTGTATATATATTTTTTTAGCAATGATGCCATCCCCAGCACCAATTCCACCAAAGTGACTCGATAAAGACTTCACAGAACTTGGGAAAGTACTGAGTACTTTATACACATCGGTGTAAAGGTAAAAACCAAATAACATTCAATAAAGACTTTTCGACTCACACACCTGTGTATTTAGTAGCAACGTTCTGTTTACGATTCTCAAACATCTGCACTGACTCTCCCACAAATAGAATCTTCTCTGCTATTCTGACTGGTAGATAGCTTGGTAACATGGCTGGTCTGATGGCAAAGTGGGTATAGACTGGTCGATCAGGGAGGCGGCCGTCTTCGTTCAATTGCTACAAAAAGGTGTTAAAAGTCATCAAGAATGTCAGCGGAGGTACAAAGGTCAACTCACCAGAAAATGTATGTTTAATGAAAAGTATGGGATGGGAATTGATTTACACTTTTTGAAAAACCATTGGCAATGCATCTTTAATTGGTGTGTTAACTGGTAATTTATTAAGTAAAAGCTTCAGGACAAGGCAATTATGGTAAGGTATATTGCTAAAGGACACAAGCATCATAACCTGCCAGGCCGGGGTTCGAACCTGCCAGGACGGGATTCGAACCCACACTCTGTGAATATGCTTAAATATGGTGCACTAGACCATTCGGCCCCGACACCCTTAACCTGAATTCTTGTTAGCTATTCCGTAGCGTATTCCGTATGACATCTTTATTACTTTTAAGAAAAAGGTGAGATTGTATGTTGACCCTGTTAGTTCATACCATGACTTCTTTCATTTGCCTGCCAGTCACACCGCCTATTCCCAAGTCATCATCATCATGCTGTCTCTCCACCCGGCTAGGCGCGGCCGACTCGTGAATAAAGAACTCGTTGTGTCTGTCCAGAAGTATGCCATGGAGAAGCCATGTTGTGACTTGACGATACATCACACAGTGGCATACAAACAGGATCCTGTACGCACAAATCAAACCAACACTCGACTATTACTAATACTATTGCCAAGTACAGAACCAGGGGCCAATTTCATGGCTCTGCTTACCGCGGAATTCTGTGCTTAAAGGCGCAGAATTCCGCGGTAAGCAGAGCCATGAAATTGGGCTCAGTTTGCAAAATAACTCAAAGAATCCTGAAATAAATGCTAACAACTTGCGCTTTAAGAACCAATTCTTGCCTACGGATACTTACTTCTCAAAGGTATCCTTGACCATTGGTTTACCGCAGTTACAATGGTGGTGGATGATCTCCAGTATATGACCTCCATGCCCCCTCTGGTAACGGATTTTCTCAACCACCTCCCACAGGTCCGGGAAGAGCAGCTGGTAGGGTTCCAGCACCTCCTGGATATGACATGCAGTCAGGTGTGGGTCTGTAAGAATCTGAGGGTAAGGACAAAAACACAAAACGATGACCCTGATGACACAATCCATTCTTCAAGTTGGAATTTGCCAGCTCAATTTGGCAAGTACTAAAAATATTAAGCTTTAATTTGCAACCAAACACGTCATTAATTTGTTTTGCATTCAAGTTAATGTTACTGTAGCTCTCTACGGTTATTTAAGATTCTTCCTCACTCTAGTCTACGAAAGCTCCAAAATAGTAGAGTATGAACTCAACTTGCAATCTTTCAACTCAACACTGGCTCCAATCTTGCAACCTCCCAAAAGAAGTTTACACATGGTTGTACCCGCAAGTTTACTATCCACAATTACTTCTTCACTTCCGATCTGGTTGACAAAGCACTGAGTGTACAGTGCTTATCATGATTGGTGTATGGTAAACCAACCCCATTATTCATAATCCCAAATTATTACATCTATTAAATTGTTAGCGGTATTTACTGCTAATAAAAGGGTTTACACTGGCCTCTCTTCACTGGGCAAGCTCGGTGGTCTAGTGGTTGAGACATCTACTCTCATGGTCGACGGGTTCGAATCCCACCCGAGTAGTATGCATGTGGGATTTTTTTTCTGCAGGACTTAAGAAAGCACCATGTTTTTTCGCTCTACACTAAGCATGTCCCATTTGGTGGTGCGGTCCTTAGTCCAAAAGAATTAAATGGGTTAATAGATGGTTCCAATCAATTACTGCTGCTAAGGAGGTTACACTCACCTCTTGTTCTAATTGAAGCAATGTTTTTCTGTACGGATTGAGTACATCATCCAGACCCGAACAGAAGGCTCGTAGGTACAACCCATCTTTCAGTCTCAAGAGATCTTTTTAAACAAAAAGGCAAACAACAATTCTAATCGATTAGCCTAATAAAGCACTCTTACTCATCAAAGATAGTTACACAGCATGTAACAATGTAAGAGAATCGACCTCAAAAAAACAAACAAACAATTGACTGTCCCCCAGTATTGCTATCTCCATCTTTTTCTCTGGTGCCCTCTATTCCATTTGTTCCCCTATGGCGTCCAGTGATTGATTTGCTGAGCGCCAAGGGTTATCTGTTCTGCAGCTAATGTGTCCTAGCTCCATTTTCCTATTTTTTTTAAACTGTTTTTTACTGTCTCCAAGATGTCCCGAACTTTGGTCTGTTCCCTTAAATCCATCTGTTTGTTTTTCAGTCCTTGTACTTGATCTTAAGAATACTTTCCATGTTGTGTTGAGCTGTTGAACTGATGATATTTAAAACATAATAAACTCAACCGCTGGCGAGTTCCAACCACGAACATATGAATTTCTCAATATTACGTTTAAAATGCCAACATTGAACATTTGTTTTCATAAGTTCTCACCTTTTGGGGCCTCCTTTGCCAAGTTGGACTGGTCCAATGATTGACCAGGGGAGCTACTGTACTCCTTGATAAATGCTTTGAATCGTTTGTAGTGCGTTCCTAATACACAAAGCCTGTTTAATACACACACTTCACTGTTGTGGAGAAACGGTAAATCTGGAACCACCTGTATATAAATCAACAATCCCAGAGATAAATAGAAGAGTTCCCGACAGAAACTTAGGCCTAGGCCTACTTATTTAGAGTCTGTTTTTTTTCTTCTTCTTCTTTTCCACAACTATTTAATTGATTTAATCATTAGTTGACCCTTACTGTCCCAATTCCTTTTATATCCAATTGCCAAAGAGAAGAATTCAGAAGGGTTGGGGCGCGGGCCGGTAGAAATGAATTATAGAACTTAGAATTAGATTTAGAACTTTGTTTAGATTTTTAGAAGAATACCGATCACAGACAATGACATATGGTTCAACTACACAAGTGACATGGTTTGGCTGGTAACCTTAATCTGATGAGCATCATTAACTTTGTTGTGCTTAGCTACTTTTGGTGCTTAAGTAGCTCTTTGATTGATATTGGGCCCAGGTTTGGACTCTTCCGTTGCACACAATTTGTATACAATACAAAATACGACGGAGCAACTGGCATCATCCCAACTTTTGTTACTTTAACACACATAACAAATAAGTTGGTCGCTTTTTACCTTTATAATCCCCTTTTCTCCCTCTACGAAAATACTTCCAGGATAACCCTCCAAACATAGGAGCAACTCGTGCAACATTCTCTTTTTGGAGGGCCACAATCTCAGAAATGCAAGAGAAGTTGTCGATCATCGGTCGGTTTGTGTAGCGCCAAATAATTCACACAATCATAAACAGCGCCCTCAAGAGAAATGTATTGCTAAAGTTGCGAAATATTGTTGTTGTTGTTTTGTTTTGGTTTTCATTTTTACCCGCTTCACCGGCCTCAGCTCTCTCGTGCGCACGCGTTAAGTTTTTGCGGCAAGTTCGTTCATTGGCTTAAAAGCTTGTTGGACGTCACGCACGAGTTTCGAAACTTTCTCACTTTCTCACTTTCTCACTTGTGTGAAAGTGGTGGTTGCAGTCATGCAGGTAGAAAGTAGTTTAAGGCCAAAGTCAGATGCTGTTTTACTTGCGAGCGCCTTGCACCTGCAGTGCACATCAAGTGTCCACCATTTTGAGAGACTGGCAACTGCACCACCACAGTTCCCAACACCTTGCTGAACAGGCTTTCAATCAATGAGTACCACTGCACTGGTTCACACGTAAGTTAAACTAGAAATGTACCTCTTTTTTATGTTAAAATAATTGTATCTCTTACGCCGGTTCCCCGAAAGTTTGGCCCGTTGACATAGGGAGGAGACAATAACCAGTGTGCTATCTGAAGAAATTTGTTCACAGGTTCAAATCCCATTGTAGCCAAAGTTTCTTTGTTCACTTAAAAATTGCAGATGATTAAAATAAACTTTTCAGGGCCAGCACGACCATTTTATTTTCACACTGTAACAAACATAATTTAGCTTCAAAGGCTTAACTTTGACTTTGCAAGCAGTTTGTGTTTTGCACTTTAACTGCAGTTCAAGAAAATAACCACTAAGCCAGACATAGGACTTGGGCACAAGTTTTAATGGACAAGAACAGTTTCCTGAAATTTTCACAAGCTGACCTTCTGGGGGTAGAATGTTTGAATTAGAAAAAAATATATATCCCAAACAAAAGCACCTGCACTTCTCAACTTAAAAAGAAGAAGGGAAATGACTAATTCAATTTTGTGCTAGATAAAGTCCTCATGTGCGTGGGGAAAAAATTGCAAGTCTGTAACCGTAAGCGTTAAAATGGTGTAAATTGCCATTGTATTTGATACCCTTCCAGAGCAAAAATTGTCAACATCCAAAACATCTGGGCCCAATTTCATGGCTCTGCTTACCGTAAGCAAAGAATCGGCGCTTACGGAAGCAGGGAATTCCGCGCTTACGTCAAGCGTATTTCACGGGTTAGCGGGGAATTTCGGCTTGTGCGCGTGCGTACTCCACGTTACTAGGCATTCTACGCTTACACAGCTAGCGCAGAAATTCGGCGCTTGAACAGTAAGCGGAGAATGGTCACCGCAAGCGCAGAATTCGGCGGTAAGCAGAGCCATGAAATTGGGCCCTGGTGATATCATTCTGAGAAAAATGAGTCTCTACATTTTTGTCTGGGGATGTTTTTGTTCAAAACTGACTCATAAATATTCAGTCAAAACGGCCTTGAATTTGATATTCTTTCAGTAGGCATAGGCCTATTGAAATTTAACCAAATTCTTCATTAACCCTAAAGAACCCAAGTCCTACAATATCCTCATTGCCAAAGTGCAGGATTGTGAAGGATTTGGGCTATTAGGGATCTGCAACACAGGAGGATTTCGAAAGGTTTGGGCTAAAATGAGTTTTTGTTAGGGTAGGATTTTGCAGGACTTGGGCTATCGGGCTGTTTTTACATAGGAGGATTTTGAAGGTTTTATGTATTATGCAGCTTAGCCAAAATAGGATTCTGAAGGTTTTGGGCTTTTTGACATTTTTTTGACTCCCTAACTTCTGTCTCAAAAGGATTTTGAAGGATTGGGCTAATATGTATACTTACAATAAGTTGAAGGATATCAAAGGATTTGGGCACTTTAGGTTTATGACAACTTTAATCCGAAGGATATTGAAGGATTTGGGCAGTATGTCTACCCAAGGGTCTAGTCCGTTAGGGTTAATAAAAAAAAACACTCAAGAGTTTATTTAGCGATATTCCAAATGGAATTTTACAACTTTTAATCACCTATCCACAAGGAAATATTACTATTACAGTAGTTTCAATACAAACAACCAGCTTAATAAAACGCTGATAAAATTGTAAATATTATTATTAAATATACAATATTTGATCAAAATCACATTGTATTTGGTATATTGTACTCTGGGGAAGGAATGCTGTTATACTAATATATTAACTATAGATATTAAACATCTGTACATTTAATTTATTAATCATAACTTATTTTTCACAACTTTTCTCAGCTTCAAAATCACAATGAAAAAAAACCCATTATGACTAATGTGCCATAATCACTCAATGCAATTCCTGAAGTAGGCTAATACAAAAGTTCTGCCATCCAAGACAGTAACAAAAAGTTGCAATACTTTAATACACTACATTCCTTACATGATCAAAGAAGCACACAATTCATCAAAAATACTGTTGAGTCCAACGGGCAGGGTAGAAGAATTCCTTAGTTGTTTTAGACTAATTTATATACACAAACATACTGGTAAAAATCTGCTAAAATACACCTTTGGTTAAACAATTTCAATTACACCCATACTTTATCAGATATGGAAAGAAACAAAACTTGGGAAAGTTTCAGCGATGTCGTTGTTCAATCCTACCCCGAAAGATGTGACTTTCTGCATTTTCAATTCATCACCTTACCAAACAACGTTGATAACTCCAATAAAATAGCATTAGCTACAGTCGGTGACAATTTTAATATTAAAATTCAACCAATATTATAAGACTTTTATGAAGCCGTACCATTATTTTTAAATACTTATTCCATATAAAGCTTAAATATATTTAAATCTCCTGTTACCCTATGGTATAATGAGACACACACTACAGTTGCATATACAGACTTTAACTTTGGCATGGTGATGTGATTACAAAGCTTGCGTGTCAGGTCAAGGAGTGAATTATTGAACAATACTCATTTGTACATGAATACATCCTTGGATGCCATCATGCTCTCATACTGTGCAGGAACAACAAAACATTTCATGGACGGCAGGTTTTGTGACATTGTTTATATAAAAAAAAGACATGTAATGCCTTTATTACAATGAGTTGTGTTAATCAAAACCCGAGTACGATTTGACATTCCCCTAAATTCATTCAGAAATTTGTAAATTGCACACTGACATCTTTGCAAAATGAAAGTTTTTTGTTTGTTTTAAAGTAAGCCCAGCATACCTTATCTGGGAGTGTGGAACTTCCCTTCAGTTAGCTTTTTTGTTAGAATGTGATGTCATGAGTTGTCTAATTGCAGGGTCTTATTTGTTTTAGGACGGCACAGTCTCAAGATATGTTCACACCTTTACATTGGAAGCACTTTATACTCTCGATATTAAAGATAACAGTAACTAGACAAAGATTGGTACAAGGTAATTTACTAGGGATACAGCAAAATCTTAGCTCCCAATTTCCACCGTTTAAAATTTATTTCATGTTCAAGTGGCATTTCTCTTTAGGGTTTCTAATTTCTGATTAGGTATCACTTGTGACCTGCATCTATAAGTGATAAGCATCTATTGATGTCTTCATAAACTAATGTCAAAGTGATAAGCACAACAAAATTATTCTCACAAAAATTAAACTACTTCAAACAAAACAACACAATAAAATGACCAACTGATTTGGAGGCTTTCCAAAAACATTCCTTGCACAATGATCAAAAACATTGATAAGAAATTACCCCAGGAGGAATCAATAAATATTACTTGAGAAACCCAAGCTATACAAGCAACCCAATTTAGCTTTGATCACTCAGGTCAAATTGTTTTCTTCGACTCGTACCCATAAAAGGAAATGTACAATCGACAATCCACACATTTTTTCCGGTGAAAGGTTGAGAGATGTTTCACCCACCCTATTACTTCAAAGGTAATTGTCCCATACATGTACATCCAGCACAGTCCCACTTCAACTTTGTACACCCTTCCCATATCTCAAAGGCCTACACTTACCGTAAGATATATCCATTGTACATTTCCAGTCTATTTCAAAGTTTATTTATAAATTTGTATAAAACAAAAATAAGAACTATTACTAATATTGACAATATCAACAACAAGCAAACACACCTAAAAATAACTGACTTAAAAAATACACACAGACAAGATAAAAATGTATAAATATTACTGTTGATAAAAATTAAAGGAAGTGAATGCTTAGAACTGAAAAAGAAAATGTGTTTCTAAAACCATTTAGGGTCTCAACAGCTGAACATGATGATGCTGCTAAACAAGGTGTTTTCAACATCATGATTCTTGCCAGTCTTGGTGTTTAATTCCCTCTTGGTCAACCTTGTATTTTCATGTACAAGTTAACAAATTTTCAGTAAAACATTTGGACACTATACTTTTCAAACGGCAAGTTTGGACACGTATTTCAAAACTTTGGCTTAAACTCTATTCTGCACTCGCAGTCGGCATTTTTTAAAAGAGAAAGTTGGTGCTGAACTTATGTTGTGTTGTCGCGTTGTATTAAATTTCATTACATTAAATTTACGGCTCAAAGTTTTTGGATCTTGTTGCCCACATCCAAGAAACCAAGCAGGCTATTCAATTGTATGGTGTAGTGGACAAGATTTTTTGAGGAGCACCATATGGGGATCGACAGAACTTTATTTTACAAGTAGGGTCATACTTTGATGATGACCCCAAAAAGAAATTTGTCATTTTTTCAGAAAGCCTACTTGTTATAAAGATGGTAATGGTATAGTGAGCATTCTGCAAAACTATTTCATCTGAAATGCCCCATTGATTAGAAATCAATAAAAGTATAAGAAGTAACTATAACTATAAATAGTAGTAAACTTGCGGGTACAACCATGTGTAAAATCTCTTTTGGGAGGAGTGTTGGCTCTGAAAAGAGCATGTCGACGTTTCGAACAGTATACTCTGCTCGTTACACATGGTTGTACCCGCAAGTTTACTACTATTTATAGTTATAGTTACTTCTTACTTTCAAACATCACTTACATAAAAGTATGTAACAAATTTGAATCTCTAAAGATTGCCTGCAAGTAACTTTGGGGAATTTCTGTGGTGTTCATTTGAATGCTGCCCACAATACCTCAGGAGATGCGGTTGGTATCCGCTGTCACCTTGCCAACGTTCTTTTTGAAAATACTGTGACAGTTTTTTTGCTGTTTTCACAGTAAGTAGGCACTGTATTCAACTGAAACTTTCACGGGTGACTTTTATTGCATCTTTCTTGATAATTTTGCCTATTAATATCAGCATTTAATACATTGACAAAAACCAAACAACAACTCTTCCGTTAAGTTCAGAAGAGTCCTTATTTGTTGGTTTATCTCAGTCAGAATAACAATCTGTTACTAAGACTAATAGTAGAATCACACCAACCACAGATCATGTGCCAAATAAGCTAGAACTGTAAGCAATTCCATAAAATAGTTGTAATTTGCTTTCACATTTTTTCCTTGTATTGCAATTGTAATACATGTACTATGCCTACTTTATAACTTTCAATGTTTCAAAACAAACGGAGATAGATTTCCAGTTGATTTCTTTGTTCAAGATTAGGTGATCACCATTTACACTCTTTTACATTTCAAAAAGCAAACTGCAATTTGTCATTGATCAAAATAAATAAGACGAATACACCTGTATATGTTTGTAAATTTAACAATACGGCTGATAATCAAATAAATAAGAATATACATGTACATCTAAATTGAATAAATACGACTCCTCAAATCACCGAACAGTGAACCCATTAATAATACTGATGACACATATCATTACAGTTTACTAAATAATGGCCATAGTTTCCTTAAACTTTTAAAACAAACACCAAATTCAACCGTGGTTAAATTGCTGCTTGAAGGTATACACCTAAATTTTACAGCAGTCTTGCTTTTAACGTAATTCATCCCCTTGCAAGAAGTCACCAAGCTTCACCTTGTCTGATGTCTTAGGAGTCACATTGCAAAGTAAAGACCAGTTCAGATTGTTGTTTAATACAGGTTTGCAATTTAATTTTTGGATGCGGCAATTTCTTGTCAAAACAATCGCCAGATCTGCATTATCGTACCAAATTTTTAAACAGTTACTACGTTTGTCAAGCACGGATAATCCGTTAACACACTTTGCTAGTCCTTTCTCAAATGACCATTAACATGCTGCATCTTTCTTTGCACTGCAGAACTAAAAACCTTGCAACACGTACGCAGAGAAATTTGTCATGAGATGCGAACAGGTTACAACAACTTGACTCTACAAATGGTATCAGTTACCAGGTAAGCAGGGGCCTCATTTGCCAGGGGTCTGTTTCAAAATAACTTGAGCTTATGTAAATTTTATTATGTTCACCTTGCTTTTGTGCTTTTGTATTTTTGTCAGTGTATTCCTTGTACTTTGCGTGTATTTTTATATTGTAAACAGCATTGGTCTTTTTGGAAATGCGCTTAATAAATCTTATTGAATAATAATAATTTAGCCCTTTATTTGCACTGATGGAAAATGCTACATTGACATTTTGTGTGTTAACTTATTAAGCACGAAGCAATTTCATCCAGCAATTACTTTGCATACAATAACATTTAGACAGAATTTGTTTTGTGTACGCTGAAAGCTAATGTGCTGCAAATTATGACTGTGTAGTAGCAACTAAAACATTTTTGTGTTTTGCTACATGAATGATGTACAAGGGCAAACATTCACTGCTAAGGCTTGCCTCAATTTTACATTATAGCTATTATAATATACATATGATCATTTGAGGTGATTTTAATGAAATTGAATTACAAGAATAAAGGTGATTTAAGTTAGATCCCTGGGCCCAATTTCATATTTCTGCTTTAGTCGATGTGGAGCTAATCACAACAAAATTATTCTGCCAGATTAAGGTTACCAGCCAAAATACCATTTCACATAGATGTGAAAATAGGCAGGACACCAGTCACAGATCTGTGACTGGTGTCCTGCCTATTTTCGCAAAGCAGAGAAAAGCAAGAGCTTTTTTTGCTTAAGTAGCAAATATTGCTTGACCATTTGTGTCTGCTAAGCATAAATGAGTAGGATACCAGACACAAATGGTACATGTGGAATGGTATTTTATATGGTTTCTTTATTTTGTTAGCATAATTTTTGTTGTGCTTAGCTATTTTTTGTGCTTTTAAAGCGGCTGTATGAATTTGGGCTCTGGTCTTTACTGCAACGTAACGCACAGACAACAATGAATCAAAAAGAAACCTTAATCTGATCAATAAGTGTATGCAAGCTGCTCTCACAAAAAAATTAACCTAATAATGTAAAATTTAACCGTTTTAAACAATTGAGATTCTGACTTAATTAAATTGAATGATATTTTACTCTACCCTTTTTCTTCTAAAATCCACAAAATCCATCAGTCTACTAAACCAGAGCTCTGTATGTGGTCCCTGTCTACACGCATGCAATGGACTCCTTTAGACATACATCATGTATGCATGACAAATCATCGTCCATCACATCAGATGGTTTAAGGCGGGTAGGGTTCATGATATATGTACGAGCTTCTGAAAGTTCAACAAACTTCAAAGCTCTTCTCAATGTGAAGTCAGAGATTGCACAATTTCCTTTTTAGATAAATGACGGCTGTAGTTTTTGAAAAGATGGTCATTTACTCATATCTAACCTTGAAATAATTGGTCATCAATCGAGGAAGTGCACAGACAAAAACTGTACAGTGTAAAGGGTACAAATAAATAAAATTGAATTTTGCAATTTTGTTGTGAATTCTTTAAATATATGATACTTTACAAAGACATGACTTAACATCATGTAAATATTGCACACAAAAGTATGTGAGCTGCTTTAGACATACATGTAGAGGATTTTGTAATGCTTAAAAAATTTGATTATACTTTTATGCATATTGGAAGCAGCTTGACAGTTATCTTTTAAATTGCTAGTTATTACTTTTTTGTACTCAAGTTTTGCGTACATTTATGCAGCATGGTGATTATTTGAGTTGCAAGGGAAAAACAAAGCTTTGAAAGCCAAAGCTGGGCAGACAATGTCAAAAGCTTAAGAAAAAGTCCACTGTAAACCCTTCTCAGACAACATGCCTGGTGTGTCGTGGCCGAGCAGTTTAGTGCATCAGGCTCTGGTGGCTGAGTCATCAGGGTGTGGGTTCGAATCCCGTTCATGTGTCCTTGAGCAAGATACATTAACTATAATTGCTTCTCTTCACCCAGAGGTAAATGGGTGTACCTGTGAGGGCAGAGATGGTTCATGTGATTGATTATATAGCTTAGCCCGGTACATACTTCGCAGCACAGGCTGTATACTCCCAAGCAAGCTGAGTTGGTTTAAGGAATGAAATAAATGGCCCAGTGACCAGGGGTAATAACAAAATGATGGATTTCAGTGCTATATAAGAAGCTATTATTATTATTATTTTAAAAATTATTAATATCACTATTTCATCGCTCGCAAACATCAGTGAGAAGGGTCTATACCCTTATCAATAATAAAAATGTTAAAATACTAGTTTAGAGCTGCATTAGATGTTAAAAAGGCTGCGACCGATTTCTATTGTGACCTTCTGTCTTTTTATTGGCGAATAAATACTTCCTAAAAGATCTATTACTTCACTAAAAAAATCTTGACAATTCCAGATAAGAAGGCTGTACCTTGAAAGCTTTGGCTGCTTGTCTAATCACTCAAGATGTCTTCTTTTGTAAGAGTCACTCATCTGTTTAAGAACCGATATTTCCACATTTACAGTGACAAATACATAGTTTACATGTAGAACTTTATATCGAGCTGCTTTTGTGAAACCGCATAAAATCTCCAGGTCCTACGGCTTCGGACAAACACATTTCAGCATCACATAAGGAATTCCGAAATTTGTATAGCCGTCTTTCGGCCAGTAGCGGAGCACAGGTCCCATCTCTGGACATTCGTTCATGGCATCAAAGAAAGCAAAGAGAACGACGGAGCAGTAGGAGGCCACGAGGACCAGGATGTGCCAGAAACAGTGAAGGTACGGGAAGGAGACAAAGAGCCAGAAATCGCAGAGGGAACGGTCCATGACCCAGCATGACACCGCAACGATCCACAGTGCCATGTTGGTACGGCACAAACGAATTACCCGATGGCAGTGTACCCTGCATAGATAAAAATTAAAATAAATCCATTTATTGATATTGTCTATGTCCTTGATGTAACTGTGCACCCACAGTTGGAGAGTACTGTTCTATGGCATCATTTTCAAGTTATAGTTCAAACACTAGAATGAAAATTGTTTGTATTTTAACCAACAAAAATGTTTGAAGCACTGTATACTGAGTACTTTCATCGAGTCCTGGGGGGAAAAATATCTACAGGTAAATTACTCGGGTGGGATTCAAACCCACGACCATGAGAGAGCAGATGTCGTACCACTAGACCGCCGAGTATAGGATTCGAACTTGCCTCTTGTCACTGGGCAAGCTCAGTGGTCTGGAATGGCAAATGTCGTGGGTTCGAATCCTACTGGGGTAATATGCCTGTGGATTTTTTTTTCCCTACAGGACTTAGTAAAGTACTGAGAATACAGTACTTGACACACATCGATGTATGAGTAAAGCACAAATAGCATTCTTTATCCTTTGTGCATATATTAAAAACAAAGATTTAAAATATGACATTTATAAAAAGAACAATAACACATTTAATGAGGCCTATCCACCCTAAGAGTGTTCAGGCTCCTACGGTAAAAAACAACACAAACAATAAACAACACAATTAAATACAAGAAATGACAATGTACAGTGAGAAAAAATATGTAGTCATACAATTTGTTTGAGTTAAGTTTTGAAAGTACTTTTGGAACTAGATGGAATGTTCAGAGGTAATGAACTCCAAAAAACGCCCCATCCCCAACCCCAATTTCTCTTATTTCTTTCTTTCTTTCTTTTTGTTTGTTTATTTTACTATTTTTTTTTTTTTAATGGGGAGGAATGAAGGAATGGGAGGGGGGCAGTTGAAGGGCATAGCCACCTTTGGTTCCACTGGACTCATCCTTAATCCTTTTAACAAAAGCAAATATTTTATCAATTTGCCCATTGAAACAACAGGGTAAACAATGTACAGTACAATGTACAGCACAATCAAAACCTATTTTGGAAATGAGTGACCCGTTATTAATGGTGTGATCATCTGTACACATACTTGGGCCAAAATAGAAACAAATCACCTAAAATCTGATGACTAGAAAGATAATTCATCAGTGTTCTTTTAAAAATTGTTTAAAACTATTTGTTTACTTTTTAAATTTTGTTCAACCATTTGAAACGCCAGAAATAACATTTGCTAATGAGCCATTTGTACACATCGTGTATAGCCTGCCGATATGGGGCAGAGGGTCCTCCCAATGTTCCCATACTATACCACACTATTTTCCTCTTGTATAGAACTCCCCCCCCCCAATCCTCAAAAGAATTCCTGAGATTCCAAGCACAAAATGAAGACACAATAGGTGGGGGTACCCTCTGCCCCATATCGAGCACCAATTGACATCATGTGATCATCGTGTGATCATCTGTACACATACGTGAGCCAAAATAGATACAAACAAATTGAAATCTGATGACTATAGAGAGATAATTCATCAGTGTTCCATTCGCACACATCGTCTGATCATCGTGTGATCATCTGCATGTACACATACTTGGGCCAAAATAGATACAAACAATTTGAAATCTGATGACTAGAGAGATAATTCATCAGTGTTTTTTTATTATTATTTGTTAATTAGTTTGCTACTTTTAAAATTTAGTTCAACCATTTGAAACACCAGAAATAACATTGATTTGAATAATGTCTGGTATAATGACTTGCTTAGTCTTAAGTTATCGCTTAAATTTGAATTCCTCAGATTGCGGTCACCATGGTTCTGGGCAAGCTTTTGCATAGTTACATGTGCATACATGTAAGAGAGGGCGAACACCCTACAAAGTACTGAATTAATGTGAAGGGCACAATGGTACCAGGGTTTGCCCAACTGGAAGTTGCTGTACAAAAGCTTGCAACAAACCAAGTGACATTGCAACTGTCGACATAGTCTGAGGAGTTCATGGCTTAATCCTGACCTTTGGAGTTCCAAGTACATTAATCCAATCCTTTCTTCTGTTTAATACAGAGGGTTTCATGGCTTAATTCCGACCTTAAAAGTTCCAAGAACATTAATCCAATTTTCTTCTGTCTAATACAGAGGGTTACTTGGCTTAATCCCTACCTTTGGAGTTCCAAGTACATGATCAGGATTCCCGGGATCACCATCAGCATCATGAGGAAGGAATTCATCCATGGCTTAATGAATGCAATCATTGTTCCACCCAGCGTCATTACGGCGACGATGATACGGAAAAGCTTCCTGCAATAACAATCGTCATAGCACCACGGGTAAGAGTCATAGTTGACTAAAAAGGTCTGAAACTAGGATCCAAAGTTTAGGAGGAATGTTAAACTGATGGCATTTCCACATTTTGGTAACTCCATGGAGCTATAGATCTCAAGGAGCTTCTGGGAACAGTATCTTCAGCACTAGAGAAGTAATAGCTCAGAGAGCAGGATATTTTTGTATCAGGCTGAAGAAAAAATCGGGCTGTTTTGTTCACCAGGCAGACATAAAAAGGTCTGAATTGAGATAAAAGTATGAGATTGATCCTTATAATATGGTGATTGTTTTTAGAAGGGTATAAATGAAATCTGATCAATCTAATCAAATTTAAACAATCTAATCTAATCACTTATTTATTTATGTGCATAAAATAAATATGATCTTAAACACACTGTAGATGAAACATTAAAACTTAAATTCAGTCAAATTAAACCAATAGAAACTCAACTTAACAATAAATACCGTATCAGAACAAAACAAATGAACTAAGGATTTGAAGGATTTATTGTCATTTGAACTTCAATATTTTTTTTTTTAACAGATGACTGTTTCTTCCTTCAAAATGGTCAAGTAATAAACCACATGGGAAACTGACTGGGTAAATTTTAACAACAAAATTAGGGTTGAACAATAAAAAGTCTACTAGAGATGGACTTGAACCTGCAACCTACGGATTAACATGCCGGTGCTCTATCAACTGAGCTATAACAATTGTGAGACACATCTTTTGGTGTACTGCTTGGAATTTTCCTGGAAACTGATGGTAATAAGTAATTTGCAAAATATTTTTTCTTCTTCTATAAGTGCCTTTTTTAAAAACCCATTCAGCATTTCATGCATTCATTCGTTCACATTTATCTCAATGCCATCATGATGGGTCAATAGTACAACAATTACTGTGGCATAACAAACAAAAATAATTGAAATTGTAACAGGTTTTTTATGATAATTGTAGTTATGACATGATCAATCAAATGTCAGCTTGACGCATGCTGCCAACATTTAAGGTAGTTGGCATTGCTTTTCAGTGGGGGGCCCAGGGGCCATGTTATCCCTTTTTTAAAGGGCACTACCCGTGTCTGGATTTTCTGGGGGGGGGGGGCACTGGAAAAATTGTGTGGACACGTGCCCCCCTCAGGCCTACCTGTAGCGATGCTGCTGTTCCATACAAACTATGTATTGCAATGCAACAATCATACCAGTAAAGTTAAATCAGTCCCAAAGGTAAAAATGCCTCAGGAGGTGAGATAAAATGGTGAGATAAAATTCATGAGTTGCATGGATATAAATATTTAACCAGCCTTAACCTTTCAATGAAGAAACAAGATATATGCTCTTTTTTGTTCTTATTTCGTTGAGAATAACGCCACACAGTATACAACCTGCATGTTATCTGGAATGTTACCAGCTTCTACAAACGAAGGTAATTCCTAGTAATAGCTCCAGGGAAATTACAGGAAACTCACAGTTTCCGTCTTAATTTGCCAAGTGTGCAGTTTGGGCAAGGATGGCTGGAATTACATGATGATCGGACTACCTTATGTAACCACAGAGCCTTGACTAGGGGAATTAAACATGGGTGTAGGATATTAGGTAACTAAATTGGGATTTGAAGTATAAGAATTAGGTTTTCAACTGAGTGTAGCTGCATGTGTTGCTCTGAAATTAATGACTGAATAAAGCTTGGATCATACTTCATGCGAATTGAGAGAGCGAAGCGAATTTCCTTGTGTTACAATTGGGAGAACAGCACGTACATGATTGTCAGCGTCACGTACATGTAATTTGCTTTGTATATTGCTTTTGCATGAAGAATGAACCGGGCTGTATACGCTAAAATAGGTGATGTGAAAACCAGGGCTTGGCCAGATGAGATCCTTATACATGAATGAACAATTCCTACCTCACAGCTCTCTTTAAATGTTGCCCCTTACCAAGAGTGGCTTTTGGCCTGGTTTGGGGCGAACTTGCATTAACAAAATATATGAATTTAAAAGAAACCTCTGCATTAATGATGTTGTACTCATTTGTTCTTCTGCATACTGTATAAATGGCTTGTTCTACTTTTGTGGCGATGAGTTTGAGTTGTTGGAACCTTCACATCTCTGTGGATTATAGCAAGTATTCAGAGACATAATTTCACAAGGTTAAAAGCTACTCTTGGTAATAAAGGGACTACAAGAAGAAAATATTTAAAATTAAAATAACATAAGGGAGCTGAAGATAGGAATTGTTCATTTATTTTTAAGGGTCTCATCTGGCCACTTTTCAAAAGTTTTTTTTTGAACTGCTTCAAATGAGGTTCTAGATTTTATTTGCAATGAAATACCCCCATTTGAAATTGTTTGTTTTATACATGTAGTGCTAATTTAAGTAGGAATTGAAACTTTGCATGGTGGGAAGTGAAGTTTGCAGAGACACCATGTAATAAGCACTCTCTATAAGCTGTGGTGGTTCTTACCACCGGTTCTTTTTCAAATCTTAATTTTAAAAGCAAAAGATTTCACAGAATTCATGTACATTAAGCTATTTTATAGCTTTTTAAGACAAAATTGCTTGCTGTCATACCTATAAAATTTGCTGGTATTATGTAAATGTGTTACAGACATGTGCGTGGTGATTTAATAAGTCATTCAAGTAATTCACTGTTGGTTACAGGAAGTCGTAAAACAACAAACCTATTTCCATTCAGAAAGCGTGGGTAGTATCTCCGTGGATACCACATCCCTGCCCCGCATAACACCACCCACAGGATGGCTACTTCATCAAGTAGCTGGCCGAAGAGGCTAAGCGTGCTGTGGAAGTACACTGAGCACGCTCCGACCACCATCAATAAGATCCAGATGAGATTGATGGAGGGATTGACACGGCGTGCGTACTCCTTGAACAGGACCCACATGAGGGGTGGGAACACGAAGAACAGAGCATTGCTGATCTGTGGGAACATAGAAATATAAGTTAAAACACATGTGAATAATAATTATAATAGTGGCTTCTTATATAGCGCTCAAATCCATCACTCAGTGACGCTCATGGTGCTCCAACATTATTGTACAATTTATCCCGCAAGGTATGTGGAGCTACGTTTTGAAGTATGAGACCTGTTCCTTTACATAGCACCATGTAATGGTTTACAAGGTGCTGTGGCGCAATATGAAGCCAATCAAACCAGGAACACCGGGAGGAATCTTTACGAAAAGTGCACTGCGTTCTTTTTACGTGCATTACACAACACACGGGACCCATGGCTTCACCTCCCATAGGAAGGACAAGCAGTAATGGTTAAGTGTCTTGCTTTAAGTGTCTTGCTTAAGAACACAAGTGTCACGACCGGGACTCGAACCCACACTCTGCTGATCAGAAACATCAGAGCTTGAGTCTGGTGCTCTCATCCACTTGGACACGACATGCCATTTAGGAATTAGATTCAGGTCAGTGCCTCAAAAGTTGGAATGGTAGGAACGTTGTGATTGGATTGGATTAAGTATCCAGTACGTGCACATGGACCGTTCCGTTGGACCACTGGAATGTTCCATTGGAGCGTTCAAAATACTAATGCCCGTATTCACTCAAGTAGGATTGATCCCACACTTCGGCCCGAAGAGGCGGTCAAGCGGTCCAATGGATTGCGGGCATGTGCCCACGGGAACGATCCTTTGCACCGAGAACATGCCCGACTTTTGAGACACTTTCTAAAGTAAAGGCAGTTTTTCCTAAGGGACTGTCTTGAAAGTCTGAAAGGTATGAATGTTCTAATTGGGGACTTTTGGGACGCTAGGTGCCATCTAGCATTCAAAGTCTCCCATTGGTTAATTTTTCCAACAGGCATACATGGACCAGTCCGTTGGACCACCGAAGCATTCCATTGCAAAGCTCAAAATGCTAACACGCATATTCTCTCAAGTAGGTGTGCTTCCATAGCTCAGCACAATGTAGTGGCCCAGCAGAATGCTCTGGCAGTCCACAGAATTGCGGGCGTGTTCCTATGCGCTATCCTTCCTGCCTAAGAACGCCCCCCAATTTTTGAGATGCTCCCTCAGTAAATGGCACCTCTTTGAGGGAAATTGTACTGGAGATCATTTTGAAGGGCACCAAGACACTGATCAGGGGCAGGGAGGCAATATTTCCTCTGATGCCTCCGTGGAGAACACGTATCAGGTCTGAATATTTTTCTACAGTCTTGGGGTGTTTTTTTTTCTTTCTGTCAGTCATTTACACTTAATATCATAACACCATAACCAAAAAGGTTTAAGTATGACCTGAAAATGCATGCATTTATCTGCGAAATATTGAATTACTTGTCTTGACTTTCAAGAAGGCAACATTGCCAGAACTTTGGCGATATTAGTGCCCTTTCAAAAAACATTTTAGTTTTGTCACTGAAGTGGCTCTTTCGATTAAAGGAAAATGGCTGCACGATGCCTGCATGAATGCACTAGCAGGCCTGGAATGCTTTGGAACAATCACAATTGCAGCTTAGAAATTATACATTTTGAATTTCTACTTGAACGACAATCTCTATTTCATGTACTTGTGCAGTGTATAGAATTAACTATCATTTTGGAGTGATCATCCACAGTGTGTTGCTGTGTTCAACCAAACACGTATCCAGTATACACCACATCCAATGTACAATAACTTATGAATCATGTCAAAATAATGTGACACGTTCCCGTTCAGTTGACAAGAAGATCCAAATTCATTTTGAAGCTGCCAATGGAAGTAATTTAAGCTGTCCATTTTGATATACTATGTTTAACCGTCGTCATGGCTAGCAGTGTATTATTCTACCGAGTGAATAATACCAGTAATACATGCAGTTGAGCAGCGTTGTTGACTCAAGTCATGCAACTTGGACTCGAGTTGAACTTGAGTTGCATTTTTTTTTGACTTGTGACTTGACTCGTAACTTTTAGCACTGACTTGTGACTTGACTTGGACTTGCAAAAAATGACTTACTGCCAGCTCTGCAGTTGAGTACCATAAAGTGTATCATTGGGCCTTTTCCAAACCTCGTCCCGGGCTCCAGCTTGTGTTCCAGGCTCCAGCCCAGGCTCTGTTTGATGTTGGAAACTTTATGCAAAAAATATATGACGGAGCTGGAGCCCGAGCCGCTGTTTGGAAAAGGCCCAAATTATTCTGTCAAACTTAAACCATTTTTGTCAACTCCCTTGGGAGCATACAGCTTTGAGCCAAAAAACTGATGTACAGTACTACTAACTAGAATTTCAATCAGAAAAGTTTCAATATTAGTTATTTCTTTGCGAGTGTGTGAGCGTGTCTACCCTTTGACAGAGCGAGGATGTCCTTGCTTTGCTTTCAATGAAGTCTTTACTACAAAAATTAAGTCCAAACAATGGGAGAACAAAGAGAAGTCCTTCGTTTTGTATTGGTTCGACAAACAGTGTGTGCTGGAGTGTCTACCCATTAAAACCAAGGACTTAATTAATACAATTGGGATCAGAATGTCTGGACAGAGTGAGGCCGTCCTTGCTTCCCTCTCTTCTATCAAACCTATTAATAGGTCTCTTAAAACTACATTAGGCGAGGCCTGATGTTTCACAGAGGCAAATGCCTCTGTTACCCCTTAAAACAATTTAATTGAAATTTACAATTTCCTCGTAGAGGTGCCCTTTAAAAAGGAGAAAACGCCTTGGTGCCCTTGCCCTTTCAAGAATGAAGAATCAGGCCTGCCAAGTCCAAACATTGGGAGACCAAAGAGATGCCCTTGATTTACAGGGGGTCGACAAATGTGTATGTCTGGTCGCACATTAAAACTGAGGACCTACAACAAAAGGGACAATAGGGTCCCTGATTGGTTGAAGGTCCCCACAGTTGGAAAGTATGTACACAACCAATGGAGGCTGTTGCCAAAAAAGTATAAACAAAAGAAGAACAAAAGGAGGTCCCCAATTGTAGGTGTTAACACACCTGGGTGTTAGTGTGTGTGTGTGTGTGCCCCTTAATACAAATGCATGAAATATTTTCTGAAAAGAATTTTTTTGTAAATAATACTATAGACAATGTATTTATAGAGCATGAATTTCATTCCCTATAAATAAATTGTCTATTTAACAGAAAGGTTTCATTACTAAATGGCATTAATAAATAATTAATATTTAACTGGAATTGTAATGATGAAATGGATTGTTGATGTACCATTTGGCTATTAGTTGTAAATTTAAGAAAGGGCCTACCTGTCATGCACAGATGCTTGGATTATACAAACAGCTTGGCCAGTACACTAACTCACAGTTTTGTTTTAATGCAGCATCCCGGCTACTGCCTAATGCTGTGTAAATACATTATAAATAGCACAGGCACTGACGGGCTTATACGGATGCATAAACACCAATGCAGTTACATTATCATTAATATTCCTTCAAGTAGTAGTCCATGGATCGGCATTAATAGTTTATCATAGGGTGATTGCCAATATTAGGGCCAGACAGCTCAGACCGACGGCACATTAATCCGGAGGTCGCAGGTTCAAATCCCGCTCTAATCAATTTGTCGATGTTCAACCCAAACTTACATTATTACATTCACTCAGCATAATTAATCCTTTTCCTATTTGCACTCGTGGTGGACAAACAATTAACTAATGACTACACAGACACGTTGGGTTTGCACACGATTGGAATTGAAAGTTGTTTAAGTGTTTATTGTTAATTTTGTTGCGGGATAATAGACCGTGCAAAGCTTGCGCGTAATCAAACATATTTGGGACAACCTTGGTCCTACGTACATCGCTTTAATGCGTGAAGGAAACAACTTGTGCACTTTAACGGAGCCCAGTGTTTGAATACATGTGAGACTTGCACAGTCTATTCAATGTGATCTGCTCAAGAGTAAATCTAGCAAATGGCACCAAGTCGCAGAGTGTAAATTGATATGTGCTTGGTTAGACATCTATGTTCGAACACCCCTACGGTAAAGGGGTGCAAAGGTGACCAGTAAGCCATTTGAGATATGGCGGACACAATAATGACACTACATGTATTAGGTTTGGGTAAATTTGTCTGTATACATCCAAACGTGCCCTCCTATAGCAGTGTCCATCATAGCTCAAAAAGGCTAGTTGCACTCGCTCTCCTTAAAAATGATGGACAGCGATATCTACAAATAAATCTCTCCCTTTTTTTTTTACAAAAAATACATATTACTTAAAGGTGCTGCATACGTTCGGTAATTGGAGCCTACTGATTGTGTTAACCCTTTGTAGGTACATACAACAAAACTAACCTGTGAAAATTTCACTTCAAAAGGTGGTCACGTTTTTGAGATATCACCGAAAAAACGGAGCGAATATTTCCACGCAGGTAGAGTATTCTCCATAGGATTACACAGTCTGAAAAGCGTTTCTGACAGAAATGCTTCTCAGATTCAAATTTGGGGGAATAAAAAGTGATATATTTTCCATAACCGTAGTACTTCGAAGTTAAAAGTTTCTCAAAATTCATTATACTACCCAACGCTGCAGTACTTCTTACCAAGTAAGTTTTTATTGCCATTAATTTTCAGAGTCATTACCAAACGTGTACTGTGCCTTTAGCATCAAGATAAATGTGTTGGGCTTGGTAACCCGTTTCTGCGAAGCAAACACCATTTTGTGCTTGATGTAGTATTGAGTCCAAGATTTTCCTGTTGTATTAGTCACAAAAGATATTATCACCAACATCCCACAAACCGCTATCGAACAATTTTGTTTGCGACAAATGAACAGTATTGTTAATGAACCAAGACAAAGTTGCAACCCTATAAAATGTGCTTAGAGTTGAGGAAAAACCTCTTTATTCCCAATGTTTTTCAGATCCACCTTTTTTTTTTTTTTTTTTTAATTCGGCGTTAATAAATGGCTGTCACAAGTGACTTGCAGATTAGTATTAGGTTCCCACAATAGAAGTTGTCCATTAATAATGATCCACTTCTTGTTATTCCGATTGAGCCATAAAATAATGTAGTTTTGACTCATACCCGAGGGTAATTCTATCGGAGTGGGTCACGGTACGCCTGCAAAATATTCCTGATGAAATGAAAATATTGATTTCCCATGGTGGTGTTATGTTACTTTTTTAGTAAATCCAAATAGGCCTACATTTCCAAGAGTAGTTTTATAACACAACATGTGACATGCTATCAAATAATGCTCATTTTGATCAAAACTCAACTTCAAAATTATAATACTGTAGATCCAGAAATGTGTGTGTAGTCCTCCACTTTACAAATTACAGTCATTGTGATGTATAATCTCAGCTTGTCATTTGATTTTTCTCTTTGTCTAAAGCACTTTGTGCGAGTGCAAATTACTGTGAAGCGAATACGACGTTGCAACTCTTTTTGTTCACTGTGAATGTTTGGCAAGAGTTGAGCAACTTGGGACATTATTTGCCGCGAATTTTGTGATGTCAAAAAACGTTTTGCATTCACCTAAGGTATTTTAATGCCACAGAAAACTGAGGTTTAAAAAAGTGTACAAACTTTTGTTTGTAAAGCACTTTTCTCTTGTTTGTAATACAAAATAGACAGTCTGAATTACTGTATGATAAAATGGTTTCAAAAACTAAAAACAGAGAAATACAGAATGTAACATTGGAGAACAGGTTTGAATGAATTTGATGGAAAACTTGTCAAATCAAAACAATGTTGTTTAACTAATATGTAATTTGTTGTAACTGTGTCACATAATAGTTGATCAATCATCATTCAACTCTATTTTATCAAACTAGAATAATTTACAGGCATGGTTCAGTTGGTTTAATTTATAGTAAAGCCTTTAAACATTTTTCATTTGCATCTTTATCTGTGATAATGATCCCTGAGTTGGAGTATGACTACAAAGGGCCTTCAAATATATACAGGTAAGGGTACCAAACACGTAGGCCTTTTAAAAAAATCTCTAGCCTTAACTGGTTTCTTAATTACAGATTGCTCAAAACAGAGAAATACAGAATGTAACATTGGAGAACAGGTTTGAATGAATTTGATGGAAAACTTGTCAAATCAAAACAATGTTGTTTAACTAATATGTAATTTGTTGTAACTGTGTCACATAATAGTTGATCAATCATCATTCAACTCTATTTTATCAAACTAGAATAATTTGCAGGCATGGTTCAGTTGGTTTAATTTATAGTAAAGCCTTTAAACATTTTTCATTTGCATCTTTATCTGTGATAATGATCCCTGAGTTGGAGTATGACTACAAAGGGCCTTCAAATATATACAGGTAAGGGTACCAAACACGCAGGCCTTTTAAAAAAAATCTCTAGCCTTAACTGGTTTGAAGGTAAGTTGTTTGTTAAAACGTTTGTTCTCAAGACTTAATTTAGATACATCGAAATAAAGCTAGCATGATACTTAAGGGAACATTACAGAATTGTTTTTTTGCTAACAAAACAGTTGCTGGCAGTGTAAGCACTTTATGTAATCCACCATATACATAAACTGACAAACCTGTACTGTAGAAGTTTGAGATCGATCGGCCATCTGGGTCACGAGAAAATAGTGAAAACCGATTACACATTTGCATGAAATCATATAGATTCAACAAATGAATAAAACGCTCACTAAGCGATAAACTCCAATCGGAAAATTAGTTTATTCATTTCTCATCAAATATGGCATTTCAGACAGAAATATTTCAAGGGATGTTTTCTAGTATCATCATCATTAGACAGTGTAAGTTTTATGTAAATCTGTGATCAAAAAGTATATTTTACAAGTTTTTTTCTTACCAATTCTGTAATGTTCCTTTAACGATAGGTTGTGTTTAAAACAGGGCTAAAATTTGTGGGTGGGGGAAGGGGAAGGGGATCGACAAGACTGCAGGGTTTGTTGGTCAACAATTTTTACTGGACCAGATTTGTTTTCACAAGACCAGTTTCAAAAGGAGAAAAAATATCTACAAAGTTTATTTTGTAAACTGTTTGTAGTTAAACATGTACTAAGAGAAGATTGTATTTATGGTCGGGCCTAGGTATACTTTGATACTCAACAGAATTGAAAGATATTTATCAGAAGATATTCCACAGTGGGGTGTTAGACTTGTCTTGTCATGAGTTCACAGGCCCTATGCTAAAATCACCAGCCTCGGGGCTGTAGCTCGTGTAAATGTCAAGCCCTGCTGTGGCCTACATCCATGTGCCATTATATAATTATTTTAAGAGATAATGTTACTCAATCCTGTCAAATTTGATCTGTTACTTGATCTTTAAAAGCATAACTTGAAAAGGATGTTAATATGTCATGAGGGGTATAACTTCTCAGGATGATTGTGAGCTGATCCAACATGACAAGGTGGAGCTATCCTTCCGTCAAATCAATATTGCCAAAGCGAGGCTCAGAGGCTGTATTTATGGAATCAAAAATCTGACCTCATTTTGGTCCAGTTAGAATCAATACTAAGGTTGGCTCGGTGGATTCTTCCCTGCCTTCCACCTCTGTGGACCACGGTTCGAATCCCACTTCGCACTGGAGCCTTACTTATGGATTGGGTTTTCAGTCCCTATGTGATTGCCTGGGTTTTCCCCAGTTGGGGTTTTCTTCCCACATCTAAAACTTAAATTTCTTCAATGTCTTCTCTACACAGGTATCTTCAGGCCTACGGGTTACAGTACAAGGCACTTTTGAGGATTCCTTGTTTATTACCAGATAAATTACTTATAATAATGAAAAATTAAGTGTACAAGGAAAAGAAGATTGTTGTTGGCCAGTAATTTCATCTTTGAAAGGGCAAGGTCATTTTCATTTTTCAAAAGGCACTTCCATTTGAAGATCTTAAGGTCTAGAGAAACTTTTGAAGGGCCACAAAGGCCAAGACCAGGGCAACAAAGGCAGTGGCTTTTGTGTAGTCCCAGGCCGTTATTGGCCTTTTGGGTGACCATTCAACCGGAACTGTTTCCAGTGAGTTTGCCCTTTATGCAGAGCTGCCAACATTTGCATCTTGCAATCAGGGAGATATATCTAGAACTATATTCAACACAATGGGGAAAAAGTTTCAATAATCAGGGAGAGATTTTCAAATTTATCATCAGAACATGGAAAGATAAGATTGCTTTCAGGGAACTTACTGCAGAATCAGGGAGAATTGGCAGCTCTCTTTTTTTGTGAGTGGATGCATTGTGTAGATGAACACATAATGTGATTGTGAGAAACTCATTAATATACTTATTGTCCATAAAATGGAAATTTACTCTGTTGAGCATTCTCCTAAGATTACAAATATTTAAATAACAAAGAGTGCAAAAGGGCTGATCCCTTAATGGTACTTACAGTGTTGTAGAACTCTGCGATGAATGGAAAGACAGAGTAATTATCCTCGCACCAATCAATATCGGAACTCCCAGCGCTGAGCTCTTTGAACATCTTAAAGAGCTTCAGTTACTGCGTATTTATAGCGTGAGATCAGTAACTGCAGTCCAGATGCCGTCCGACTTTTAGACTACACAGAGGATGATTGTATTTGGCTGAGCCGAGATCTGTGGGCTGAGTGACAATGGGAACACATGTACATAGTCATCAAACACAGTCAAAGATCAGTAATTCCACATGGACAAAGGAACATCTGGTTTGGTTCGCAGGAAGAGGTACCACTTCACCTGTGGGCAAGTGCATCGTCTGCCCATTCATTGTAAACATGCGGCGGCTCTTTTTTCATAAAATATCAGTTTTGCTGACCTACATAAACTGTAACATGTTTTGAGCCCCGTATTGAATACCTTCCTTGACGGAACGAACCCAAAATGTGAGGCAAAAATTCAATCAGTGCACACATACAAGTATTTGTGTGATGCCTGTGCTAGCAGTAGCACTGTATATGTATTATTGTGTGCTGTGTAAACTTTGGTTCCACCTCAAATTTGATTATTACTCCCTCACTCAGTTTATAAGGCTGGGAAAGCAAACACTGCTGCCTGTGGGAGTTTTTGATTTTATATACATGTGTCAAACGAGATACAGTGTGAAATACATTATGAAAAATGAAATACTTGACAGATGCTATGTTCGTGACCTGCAGATCATGGTCCTTGCTCAAAGTACGACTAATTTGTACGGGTTGTTTTCTTCCTTTAAAGACAGTGGAAACTTTGGGTAATTACTCAAGAAATACATTACCATAAAAACTTACTTGGTAAGGAGCACCTGAGAGAATAAAACCTTGTAAGAAACGACTCCCTCTGAAGTAATGTAGTTTTTGAGAAAGAGGTAATTTCTCAGTAAGATATTTAAATCTGAGAAAGGCTTTAGGCTTGAAGACTTCCTCAGGCATTTGAATGCACACAAGTCTATGCAACAAGGGTGTTTTTTTCCACCATTATTTTCTTCCAACTTTGATGACCCATTGAGACCAAATTTTCACAGATTTGTTATTTTATGCATATGTTGGGATACATCAAGTGAGGAAACTGGTCTTAGACAATTATCAAAAGGATATCCTGCCTTTGAGAGATAAGCACTTGTTTTCCTTCCTCCATGGTTTATCTTAATTTACCTAACTTAACTTACACTGGTTGTAATTTTAAAAAGAAAGTGGATATCTTACCGATACTGGCTAACTTTTACTAAACGCTATTAAGCCCGCAAATACGGGTAGCCAAAATTATATAACGTATTCAATTTAATGGATTTTCGACTATAGTTGCGTAGCGGAATATATGCCTCCTGCTTAACAAACAACAACTTCCGGGTTCGAATCCACAATACAGTACTGCTGCCTTTTTTTCATCTAAAAAAATATTATCGAGAAGATAATTAGTCTTCTTTCCTTTTGATGATTTGTGCCTCTCAAGGATTTTGTTCTTAAAAGGGAAATCAAATCCAAAATTCACAAATGTGCCAAGCATGCCAAGTCCCCCCAAACAGTCACTGTACATATTCTGTGCAGGCTCAAAATACCACTACTACTACTGCCAATAAAATGAAATGTATAATAACTTAACTGTTTGAACAAATACACATGTACTCGTCTAGGCCTGTATTAAAAAATTATGAAAACCATTCGATATCATTATCAGTGGAGGATGTTAAATACTTATTCTCCTTTCTTAGACGATTATTAATATAAAAAACTTAGCATACTGAATTGTGTATATTATATTCTTTTAAATTGTACTTCATTTCCGCTCTCCACGGTTAGTCATTATTTCTTTAATTAAAAAGAATTCTTTCTTTGTATATTAATGCTTAACAGCCGTACAATTAAATTATAACACATGTCACAGCAGTGCTGCCGGTGGCTCACACTAAATAGCTAGCGATGTACTCACCACATAATGATGTCAACATGGTTTACTGACTGACTGAATTATAATAAAACCATGTGAACGAACTCGGTCCAGAGAGCCAGCGATCTTGCTTTTTGTATCCAGAAAAAAATTCCCAAATGAAGACGACCAGGTACAGAAGACCATGGAGGGAGTACACGGAATGGATCACTTCAGAAACTGTCAAATGCCGGCCATGACTGATGGCCTAAGAAACTGCAATTTACACCGGCAGTGTGCACGAGCAGTTGAATGTAAACACAATGTGTACAGCTGTGTTGAACAATGACGTGCAGAGCTCGTCAATCCGTGTACGTATGCGGCATGCGGAGTGCAAGGTGACACTGACATACTGGAGGTCGACAAACTTTCAGTGGTTAAAAAAAGAAAGTATGTTGACCGACCTTGTTGACCGACCTTGCCCCCTCTGGACGGCACCAAAAGCAAAACATAATAACTGACCAGTTTTGTTTCCTGAATATTTCTTTTAAAATATTCTACGTATATGTACATTAAAAATGACGATTAAAAAATATTTAATACTCACAGATATATTTTAAATAATTTTTGTATTTTTCACACGTATGATTTTGGTTCTGAAAGAACTTTACGTTGACACTGTAAAGTGAACGAGTCTCATATAAACAGGAAGACTGTTATTTTGTGCATGTGCGCGCCAAGATTGGTCTCAAAATCAACAGAATTTCAACGACTTATTGCGGTATGTATTGAAAATGTGAACGCTTGACACTTTATTTGTGTTTGTCTCTCAACCTCAGAGCTGTGGCCTGTGGTCCATGTGTCATTGTGACATTGAAAAATTGAAAAATACGGTAAATGTTAGGCCGTTGAGCTTGACTTGGTACCCCGCATGTACTTCTACTTTTCTAGAAACTATAAAAAGGCTCCGTGAGCCTTATGTTATACTATAGGGGTCTAACATTTTGGGCCTCCGTAACGCTATACGTTTTCAAAATGGTCGTTGATAGGTGAACATTTTATGGTCGTTAGCCAGCAATAACTTCAGTTTCATTTGTAATACACAACTAAAACTTACCCATCACACTAAATATACATTCACGATGCTAGTGAGGCCTTTTTGTCGAGTTACATGCAAAAACTTCTTCAAAAAATGAAATTTACCACGCAATTCTCGCGGTTGTTTTGCTCTTCATCGTGGCACTCACGCGGCGTTCACAAATTGCGCAAAAAATTAAGAATGCGTGGTGTGCGCAGAGCCTAAAGACAGCGCGTTGTATACATAGAGTTATATATAAGAACTAGAGGGCGCACTGGCAATACTGTGTGCACAAACGCGCCGGGACCGCAAGGAGACACGAGCGCCATTTTTTAGAGGGCAAAATTGAGTACGAAGTATTCGATGTGCGTATGGAAAATGCACGCATCACGCGCTCGGTGTTCATGTTGTTGTTTTGCGTACAGTAAAGTAATGGTAGTGGTACTTAAAACATGGCCGCACCACCCGCGCGACGAGTCGCGTACCTTGGCTAGTGCACCCTCTAGTTCTTCTATATAACTCTATGGTTGTATACCGGGCGCAAGGCTGCGCGTACACCGCGCAGTCTTACTTTTTGTGCAATTTGTGAACGCCGCGTGAGTGCCTCGATGAAGAGCAAAACAACCGCGAGTATTGCGTGGTAAATTTCATTTTTTGAAGAAGTTTTTGCATGTAACTCGACAAAAAGGCCTCACTAGCATCGTGAATGTATATTTAGTGTGATGGGTAAGTTTTAGTTGTGTAGTAGCCTTATAGTTTCTAGAAGTACCCAGCATGCATGCAAGGCAGTAGGAAACTGGGGCACAGTACTTCTATTTTTCAATGTTGACATCAGCGGCCATACTAGTACTAGTACAGTAGCGCCCCAGGCAAACTCTGGACAGTACATGATAGACTGTGATTCTGCTATGATTTTCTGAACACCCAGCTAGAATGCCCAAAAATGACAAACAAGACAACAACAAAAAGCTTGAAAATAACTGACGACTGGCTTCTCGATATCAATCATAAAATGTCAAACTTCAAAGTCAAAGATGCGACATCATCAGGCATTAATTGTACTCACAATAAATTTTGGGTGCTCCAAATTGATGTTTTTAAGTCCCCAATCGGAGAAACAATGTCAATGAGGAGTTTAACTATTCTACTCCCAAAATAGATGGGTGCCCTACCGACCTTCAAGTTATTTTCATCGTAAATGTTTTCTTGTATTGTGTTGTACTGTAGCCCCTTACGAAGAGTGGCTTTAGCCTTGTTTGGGTCGAACTTGCATAAATTTAAGAAAAACATTGCATCTCCCTGAATGATGAAACTCAATGAGCATTTCCACAAACATATATAGCAGAAGAACTGATAATAACTATTGTACAGATTGCTGACTGAAGGTATGGTGCAAGGCCCTTGTCCTTGTCGAGGGAGCTTAATTACATTATTTATTACTAGTGTGATGACCCATGGAAGGGGTATGACTGAGTATGACTAAGAACATTTTTATATATCTTTTGTCTCATGTTGATGCCTTTTTACCAGGGTTTTTTGTGTTGTAAATTTTAAAATTGTGGTATTTCCTTGCTTTTTACCAATCTATTTGTATACATTTTGTGATTTTCCTGTTTTTAAGCTTATTAATCATTTTCCTTTTTTGTGTTTCTTTTTAATTATTTCTTGATTGTTATGTGCTTGTATACATTGTATGGAATGGGCATGATATAAATCAATCAATTATTATTATCATCCCTATTACTTCATTATTAATTACTACAAAATGTGGCTAAATGTTTTCTTTTGAATATCTTTTATTTTTCCAGTATTGGATAGCACGGGGACAGTGTGAACTCTACAAGATTGATGACAGGAGAAAAACAAGATGAAACCCTTCTGAACTGAGTGAAAATAACAACAGACAGTATTTCCTGCTTACCTGCCAATTTGTCTTGATAAATGGAGGGCTCCCCTGTCATCACATTTGTGACTTCAATAAGTTGAACGCACATCAAGCAAGATGTTAAAAACTGACAAAGTGTTACAGACGAAGACTCGCCAGGGGCGTGTTGTGAGACTCGTGAGGGAGCTCTATCTCCGGGACGATGTACCGTGTAATAGTGAACTGTGCTTAGCAGATTGCAGAAAAAGTAAGCAATTGACTCAATTCGCCTAGGCCTTATTTAAATTTCATAAAGCTGTTAAGCAACAAATGGTGCTTAGCAATTGTTTCTGCTAAGGGCAAAAAAAAAAAGGGTTGTGTTTCCGGTTCCCCCGACCGACCCTAGTTTTTACGCCGCGACCCTAAACTTTTTATTCGGCCTTTAAAAAAAAACGGGGGAAAATGGGACAAAAAGGGAAAAAAACAAAAAAACAAAAACCAAATCCTATTTTACCTGGAAGAAAATGTCTGACTTTTACCAATTTACCATGTTTTGGGCAACATTTGAAATAAAAACCAGAACATGTCAAGAAGAATTTACAGATATCTCCGTGATTTGAGC
Source organism: Pycnopodia helianthoides (assembly GCA_032158295.1). Lineage (NCBI taxonomy): Eukaryota > Metazoa > Echinodermata > Asteroidea > Forcipulatida > Asteriidae > Pycnopodia > Pycnopodia helianthoides. The sequence continues at coordinate 19,139,145 of CM063247.1, read as the reverse complement.
CTGCGATGTCCAACGACTCGACTACGAGCGAAAATTACCCACAATTCAATTCGCAGCTCGCACGTGTGTACACGGCGCCGTATGAAGCGAATTCCACGGATTTGCGCAATCTGCAGATTGCGCACATTTTTGCAAAACCGGCCGCTTGAACTGCCTATTGCGCACAATTTGCAAGGTCGGGCAGATTAACTACCAAATTTGCAGAGCGCAAACTGCAGTTTGCGCGCAATTTTGCCTAATTTCCTGTGCAAACTCGTTGATTGCGCTCAACACATGAACGATCGTGGACGTATCGTCAATCGTATCAGAACTTAAAAAAAAACGCAAAATAAACAAACTTTCCGACCTACCGACCCTACTTTTAAATGACATGTAATCGGAAACAGAACTCTTTTTTTGTTTGGCCTAAGCAAAAATTTGCAAGGAACTAGTCAAAATAGTATGCACTGCATGGTATTTTGGCAGGTAATCTGTTTCTGCTCAGCAGTATTTTTCTGAACAGCTTTAAATGCAGTTTAATTTCATTTGTTTATGCGAAAAAACATGGGCTGTAGCAGTCACTCAACTCACTTGAGTTGAATTCTTATATTGTTATGATTTTTCCTACAGCTGGTAATTCTTTGGTGGCGGCCGATGTAACCCACTATCTTGTTCCTGACTGTCACGTTGCTGGAGCATTTCTAGAAATAATGGAACTTCCTGACTTCACAAGCATAGTCTTCATGCAAACAGTGCTGCACCATGTAAGTAGGATTGCGTTCGAATTTCCTTGCCATGTAAGAATGTCTCCATTCCATGGTTTGTTGTTAGCCACTTAACTTTGTAAAATGCCGTTTTGAGGTTGCTGACCAAGTCGAAGGTTTGAAGGCTCCGATTGAGCATCAATTATATCCTCATTGGGAGATTCCAATTGGGGTGAACTATCCTGATTGAGATATTTTGGATCACAGCCCTGTCATCAACCATGTACAGTATAGATAGATTTTGCAGTGCAGTTAACCTTTATCATGCCACCATCATCTTTGTCTTGTTCCCTGTGTGCGTTAGCAATAAATGAACACTGATTTTCTTTATACCAACAGTGGGGTCAGACTGTTTTGCTGTTGGGGCCTTTTCCAAACCTAGACTTGGGCTCTGGCTGTGGCTTGGTCTCCATCAATTCTGGAGCAGTGTGCATTTTGCATGGTGCTTCTCCATCAAACAGAGCCTGGAGCCAGAGCCTAAGCCGATGAAGCTGTGTGATGGTTTATACAGGCTTGCAATTTTTCAGCTGATCTGCTGATTTCCTCTTTTTTATTCCCTTTTGAGTGCCGTTAACAATTGAAAATACTGTACAATGTTATGTGCACTGGGCAGTTTCTGCTTTGTTTTGCAAAAAACAGAGTTGCATGTCTGTTTGTACAACCTTTAAAGGCCATGTTACACGAGACAATTTACAGGCAACCAGTTTTAGGCAATCTCCAAGAAGGAAATTCATTCACATTTCAGTTTTCTCATTATTTCCCTTGGGTAGTGTGTTACAGCTAGAAGAATATCTCTTGTGCTGCCGAAGTGTGCATACAGTGCAGTTGGTTGCCTCAAAAAATTGCCCTGTGTGACAAGGCCCTAACAATGAAAAACTTTCCGTGTGTGTTCATCAGGTGTTGCACAACAAAGGACAGCGCGTGTACAAACGCTTACAAAATAAAGTCAAGGATTCCAGGAATCACTGCATCGTCTTCGCCAATGAGTTTTGCCAATATGCGTACAGTGCCAGAGAACCAGGAGAGAGTGAGAAGGACTGGCTCATCAGGTAGGGGGACTGATCCAAATCTTCCTGGGAAAGGGGGTTGAGAAGGGGCAGGGGTCTTACTATTCATATTGGAAATAATGTATGACACCAACAAAAGGGATGTCAATCATTCTTTCTGGATAGCATCTGGGGGCTAACATTTAAAAAAAAATCACTGTTGGGTTTGGTTTTTTTTTGTGTTTTTTTTCAAAGGCAATTTGGAAATAGTTTGCAAATGTTTTTTTATGATTAAACAGTTTGCTTGGTAAACTTCCCAATCCTACTTCTAACATGAAATTCACGGTTAGATTTGGAATATTCTAAACTCGTCTAATATATTTTGGCAAAACTTGATGTTTCTAATCGTTTTTTGGGGGGCCATTTCCAGAGTTGTCTACACCAGCAGTGTCTGGTACTACAATCATCTAGCTGGACAGAAGCCTATTGTATTCCTAACAGAAGATAAAGACGTAAGTTGTATTAACTTGACCAAATCTGTGAATTCATGGTACAGTGAGTGTCTGTTTGCAGTATAACGGATTGTATGTCTGTGAAGCTTTGCTTTCTTATAAACGTAAACTTTCTGAGTAAATATTTTGTAATTGATTTCGACACTGAATATATTAACCTTTACTGTCCAAAATCCTTCTTATTGAATTGCCAAAGTGAAGGATTCAGAAGGACTGGGGGCCTGTAGGCCCATTTAACAATTGTTTATCACCGGGTCAGGTTGGTTTTTCTACTAATACATTTCTTTTTCGGTTTTGTTTTCTTCAATCAGTTCTTGATTGTCTTTGATTTAAGTAATGTTCTGAAATAAGTGTCGATTGAATTGAATTATTGGAAATGTGTCTTTTCATGGTTTCAGTTTGGTGCCAAATATGGAAGTGAAACGGTCGGTGTCCATGTGATGAGTGTACAGCAGTACCTGGAGGTGTTCTGGCCTCAGCTAATGCAGGCTCATGACATATTTGAATCTCTCAGTGCTTCACTGACTGACACCACGGACAGAAAAAAAGGTAACGTTTTACATAGTACAAAACTACCGGAGAATGGAATACGCCATCACACATTATTCTTACTCTACCCTGGGGCCAACCTTGGTTTAAAATAGAGTACTACTCTGGTTTCATTAACCAAAAGACAATCAAAAGTTAAGTTTAAGAATTTACCTGTCTATTTTATTTTAAATTGGTTGAGCCAATCCATACATTGTACCAAGTGTCACTTTTTACTGTTTTGTTCTGTTCTTGTCTGTTTTGAAGTGGAGTCCTAATCTCTAGAGAAAGGAACACAAGCTATGCTTCACCTTTTTTCCTACTTGTTGACACCAGTGGTTTTTGTTAACAGTCAATTCGCATTCTCTTAATGGAAACTTAATTGTATTCATACCAACTGTAAACCTGTTGTATTTATTTCTGCCAAAAAACAACTGTTAAAATTTTCCTTCTTATACATTTCTAAACTCTCATGGAGAATGTCAATGTAAAATGTATGATGTATTGAAATGACCTCTTGTCACTGGGCTCGCTTGATGGTCTAGTATAGCAAGTGGTCGTGGGTTCGAATCCCACCCGAGTAGTGTGCCTGTGGATTTTTTTTCTGCAGGGCATGGGAAGCTCTGAGTATGTACTGTGCTTCTCACACATCGATGCAGAGTAGAAACCATAAATGTTATCCTTCATCCCTGATTACAAATTATTACATCTCGTGTGCCCAGAAGAAGGGTGTAAGGCTCAAGGCTCTACTCCCTTCTTCCAGGCACACAAATTACTATTTGTCCCAGTAACAGAAGGTCCTAAGCAATAAAACGACTCCTGACAAAAAATGTGGCACTAACGTTACATTTTTGTTGCTAGAATTACCCCCAAAGACATGTTTTCCCATTCCAATGCAGAATATAACCTTCCTATAATGACTAATGAATGGCAGAAAACCAATCAAAGTTTCACACTCGGTTTTCTTGAAACACAATTTTGCACACTAATTGCTTACACCCCTTCTCTTGTAACTTTTTGTTACGTCCTTCTTCCATGCACACAATGATTGTACTTTCTCATTCTCCCACCACGGATTGGTTTTTGGCAGGCAGCAGTAAGGACTATCCAGACTATTTGCCTAATGACATCCTAGCAGCCGGTATTAAGTCAGGACTGTATATAGAGGGGTCGTTAAGAGTAAACAAATACCACGCCCAAGATGAGGCCTATGTGACTAGACAAAGGTAAGCATCTTCTCATTTGCTCCTCAAGTTATAATAAAGTGCTTCAAAGATGCCATGTAGGGTTCAAGTGTTATAACATAATACAGAGGCCCTTTTCAAAATCACTGCTTCGGCTTAGGCTCTGGCTTGGGGAATAGTCAGTTTATTTTGAGATTGTGTGTTTATGGTGCGGGGCTTCAGACGGTAGACGGAGCCTAAGCCGAAGCTGTGTGTTGTTTTACAAGATTCTACTTTAAAAGTAGGGCCATAGATTGGTCTTTGTCAACGTAATGCTAATTTAAAGGCCAAATTATCAACAAAGGTGCAATAAAAAGTCATGGATCTTTCAGCAAAAACAATCTGTTCATTGCACAAATGCCAAACATTCAGTGTTTGTTTAACATCCAAGTAGATCTTTGTCATTTGGAGTAAAAGACTATCAACAAAATGGACAAGATTGTGTTCTGGCATCCACTCTGAGGGTTGTTTCGTAGTGCTGTGTATAAAGGCGTGCATGCACGTGATGTGGTCTAGCATGCAATAGTAAATAAGGATGGGACGAAAATGTATGGTGAATAGTACCAAGATGACAATTTATGACGGAAGCCATGCAATGGTTTGAATAATGAATGCCATGTGACCAACATTCCTCCAATCAAATGACAAGGATCTACTTGGATGTTATATAATGTGTTACATCGGTCCCCTTATTGACCACCATATTTGCCTAGCTCCTTCTTTGTTTTACAGTGGCAGTGGAATCCGGTTGGACTCTGACATTCTAATACCAGGATCGAAGAATAGGTCAGTGTCAATGAATGCAGTACAATAAATGAATGCATTTTAAATCCCGCTCTGTTCGTCAATTTCTCCTTTTGTTCAACGCCCTATTATTTAAAATTGACCCTGTCGGTTTCCCTTGTGGTTTATTACTTGATATAACAATTTGTTCAACACTTTGTTGAGACAGAAAACCAACAAAAATACTTTGAAGATGTTTTCATTCGTTGCTCTGTGGTGTCCGCTGTAAAAAAAAAATTCTGGTCTACAACATGAGAAGGTGCCCAGATAAAACGCCTCTATCTGTTGATTTGAGTAGTTCATTATGGAAGCCATCATTAACAATCTGAATTTTAATTTTTGTAAAATACTTGATACATTGTTGTTTAATAGATGTTAAATTAGCACCGGGGATAAAGAAGATTGTTTGGTTACCGTTTCACCGATGTGTGTAAAGCACTGTGTACTCAGTACTTCCCCAAGTTCTGTGACAAAAAAAATCCACAGGCATGCTACTCGGGTGGGATTCAAACACACGACCTTTGCTTTCCAGAGCAGATGTCTTACCAACTAGACTAGTTGATTTTTTTACAGAACTCGGGGAAGTACTGAGTATACAGTGCTTTACACACATCAGTGAAAGGGTAAAACCAAATAATCTTCTTTTTCCCCGGTGCAAATTTAACATGTGTTATACTGTTGTTATTAGTTTAATACTGTTTATTGAGGAGAAATTGGCAACATCTTGATGTCGAAATTGAATTTGAACCTCCTTTTCTTCTTGATAAGGAATCGAGCCGTACACGGAGATCAGGTCGCCATTGAATTGCTCCCCAAATCGGAGTGGACTGGCAGAATCAGTTCACTGTCAACAACAGGTGAGCAGATTGAAAATATCTATAGCGAATCAAAATGCGTTGATCTAAATGCTCCCCATCACTCTGGCAGTCAGTTGGTACAAGTCTTTCTCGTCTCTTGGGATTTTAAATTAATTTGATGTTTCATGAGACTAACAATAACAGGCTAACTCTGAAGATTCAGAATAATTCAGGGTTATAATTCATCTAAAAGAGTACAAGGTAAAGAATTACTTACAAGACTGTGGATCTCCAAGGGGAAAAAGGAAAACCGATGAAGAAATTATATGTTCAAGGTGCAAGTTCTAAAACAAAGTTGACCCTTTAAGCTATATTTTGCAAGTGTTGCAGACTCTGTGTTACTATAGTTATGGGGCTGTGGAAACAATCGGCTGCCTAGAGGGGTGGTAAAACCACAAGGAATGTGTAAATCCCAAGACTATTTCTTGGAATTTAAGGGACCGGCTACAGAGCCTGTATTCACATGTACAGAGTATCTAGGGTAAGGGATGGTGTGAGATTCTAGGAGTCTCTGTAACTGCTGTGTGCACAGTGGAAAATAAAGAAATATGAAGTGGGTGATCACAGGTCACTACAGTTCTTGTATTCTCTTTTTTTTTTACAGTGCTTGGGAAAGTAATGAGAATACAGTGCTTAAAGGCAGGGGATACTTTTTGTAATTACTCAAAAATTATATTATCGTAAAAACTTATTTGATAGAGAGCACCTGAGAGCTGCTGATAGTATAAAACATTGTGAGAAACGACTCTCTCTGAAGTAATGTAGTTTTTGAAAAGGGGTAGTTTCTCACTAAAATATTTGAATCTGAGACAGCACACAATTCTGTGCAACATGGATGGGTTTTTTCTTTCACTATTTTTTCGCAACTTCGATGGCCCAAATTTGTACAGGTTTATTATTTTATGCATATGTTGGGATACACCAAGTTATGATACTAGTCTTTGACAATTGCCAAAAGTACATCATGCCTTTATCGCACATCGGTGTGTGGGTAAAACACAAATAATATTCAGGGTTCTCCCCAGGATCTTTCAAAACTGGGGCATTCTGAATCCAAACTTTTGAAGTTTGGCCAAAGCAGGCTGAATAGACCCTTCCCATGAAATATGCAAATTGAACATCGTGCGTGCGCACTCTCCCTACTGGTTGGCAAAATGAGTGAACATCGCGCCTTTTTGCATGGACTGATGTGGCGTGAAGCGTACGCGTTTGTGCGTCTGCCTAGTGCACAGCCCTATGGCGTTTGCAACCAACAGTGTCTGTCGCATGCGTGAATGTAATTTACATATTTCATGGAAGGGTCTATTGAAAGGAGGTCCTAGGAATGGTTAACGTGGTGTTTGATCTTTGGTTTTAAAAGCCCTACCGTGCAATCTACTGTGCGGATTTAACATCTGTTAAATCTGTCTTTATGTTTTGTGAACTTGTGGGGATTCCCCATTCATTCTTGCAGGTGGCCCCGGCGATGACACATCAGACATTGCTAGGAGTAACAGTAAACCCACAGGCCGTGTAGTTGGTGTCATGCAGAGGCATTGGCGGGACTATGTGGCATGTTTTTCTGAGGAGAAGCAGGTCAGTAAATTTTGCCTTTTTACTCTGTTTCAATCAAATAATAGCAACCTGTCCTCATCTCTAACAGGTCCCAATTTCATAGAGCCGCCAAAGTACAACAAAATTACGCTTTCCAGAATAGGGTTACCAGCCAAAATACCATGTCATATGTACAATCTGTGACTGGAATCCAGCCTTTTTTTGTGGTAGCAGAAATTGTTTATAATTTGGGTTTGGTTGTAACACCTGTGTAAGCTCAAACTCTTTTGATGATTATGTGTTTGAATGTGTGGTTATGTTTTATTTTCAGCTGCAAGGATCTCGTTCTGGGAGAGTACTCGTCGTCCCTTGGGATCAACGTCTTCCTAAGATACGCATCAGTACACAACAAGCAGACTCCCTTAGAGACCATAGGTAACTCGTTTGAATCCATAGAACTTTCACTTATCATCCTCCTTTGGTTGCCATCTTGGGCAAGTGTTGCAGTTTGGTCTGCTCGCAGCTCGCAGCGATTTGGTCTACTGAATGACGCAAACCATCTCTTTATGATGTGGTTGCCAGCCAGCTGATCCCAAGGTCTGGTCGTATGCGATTGCCATATGCTGTGACAAACCGGTACCCATCTTCCTTAATCCCTCATGCAATAACACATCACAATCTTACTTCCAAACGTTAATTATTGTTTCGTCCAGTCACCAGGTATTTTCTTTTCTTTTCTTATAATCTTATCAGGTTTTTTTCTTCCTGTTTTTTCTTGTAGGCCTAGAACTGTTTATAATCTTTTTAATGTTTCAATGTTTTTATTGTATGCGAGCATTTTTAATTACCCTTTTTGGGATATAATAAAGATTGGTGAATTGAATTGAATTGAATTGAATGCCTTCACTATCTCCAAGCAGGCATAGAACTTATGCCAGGAATGATGTGTGTTGCCTATCCTGTACAATCTGTGACTGGTATCCTGCTAGTCCTTGCTTAGCAGAAAGTTTGTAAGCAATATTTTCTGCTCAAGCAGCCCCATGAAATTGGGTCCTGGTTTGAACTTGTTATTTGGTTTCTATCAGGATCATTGTACGCCTGGACTCCTGGGAAACGGATTCCCAGTACCCCAACGGTCACTTTGTACGCTCACTTGGACCAATCGGAAGCCTTGAAACGGAGATAGCGGCCATTTCTAGTTGAGAACAGTATATCGGTCGGGCCATTCTCTGAGGGACAGGTGCGTCATCAGTTGTTTTCATAAGTCTGTGTTGGAAAAAAGCATTTGTGAAATTATAGTTGGAACGAGGCAACATGGTTTTCCTTAACCACTTTACGTTGGATGACATGTATACATGCCAAATGTTTCTGGACTGACTTACGGTGGACGGTTTATTATGACCGAAAAAACTGTGGAGCACCCTAAATTTTTTGCTGGTAGACGGACGGCTGACTGAAATATCAACCGGGACTTTTCATTGTGTAGTGTGCACAGGCATGCACCTACCGTGCTATGCTTTGTTTCACCCATACAAAGAGGGACACTAGGAATTGGAAAACATGCCTTGGAATATCCCTTTTCCGGCGGTTGTTGTGCAATCCGCGATTCCAGACCTTTGTCCTGTTGTTGTACAAATGTGGCATACATAAATGGACAGGCTTCCACCATTGTTAATCATTGTATACGGCTCAATGGGAGATAAGTCAAGATTCTGAGCATACCATGGTAGATTATTGGCCAAGGCTTACGGCTGAGGCTCTATGAATCACGGTGAGTGCCTACTCATATTTTCTCGCACAACCACATCGAAACCTGGTGCTTATTCCTGGTTGCCTTTCCTTTATCAAGTCAGGGTTTCATTGTGGCAATGATATTCTCAAAAGGAAAACGGTTATTCAAGCAGCTCCAAAAAGTTCCATAAAAATAATACCGCAGGTGTGTGCCAACAATTGTCAGAATACGGATGTGAAGTGGTTAAAAGACAATTATTTTCATTGTGCAATTAAAGACCAGACTACTTTCTTTCCGAGGTTTGGGTTCATATATTTCAATGGGAGGAATCACGATGGCCGCATATTGATGAAGCTCCGTTACATATTCTTGTTTCCAGAAGAGAGAGTTGCCGACCAACACTGATGAGAATCCATGGAGGATGACAGAGGAGGAAACGACGAGACGCAGAGATCTCCGCCGGACGCATCTAATCTTCAGTATCGATCCTAAAGGATGTGAAGATGTGGATGACACACTGTCGTTACGGTAAATTAGCCAAACAGATGGACAGACAGACAAATAAACCAAATATCGTTACTGACACCAGGAACTGACACATTGTGTACAAAACCTTTTTTCTTTGTTTTCAGTTTTAATTTTTTTTTACTTGTTTACAAGTTATTCGTCAAAGCCCACAATTTCATTAAGTTCCAAAGCTTGGACTTACTTTGCAGTACTTTTTAAATTACGCTTATAACTCACAGCCTTTGCATGAAAGTGACAATTCTCATTTTCATGAACTGACCACCACACACAGGTTCCATTTACCATTGTAATGCATGGCGGGCACTATGCTCAAATGTGAACAAAAACGTCATCACATAGTGGCACAAACCTTGTGTGTGTGGTGGGCTTGCTTGCCTGCACACTATACCCTGTTTTCACAGAATTTACACACACGTAATGTTATAACACATTTAAATGTGTCACTTTGTGAAAACTGAAATTGTTACAAACTGACACACATCTTTCTTCCTTTATTGCTTGTTAATTTAGAACGTAAAACAGTCAAAGACAATTTATTTATCAAATTCACAGCATTAAGTGTCCACAATGAGAAAACCAGTTGAAAACACTCCGAAATGTTGAAGGATAGTGGTGTTTTAAAAAGCGTTCAACTTTAGATGCTGTTTTCCTTCATTATCAAGTAATAAGCCACAAGGGAAACTGACTGGGTAGATTTTTAAACAACTTTGGTTTGAACAAAGACAAATTTACTACATTGGGATTTGAACCAATGACCTCAGGATGAGCTATCTACCGTCAACATAGGGCTATATAGCTTAGTTGTTAGAGTGCCAGCACGTTAATCCAGAGGTTGTTGGTTCAAATCCCACTCTAGACAATTTTTATTTGTTCAAACCAATTTTGTTTCCCTCTGTTACCAGTTTTTACAAATATCTACATTATCTACTAATTATACAAGTGTGTAAGTTCGTGGCATCAGTGACGATTTGTTTGCCAATTACCATTATGAAAGATTACACAAAGCTGTTGGATTTATATATGTATTTTGTATTGAACCTTTATTGGTTTTGATTCCTTACCTTACAGCGAGTTGAGAAATGGGAAGTTTCTGGAGCTTGGTGTTCATATAGCAGATGTGTCTCATTTTGTTCAACCCAACTCACTGACTGATCTAGAAGCCAGACAGAGGTACAATCGTCATATGTTTTAGATTTAAGAGTTCATCAAAGTTTTCATAACGTTTGAGTTGGTTCAGGCAAGTCTACTTGACTATTTGAAATAAAAAGTCGCATCCCCCTTTACATTTAGGTTAGATAGATCAGTTGGTGGACCCCGGCACGCTGGTTCAAATCCCGTTCTAGTTCTTTGTTCTAAAAATAAATGAAAAAATAGACTGTATGTAACTTCCACTACACATCTCTATCAAATCAGATCGACGACGGTGTATCTGGCAGACCGACGTTACGATATGCTTCCTGAGGTACTGAGTGCTGATCTCTGTTCTCTGATTGGTGGAGTGGATCGCTATGCGGTCAGTGTTATGTGGCAGCTTGATCCGCTGACCTATGAAGTCCGCAAAGTTTGGTACGGACGAACCATCATCAGATCAGCACACAAGATGTTTTACGAGGTCAGTATTATCTTTGGCATAGTTTATGTTCATGACTGAAATTCTAATGTGATTCAAATTGTGGTTTCCAGAGTTAACACCAGTGCACATTATTGTGACTGTGGATGGCCCTTCCAAACTGCTTTTGAAGTACAAAGTTACTTATAGAACATGTCTAGAGACTTCAGTGAGAGAAAAGGGTGGCATGGGTGGCTAGTGCATAAAGCGCTCGCCTCTCACCACTTTGGCCCTGGTTCGATTCTTAGCTAGGGCCGTGTGTGAGTGAGTTGTGTGTTGGTTCTTTTTTGGGCCCTCCAGTTTTCCTTTCACCGTAAAATTGTTATTATTTTTATCTCTTGCTCTATTCTGTGGTCATTTATGGGTCGTTGTGGCTGGCTGCCAAAGGTGCCCTTGTTGTAGCCGTGTCCTTCGCAGTTCAGCTTCTCAGCTGTGAGTAAGGATGACTAACATCCCAAATTATTGGTATTATTATTAAACCTGTTCTTGAATATACATGTAATTCCAGAATTAAACTTTTTTTATTTTGCACGTGTTTTTCTTTCAGGCAGCTCAAGACTTGCATGACGGGAAAGATGTGAGATGTGACATACCAGAGTTGGCAGGAATGAGTGAAGAAGACGTGCAGAAACGGTCAGTTGGTTCTTTTTGTTTACCATTTAGGAACCAACGTGGGTGCAGTAGGTTTGCAACAGTACACCCATTGTGGCTGCAGTGTGTCACTTTGGCCAAAATGTTGGGGGTTTTCTCTTCTGTTGGCAGCATATTATCAATCTTCAAACAAAACAAAGAGCAATTTTGCTGAATAATTTGCACTTGTCATGATGCAAGAATAATTCTTCTTATTTGGTTTTTACCCTACCTATGTATCCCCGATGCAAATTTACCATCTCATAAAAAATTCTTCTTCTTCTTTTCTTCTTCTTTTTCTTCTTCTTTTTCTTCTTTTATTTTTTTCCATCAAACACATACACAAGAACATGGGTAATATACTATATAATACGTTATATAAATGCAGTAGCTTGTCGGGTGAGAGACCCCTCTTGATACAAGAACAAAACAAATGAAACAAAACATTCTGTTTAACGTAACCTGTGCTCGACTACCAACTTTTAGATTATCAATAGTAATTAGACTCTGAGAACAAGCAGTTTGAAAACAGATTCATGATTTGATTCTGTTCAGCTTTTGAAAATCGTTGGGTCAGTGCAAAAACGTTGTATCTCCTAGATAAAAGTTACACGCGAGTTAGAAAGAGTCACAATGTCGTATCTCGCTTAAAATAACTTGGATGTACACAGAAAAACCAACAAGCGCCGAGATAAGTTTTTGCACAAAGCATTTTTGTAAGAGATACGACAATGTTGTACATTAGTTAAACTTTGTTTTTGAACTGACACAACGAAGTGTGAACATGTAAGATGCTATCATTGGTTGCGTTGAAGGTTTTCTCGTTAATTCTCTTATTGAATGTTTATTGTTTATCCCTCCGTGTAATACATGTCAATTTTCTCGTACCTCTTGTGCAGTTCCATAGGGGATCAATAAAGTCATTGGCATTTTTATTTATTTTTTCCCCTAGATTATCGGAGCTGCGTTGGTGCGTGGATAAGTTGATGGATATCGCTAGAAACCTGAAGGCTCGTAGGGTCGTCGGGGGCGCTGTTCAACTAGAAGGAATAGAGGTCAAAGTGGAACTCAGCGAAGAGCAAGAAATTGAGGATCTTGTCCCCAAACAGGTAGAAACTAATTTGTTGTACATTTGCATCGGGGATAAAGAATGTTATTTGGTTTGACCCACACACTGATGTGTGCTAAGCACTGGTATACACGGTACTTTCCTTAGTCCTGTGAAAAGATTCCATAGGCATGTTACTCGGTTTGGATTCAAACCCACAACCCCCGCCATTCAAGAGCAGTTGTCTTTTGTCTTACAACTTTACAATCAAGCTTTCCTGGTAGCTAGAGGCAGTTTGAATCCTATATTTTATGGTAGAAACTGAGTTTGGTTGCAGAACTCCTTTTCTACATCAAGCTATACTTGACTTACTATAATTCCTAGTCATCGGATGTATTTAAAAATTTTATGATGTATTTTTTCAACTTTATTGACCTCTGATGTTTTTATCGCTTCTTGAATGATTTGTTTTGTTTTCTTTCAGACAATGGAAATACATGAAACTATAGCAGAGTGCATGATCTTTGCCAACCATTGGGTAGCTAAGAAGATCTCGGAAACATTCCCTAACTTTGCATTGGTAAGTCCTCAAAGTAACCAAAGAAGCTATCTAGGAGTCTAAGAAGATATAGATATAGGTGTGTTGTGGGCGAGTGGATAAGAGCACCGGACTCAGGCTCTGGTGTTTCTAATCAGCAGAGTGTGGGTTCGGGTCCCGGTCGTGGCACTTGTGTCCTTAAGCAAGATACTTTTATACTATGTGACGTCAGCTTGGAACTATCTGTAGCTTGGCTATTGTTTGAGCACTTATTGTGTTTTTCGTTTGGTAGTTGAGGCACCATCCCCTTCCGAGGCAAGATCAATTTCAGGATTTAGTGGACAGTGCTAAGGCAAGAGGATTCACGATAGACACAAGGTTAGTAATCAGGGAGAAATATGATGTTGTACACTAATCCTATTGTGAGACCAATGTGAGGTTAGAGAATTTTCATAAAGACTCTATCTATTGGAAAATGAGTGTAGCACAAAACTAAATTTGACCTTAGAGCCAATCTTTAAAAACAACTTGTCCATAATTTGACAAGCCACTTCCCCCGGTGAAAAATAAATCAATTTAAACTGTGATGTAATCAAAACAAAAATGTAAAAGAGTTTAAGAATGTCTTCAACGGGAATTCTTAAAAGTTATTAATCCTTTTCTTGTTTTCTAGTACCAATAAGACCCTAGCTGAGTCTCTGGATAGGTGCGTTGACCCCAAGGATCCTGTCTACAATAAGATTCTACGCTCACTGGCTACTAAAGCAATGTCTAATGCTCTGTACTTCTCCACCGGTAGTCTGCCTAGAGATGAGTTCTTCCACTACGGTAAGAACTTGCCCAATAGTGTATAAGAAATATTATATAATGCCTAAGTAGATTCTTGTCGTTTGATCGAAGGATTGTAGGTCATGTGGCATTCATGGCCTCTTTCATAAATTGTGCATTTTCGCCCCGTTTCTTTTTACTTTTGCACGTTAGACCACACCAAGTGTGGTATAGGGTGTTGTGGCCGAGCGGTTAAGAACACCGAACTCAAGCTCTGGTGCTTCTGTTCAGCAGAGTGTGGGTTCGAGTCCCAGTCGTGACACTTGTGTCCCTGAGCAAGACACTTTACTATAATTGCTTCTCTCCACCCAGGGGTAAAATGGGTACCTGTGAGGGCAGAGATGGTTCTTGTGATTGATTTAGCTTAGTTGCGCATATTTGTAGCACATGCTGTATACTCCCCAGGGAGCTGAGATGGTTTAAGGAATGCAACTAATGGCCCAATGACCAGGGGTAATAAGTGTGAAGCGCTTTGAGACGCCCTTCGGGTGTGTAAAGCGCTATATAAAAACCTCCATATTATATTATATTATATATTAAGTGTCATACATGCAGTAAAAAACGCCTTTGCAAGGGGCAAGATGCACCTTTGTGGATGTAAGAGTACCATCTTGGACATGTCGTTTTGTCTCATAGTTTTATCCACCAATCAAATGACAAAGATCTACTTGGAAGTTATGTAAAACAAATGATGAATGTTTTCATTCGTTGAAAGATGGAATATTCCATTCAACTCAGCGACAACGTATTGAGTGTAAGCTTGGGCGATATCCCTTTTTCTCAGCCACGATATATCGTCGAGAATGTATCGCGATATTCGATTTTATCGCGATTAATTTTTGATGACGTCATTCTTCTACTATCTTACGATGTGAGTTGTGGCTGTGAATGACTTATCACTCATACAGTTGTTCCAATGACGTATTCTTCAGGTTTTACTCTTAACCTATGGTATGAAAACCTGGGCCTATTACTTACACACATTTAATGTGTTAACTGCGCATGACAGACTGTTCTTTATGTGTGCATAACTATATTAGATCACGCTACTCGCACGTACACAACACGCACGTGATAATGCACGTGATAACACCCGTCTGTGTGAGACCACCTGACCACTAAGGCTTTGATGTTGGTTTTTTCAAAGACTAAACCCCGTCGGATCGGATCTGTTTGGGAATCTTGCGGTTGCGGTCTGTGACTTGCAACTCTTTGTTGCAGCAAATCGTCTCGACTAGGAGATTTATTGTTGCAATATCGTCTCGACAAGGAGATTTATTGTTGTAAGATCGTCTCGGCTAGGAAATACATTGCGATACTTAACGATATCGCGATTTACCGATATCACGATTTAAAAAAACGTGACCCGATATCGTAATCGTTTCAGAACTAGTATTGCGATACTCGATAATATCGTGGTATCGCCCAAGCTTAATTGAGTGGAACATTTCATAGTTGAACTCATAAAATATTCTTAACAGTTGCACTCATAAGCTAAACATTCATTATCTGTATAGTAATAATATGAACACTAAGGGGCCATTATCCATCACAAGGTGATGCTCGTGGTGCAATGAAAAACACATTGACAGAATGAAAAGAGATTAACATTAATGAGAGAAAACAGTGGTACCATATTGATTGATTTGCAATTCTGCCCTTGGCCGCGATGGAATGTTTCCTAATAAACCGATTCAATACAATACAATATACATTTTTGTTCCTAATGACAAATTTTACTGCTTTCTTGTATGCCACCCCTTTTAGAATCAATCGAATGTGCAATTATGAACAACAGATTAAAAACTAAAAGGGCATTAAGATTTTATTTTTTGTTTTAATTTATTATTATGTAGGTCTTTGTATCTGAAGAATAAAATAGGGTAATGGCCTCATTTTTTGCCCCTAGCAGAGTCTTCCTCAAAGGATCATTATAGGGTTGGTAATTACAAGATGTTCATATAGGGGGAAATACAATGATGCTTTGATTTTGGAATAATTTATTTTATTCTACAGGCTTGGCACTGGATCGCTACACGCATTTCACTTCCCCAATCAGACGATACGCTGACATTATTGTAAGTACTTAACAAGGTCAAAGTTTAATAGGTGTTAATTTTGCATCGGGGATAAAGAATATTGTTTGGTTTTTGCCCTTACACCCATATGTATTAAGCACTGTATACTCGGTACTTTCCTGAGTACTGTGGAAAAAATATCCACAGGCATATCTTTCGGTTGGGATTCAAACCCATGACCTTTGCCATGCTTGAGCGGATGTCTTACTGCAAGGTCAAAGTTTGTAGAGCTGCTGTATTAAATACTGCTTGGATAATTTCACTACTGAGAAAAATACCTGCCGTGGCATTTGGGCTGCCAACCTGTATCCACTAAGCAAAAAGACTTAGCTTAAATCAAATACTAAACAACTCTATGAAATTTGGCTCAAGAAGTATAAAAATAATAACAATAGTAACTGGACATAAGTTTTTGTTGAAACAAAAACGAGGTGTTCGGTGTATACATGTCCAAACTAGCAGAGCTGGAGAAAAGTAAAGAGAAAATTTGGTAAATGTGTCTTACAAGCTTTACCTTTTGCAAAATTGTCAGGAGAAAGTTCAGGGAGAAGAAGAAGATTTGAAAAAACCTAAACAGTACAATAACACTAGGTTTTTGGCTGCTGGCCAAACACCTCATAATAGTATTTATATAGCACTAGTAGTCAAGGAGTCAAGTGTTGTGACCTGGATTCAAAAACTTATGTTGAATGTAAACTTTATAAAGCTATGTGCTGCAGTAGGTCAACACTATAAAGCTGTGTGCTGCAATATGTCAGCGTTATGAGTATTGATGTTTTTTTGCTTAGGTGCATCGTCTCTTGATGGCTGCTATTTCTAAAGATGATGATGATGATGTCGACAGTACGCAATTGCTGAGTAATAATACACTAGAGGAGTTATGTGTACACATCAACAACAAACATAGGGTGAGATTTGGAGAGAAATGTGATATTCCATTATGTTGGAAGCAGATGTCAATGGGAAAGTCTTCAACTTAGTTTTGAACATATCAGTGGAAGTACAACTGCGAATTTGTTTGTGATTATCTACTGATAATTTTGATATTTGATTTGATTTCATCACCAGGCATCTCAGCATGCCCAGCAGGACTCTCAGGGGTTATTCCAAGCTTTATTCTTCAAGGATCGAGACCCGTTGACTGATGAGTGTTGTACGGTGGATGCAGTCATCCAAAGCCTAAGGGAAAATGGCTTTCTGGTTTTCATCCCCAGGTAACTAGTGTAAACTTGGGCGTGATCCCTGGCTATATGGCAGTTACAGGTTATATAGCTTCTGACTGGCACCCCTGAACGAAATAGAGAGACCGCCAATGTTTGGGCTAGATAGCTCAGTTGGTGGGAGGATCGGCATATTTCTGGTAATAATACCAAGGAAGCCTTAGAAGTGAATCATTTAACTGTAGTTTGTATGTTCAGCACTGTATACTCAGCACTTTCCCAATTCCTAATATAATAGATGTTAAAACCGTTGCTAATATATAGGATTCGATCTGTCTCTAGGTACCAGGCAAACTTGATGGTCTAATGGTAAGACATCTGCTCCAGAATGGCAAAGGTCATGGGTTCCAATCCCACCCGAGTAATATGCCTGTGGTTTTTTGTTCACTGGACTTGGGAAAGTACTGAGTATACAGTGCTTAACACACTTCAGTGTAATTGGGTAAAATGCAAATTGTATTCTTTATCCCTTATACAAATTTAACATTTCGTCCTGTCAGTGCAAACATTTAAGTAATAGTCATGTTACACGCAAGTTTGAAAGTGTCAAATTTTTGTATCTCATTTAAAGGAACATTACAAAATTTGGTAAGAAAAAAACTTGTAAAATATACTTTTTGATCACAGATTTACATAAAACTTACACGGTCTAATGATGATGATAGTAGAAAACATCCCTTGAAATATTTCTGTCTAAAATGCCATATTTGATGAGAAATGAATAAACTAATTTTCCCATTGGAGTTTACCGCTCAGTGAGCGTTTTATTCATTTGTTGAACCTATATGATTTCATGCAAATGTGTAATCGGTTTTTCACTATTTTCTCGTGACCCAGATGGCCGATCGATCTCAAAATTCTACAGGTTTGTCAGTTTATGTATATGGTGGATTACATAAAGTGCTTACACTGCCAGCAACTGTTTTGTTAGCAAAAACCAATTCTGTAATGTTCCTTTAAAATAAATAGGATGTACACACAGAACCAATAGGCGCCAATACACAACGCTTTTGCACGGAGCATTTTTTGTGCGATATACGGTAATGTTGCACAATCAAGATACAAAACAACACGGTAAAACCCTATCCCAGTACATAATACCTATAGACCCCATGCACTGACGTCACACATCGCAACTCTCTGCCCATAGTCTGCCAATTTGGAAGTCAATTTGTATTTAAAGATATGGTGAGCACTGTTGTCTAAAATGGGCACTGCAATGTATAACACACAGGGAAAGTAACTTTCAAAGTGGCAACCGATGCTTATTGCGGCGATGAAGGACCGATATTTTTGTGCTTATTTTTGTATTATATTGATTTGCTATTTGTTCAGGTACGGAATAAAGGGAGCAGTAACACTGAAGGACAAAGAGGGCCAGGTTTATGATCTCACAGAAGAGGACAAGCCATCTTGGACGTCAGGTTGGTATAAGATGTGTGTCAAGATGATACATAGTTTTGGGTTGAACAAAGAAAAATTGATTACACCGGGGTTTGAACCAACGACCCCCGGATTAACGTGCCAGCGCTCTACCAACTGAGCTATCCAGCCCTATGTTGGCGATCTCCCTATTTTGTCAATATCTTTGTTCGGGGGTGCCAGTCAGAAGCCATACAACCATTAGTTGCCGTATAGCCAAGTTACGATACAACCTGGGAAGCGGCAGCCAGGGGATAACCTTAAGGGGGATGTGACTTTTTAGATGATACATAAGCGGGTCACAATGTATGCTTACTTGGGGATATGGAATGTTACCACCACAGTGAAGGTGGAACATATCGATCAGTTAATCAAGAAATGGTCGAAAAACTGTATGATACACAAGTTGTGCAGAGCTGCCAACTCTCCCTGAGTCTGCAGGAAGTTCCTTGAAAATAAACCAATCTGTCCATGTTCTGGTGAAAAAATTTGACAATTTCCCTTGTTATGGAAACTGTTTAGGTTGAATGAAATACTAAAAAGCTCCATGATTTTTTTTACATAATCTCCCTGAATTTGAGATACAAGTGTTTGCAACACTGCTTTATTTATTGTTCACTTACCTTTCCAATCCAGGTTCAATAACAAGAGATGATTATTCCATCGCTGTGACAACAGCAACTAGTCAGTCTACTTTCCGTCTGTTTGATCATGTAACAGTAAGTCAAAATATTGTTCAGATTATTTTGTTTGAGGAAAGATGATTTGTGCATGAAGATATTGATAGTAGATAACTTAATTTCCATCTGAAATCTTCCTTAACCAGTTTGATCAGGGATTTCCAATATTTATCTGGGACTACCAAAGGGCTTACTTTTTCGTAACACCAACTCGAAAATTCTTTTTTGGCAACATTGCCGTCGAAGTAAGACCCTGATGGACACCTTGAGTATAGGCATGGTGCACACTACACTGTGTTATCATAACAACCGCTACACACAATGACAGGGGAAAGAGTCATTAATGAAAAAAATGTCTGAAACTGGGATCCAGATCTTAGGAGGTACATTGAAACGATGGCATGCCCACCTATTGATAACACCTGGAGTTATTCACCCCGTGCACAACGCAGAATGTGCTATCTACCATTTCCACCAATTGAGAGTCAGTTCCTTTGTGTACATTTTGACTCCCAAAATGGCGGATAGGATAGGGGGCGTGTGTAAGTTCACTGCATATCATGAAATGTGTCAATAGATTCCAAGGAGCTTTTGGAACCAGTATCCTCAGTGCTAGAGAGGTAGATCAAAGGGCGGAATTTATTTTTATTTGGAGAGCAAAACTTTTTATTTATTTACAAGGCAGGTTTTTAAAAGTCTGAATTCAGGTAAAAATCTGAAATTTCTCATCGTGGAATGGATTTACCTGGCAAGGTTGATGCCACTTAGCTTACCCAAGAGTCTCCCGTTGATTGACTCTGATGTTGTTGTGTCGTAGGTTCGTGTCTCAGTGCAATCATCAAGAGCTCATTCGAGACGTCTGTGCTTCCAGCTAGTGTCCAAGCAACCACACCTATCTAGCCAGGTGGTTGTAGAGGGCCATCATGGGCTACGAACAGACATAGTACAGGTAAGTACAGAAAAATGACACTCCTAGAATAACTGTTTCATGTGTCTGTTCAGTGTACAATATTTGCTAAGCGCAGGGATTTGGTAACCAGTTCAATTGCCATGTTCTGGGAAATGTTTTTGACTGGTACCTTGAAAATTTGTGCTAAACTGTTGCTAAACACATGCTTTTTCAGTAACCTGTTTGTCCTGTCTCATTCTTTGTTGTTTAATTGTCGAGGCTGTCTTCTACAAGTTTTGGCTAATTATGACAGCCTGATACTCTCTTTAATTCTGGTCTACATAGATTAAATACTTCCTCATCATTTGCCGTTCTGATTATTTCATCTTGTCCATGTACATTTTTGTAAGTGTGTTGAAAAATAGAAGTATGAAATCAAATGTTGATTTGACTTGAATTGACATGGATCCTTGTAATGTTGCTGCAGCCGAAGACCATTGGCTTGTCGTTGTCAAGACTAGTCGCTACTTGCAAATAATCAAAATGGACAAACGATCACTTACGGAAATGGAACTGTGGTTAAACTTCTGTAGGTCAAACGCACTGGACTCATCAAGCTCTGGTGTTTCTGATCAGCAGAGTGTGGATTCGAGTCCCGGTTTTGACTCTATTGACCTTAAGCAAGACACTTAACCATTACTGCTTTGGTCCTTTGGATGGGACGTAAAGCTTTAATGCTTGTAAAAGATCACAGTACACTTATCATAAAGAGAGGGGGTCTGCCCCCGGTGTTTCTAGCATGGTCAGGCAGCAATTCGTGCCAACTCATCTTGTAAGGTGTTGTATTTTGTTAACTTCATCTCTTAAAATCATTCTCAACAATCTCTTCGATATATTCAGCGCCAGGAGGATCATTCCTGACAGACTTGGCGCATTATACGTGTACACTATTATAGACCCATTGCATTGGTCAACCTCTTTGATGTCAAACAATGGAAACGTGCGTGCGTGTATGCGCTGCGCACGACTCTCAGCCAATGATAGCTGTTCATTGACCTCAGTGAGAGGGCTTGTGATGTCATATGCGAAGGGGTCTACAACCAGCGTTCCTCAATTTATATTTGGCCAGTATTGATTCTTCTTGTTTTGATCACTTTGTTTGCTTTTCTTCAGGCCGTTACGAAGGATACTGAAGAGAAGCCCCAGGCAGCATGCCTCATCACTGACAATGCAGACGTGCTGGGTACCAGTCTGCATGACCTCAAAGTAGAGTATGGACAAACAGACAAAGACAAGAGCTTGTACAGCATCCTGCAACAGTTTGCCGAGATTGGTCTGCAGGGACCGGGAGGATCAGTAGGATAGGAGGGTCTTTAACCTTGTCTTGAATATATGTAAATTAACCTGTAATTAAAAATTTTTTAATAGAAAGTGCAAATACTGATTGCTGCAGTTACAAGTCCGAAGCTGACGCCCCAATCTTAGTTTTTGTCACAACTTGAGCTTTCACAAGGTCACTTTAAGCTCACGTAATGTGTTCAGGAATGAGAAATTTCAGACTATTATCTGAATTCAGACTTTTTTATGTCAGCTTGGTCACAAAAATAGCTCTTATTAATAAGATGTAAATAAATCAAGCCTTTTGATCTACTCTGTGGATACTGTTTTCAGAAGCTCAAGGTGGTCACCAGAAGGTGGAAATGTTATTTTTTCAACGTACCTCCTAAATGAGGGTGCTGGTTTCAGACCTTTTTGTCAGCAATGACTCTCACCACTGTGGTGTGACTAATAGAAGGATTGCACATGACGTCTCATTGACCACCACCTTTGATGAAGAACAATGGAAACGTGCACGCGTCTATGCGCTGCGCAGAGCTCTCAGCCAATGATAGCCTTTCACGCGTGCACATTTCATCAATGATGGCGGCCAATGCAAGGGGTCTTTACAAATGTGTTGTAAAAAGGGCCAGTTTAATCGGCCATGCAAATACACTGTCTGAAAATGATTGGCAGATTTAATTGCCCTAGGACACTGGTGGGGTAAAACCAGTAGCAAGTTTGCCATTCCAGTCTATGCAAATATGGCTAAACTGATCAAACATGGCTGTTGCCAACCAATGCTGAAGGTGTGAAAGTGGTTTAGGAAAGGGCCTCAATGTCTTGCTATTCTAGTCTGTAGGCAGGGGCAGGAAATGTATCAAATACTACTGTTTTCCCGACTTGTTTTGCTAAATATTGAAAAAGAAAATCTTACCAGATGACTTGATTTCTCTTAGGACATGGAGTATTTAAATATTTCATCTATGTGAAATTGAAAAAAATCACAAGGGTTGTAAGTCTAGCATTTTTATCAAATTTGGGTCGAAAAAACTTCTCTCACTATAAATGCAAGAATCGTTGTATTTATTAGATATGAATCTTAGAGGCAAGTAAACATGTCCATGGTTTCTGTCTGTCAGCTCCCAAGAACATAAATAAGAGCAGTTGGTATACACAATTATCCCCTGGACATAAGGACGCCCTACGCCCCCGTAAGGATACCAAGTGTCTTGTCCTTAGGTATACCTCAATAAGGTTTTTAAGATTTTGTTAATCTTCCTTTTTTTTACTTTAAAATTCTGTACAATTCTTTCTTTAGAATATTGCAATACTTAAGTAGGTACCAGTCTATGCTTCTGAATTATATACACTGGACACACATTGATCATAGGTGAATCAGCATTTCTTCATAAAATAGAATTGTTCTCATTGTGAACTTTTCAACAGGCGTTCTTAGAAACAGGATCAATTTTCATAAAGCTGTGAAGCAGAAAATATAGCTTATCAAAAATGGTTTGCCGTAAACCATAATTAGACAGAGGACCACAAACAATGAAATGACATGCTGGTAATATTTGCTAAGCGGAACTTCTTTCAGCTTAAGCAGTTTTATGGGAAAAAAAGTCGTCTGGTAAACAATAAGACAAGCAAAATATGTTCTTGTTCAACATTGTGTTTAAAAAACAAACAACAACCAAAGAGCTACTTAAGCAGAAGTTATGCTTTTCTGCCAAGCAAAGTAAGCAGGAAACCAGTCACAGACTGTACACAAGATGTGGTATTTTGACCGGTAACCTTATTCTGGTAAGCAAAATTGTTTGTGCTCAGCTATTTTTTTGAAATGAAATTCAACCCTAATCATATTATGCACCCAAAATACAAATAAACAAATACAAAAATAAATCCCCCTTACAATCAAAACAGATACCAAACTTTGTGCTTATTAAAACCGATTGTATGGAAAGTGAAGCAGTGCCTATTGGCTATGGCTATGGCTATTTGATACAATAGTAATATGTGATAAGCCACATAACCATTGTTCCAGACTTAACCACATACACATAACAATATAGAACCTTGCAAAAAATTAGTTAATGGCCTGACGTTTCGACCCTAGCAGAGTCTTTCTCAAAGTCTTTCTCTTTAGCCTTCGAGAAAGACTCTGCTAGGGTTGAAACTTCCCAGGTTGTATCGTAAACTTGGGTGTGATCCCTGGCTACACGGCAGTTAACGGTTGTATGGCTTCTGACTGGCACCCCCGAACAAAGATATTGACAAAATAGGGAGACCGCCAACATAGGGCTAGATAGCTCAGTTGGTAGAGCGCCGGTACGTTAATCCGGAGGTCGTTGGTTCAAATCCCGCTCTAGTAAATTTTTCTTTGTTCAACCCCATACGAATTGGTTTTTGCTAACAAAACAGTTGCTTGCAGTGTAAGCACTTTATGTAATCCACCATATACATAAACTGACAAACCTGTAGAAGTTTGAGATCGATCAGCCATCTGGGTCACGAGAAAATAGTGAAAAACTGATTACACATTTGCATGAAATCATATAGATTCAACAAATGAATAAAACGCTCACTGAGCGATAAACTCTAATTGGAAAATTAGTTTATTCATTTCTCATCAAATATGGCATTTCAAGGGATGTTTTCTACTATCACCATCATTAGACCGTGTAAGTTTTATGTAAATCTGTGATCAAAAAGTATATTTTACAAGTTTTTTTCTTTACAATTCTATAATGTTCCTTTAACTGTTTAACAACACAGATATGGTATACTTTGGGTCATTATTGAACATCATAGATTAAAGATTTTTAGTGTGATGGAAGGGGGGGGGGGCTAAAAAAAATGCCTTAGTTTGCATTTCAGCCTAAGTTGGCACATAGCAATGTGTAAGTTGGATTTGAATAATGTCTTTAGTCCAACGACTTGGTCGGTTGTTCACAAGTGAACATTCAAATTGGATTGCCCATTAAACAGTTGCCCTGTCACATGGGGCAAGCTTTATATAGCAACCTCCAGATGAGTAAAGCCTTGTACCATTGTGCCCGGAATGTGTATGGGCATTTGCTGTAGGCCTATGTTAATATAAAAACTCCACAAAAGCTTGCCCTAAACCATGTGACATAGCGACATGAACCATCCACACATCTAACACCACCCACCTGTCGACCCCTAACACCTGATCTCCACCCACTCCCTTCCATTGCTCTCCATCCACATTCATTCAACACCTACCACCAACTCCCACAACCCACCACCAACATCAACCCACCAAGTCAAACACCTCCCACCAAGTCATTAAAAACAAATCAAGCTTCACCAATCCCAGTGTCATTGCAGTTAGAGGTCTTATTTACCACAAAAGTGCCATGGTGAGTTGAAGCTTTTTTTCTCTCTCTCCCGAAAGATTATCATGTTAATTTGTTGGAGAATTAATAGACATGAATATTCATGAATCAATAAGCTCAAGTTAAAGTTGAGACCACTGCTGTTGCAAGTTATTCCATTAAGAAATAAAACTCTTCTGCATCACTTTAAAATTATGAAATTGTAAATATCCAAATTGATTTTTAACTTGAAGTGAGGTATTATTCTCAAGTAAATCAGATACCGTAATTTCTTGCATATAAGACGCGTCTTATCTGACTTTCAAAGGACCAAAAGAAAAACACTGCGTCTTATCTAACGGTGCGCCTTATCTGATATTGCTTTAGTTCATTGCGATGATCACTGAGTGAAATCTTAAATTTGTGTATGCTGTAAAATAATCCTTTCTTTCGTCCAGAGCAATTCTACAGAAGGCAACTATACCAATTGTATTTGATATTGCAACAAAAGGTTTGAAATTGTTCATAAAGAAAGCCGAAAAATGTTTCACTGTTCCATGTGAACCGGGCAGGGGGGGGGGGAATTTATGGTAGTCTCTCATACCAAGGATCATGTACGATCTTATGTTACCTAAACATATTTTCTTCTCTTAATCAAACCTTTCACATCATGAGTTGGTTTCATAAAACCACGCTGGAGCACATCCTTCACTGCTGTGTAGAGGGATTCAGAGTTACAGAGAGACATCAACACCTTCATGGAAACATCAAATGTCTTCAAGACATCCTGCTCATCAAGGAACCATTCACGATCAATTAACATTACTTCAGATTAAAATTAATTATTCCCCCAATTTTCTTTTTACAAACCCCGTACTTTATTTTAAAAATATGTATCAACAATTTATTAATTTGTATGGGATGCCCATCTGACTGCAGTGTATATTAAATTCTAACGATTTTTTGTGTGAAAAATTGGTCCCAGACGATCTCAAAGCCATTAAAGGCACTGAACACTATTGGTAATTACTCAAAATAATTGTTAGCATAAAAACTTACTTGGTAACGAGCAATGGAGAGCTGTTGATAGTATAAAACATTGTGAGAAACGGCTCCCTCTGAAGTAACGTAGTTTTTGAAGAAGTAATTTCTCAGTAAAATATTTGAGACCTCACGTGAGGTCTCGAAATAAAGCTTCTGAAAGCACACAATTCTTCGTGTGACGAGGCTGTTTTTTTTTTCATTATTATCTCGCAACGTCGACGACCAATTGAGTTCAAATTTTCACAGGTTTGTTATTTTGTGCATATGTTGAGATACACCAATTGAGAAGACTGGTCTTTGACAAATACTAAAGGTGTCCAGTGTCTTTAATTAAAAGAATTTTGAATTCTAACAAACATCATGATGTAGTCATTTTGTGACATTAAACCAAACCAAAGAAACAGGGAAACATAGACTGGCTCCCTTTTAACCAATGACCATCAGTAACAGTAATTAGATTACTATTCATGTTAATGTATACTAGCTAGCAAAGCGTGGTATAACGGGGGTTGTGGCAAGCGGGAGCAAGGATTTGTTTTACTTGGGGGGGGGGGGTGGCTATGTAATGTATCGAGCCATTCATTATGTGTATGTTTTTGATCTCACGGGGGAGAAGCGTTCTGAGCGAGGGGTGGGTTGTGGCATCAACCCACCCCTCTGGTTAGCCACTGCTTCCAAACATTTAATTCTCCTTTCTAAACTTGCGAATTATGGAGTCAGGAGGAGGTATCACTCTTATTCTTAACCCTCTAGTCCCTGGACTGCCCCAAAAAGGTTTTAGAATCCCTGTTTAAACTGATCATCCAACGTGAACAACTTTTTTTCCTCAAAAGTGTCTACTATAAATCGTAAACCTTGCAGTTTTCGATCACACATTTTTTGTTGGGGGGGGGGGTTGAAGTGTTTTGAGATCCCGAAAAGTTAGATTATTTGTATTTTAACGATATTAGTTACAAAATTAAACTGTAAAATAATGAAACTTTCAAATTATACAAGTTATAGTTATTAATAATAAATTGAGAAACGAAAGAAAATATATACAAAAAACACCCGTAAAACCTACACCCTACTCAGTTCTTAAATTATTTCACATTAAACAAACGTTGATTGGTTTGTTTTAATTACCATTTATTAAACTTAATGTTTGTATTTATCATTAAATAGTAATCAGCCTTGAATGTTCAGAGTATCGGCATTTTAGTTCATTACCGCGAAATCCTACGGGGCCATGCAGTCGCGTGCCCCTGTGGTCTTGCACAGGCACGGGTAGTTGGAAGCAACCAGCCAAAGAAAACAACAGGTACCCTATCACCGTTTAACACCAGATAAACATAATAGGGGTCGGGATACTTGACGGCTTGATGCCATGACGCAATATTCAAAATGGCCCCTAGCCATGCTTGATTTACGTTAACACCGTGGATGTATTACGATCATTTGATGTGATTTAATGTCTCTAGAGGTAAGCTTTATCGTGTAATTTATAACTGTTCAAACTGTAGAATACGAAAAGGCCTTGTGGCACCCGTGTTAACACTAGAATTGTCATATAACGGGTAGTTTTGTGGAATTTCTTTATACGGAGTGTACGTAAACAACGGCGCTTGAACTAACCGGAAGTAACTGTAACGTTGGGCCGTAGGTCATTGTATTGTGCCAGTCAATGGCAACTTGCTGTCAATCAAATGAAACAATCAACCTGTCATTTTAGAGTATCAGGGTTACATAATCTGTTTTATACCAATTGAAGTTTTCTTGTTGTTGTATTTCTACCTCAATGCGTGGGTGTTGTATCTGAGAATATGTAGGCCTGTATATTTCTGAAATAAAACAAATTCACATAAACGTCAACTGTTGTAAACTGCTCACCAAACAAGATGGCATGTGGTATCGTCGAATGGCCTCACGTTTCGACCTTTGCAGAGTCTTTCTCCAAGGCTGACTTTCTAAAACGGGTTAAAGTTTGGCACCTACAGTCGTACACCCATCTGACCTCAATGTTTGTCTTTTTAAGACAAGGAAGTTTTAATAAAGGGGTTGGGATGAGTATCGATTTGGAAAGAAAAATGTTTGGTTTTAGTGTGATTTCTTTAAAACATTTATCGAATAAAGAGAACGTTGATACCATGTAACCCTATTCCTGTTTGATAATGATATATTTATTGATGTGTGTATTTACCTTGCCCAATTCACTGTAAATAAATACATTTTCTTTCTTTTTTTAACAAAAAACACAAATAATTGTTTTTTTAATCGTTCATCTTTGGGGTAAAAAGGCAGATTATGAGCTATTCGTTACAGAAACATACGACCCATAAGGAACTACCATTGTTAAATATGTTCGCCTTTTTCTTCAACAAAAATAGATAAAATTCTCGGTTAGATTTCGTTTTAAAAAATAAATAAATGAATAATGGAAGACAGGCAGAAAATTATTTTTGAAATTGAAAATTGGGTCGGGCAGGCGTTTCGGAAAATGTTTTTAAAATTGTTTCAAAAAATTGATATTTCATAGTATCCCCTGACGTTGCCTCATCTCAAAAATTATTTGGCGCACAAATCAATTATTTTATTAATTTTTTTTAAGAGGATTGATGCAATGCAAAACCCTCCTAAATGTAGCCTTTTGTCAAGGCCTTCGTGTCTTGGAGCTGCGGTGCATGCCAAGCGACTGAAATGGGAGACCACGCACACGAGTGGCGCAGCCACGAGGTACTTCATGAATAATTCATTACAAAAACCGCAAACAAGTTGGAAAAGGCCCTCGTGGCTTCGCCACTCGGCTCGCGCGCGTGGTCTCTCGTTCCAGTCGCTCCACTGTTTACAAAGCTGTCCAAGCCACGATGGCCTTGACAAAAGGCTATCCTAAAAGACGCCCAGTGCGCTTTGCAAAATAACAATTAAAAGCAAAGCTATACAAAATAATTTATAATTACCTACATAAGAAAATGTTACAATTGGACACAGCAAACGTTTTGTACGATTTTTACTTTTGATAATGTAGATAAATACATAGGCCTGTATAAATTTAAGAAAATTTCACAAAATTATTAAGAAAATTTAATTTTACCGATTCTAAAACAAATTGATTTAAACAAAACAATAGACGTTTTAAATTCCCCTTTTAGAGTCGTCCCCCAAGAAAAAATCAAACAAACAACAACAACAACAACTGAAGGAATACCTTATAATCATCCTGCCAATTTCTAAATTTTTACGGGTTTGTGGATATATTTAGGGGAAAGGATTTATGAATGGGAATTAAAGTGTGTTGATTTGGTTTTAAATTAGTGGTTAAGAATAATTAAGTATTTGAGCTTGGTGCTTTTTGTAGATTATTTTATATTCCAGTCACTAAAAATTGGTGCACTTCAGCTTCGTATTGTGTAGCACTCTACTGCATGTTAAGAAAATACAAAACAACTCGAAGCTGCGCCTAGCTTTCTATGCAATTTGGTTCCCAGCACTTCGTTATTATGGCAAGGTAGGCGAACTACATGTACCTCCATGAACCACCTAACACCTTAAATGCCTAGGGCACCTAGCAACGTCGCGAAGAACAGCTGATTTTCATTGTTTTCTTTGACAAATTTGTTGCTTTAAATCTACTATTTTTACATGCGGAAACACACGAATATGTGTGTTAGTAAGTGGACTTAAATGATACAAATCATTTGTTTTGTCAAACATTGCATCAGTATACTCAAATAGCACAATATCTGTGAATAAATATACCTAATTGGCCAGCCATTTTAGCATGGCGGCCTTTTGGAAAAAACAGCAAAAAATTGAAAAATAGTAAATAGTAAAACCCTGCCTACTCCTTATTTTAAAAAGTCCGGCAAGAAACATGTTACTTATTTTACTTGGCCTTAGTGAAGCTGGAAAAATTATCCTTGATGTTAAGTGAGAAGTTAAGTGTTGAACTATAATGTCAACATCAGCAGCGTTTGTTCTGCTTCCTGACAAAAGTTATTTTTTGCCTGTAGACTCTAACAATGCTTGTCTCTTGGACAAAACCCATACTTTTGGAGAACCATCTAGTATGTGTTGTATATTGCTACTTGTTTGTTCCTTCCCTCTTCTAACCCTACCCTAATCTGGAAATCACAATATTTCTGTTACTTACAACTACAGGATTACTGATGGACAGAGAAAATGCTCGCTATAGGAAAGTTCTGCAATTGTGGTTGGGGCTGGTTGCCAGGCAATCTGTAAACAATGGACCGCACTTTTGGCCGGGCCAACTCGAGAGGTGCAATAGATTAAAACCTTGATCGAAGCTGCATCTCTTATCAATCTCATCAAAGTAGAGGTAAGTAATGGAGACTTTTTTCGACACTAGGTGGCGGCAGACAAGAAACCAAGTTTCAAAGTTGTCAAAAAGTTTAAAGAATATTCTTCTGTTTTTACCTTTACAAAGGTGTGTCATAAGCACTGTATATTTAGTGCTTTCAGACTTCTGTAAAATAAATCCAAATGTATCCTACTCGGGTGGAATTTAACCCAAGACCCCCGCATTTTAGAGCATGTATCTTTACCATTAGACCATCGAACATGGCCTGTGACAAGAGGCCAGTTCAAATCAGGATTTAAACTGGCCTCTGTAATTTGCATCAAATACTTTTCTTTAAACAGATAACTAAGTAGTAATGAAGTTGTCATTCACGTTAATATCACCTTTTTTTGTTATCTGTGTATGTCTTTTCTTTTGTAGTATGCACCATCAATGAAAAAAGACTTTGTTCTGACACCAAATGACTATGTCTTGAAGGTAATTATAACCCAAATCCATCCAAGTCCAACTTTGGGGTTTTTGTTTGGTCAAATTAGTACTACAAAGCCAAACCTGTTTGTAAATGTGACGTATTTCAACTGGAAATAATGCTCACATTTTTCTTTAATGAATTAAGTCCCATAGGGAGACTTGGTGCTAAGCAAGATTATCAACTAAGTAAAGATAAGCAGGGAAGGCAATTTTATACAAGTCCCATAGAGAGACTTGGTGATAAGCAAGATTATCAACTAAGTAAAGATAAGCATGGAAGGCAAGTTTGTACAAGTCACATAGGGAGACTTGGTGCTAAGCAAGATTATCAACTAAGTAAAGATAAGCAGGGAAAGAAAATTATACAAATCTTATAGGGAGATTTGGTGCTAAGCAAGATTATAACTAAGTAAAGATAACCGGGGAAGGCAAGTTTATACAAGTCCAAGAGGGTGACTTGTGGCTCAGCAAGAATATCAACTAAGTAAAGATAAGCAGGGAAGGCAATTTTATACAAGTCCCATAGGGAGACTTGGTGCTAAGCAAGATTATCAACTAAGTTAAGATGACCTGAGAAGGCAAGTTTATACAAGTTCAATAGGGAGACTTGGTGCTAAGCAAGATAATCAACTAAGTAAAGTTAACCGGGAAAGGCAAGTTTATACAAGTCCCATAAGGAGACTTGGTGCTAAGCAAGATTATCAACTTAGTAAAGATAACCGGGGAAGGCAAGTTTATACAAGTCCCATAGAGAGACTTGGTGCTAAGCAAGATTATCAACAAAGTAAAGATAAGCATGGAAGGCAAGTTTGTATAAGTCCCATAGGGAGTTTGGTGCTAAGCAAGATTATCAACTAAGTAAAGATAAGCAGGGAAGGCAATTTTATACAAGTCCCATAGGGAGACTTGGTGCTAAGCAAGATAATCAACTAAGTAAAGATAAGCAAGGAAGGAAAATTATACAAATCCCATAGGGAGATTTGGTGCTAAGCAAGATTAACAACTAAGTAAAGATAAGCAGGGAAGGCAGTTTTAGACAAGTCCCATAGGAAGATTTGGTGCTAAGCAAGATTATCAACTAAGTAAAAATAAGCAGGGAAGGAAAATTATACAAATCCCATAGGGAGTTTGGTGCTAAGCAAGATTATCAACTAAGTAAAGATAAGCAGGGAAGGCAATTTTATACAAGTCCCATAGGGAGACTTGGTGCTAAGCAAGATAATCAACTAAGTAAAGATAAGCAAGGAAGGAAAATTATACAAATCCCATAGGGAGATTTGGTGCTAAGCAAGATTATAACTAAGTAAAGATAACCGGGGAAGGCAAGTTTATACAAGTCCAAGAGGGAGACTTGTGGCTCAGCAAGAATATCAACTAAGTAAAGATAAGCAGGGAAGGCAATTTTATACAAGTCCCATAGGGAGACTTGGTGCTAAGCAAGATTATCAACTAAGTTAAGATGACCTGAGAAGGCAAGTTTATACAAGTTCAATAGGGAGACTTGGTGCTAAGCAAGATAATCAACTAAGTAAAGTTAACCGGGAAAGGCAAGTTTATACAAGTCCCATAAGGAGACTTGGTGCTAAGCAAGATTATCAACTTAGTAAAGATAACCGGGGAAGGCAAGTTTATACAAGTCCCATAGAGAGACTTGGTGCTAAGCAAGATTATCAACAAAGTAAAGATAAGCATGGAAGGCAAGTTTGTATAAGTCCCATAGGGAGTTTGGTGCTAAGCAAGATTATCAACTAAGTAAAGATAAGCAGGGAAGGCAATTTTATACAAGTCCCATAGGGAGACTTGGTGCTAAGCAAGATAATCAACTAAGTAAAGATAAGCAAGGAAGGAAAATTATACAAATCCCATAGGGAGATTTGGTGCTAAGCAAGATTAACAACTAAGTAAAGATAAGCAGGGAAGGCAGTTTTAGACAAGTCCCATAGGAAGATTTGGTGCTAAGCAAGATTATCAACTAAGTAAAAATAAGCAGGGAAGGAAAATTATACAAATCCCATAGGGAGTTTGGTGCTAAGCAAGATTATCAACTAAGTAAAGATAAGCAGGGAAGGCAATTTTATACAAGTCCCATAGGGAGACTTGGTGCTAAGCAAGATAATCAACTAAGTAAAGATAAGCAAGGAAGGAAAATTATACAAATCCCATAGGGAGATTTGGTGCTAAGCAAGATTATCAACTAAGTAAAGATAAGCAGGGAAGGCAATTTCATACAAGTCCCATAGAGAGACTTGGTGCTAAGCAAGACTATCAACTAAGTAAAGATAAGCAGGGAAGGCAAGTTTATACAAATCCCATAGGGAGATTTGGTGCTAAGCAAGATTATCAACTAAGTAAAGATAAGCAGGGAAGGCAAGTTTGTATAAGTCCCATAGGGAGACTTGGTGCTAAGCAAGATTATCAACTAAGTAAAGATAAGCAGGGAAGGCAATTTCATACAAGTCCCATAGAGAGACTTGGTGCTAAGCAAGATTATCAACTAAGTAAAGATAAGCATGGAAGGCAAGTTTGTATAAGTCCCATAGGGAGACTTGGTGCTAAGCAAGATTATCATCTAAGTAAAGATAAGCATGGAAGGCAAGCGTATACAAGTGCCATAGGGAGACTTGGTGCTAAGCAAGATTATCAACTAGGTAAAGATAAGCAGGGAAGGCAAATTTATACAAGTGCCATAGGGAGACTTGGTGCTTAGCAAGATTATCAACTAAGTAAAGATAAGCAGGGAAGGCAAATTTATACAAGTGCCATAGGGAGACTTGGTGCTTAGCAAGATTATCAACTAAGTAAAGATAAGCAGGGAAGGCAAATTTATACAAGTGCCATAGGGAGACTTGGTGCTTAGCAAGATTATCAACTAAGTAAAGATAAGCAGGGAAGATTGCCTCGTTTGCCCTGACAGGCCAATAACTGTTTGAGTGGCCATAGTGGCTCTGAGAAGTGCTGGTTTGTACTCTGACCATTACTCTTGAGTCTTCTTCTGGAACATAAATGGTGTAAATATTCTTCTTTTCTTCTTGCATATTAGGAAACTTAGATGGGAAAGAGAATTTGCCTTGGAGTTGATTTATTGGAATGGACGTCTCTAAAACCCTGGGCCCTCTTTGGATCCTCTGTGACATCTTCATGGGCAAATAATACTCCGAGTTTGATCGAGTGAACAACCGTGTAGGTTTCGCTGATGCTGTCAAGGGTGTAGAAACCAAGGCTTAGTATTAGAATCTTTGTTTATAATTAATGGTAGAATTTCTATTGGGGGGTGCGAAAAGTAAAGATGAATCAAGAAGACAAATTATTCTCGCCAGTCTCAAGCAATGCACGCAGGCTTTAGCTTGGGTTGAAAAAAAATAATTGGTTGAAGATGCCACTGATGAGTGAATAGTGGTTGCTGAGTGGAATGAACCTTCCGAGTTAGGGGGGGGGGGATACAACGATCACTTGGATACATCTTTATGTGAATTTTTAGTGTTTTATACTTGTAAATATGTGAAGTTGCCCTTCATTTGTTTATTTTGATTGCCGCAACAGAAATAAGTGAAAAAAACATGCTAAATTTTTAATTTTTTTTCCAAAAAGATTTTTAATTTGTTTTTCTTGGTAATTTTTATTTTTGTTTTTTGACAGTTTGATGAATTTTGTCTTGTGTATTTGTTTTAGTTATTATTCAAAATTTATGTTTGTTTTCAGTGTTACAAGAAAAAGGGTCTTTGTTGGGCTCGACTGTGCACAAAAAAACATGGCGCCACTTTCTACACATTTTGTTTTCAGTTTAGTTTCATGACAACTGCCTGTTTAGAAGAAAAAAATAATACTGAAAAAAATTGTTGACCACCTACCTATTTTAATAAAAGTGTATTATCGTATGGCCTAACTGTTAAAAAAAACTATGATGTCCACCAAACAGCCTTTTTCAGTGTATCAAGAAAAATTACAAACTTTTTGTCTGGCCGACTGAAAAAGAAAAAAGTTATTGCCCACCTACTTTTTTTGTAATGTTTTAGTGTAGCAGGAAACATAACTAACTTTTTGTTTGGCCCAACTGTGACCACCAATTTGTCTGAATTTTTTACAGTGTGTTTATTGAAAACAAGAGGAGAGTAAATTATTGACTCATTCAAATACCAATGGGGCCTAACAAAACTAGTTTGTTTCCTGTGATCAAATGATTTGACTGATGATGGGCGCCTTCGATAAAAGGAAATAATAAAACAAATACAAAAAAGACGCCCGGCCATTTAAAAACCTGCTGACCGAAAAATATTTATCAACAAATTGATCTGGGTTTTTTATTGATAATTTAATTTTTTTTTCATAGAATTTGAATGCATTAAAATGTAAGATTTTTAAAATTCCATCCTGCAAAGTAAGTAAAAAACAAAATAATTGCAGGCTTCAGGTAAATTTTGTCTATTGATGTGCACATGTAAAAAATGTTTGTCAAAAAAAAAATTTCTACAATTTGTTAGGCCTGGTGTACTTTCCTGATAAACCCTATCTTAAAAAATAAAATTAAAATATTATCTTTGAATGTATTGAATGTTTACATATTAAATTAATACAAATGTTTGTTTTGTGAGAATAAGAAAACTTGTGATTTAATTACTTTGAAAGAAAAAAGAAAAAGAGACAATAATGATCTAAATTAATGGTCACGGTGTAGCCATCTTGTTTTTGGCTAATCAATGTTATGTAACCAAAGCGAGGCTGGAAGGGATAAACTCTCTCACCTTTTTGGTATTATTACTGAACCATATATTTTTTTATAGACTTGGCTCAATCCACGACCCATTCTTGGTTAATTTTGTACAAGCTTATTGCAATTAACACTACAGTATGCTCAACCATGATATGTGCAAAAAACTTCTTGTTATTTTCTCTTATTTATTTTCATCTTTTGAATCTTGTCGAGTGTTAAAAATTGTTGCTTTTTAATTTTTGTCCAGTTTGTATTGAAAATGACTCTTTTAAAATATTATGTTTTTATAATAAAACATTTTAGAATATGAATTGAATATACTTGTACCATGTGTTCTTTCTAATGTTGTCTTTTATTTTATAAGTGAATTTTTCTGCTCAAAATTGTTGGGTTTGGGGTTGGGCCTGTGTAGGGTTAATTTTTTTTAAATTAGACTTAATTAATACTTAAGTTTTAAAAAAGATATACAAATAAAACACTCTTTTAAATTTCGTCAAAAACAACCAACAATTTTATTTGGAACATACATTTTTCACCTCATCAAAAACAGCAAACACATTTTTTTTCCATTAGGCCACTGGACATTTTCTACCAACAGAGGGCGCTATTTATATGTAAATATTTTACGAGTGTTACTATATCATTACGATACAATACGTGGTTCTAATATTCATCAGGTCCATAAATTCGAAATAAGCACAGTCTAGCGGTGGCCAAGTGGATAAGGCCGCGGGAACGTGAAGGCAAGGTACGCGGTTCGAGCCCCGATATGTGCATTAACTCTGTTTGTTTCTATGATTGTATTACAGGTGAACGGCGCACGAGGAGACCCACAGGAGGCGAGGCCACGAGGAGGGGACGACACCGAGAGGACAGGCGGAGGGGGAGGCCACGTGGAGGGGACGACACCGAGAGGACAGGCGGAGGGGGGGCCACGTGGAGGGGACGACACCGAGAGGAGAGATGGGAGTGGTGCAGGGAGAGGGGGAGACAACATTTTTAATTTTTTTTTAATTAAAAAAAAAAAAAAAAAAAAAAAAGTGAAATTTTACGGTCTTTCAATTTTTTAAAATCACTCGAAACGTACGCTCGTTAATTTTTTCACTTTTTTTTGTATGAAAAATTTTTTTCCAAAAAAATGCCGTTTTTCGGGCTTTTAATTTTTAAAATCGCTTGAAACGTACGCTCGTTAATTTTGTGAAAAAGGGTGGGAAAAAAATCTTAATACCGCAAAATAGTCATGAAATTGTATAATTTTCCAAAATTAAAATCACCTAAACGGCTCAAAACACTACAGAACACCTTCACACTGCTAATACCGATCTATTGCTTTAAACAAAAGCTATTCACCAAAAGATTCAACTGAAAAGTACAATTTAACTCGAAAAACAGCTTTTAAAGGCAATTTATTTGTGTTTAACACTGTTTCTGTACATACGGTGCTACTTCATACTTAAAACAAGTAACGCATTTCAGTATACAAATCTACATTTTGGCGACTTCTTGACTTAAAATCCACAAAATTAAGACAAATAAATCAAGTTACATGTGTTTCTAATATAAAACAACTTACTTTCAACTTAAAAACTCTGAAAACGAACACATATTCGCGTAAGTTTCTCCGATAAAATGTAAAGGAAAATAGTCAGGCGCCCGTCACTGAATAGGCTGTATGACCAATTAGAGACAGGGAACTAGACAAAGACGGCTGCCGTCTGACTCGTCGTAGAGATACATTTCCTCAGCATTTTAGATCCAAAATTTTGAATCTTCGAGCACCTAAAACTTTTGTATCTATTTAATTATCACAATATTATAAATCAAACTATGTAGCCAAGTTGAACAGTAACTTTAAATGCTTTCAACGTGGCATACCCAGACAAAGGTGGGGGGGGGGGGTGGTGGCGGCGGACAGCTCTGATTGAAGGGGGAGGGGAGAACGGCTGCCTCTGGTTATGCCACTATTTTTTATTAAACTACAAGACCTTTCAAAATTCTAACTAGTTAACTAACATTTTACAGGCCTAACACTTCTCCATACAACTACATCAAGTAGCGAATGCCCCAAGAAAAGTTCTCTAAGATATTGTACAGGTAGTTTAAAAAAAAAGGCTGATGCATTTCAATCTGAAAGTTCACTGTATGCCTACCAATCTTCCAGAGAAACAGTTCTGTTTTAAATATTGTCAGAGTCGGAAGAACACCATTGTAAATCCCATAAATCATTCCTACTTATATCGATTGTCGCAATCAAAATAAGCCTGAATTTGACAACAAATTCAAAGGTTGTTTGTTTAGTAAAATTAACTCAAAGTACAACAAAAAGATGTGAATTAATTTACATGTACTCTGAGTCCCTCTCAAAGAGAAGCAAAGGAGTTGTAAGTAATTTCTCTTAAATTGTCATGAGTAAAATAAATTTCTGTTCGAAAAAAGTTTGTTCAGAGAAGAACCGATCAGTGTTCCAACAACTTGACAATGTTGATCAATCAATTTCTTAGTTTAAAGATGACTAAATAATGCAGTCACAGTCTCTACTGCTACAAAATAAAAAATATTAACATGCATAGGCCTATGTAATATCAATGGGGTACATGCTTACTGAAGATGAACAAAACGACTGATGATTGTCTTACATAATCTGAAAGCTTTCTTTCGTTACCTTGATACTACAATACAATTGTCTCCACACTCAACTTCTTCTGTAGTAGTGCCGTTGAAATAAGCATGAATGGTACAAATTCCACAACTAACTGAATGTCTGTGTTACAAATTTGCTGACGTTTTCACAGTTGAGCTGGATTGGTGGGTTGTACAGCATGTTTGTTTAAACTACAGGCACTACTCAAATCTAAAACCAATTGTATCACACTGTTATACCTATTAATTATCTTACAATATCATCATCTTGTGCAGGCAGAAGGATGTAAGGAAAATTTGCCCAGTAGCAGTGGTGTAACCAGAAGGGGCAGGGGGGGGGGGGGGTCGAGAAAATTAAGCTAAAGGAACTCCTTCTAAAAAGCACTACGTGTCATCTGTCATGCCTGTATCTACTTTGCTAGCATCACATTGATTCATGATTGTACAATATACCCCTAGTATGTACATGTACTTCTAGTTATTAATTATCTTTCCATTATTATTGTCGGATGCTGGCAGAAGGATAAAGGAAAGTGTGTCTGGCAAAAAACTTGTACAAAGCAAGTAATGGGCCATGCTTTTAAAAAAACTGGTTGGGTTGTTTGAGTATTTCTCAAACATGTATTCATAGTCATTGTAGGAAAATTACATTCATCGAGTTACCAAGCTGAGTGGAGAGTTCAATCATTGAAGGAAAGTTACATTCAGCAAGAGAATGAAGAAGCATGACTAAGTTAGAGCATTGAGGAAGGAATTTCCTTCCTCCATGGTTAGAGTAATTCCAGCAACGCACAGTATATGTTTAGCTTCAACATGAAAAATGTGATAATTTGATCGCTTAGGACCTTTCTGCTTAATAGGGGAATATTGTCCTGAGGTTTGCCAGCAGAATGGCGTAGCCTTCTGCCAGGCACAAGATGATATGTACCTTACATGAATAGGCCTCATACTTAAAAAACAGAGCTCCACATACATGGCAGGTAAAACAAAAAGTATCAGTGCCTTGTATCCTTTGGCAAAAGGCGCTTTATAAATACAGTTATTATTATTATTATTATTATCACATCAACAGTTGCAACTCGCAATAACTGGACTGTAATTAAAGGTCTGTTTACATGATATAAGACTTCATCAAATTCCCTACGGCACTTTTTTGGAACAATTTGTTTGCGTGATAAAACAAACAAGTCTAGGTCATGTCACATTGGCATTTAGGAAATCTTAAGACAATTTTTATTCAACTGAATTTTCAAAGAAATTTTGGTCAGTTTAGCAATGTTGAAAAAAAGGACCTCTGTGATATCGTAAGTGTTTTGTTTGCATGCACTGCAAATGGTTGCCGCCAAGTTGCCTGTAAAAATGTTGACCAGGCTCTAAGTGTCATGACGATGGAGTCAAAGTGCATGTAAACAGGCCTTTTTACAATTTATAAACAACACAACAAACCTACCTTAATATCCTAGAATTGAATAATTTACAAAGTTGAGGTATAAGAAGCTTGAAGTAGAGACGATAAAGTGTCTGAAGTCATGATGAAGCTGCAAGTAAAGTGTTCTCATCACAGCCCTGGTGCATCTCTTGTGAAGAAACTGCTATTCCTCATCATCTTAATGAACCTGTAAACAGAAATCAAGGAAAAAAGATTTGTATGAATTATAAGAGCCACTGATGGATTGACCTACATGCTGGCAGTAAAAAGGGTTACATTTTGAGGGCGGTTCAAGGTTGACATAAAATTGGGAAGCATACTTGGAATTAAAGTACCCCAGGCTGGTATTAAAAGGGGGCAGTTCAAGACTGACATACAAATTGGGTGCATTTTAGGAATTGAAGTGCAGACTCGTAGTTGAAGAATTACATCTTGGGGGCGGTTCAAGCATGACATAAAGTGGGGAGCATATTTGGGAATGAAGTACAGGCTGTTTTTAAAAGAGGGTATATCTTGGGGTCGTTTCAAGAATGACAGAAAAGTGGGGTTTATATTTGTGAAATACAGACTGGTAGCAAAGGGGTTACATCTCGGGGGCGGTTCAAGAATGACAGAAGAGTGGGGTGCATTATTGGGATTGAAATAAAGGCTGGTAGCAGAAGGGGTTACATCTAGTGGGCTGTTTAAAAATGACACAAAAGTGGGGAGCATATTTGGAATTAAAGTACAGGCTGTAAGTAAAAGAGGCTACATGTATATCTTTTGGGCGGTTCAAGAATGACAGAAAAGTGGGGTGCATGTTTGGGAAGTACAGGCTGGTAGTAGAAGGAGTTCATCTTGTGGGGGGGGGGGGTCAAGAATGACACAAAAGTGGGGAACATATTTGCCCACAGGGTTCTGCCCAGGATTTCTTTAGTGGTGGAAAAATGTCTCCCTGGAAACCATTGCGAGATGGATCAGTTACAGTTACAGTTGTGTAGATCATATAAATAGACTCAAATCAAAGAAGTACTCAAAATTAATGGCTTCGGATACCATTTTTACTGGTAAAAACCCAATTTTACATTTTCATGAAAATCTTTGAAAGGAAATTGCAAGTGTGATTTTAAAATGTGAAAAATGTGTGATGGTCGGAAACAGATAAAATTCTGCCAGTGGTGGTTGGGAAATCCTGAGTGCCGGCAGGTTTTCCGGCACCGACCACTGTGGGCAGAACCCTGTATTTGGATTTGAAGTACAGGCTGTAATTAAAAGAGGCGGTTCAAGAATGAGAGAAAAGTGGGGTGTGTGTGTTTGGGAAGTTCAGGCTGGTAGCAAAGGGGTTATGATCTTAGGGGCAGTTCATGAATGACAAAAGAGTGGGGTGCATGTTTTGGATTGAAGTAAAGGCTGGTAGCAGAACAGGTTTCATCTTGAGGGCGTTTCAAGACTGACACAAAAGTAGGGAGCTGATTTTGGAATTGAAGTACAGGCTGGTAGCAAAGGGGTTACATCTTGGGGGCGGTTCAAGAATGACATACATGTAAAAGTGGGGTGCAATTTTGGGATTTAAATACAGGCCGGTAGTAGACCAGGTTACATCTTGAGGGCAGTTCAAGAATTACATAAAAGTGGGGGAGCATATTTGGAATTGAAGTACAGGCTGTAACTAAAAAAAGGGTATATCTTGGGGGCGGTTCAAGATTGACAGAAAAGTGGGGTGCATGTTTGGGATTGAGATACACGCTGGTAGTAGATGGGGTTACATCTTGAGGGTGGTTCAAGAATGACATTTTAGTAAAGTGGGGTGCATGTTTTGAATTGAAGTACAAACTGCTGTATGAAAAAGAGGGCATATCTTGGGGTGGTTCAAGAATGACAGAAGAGTGGGGTTCATGTTTGGGAAGTGCAGGCTAGTAGCAAAGGGGTTACATCTTGGGGGCGGTTCAAGAATGACAGAAAGGGGCTGCATGTTTGGGAAGTTCAGGTTAGTAGCAAAAGGGGTTACATCTTTGGGGCAGTTTAATAATGATAGAAAAGTAGGGTGCATGTTTGGGATTGAAGTACAGGCTGGTAGTAAAAGGGGTTAATTCTTGGGGGCGGTTCAAGAAAGATAGAAAGGTGGGGTGCATGATTGGGACCGAAGCACAGGCTGGTAACAGAAGGGGTTACATCTTGGGGGCGGTTCAAGCAATAATAGAAAAGTAGGGTGCATGTTTGGGATTGAAGTACAGGCTGGTAGCAAAGGGGTTACATCTTGGAGCGGTTCAAGAATGATGAAAAGTCGGGTGCACATTTGGGAAGTTCAGGCTGGTAGCAAAGGGGTTACATCTTGGGGCTGTTCAAAAATGTGAGAAGAGTGGGGTGCATATTTGGGAAGTTTAGGCTGGTAGCAAAGGGGTAACATCTTGGAGCGGTTCAAGAATGATGAAAAGTCGGGTGCATATTTGGGAAGTTCAGGCTGGTAGCAAAGGGGTTACATCTTGGGGCCGTTCAAGAATGTGAGAAGAGTGGGGTGCATATTTTGGAAGTTCAGGCTGGTAGCAAAGGGGTTACATTTTGGGGCAGTTCAAGAATGATGAAAACTTTGGTGCATGTTTGGGAAGTTCAGGCTGGTATCAAAGGGATTACATCTTGGGGCAGTTCAAGAATGACATAAGAGCGGGCTGCAAGTTTGGGATTGAAATAGCCTACAGGCTTTAACTAAAAGAGGATCTTGGGGGCAGTTCAAGATTGACAGAAAAGTGGGGTGCATGTTTGGGATTGAGATACAGGCTGGTAGTAGATGGAGTTACATCTTGAGGGTGGTTCAAGAATGACATTTTAATTAGTAAAGTGTGGTGCAGGTTTGGAAAGTTCAGGCTGGTAGCGGAAGGGGTTACATCTTGGGGCGGTTTAAGATTGACAGAAAAGTGCGGTGCATGTTTTGGATTGAAGTACAGGCTGGTAGTAGAAGGGGTTATATTGTGCAGGGGGGTTTAAGATTGACAGAAAATTGGGATGCATGTTTGGAATTTAGGTCAGGTGGGTAGGAGAAGGGAGGACCCTACATGATTGGGACAATGTGGGCAGAGTGGCTGGGTAAGACCTGAAATTTAGCACGGTACGAACTGACAAAAAAAAGTTATTACAAGAAAAGTAAGCAAAGCAAGTTGTAACTCACCAGTATTTCCAGTAATTTCAAGAGGTGGAGTGTTGAAACTGTCATCTGTTGAGGACTTCTTGAATGATGAATGGTTGATGATGACTAAAACTGAATTGTCTCTAACCACAAATGATGTTCACAGTGAAGTTACTTCAAGGATTCCTAGAGAGGGAAACAAAATCCAGAAATTGGAGTGAAAAAGTGGTTTATTTGGGGATATTACCTCTAATAAACATGAGCCTTTAAAACTAAGACTTCAACAACTTTTCCGTGATTGAACTGAGACACAGTAGCCCATTGAAGGTGTAGGGCCTAAATACTTGTAAGTACTAAAGTCATATACTTCATAATGCTATCTTCAGATTCACTTTTACTTCCAAATGCTGTCTGCTGATTCACTCTCTTCATCCTTGCATGGCATCAAGCTCAAACAGCAGCTCACTGGGTGAAAGGAATACTTTATGATCATTGGCTGAGAATTGTCATGGCTGTGCGTGGTGCATACACAAACTGACAAAGGTGTACG
Organism: Pycnopodia helianthoides; assembly: GCA_032158295.1. Taxonomy (NCBI): domain Eukaryota; kingdom Metazoa; phylum Echinodermata; class Asteroidea; order Forcipulatida; family Asteriidae; genus Pycnopodia; species Pycnopodia helianthoides. Next base: position 19,095,881 of record CM063247.1, on the reverse strand, counting down.
CTTTCAATGTTTAGCGTCAGGGATGGCAAAAGGATCAATCTATAGAAGGAAAGTGTGTGTGAGTGTAGTGAGAGTCCGTCGGCATTGCAATCACTGACTTGGACTTAGTCTCAGTCTCAAAGTTAACAATGAATGTCAATCTGACAAATGAAATCAGTCTGATTAAAAATGTATGTGATCAGTTCACAATAATTAGAAATAGCACCACGCTGAGTTTCTCTGATCCCTGTGCCTGGGGCTTATTTGCTTTACTATCGTTATCACATTGCGACTGTAGCCCATTCGTGCTCGCCGTATTAGAAGGTAAAAAACATTATCCACACAAAATTCACAATCATTGTGACAATGTACACAAACTCCAATAGTCATGTACATGAATTAGCTCGCATCAACAAACACGTTTTAGTTTTATCTCACAAAACGAAAGTGCTAAAATTGTGCCCCACGGCACTTAGATACACGACAAGAATCTACAAGCTGTTTCCAACGAATCGATAAACTAAAACAAACAAATCCCTACTTACCGATGTTTTGTGATGAAAACATTTTGGTATCAAACCACCGTGAGCAGACGACATGTTTACAACGAAAATTGAACGAGAGTGCTGTACTGAAAAAATGAACATAAACAGTTGCAGGAACACAGCGCCCTCTTGGGATAAAAAACAAACAATGATCAGACCCCTCATGCCTCTTCGAAACCACGACGTCGTGCATGTACTGTTCATTCAATGCTATTCACACAGTAACACAATCGTTCAGTTTTCGTTGTAAACATGTCGTCTGCTCACGGTGATTTTAAATCAAAATGTTTTCGTCACAAAACATCGGTAAGTAAGGATTTGTTTGTGTTAGTTTATTGATTCGTTTGTCTGGAAACAGCTTGTAGATTCTTGGTGTGTATCTAAGTGCCGTGGGGCACAATTTTAGCACTTTTTTGTGAGGTAAAACTAAAAACTTGTTTGTTATTGATGCGATATTCAGATATTGGTGTTTGTGCGTTCTTTTACGGCGAGCATAGACGGGATACAGTTGCAATGTGATAACGATAGATAAGTCATTAATTCTAGCCCCAGGCCCAGGGACTCATGAACTATAGAAGGTTGGGCTGCGCTGGGTACACTTCGAAGCTATACGTACCTGCGCCTCCCGCGGAGTCTGAGTCACACAGTCATGTCCCAGTACGCCGCTTTTTTCGAGTGTACTTGTGTTCTATACAGTTACTATAGTTACTCCCTTAATTCTACTAATTATTGTGAACTGATCACATAAATTTTAAAACTGATCATTGTCACTGTCAGATTGACATTGTGGACTTTGTCTTTGACTTTGAGACTGAGTCTGACTGAGTGATTGCAATGCCGATGGACACTCACTACAGTCACAAAAACTGTCCTTCTATATAGACTGATTCTTTTGCCATCCCTGACGTTAAACATTGAAAGCGTGCACTTTTGTCAGTTTTTGTATGCACCACGCACAGCACAGCCATGACAACTATCAGCCAATGATAAAGTCTTCCTTTCACCCAGTGAGCTGCTGTTTGAGCTTGATGCCATATTGCAAGGATGAAGAGAGTGAGTCAGGAGACAGCATTAGGAAGTAAAAATATGGGCAATTTTCTAGTTTAGTACAAGGCCGTACCTTCAACGGGCTACTGTGTCTCAGTTCTATCATGGAAGAAGAAAAGTTATTGAAGTCTCAGTTTTTAAAATGCTCAGGATTATAAGAGGTAATTTCCTTAAACAAACCATTTTTTCACTCAAATTTCTGTTGTACTTTGTCCCCTCTTTTTTAGGAGTCATTGAAGTAACTTCACCGTCTATTGCATCATTTCTGGTTTGAGACTCTACGGATACAGTTTTAGTCATCATCAACCATTCATCATTCAAGAAGTAATAACGACACACTCAACCTCTTGAAATTACTGGTGAGTTACAACTTTTTTTGCTTATTTTTTTCTTGTAATAACTTTTTTTTGTCAGTATGTGGACTGTGCTAAATGTCTGGTCTTATCCAGCGACTCTGCCCCCAATATCCCAAACAAGTTGAGTCCTCTCTTCTACCAACCTGTCCTAAATTTCAAACATGCACCCCACTCTTCTGTCAGTCTTGAACTGCCCCCAAGATGTAACCCCTTTTACTACCAGTCTGTGCTTCAATCCCGAACATGCACCCTACTTTTCTATTATTGCTTGAACCGCCCCCAAGATGTAACCCCTTCTGTTACCAGTCTGTGCTTCATCCTGAACATGCACTCCACTTTTCTATCATTCTTGAACCGCCCCCAAGATGTAACCCCTTTTACTACCAGCCTGTACTTCAATCCCAAACATGCACCCTACTTTTCTATTATTGCTTGAACCGCCCCCAAGATGTAACCCCTTCTGTTACCAGCCTGTGCTTCAGTCCCATTCATGCACCCCACTTTTCTATCTTTCTTGAACCGCCCCCAAGATGTAACCCCTTTTACTACCAGCCTGTACTTCAATCCCAAACATGCACCCTACTTTTCTATTATTGCTTGAACCGCCCCAAGATATAACCCCTTCTGTTACCAGCCTGTGCTTCAGTCCCAATCATGCACCCCACCTTTCTATCTTTCTTGAACTGCCCCCAAGAATTAACCCCTTTTACTACCAGCCTGTACTTCAATCCCAAACATGCACCCTACTTTTCTATCATTATTAAACTGCCCCAAAGATGTAACCCCTTCTGCTACTAACCTGTACTTCCCAAACATGCACCCTACTTTACTGTCATTCTTGAGCCACCCCAACATGTATCCTCTCTTACTACCACCAGTCTGTACTGCAATCCAAATATGCTCCCCACTTTTATGTCATTCTTGAACCGCCCCCAAGATGTAACCCCCTTCTACTACCAGCCTGTACTTCAATCCATCAATGGCTCTTATAATTCATACAACTACTTTTTCTTTGATTTCTGTTTACAGGTTCATTAAGATGATGAGGAATAGCAGTTTCTTCACAAGAGATGCACCATGGCTGTGATGAGAACACTTGACTTGCAGCTTCATCATGACTTCAGACACTTTATCATCTCTACTTCAAGCTTCTTATACGTTTTACGTCAACTTTGTAAATTATTCAATTCAAGGATATTAAGGTAGGTTTGTTGTGTTGTTTATAAATTGTAAAAAGGCCTGTTTACATGCACTTTGACTTCATCATCATGACACTGAGGGCCAGGACAAAATATTTACAGGCAACTTGGAGCCAACCAAATGCAGTGCACGCAAACAAAACACTTATGATGTCACAGAGGTCCTTTTTGTCAACATTGTTTAACTGACCCCTGTAATAATTTTTTTCTCAAAATTCAGATGTGAATGCTTTTTCTTCTCGAAGATTTTCTGTAAAATGTCTCATGTGACATGACCCTTAGACCTTAGACTTGTTTGTTTTATCCTCCTAATAAATTGTGGGGAAAAAGTGCTGGAGGGAATTTGATGAAGTCTTATATTATGTAAACAGACCTTTACTTATAGTCCAGTTATTGCGAGTTGTGACTGTTGATGTAAGGTACATATCATCTTGTGCCTGGCAGAAGGATACGCCCTTGTGCTAGCAAACCTCAGTATATAACATTTGACTCAGCAGAAAGGTCTTATGCAATCAAATTATCTCAATTTCCATAATGAAGCTAAGCATATATTGTGCATTGCAGGAATTACTCTAACTTAGTCATGCGTCTTCATTCTCTTCAATGATCGAACTGTCCACTCAGCTTTTTAACTTCATGAATGTAACTTTCCTACATTGACTATGAACACATGTTTTAGAAATAATCAAACTCGCCAATCAGTTTTTTTTTAAGGCATTGCCCATTAGGTTTCCGCTTGACACACTTTCCTTCATCCATCTGCCAACGTCTGACAATAATAATGGAAAGATAATCAATAGTTAGAAGTACATGTCATGCAGGTATATGTACATAGTCAGTGATGTACAATATGGTTTGACCATTTACATCTTTGTAACCTTTCGAACGTACTGGCATTCAATTATGATGATAATAATGTAAGATAATTAACTAGGTACTAGTGTATTGTACAATCATGCATGTTATGCTAACAAAGTGGCTTGCAGATATGACAGTGTGATACAATTGGTTTTTAGATTGAGTCGTGCCTGTAGTTTTAACAAACTGTTTGCTGTACAACCCACCAACATAGCTCAACTGTAAAAATGTCAACAACTTTGTAAACACAAAGTCGTGGATTTTGTACCATTCATGCTTATTTCACTGGCACCACTACAGAAGAAGTTCAGCGGCGTAGCCAGGACTTTTTCAGTGGGGGGGGGGGCATTGCTTTCAAGTTGGGGTGCCCAGGGGGAATGGGTTTGTCAGTGGTGGGGGTATCGCTTTTATTTTGAGAGGGGAATGCTGCAGGGGGCCAGCACCTCTCATGGCATTTTGTGTCTGCGGTAATGATCCCGATCGCAATCGTTCACTACATAAGATTATACAAACACGCTTTTTTCCCTTTTCTTTTTCTTTTTCTTTTTGTGAGCACTATCGCAATTTTTTTTTGTGGGGCGCACCTGGGGGGGGGGGGGCACTGGAAAAACAAGCCCCCCTTGGCTACGCCGCTGAAGAAGTTGAGTGTAGAGACAATTGTATTGTGGTATCAAGTTAACGAAAGAACGGCTTTCAGATTATGTAAGACGATTATCAGTCATTTTGATCATCATCGGTAAGCATGTACCCTATTGATATAACAGTACCCATGTTACTGTTAGTATTTTCTATTTCGTAGCTTCAGCAGAGACTATGAATGTATTATTTAGTTAATCTTTAAACTAAGAAATTCATTGATCACCAATGTCAAGTTGTTGGAACACTGATCCATTCTTCTCTGAACAAACTGTTTTTGATCAGAAACTTGTTTTACTCATGACATAGTTAGGGAAATTACTTACAATTGGATTGCTATTTTGAGAGAGAGAGTACATGTAAATTAATTCTTTCTGTTTTACTTTCCATAAATTTCACCAAACAAACAACCTTTGAATTTGACGTTAAAGTAGGTGGTTGAATTTGAGTGTGAAACACTTTCACATAAGGCTTATCTTGATTGCGGCAATCGATATAAGTAGGAATGATTAATGGGGACTTACAATGGTGTTCCTGCGACTTTGAAAATATTTCAAACAGAACTATTTCTCTGGAAGACTGGTAGGCATACACTAGAACCTAATAATCAGTAAACGTTCAGCTTGAAATGCGTCAGGGCTTTAAAAAAAACTACGTATACCATCTTAGAGAATTTTTCTTGGGGCATTTGCTACTTGATGTAGTTGTATGCGAGAAGTGTTAGGCCTGGAAATGTTAGTTTACCAGTTAGAATTTTGAAAGGTCTTGTAGTTTAAAAATAGTGGCATAGCCAGAGGCAGCCCCCTCTCCACCTCCGTCCTAAATTGAGATTGAAAACAGGCACATAAGCGACTGGATTGATACTTTAAATAGCCACCTCAAGTTATGTCTTTGCCCCCTATTAACCCCCTCCAATCACTGCGGTCCCCCATCTCCCCTTTGTCTGGTTATGCCACATTGAAAATTATCGTTCAACTTGGATACTTTGTTTGGTTTTGATAATATTGTGATAGTTAAATAGACACAAATCTATCTGTGAAGTTTTAGATGTTAAACGATTATAATTATTGGATCTAAAATGCTTAGGAAATGTTATCTTTAGGACGCGTCAAACGGCAACCGTCATTGTCTAGTTCCCTGTCTCTAAGTGCTGATACAACTAACTCTCAGTGATGGGCGCCTGACTATTTTCCTTTGTTTTTTGTCAGGGAAAACTGACGTGAATATGTGCTCGTTTTCAGCGTTTTTAAGTTGAAAATTAGTTGTTTTATTAGAAACAGATGTGAAATGAATTAACTGTCTTAGAAATTGTGGCTTTTATTTCAAGAAGTTGCCAAAATGTAGAATTATATACCAAAATGCGTAACTGGTTTTACTATGTTATCAGTAGCACCTCATGTACGTAAACAGTGTTAAACACAATTAATTTCCTTTAAAAGCTGTTTTTCGAGTTAAATTGTACTTTTCAGTTGAATCTTTTGGAGAATAATTTTCAATTAGAGTAATAGATCAGTATCAGCAGTGTGAATGTGTTCTGTAGTGTTTTGAGCCGTAATGGTGATTTTTATTTTGGAAAATATTACAATTTCACGGCGTTTAAATTTTTTTTTCATCTTTTTGCACCAAAATTAACGAGCGTACGTTTCAAGCGATTTTAAAAATTAAAAGACCGAAAAATGTTTTTTTTTTTTGAAAAAAAAATTTTCATACAAAAAAAAGTGAAAAAATTAACGAGCGTACGTTTCGAGTGATTTTAAAAAATTGAAAGACCGTCAAAATTTCACTTTTTTTTTTTTTTTTTTTTTTTTTTTATTAAAAAAAATTAAAATTTTGTCTCCCCCCCTCCCTGCACCAACCTCCCTCCATCTCTCCTCTCGGTGTCGTCCCCTCCACGTGGCCTCCCCCTCCGCCTGTCCTCTCGGTGTCGTCCCCTCCTCGTGGCCTCGCCTCCTGTGGGTCTCCTCCTCGTGCGCCGTTCACCTGTAATACAATCATAGAAACAAACAGAGTTAATGCACATATCGGGGCTCGAACCGCGTACCTTGCCTTCACGTTCCCGCGGCCTTATCCACTTGGCCACCGCTAGACTGTGCTTATTTCGAATTTATGGACCTGATGAATATTAGAACCACGTATTGTATCGTAATAATATGGTAACACTCGTACAATATTTACATATAAATAGCGCCCTCTGTTGGTAGAAAAGGTCCAGTGGCCTAATGGAAAAAAAATGTGTTTGCTGTTTTTGATGAGGTGAAAAATGTATGTTCCAAATAAAATTGTTGGTTGTTTTTGACGAAATTAAAAAGAGTGTTTTATTTGTATATCTTTTTTAAAACTTAAGTATTAATTAAGTCTAATTAAAAAAAATTAACCCTACACAGGCCCAACCCCAAACCCAACCATTTTGAGCAGTCAAATGTACTTAAAAAATTAAAGACAACATTAGAAAGAACACATGGTACAAGTATATTCAATTCATATTCTCAATTTTTTTTATTATAAAAACATAATATTTTAAGAGTAATTTTCAATACAAAATTGACAAAAATTAAAAATCAACACTTTTAACACTCGACAAGATTCAAAAGATGAAAATAAATTAAGAGAAAATAAAAAGTTTTTTGCATCATATGGTTGAGCACACTGTAGTGCTAATTGCAATAAGCTTGTACAAAATTTACCAAGAATACGGTGGATTGAGCCAAGTCTGTACAAAAATATATGGTTCAGTAATAATACCAAACAGGCGAGAGAGTTTATCCCTTCCAGCCTCGCTTTGGTTACATAACATTGATTAGCAAAAAACAAGATGGCTACACCATGACCATTAATTTAGATACATTATTGTCTCTTTTTAATGGAATGACAGAATGTCATGCCTTCCAAGTAATTAAATCACAAGTTTTCTAATTCTCACAAAACAAACATTTGTATTAATTTAATATGTAAACATTCAATACATTCAAAGATAATATTTTATTTTTATTTCTTAAGATAGGGTTTGTCAGGAAAGTACACCAGGCCTGTAACATGCTAGAAAAAGAGGGTCAGTAGGCGAGGAAGAAAAACAAATTTTGGGACATGTTTTTTACATGTGCACATCACTAAATAAAAAAATTTACATGAAGCCTGCAATTATTTTGTTATTTACTTATTTTGCTGAGTGGGATATGAACACACTGTAACAAATTCAAACAATTTGGTGGTCACAGTTGGGCCAAACAAAAAGAAAGTTATGTTTCCTGCAACACTAAAACTAAAAATAAAAGTAGGTGGCTGGTGGGCAATATTTTTTTTTCAGTCGGGCCAGAGAAAAAGTTTTTAATGTTTCTTGAAACACTGACAAAAAAGAGCTGTTAGGTGGACATTATGTGTTTTTTTTGAACAGTTAGGCCAAACAAGTTTACCATGATACACTTTTTTTAAAACTAAGTAAGTGGTCAACAAGTTTTTTCAGTGTTATTTTGTTTTTCACCAAACAGGATGATTAACATGAAATAATACTGAAAACAAAATGTGTAGTAAAATGGGCGTCATGTATTTTGTTCACAGTTGGGCACAACAAAGACATTTACAATTTGCGAGACTTGGTGCTTAGCAAGATTATCAACTAGGTAAAGATAAGCGGGGAAGTTAAGTTTATAAAAGTCCCATAGAGAGACTCGGTGCTAAGCAAGATTATCAACTTAGTAAAGATAAGTGGGAAAGGCAAGTTTATAAAAGTCCCATAGGGAGATTTGGTGCTAAGCAAGATTATCAACTAAGTAAAGATAAGTGGGAAAGGCAAGTTTATAAAAGTCCCATAGAGAGACTCGGTGCTAAGCAAGATTATCAACTTAGTAAAGATAAGTGGGAAAGGCAAGTTTATAAAAGTCCCATAGGGAGATTTGGTGCTAAGCAAGATTATCAATTAAGTAAAGATAAGTGGATAAGGCAAGTTTATACAAGTCCCAAAGGGAGACTTGGTGCTAAGCAAAATTATCAACTAAGTAAAGATAAGTGGGGAAAGCAAATTTATACAAGTCCCATAGGGAGACTTGGTGCTAAGCAAGATTATCAACTAAGTAAAGATAAGCAGGGAAGGCAAGTTTATACAAGTCCCATAGGAAGACTTTGGGCTAAGCAAGATTATCAACTAAGTAAAAATAAAAGGGGAATGCAAGATTATACAAGTCCCATAAGGAGACTTGGTGCTAAGCAAGATTATCAACTAAGTAAAGATAGGCAGGGAAGGCAAGTTTATACAATTCCCATAGGGAGACTTGGTGCTAAGCAAGGTTATCAACTAAGTAAAGATCAATGGGAATGGCAAGTTCATACAAGTCCCATGTGGAGACTTGGTGCTTAGCAAGATTATCAACTAGGTAAAGATAAGCGGGGAAGGCAAGTTTATACAAGTCCCATAGAGAGACTTGGTGCTAAGCAAGATTATCAACTAAGTAAAGATAAGTGGGAAAGACAAGTTTATAAACGTCCATAGGGAGACTTGGTGCTAAGCAAGATTATCAACTAAGTAAAGATAAGCAGGGAAGGAAAGTTTATACAAGTCCCATAGGGAGATTTGGTGCTAAGCAAGATTATCAACTAAATAAAGATGAGCGGGGAATGCAAGTTTATAAAAGTCCCATACGGAGACTTGATGCTAAGCAAGAGTATCAACTAAGTAAAGATAGGCAGGGAAGGCAAAGTTTTACAAGTGCCATCTGCCCATAGGGATACTCGGTGCTAAGCAAGATTATCAACTAAGTAAAGCTAAGTAGGGAAGGCAAGATTATACAATTCCAATAGGGAGACTTGGTGCTAAGCAAAATTATCAACTAAGTAAAGATCAATGGGAATGGCAAGTTTATACAAGTCCCACAGGAAGACTTGGTGCTAAGCAAGATTATCAACTAAGTAAAGATAAGTGGGAAGGCAAGTTTATACAAGTCCCATAGGAGACTTGGTGCTAAGCAAGATTATCAACTAAGTAAAGATAATGGGAATGGCAAGTTTATAAAGTCCCATAGGGAGACTTGGTGCTAGCAAGATTATCAACTAAGTAAAGATAAGCAGGGAAGGCAAAGTTTATACAAGTCCCATAGGAGATCTCGGTGCTAAGCAAGATTATCAACTAAGTAAAGATAGTGGGGAAGGCAAGTTTATAAAGTCCATAGGGAGACTTGGTGCTAAGCAAGATTATCAACTAAGTAAAGATAGCAGGGAAGGCAAAGTTTATACAAGTCCCATCAGGGAGACTTGGTGCTAAGCAAGATTATCAACTAAGGAAAGCTAAGTGGGGAAGGCAAGTTATACAATTCCAATAGGGAACTTGGTGCTAAGCAAAATTATCAACTAAGTAAAGATAGGCAGGGAAGGCAAGTTTTATACAATCCCATAGGGAGACTTGGTGCTAAGCAAGATTATCAACTAAGGAAAGCTAAGTGGGGAAGGCAAGATTATACAATTCCAATAGGGAGACTTGGTGCTAAGCAAAATTATCAACTAAGTAAAGATAGGCAGGGAAAGCAAGTTTATACAAGTCCCATAGGGGGACTTGGTGCTAAGCAAGATTATCAACTAAGTAAAGATAAGTAAAGAAGGCAAGTTTATACAAGTCCCATACGGAGACTTGATGCTAAGCAAGATTATAACATGAGTAAAGATAAGTGGGGAAGGCAAGTTTATACAAATCCATAGGGAGACTTGGTGCTAAGCAAAGTTATCAACTAAGTGAAGATAAGTGGGGAAGGCAAGTTTTACAAGGGCCATCATGCCCGTAGGGAGACTCGGTGCTAAGCAAAGTTATCAACTAAGTGAAGATAAGTGGGGAAGGCAAGTTTATACAAGTCCCATAAGGAGACTTGGTGCTAAGCAAGATTATCAACTAAGTAAAGATAAGCCGGGAAGGCAAGTTTTTACAAGTGCTATCATGCCCATAGGGAGACACAGTGCTAAGCAAGATTATCAACTAAGTAAAGATAAGTTTGGAAGGCAAGTTTATACAAGTCCCATAGGGAGACTTGGTGCTAAGCAAAATTATCATATAAGTAAAGATAAGCGGGGAAGGCAAGATTATACAAGTCCCATAAGGAGACTTGGTGCTAAGCAAGATTATCAACTAAGTAAAGATAAGCAGGGAAGGCAAGTTTATACAATTCCAATAGGGAGACTTGGTGCTAAGCAAGATTATCAACTAAGTAAAGATCAATGGGAAGGCAAGTTTATACAAGTCCCATATGGAGACTTGGTGCTTAGCAAGATTATCAACTAGGTAAAGATAAGCGGGGAAGTCAAGTTTATAAAAGTCCCATAGGGAGACTTGGTGCTAAGCAAGATTATCGACTAAGTAAAGATAAGCAGGGAAGGAAAGTTTATACAAGTCCCATAGGGAGATTTGCTAAGCAAGATTATCAACTAAATAAAGATAAGTGGGGAAGGCAAGTTTATACAAGTCCCATAGGGAGACTTGATGCTAAGCAAGATTATAACAAAGAAAGATAAGTGGGGAAGGCAAGTTTATACAAGTCCCATAGGGAGACTTGGTGCTAAGCAAGATTATCAACTAAGTAAAGATAAGTGGGGAAGGCAAGTTTATACAAGTCCCATAGGGAGACTTGTGCTAAGCAAGATTATCAACTAAGTACAGATAAGTTGGAAGGCAAGTTTATACAAATCCATAGGGAGACTTGGTGCTAAGCAAAGTTATCAACTAAGCGAAGATAAGTGGGGAAGGCAAGTTTTTACAAGGGCCATCATGCCCGTAGGGAGACTCGGTGCTAAGCAAGATTATCTTGATCAAACTCGGAGTAGTAATTGCCAATGAAGATGTCACCGAGGATCCAAAGAAGGCCCAGGGTTTTAGAAAAATTCTGATAAATCCACTCAGGCAAATTGTCTCTCCCATCTCAGTTTCCTAATATGCAAAAAGAAAAGAAGATTATTTACACCAGTTATATTCCGGAAGAAGACCCAAGAGTAATGGTCAGAGTACAAACCAGCACTTCTCAGAGCCACTATGGCCACTTAAGCAGTTGTTGGCCTGTCAGGGCAAACGAGCCAACCACGAGGCAATCTTGAGCCTGCTTGAACCTTACTCGGCCAGTCCCAAAATTTTGGTCACACATAATTCATTAAAGAAAAAGGTGAGCATGATTTCCAGTTGTAGTACTAATTTGACCAAACAAAAACCCAAAGTTGGACTTGGATGGATTTGGGTTAATTCTTTCTCATAATTACCTTCGAGACATAGTGTTATTTGGTGTCAGAACAAAGTCTTTTCCATTGATGGTGTACACTACAAAAGAAATGACAATTAAAGATTTAAAACTAGACATAATTGCATTTGTGCACGAATGCCAAGCTGTTTCACAAATGACATTTTCAAATAAAAAATTTACAAGAACTTGCCAATATCTAACAACACACCAAGTTTCAACATGGTCACACTAACACATCGGGAGATGTACGACTTCAAAAAAGGCACCTCTAATGTCGCGTCACGTGACCCCCGATAACGTCATTAATCTGAAACTTCACACATGGCTGCCTGACGATCAGCATTGTGTAAATTTTGAAGTGATTACACAAAACTTCTCCACACACATCTTCAAAAAGTCCATTTTGAACAGTTTTCAACATGCCGCTAGAGGGTGCTCATGTGTATCATGACAGCATCGGTATTTTTTTTAAATGCGAACCCTTGCCAGACACTTACATTGTTGAAAGCATTTTCATAACATTCAGCATTTTTGAATTACAAGGCACTTCCGGTTTCGACCGGAAGAGGTCATGTGAGGTCACGCACACTTAATAAAATGAAGACCTAATTTATACCTATACAATCCCGTAAACAGAAACCTACGGTCTCTTGTGGTTGATTTGATACAGATTTTCAAACATTTAAAATAGAAACCTTTAAATGACGTCACGTGACAGGTGATGACGTCATCATGACATCTTTGTTTTGGATCATTGTTGAACCCATGCCTTTCATCACTGAAAGTTTCATTGCAATTGCTCTTTAGGAACAATGCAAATGGCCGCTTAGAATGAATCGTGCGTTTTTTCAATGACTTACGGAGTCTGAAAATACAAATTAAAAAAATAATAAAAACAGAAACTTTAACGAAAACAAGAGCTGTTCCGCTGCGCTGCGAAACAGCTAAAAAAAGGTGATATTAACTGTGAATGACAACTTCATTACTACTTAGTTATCTGTTTAAAGAAAAGTATTTGCTGCAAATTACAGCGGCCAGTTTAAATCCTGATTTGAACTGGCCTCTTGTCACGGGCCATGTTCGATGGTCTAATGGTAAAGATACATGCTCTAAAATGCGGGGGTCTTGTGTTAAATTCCCACCGAGTAGGATACATTTGGATTTATTTTACAGAAGTCTGAAAGCACTGAGTATACAGTGCTTATGACACACCTTTCGACCGTAAAGGTAAAAACAGAAGAATATTCTTTTTGACAGCTTTGAAACTTGGTAAATTATCGAAATACTGTCACCCTCATAACTTCGTTATGCAATTCAGGTTAGCACTCTACTAAATCGCTTTCTTGTTTGCTGATATAGTGTCAAAAAAGTCTCCAATACTTACCTCTACTTTGATGAGATTGACAAGAGATGCAGCTTCGATCAAGGTTTTAATCTATTGCACCTCTTGAGTTGGCCCGGCCAAAAGAGAGGTCCATTGTTACAGATTCCCTGGCAACCAGCCCCAACCACAATTGCAGAACTTTCCTAACGAGCATTTTCTCTGTCATCGGTAATCCTGTAGTTCTAAGTAACAGAAAAATTGTGATTTCCAGATTAGGGTAGGGGTTAGAAGAGGGGAGGAACAAACAAGTAGCAATATACATCATATACTAGATGGTTCTCCAAAAGTATGGGTTTTTCCAAGAGACAAGCATTGTTAGAGTCTACAGGCAAAAAAAGCTTTTGTCAGGAAGCAGAAAAAACGCTGTTGCTGTTGACATTATAGTTCAATAACTTCTCACTTAACATCAAGGAGATTTTTCCAGCTTTACTAAGGCCAAGTAAAATAAGTAACATGTTTCTTGCCGGACTTTTAAAAAAGAAGGAGTAGGCAGGGTTTTACTATTTACTATTTTTCAATTTTTTTGCTGTTTTTTACAAGATGGCCGCCATGCTAAAAATGGCTGGCCAATTAGTATATTTATTCACAGATATTGTGCTATTTGAGTATACTGATGCAGTGTATGACAAAACAAATGATTTGTATCATAACACACTTCGTGTGTTTCCGCATGTAAAAATAGTAAATTTAAAGCAACAAATTTGTCAAAGAAAACAATGAAAATCAGCTGTTCTTCGCGACGTTGCTAGGTGCCCTAGGCATTTAAGGTGTTAGGTGGTTCATGGAGGTACATGTAGTTCGCCTACCTTGCCATAAATCAAAGTGCTGGGAACCAAATTGAACAGAAAGCTATGCGCAGTTTCCAGTCGTTTTGTATTTTCTTAACATGCAGCTAGCGTGCTACACAATACGAAGCTGAAGTGCACCAATTTTTAGTGACTGGAATATAAAATAATACTACAAAAAGCACCAAGCTCAAATACATAATTATACTTAACCACTAGTTTAAAACCAATCAACACACTTTAATTCCCATTCATAAATACCTTTCCCCTAAACATATCCACAAACCCGTAAAAATTTAGAAATTGGCAGGATGATTATAAGGGTATTCCTTCAGTTGGGTTTTTTGTTGTTTTTTGTTTGTTTGTTTGTTTGTTTGTTTGTTTGGGTTTTTTCTTGGGGGAATCGGTCAGAGTTGTTTGAGGGGTCATGATGACAATAAGGCAAAATTTATTTGAATTTTTTATGATACTTACGGGTGTTGTTGTTTTACATGGGGTGTTAAATGCATCATTTACGTGACGACCGCTTTCACGCTGTGACAATAAATTCAGCCAAGAATTTAGCTTTTTAAAATGGTCGATATGGGCGATTCCTTTTTCTTCAGCTATGATTTTTGGTAAAAGATTTAATATAAAACGTCTAGGCCTATTGTTTTATTTAAATCAATTTGTTTTCGAATCGGTAAAATTAAATTTTCTTATAATTTTGTAAAATTTTCTTTGCTAATAAATTTATACAGGCCTATGTATTTATCTACATCATCAAAATTAAAAATCGTACAAAGCGTTTGCTGTGTCCAAGTTGTAACATTTTCTTATGTATGTAATTATAAATTATTTTGTATAGCTTTGCTTATAATTGTTATTTTGCAAAGCGCATTGAGCGTCTTTTAGGAGGGTTTTTTGCATTGCATCAATACAAAATATAAAAAGTTAATTGGTTTGTAAAAATAATGTTTTGATATGAGGCAACGTCAGGGGATACTATGAAACATCAATTTTTTAAAGCAATTTTAAAAACATTTTCCGAAACGCCTGCCCGACCCAATTTTTCAATTTCAAAAATAATTTTCTGCCCGTCTTTCCGTTATTTATTAATTTTTTTAAACTGGAAATCTAACTGAGAATGTTATCTTTTTTTGTTGAAGAAAAATTATTTACAGTAAATTGGGCAAGGTAAATACACACATCAATAAAAAAAAAATATCATTATCAAACAGAAATAGGATTACACGGTATCAACGTTCTCTTTATTCGACAATTGTTTTAAAGAAATCACAAACTAAAACCAACGCATTTTTTTCTCAATTCGATACCCATCCCAACCCCTTAATTAAAACTACCTTGTTTTAAAAAGACAAACAATTTGGTCAGTTCTGGGTGAAGGACTGAAGGTGCAAAACTTTAACCCGTTTCAGAAAGTCAGCCTTTGAGAAAGACTCTGCAAATGGTCGAAACGTGAGGCCATTCGACGATACCACATGCTATCTTGTTTGAGCAGTTTACAACAGCTGACGTTCATGTCAATTTTTTTATTTCAGAAATATACAGGCCAACAGATACAGATACAACACCGACGCATGAGGTAGAAATACAACATTAAGAAAACTAAAATTGGTATAAAACAATCTGTGTAACACTGATTCTCTAAAATGACAGGTTGATTGTTTCCTTTGATTGACAGCAAGTCGCCATTGACTGGCACAATACAATGACCTACAGGCCCAACGTTACAGTTACTTCCGGCCGTTGTACTTTCAATTCAAGCGCCGTTGTTTACGTGCACTCCGTAGAAATAGAAATTCCACAAAACTACCCGTTATATGACAATTCTAGTGTTTACACGGGTTCCACAAGGTCTTTTCGTATTCTACAGTTTGTACATTTATAAACTACACGATAAAGCTTACCTCTAGAGACATTAAATCACATCAAACGATCGCAATACATCCACGGTGTTAACGTAAATCAAGCATGGCTGGGGGCCATTTTGAATAGTGCGTCAAGGCATCAAGCCGTCAAGTATCCCGACCCCTACTATGTTTATCTGGTGTTAAACGGTGATCGGGTACCTGTTGTTTTCTTTGGCTGGTTGCTTCCAACTACCTGTGCCTGTCCAAGACCACAGGGGCACGCAACTGGCCCCGTAGGATTTCGCGGTAATGAACTAAAATGCCGATAGTCTGGACATTCAAGGCTGATTAATATTTAATGATAAATACAAACATTAGGTTTAATAAATGGTAATTAAAATAAACCAAATAACGTTTGTTTAAAGTGAAATAATTTAAGAACTGAGTAGGTTTTTACGGGTGTTTTTTTTAATATATATATTTTTTGCGTTTCTCAAATTATTATTACTAACTATATAACTTGTATACTCGAAAGTTTCATTATTTTAAAAGTTTAATTTTGTAACAAATATCGTTAAAACACAAAATAATATCTAACTTTTCGGGATCTCTATACACTTCACCACCCCCCCCAAAAAAATAGTAATAATAATAATAAAAAAATAATAAATAATAAAAAATGTAGGAAAAGTGTGATTGAAAACTGCAAGGTTTACGATTTAGAGTGGAAACCGGATCAAGGGGGTCCAGGGGCCCCAAGTAAAATTTGAGGAAAAAAGTTGTTCACGTTGGATGATCAGTTTAAACAGGGATTCTGTAATTTATTTCAAGTATTTGCATAACCTTTTGGGTAGGGTTAAGAATAAGAGTGATACCTCCTGACTCCATAATTCGCAAGTTTAGAAAGGAGAATTAAATGTTTGAAAGCAGTGGCTAACCAGAGGGGTGGGTTAATGCCACAACCCACCCCTCGCTCAGAACGCTTCTCCCCTGTGAGATCAAAAACATACACATAATGAATGGCTCGATACATTACATAGCCAACCCCCCCCCCCCCCAGTAAAAACAATCCTCGCTCCCTTGCCACAACCCCCGTAATGCCCTTATAGCTAGTATACATTAACATGAATAGTCATCTAATTACTATTACTGATGGTCATTGATTAAAAGGGAGCCAGTCTATGTTTCCCTGTTTCTTTGGTTTGGTTTAAATGTCACAAAATGACTACATCATGATGTTCGTTGGAATTCAAATTCTTTTAATGGCTTTGAGATCGTCTGGAACCAATTTTTCACAAAAAAATTCGTTAGAATTTTAATATATACACTGTAGTAGATGGGCATCCGATACAATTTAACAAATTGTTAATACATATTTAAAAATAAAGTACAGGGTTTGTAAAAAGAAAATTGGGGGAATAGTTAATTTTAATCTGATAAGTTCACTGATAAGTAAAAAAAAAAGAGGAGGATGAGGGCCCTTTTTTCCTTCCTTTCTTTCTTTCAAAGAGGAAAGAGCCAGACTAAACAGATTTCATAAATCTAATTATGGATTAAATGAAATATTTGACGAAATACATCAACCATTTTCGTTGGTTTCACATAAAAAAATACAAACGTTACAGGTTAAATGCATGGAGTGTTTGTTGAAAAGTATGAGGAGGGAATGAAGTGACCCCAAAACACAATGATGTAATTTCCCTGGAAGATGAAGAATACTTAATATGCATCACAAAGTTCTTAAACTTATTTTGCCTCCCCAAAAAGCCAACAACAATGACCAATTTAATCCAACCCAATGCTAGTATACTGTTTATCGAATTGCTTTCTATTTTGAACTGGCTTGCCAGTCCTGATATGAAAGAAAATTCAAAGATAGCATTTTTCACTTTATGTGCCCCACCAATAGGCAATTCCCTGATAACCACAGGATTTGTTTCCTACCTTGAATCTGGGTGCTATTTGGTTTTTTGGGGGCCTGCTTAAGTCAGGTTTTTTTCTTCTTCAATTTATTTTTACAACACTATTCTCTTTATAGCGATCTGACCTTTACTGTTAACATTATTATCCTTCACCAATATCACTCTGCATTAATGCTAAAAAAGAAGCTAAGTACCTGGATCTTAGACAAATGAGACAATGTAACAAATGGATCTTGGCTATAGTGTCTATGTTTCAACTAAACTGTACAACACGTTCAGATATTTTATTTCATTAATGATTTATTCAATGAAAAAATTAAGTGAAATGGAACTGATGAATTTGTTTTCTTTGTTAATGCAAGATTAGTCTTTGTGGGTAAAACACTTTGTTACAAAACTAAACTTCCTATATGCAGGCCAGGCTCGATTTCACAAAGAGTTCAGACTGATCGTAACTGCAAATCCATCGCAGTTGCTTAGCAAAGAGTGATGTCACAATAAAATCACTATGGTAATACTGATAACTCATCTTACGATGAATCTTAGTGCTTTGTGAAATCGACCCCTGATGCTTCGTTTTTGAAAGGACAGATAGGGGCACTAATACGTTTTCTCTTTGGTAAAGGGCACCTCTATGGGCAAAATGTAAATTGTGTAAAAGTCGAACATTTCAAGTGGCATGAATTATATTTTATAATTTGGTTTCATCTAGCATTGACAATTGACAGACCAATTTTAAACACAAAGGATACTGGCAGAGTTTTGTCCTGCCCCTTTAACCAAATCACTGTCCCATTGATTGATACGACCTTAGGACATGTGGCATGGTCAAGCTTAAGACATCATGGCAAGATCTCTAACTTTATGAGTTGAAGTAACGTCCATGCAACATATGGTGCACTTACTACAAATCAGTTACAAGAATGTAGTTATCATTAGCAATATCAAGATCTTAATAGAAATAAAGTCAACTGATTCTTTGGGTGATCGTGAATGGTTCCTTGATGAGCTAGGATGTCTTGAAGACATTTGATGTTTCCATGAAGGTGTTGATGTCTCTGTAACTCTGAATCCCTCTACACAGCAGTGAAGGATGTGCTACAGCATGGTTTTATGAAACCAACTCATGCTGTGAAAGGTTCGATTAAAGAAGAAAATATGTTTATAAAATTAGGTAACATAAGATCGTACATGATCCTTGGTAAGAGAGACTAGCATAAAGTGCCCCCCCCCCCGCCCGGTTCACATGGAACAGTGAAACATTTTATGGCTTTCTTTACGAACAATTTCAAACCATTTGTTGCAATATCAAATACAATTGGTACTGTCGTCTTCCGTTGGATTACTTTAGGAGGAAAGAAAGGATTATTTTACAGAATACACAAATTTAAGATTTGACTCGTGATCATCGCAATGAACTCAAGCAACAGCAGATAAGGCGCTTCAGATGGTGTTGTTTTTTGGTCCTTTGAAAGTCAGATAAGACGCGTCTTGTATGCAAGAAATTACGGTATTTACTTGAGGAAAATACCTCACTTCAAGTTAAAAAATCAATTTGGATATTTACAATTTCATAATTTTAAATGATGCAGAAGAGTTTTATTTCTTAATGGAATAACTTGCAACAGTAGTGGTTTTTGAGCTTATGGATTCATTAAACATGATAATCTTTTGTGGTAATATAAGACCTCTAAACTGCAATGACACTGGGATTGGTGAAGCTTGATTTGTTTTTAATGACTTGGTGGGAGGTGTTTGACTGGGGTGATGTTGGTGGGGTTGTGGAGTGGTGGAGTGTTGATGAATTGGTGGAGAGTGAGGAAGGGAGTGGGTGGAGATCAGGTGTTAGGGGTCGACAGGTGGGTGGTGTTAGATGTGTGGATGGTGGAGGGTGGGTTGTGGAAGTCTGTGGTGGGTTGTTGTTGGTGGAGAAGAGTGCTTGGAGCTTTGGTGGTAGGGATTGACAAGTGGGTGTTGGTAGATGGGTGGATGGTGGAGAGTGGATTGTGGATGTTGGATAAAGATGAATTGAGGGCGCTTTAAGGGGATGGATTGAGGGTTGGGTGTTAAGGGTTGACAGGTTGGGTGTTAAGGGTTGACAGGTGGGTGATGGTAGAAGGGTGGATGTGGAGGTTCGGTTGTGGGATCTAATGGTGCATGGGTGCTGGATGAAGGTGGATTGTGGGCAGTAGAAGGGGGGTGGGTGGAATTTGCTTGGTAGAGTTGACAGGTGGGTGGGTTGTGGGAGTTGGTGGGTGTTGGTGGATGATGGTGGATGGAGGGTGGTGGAATGGGGTGGGTTGAGGTTGGGTGGTGGTGGGTGGTAGGCAGCATGGGGTGATGGTTGGTGGAGGGTGAGGGGTTCGGGCATTGCCGATGGGAAGGGTTGGGTTGGTGCTTGTGTTAACGCTTGGTATTGTGTTAGGGTAGTTGTCAGAATGTGAAACGAGATGTTGCAAGAAGGTAGTGGTTGGTTGATGGTGGTCGGTAAGTGGTTGGTGGTAGAATGTTGAAGGTTGATGGATGAAAGGTGAAGGTAGAGGTTTGGCAGATGGTGGGTCGGGTTGGGTTAAGGGTAAAGAAAAGCAGATGCCTGGTGGGTAGGTGGTAGGTTATGTTGGTAGATGGTGGTGGATAGTGGGTTTAATTTGGTTGTAGAGGCCGACAGGCGAGTGGAGAGGATTGGCAGGGAGTGGTTGTAGCAGGTGGATGGTAGTCATGAATGGATGGTGGTGTCACTGGTATGTCGTGGCCCACCTGTAACAAGGGTGCTTGGTGTGTGAACCAGAAATACTGAGGTTAACGCCTACTCTTCCATGATAAGTGTTCTTGATTCTTTTAGTGCACTATGGATCCTGGCACATATGGCTTAATGTCCTATCTGAAGCACAAAGCAATTATGGTGTCCTTTCTCAAGGACAGAATTGGTGCCACAACGAACTCAACCAAACTCTGCTGATCAGAAACACAGGCCTGAGCCTGTGCTCTTAACCACTGGGCCCAACACTCTGTTAATGTTTTCAGATATTGAATTGCCCAAACCATTTCTTTGACCCTTACTGTTTGGAGTCAGGTGCCTCCACTGCCAATAGGTTGATCTACCAAGGGAAAGTGATGAAAAAATTTGAATGAGGAAACTAGGATAGATTTATGAACTAACATAACAACTGTTTTAATGTTCAGGAGTTTCCCTTACCTTTTCATCAAGGAGAGAGCAGTTTATTTACCGCTAGACTCAATGTATATCCAGACTCATTGTACAGGTCTCAGACATCTCTGCGGAGATGACAACCCTCGCTGTATCATGCAAAAAAAAGAACCCAATAATGCCTTAGTTAGCTTTATAATCAGGCTGGAATTACACGGAGTCCACGAAGGCCATGGCCTCCGTTGCCTGCTCTTGGCCTTGGTGCCCTCAAAGTTTCCAATGGTAGTGCCCTTTGTAAAATGGAAATGGCCTTGCCCTCTCAAAGATGAAATTCCAGCCTGTATAATAACAAGTAACAAACAAATGGTACTTTGAGACTACCTTTTCCCTTTCATTTCAGCTAATTATTGGTCACACTTTTAACTATTATCAGCTTGTGTTGTATGCTTACACCAAAGTGCACTCAGCACTGTATACTCAGGTAACTCAGATGAGATTTTTGCAGTGCTCATCATACAAAAGTGTGAGGGTAAAATAAACCAGAAGAGCAAAGCTGCCATGGCGAGCTGCCGATCGCCTGATAGAAAAACAAAGACTAATAGAAAAATCAATGTTAGGGGACAGGTATGCAATTGACCATTGCGTACTTGGTGGGAGTGACAATCAGGGTTAAGGATGGGCGAGGGCTGACAAGGAAGAGACAAAATAGATACAAAACAAAAAATAAAATTCATAGATACAGCCAACACATTGCATACAACAGGTATACAATATACAATGTGTTTGGGTGTGAGTTTATGTACAGATAGTGTCACCAAACTTTTTTTTTTTTACCAAGCCAGAAAATAATTGCTACTCCACAGAGGGCCAACATGAACTACTTGCTTTCCTTTCTTTATAATTGTTTAAGATTTGCACTTTTCTTTCTCATTTTTTTAAGAGAGCTATAAACAGGTAAGGAACAATTAATCAAATAATCATAAATGCACTTCCAACACAAAGTACTCAATGTGTTGGGAACTTCCAACAAAGTATACAATGTGTTATACACATCGTTTAGTTGGAAGACTGCATTGGGGTAGGCTCAGGATTGGAAAAAAAAATGTAAGCATCTGTATTTAAAAATCTATATGGGAAATTGTGGTTGTATCCAGACAGGTGAGGAAACAATTAAAAAACAGGAAAAGCAAGGAACCTCAAATATGACAGCATGGTGAAAAATATAGGGGAATAGACTGCATTAAAAAGTTTTAATATTCCTGGCGGGGAGAGCTTAATTGCAGAAAAAAATATCTAAACATGTTTGCAGATTTTTCTCAAAGCCAAGTATCATCAAACTGTTCAAAATCTCATGATGCATCTCAAATTTACCTGTTGCTGAAGAAGACATCATTGAATCTTGAAGCCGGTCTGCATTCGACTCATGCATCTACTTTTAGAGAGGTAGACTTCATTTGACAATGGCATTTCTGTAGCTAGCCTAACTAAAATGCAAACAAAATGCAAACAAAATTCAAACATGTTTATAAATAATATTCTTCCAAGCTTAATATCATCAAACTGTCCAAATTCTCTTGATGCATGCATCTCTAATTAATGGTTATTCATAATTTACCTGTTGATGATGGAGAAGACATCGTTGAATCTTGAAACGGTGCAGCATTCGCATCATGCATCTACTTTTGGAGAGGTAGACTTCATCTGACAATGGCGTGTCTGTAGCTAGCCTAAATGCAGCCAAAATAAAGACAAAATTTTGTAAAAGTGGTGTGTTGCGCATTGTCTTTCTTCAATTGCAGCAGCAATTTAATCAGTGCTTTGACCAGAGGGCACCATACGGGTCATCTCAAAACACTCTACTTAAGTGGTTTTAAATAATACGACGGCCCATCTTCTTGTCTTCTCGGTTCAGGGGCTGATCCAGTGTGCTTGGGGGGCGCCACCCCAATTTTTTTTCCCCGACATTGCGAGTATCAATAATGGTGCGCGAACAATACCATATACAGCACGGTCGTCGCTGGTCCGCACGCTAATTTCGTTGACAGCATGGTCTGCGAAGCACAGTTCCTTGGAAGTTTAAGCTTGTTTATGAAAAACTACGTAATGTGTAAGCTTGTTTACAAAAATGACACAATTTAGGATACCCAAGATGAACAGATTATTTTACAGTAGATCTGATTAATTTTTTTTCTGGTTAATACTTGTAAACAACGTCGAATTTCTCAGAACTAACATTCATGTTATTAAACAAATTCAGGCGTGATTGGAAACTGAGGTTTGAAAAATAAGTACTTTATCCCAAGGTTAAATTTTGTTTCAAACTATTTGCATTACATACAACTTGTATTTATACCCAATTGTATTTTTATGCAAGAATACAATTTTTTTAAAGAATTTTTTATATTAAATAGAGTTTAAAAAGATTTGATTTCATTTAAAAAGTCTTTGTTTGAGTTTGTTTTCGATATGCGAGAGACTTGCAGTTGCAGTCTATTAGTATTAAGGGAAGACTATATGAATTTTTCAAAATGCATTCTGTTTCTGGAATCTGAAAAAGGAAAGGTGTGGTGTTAATCCACACCAGCACATTAGAGTATCAGACTGCATTTTTCTTTTCAATTGTACAAGTACAGTATCGATACATCTGCTTTATATAGGGAAAAATGTGGTATCAATACCAGAATAGTACCATTAATCAAATGTTCTGCTTCAGTTGACCTGAAAGTCAATTGGAGTTGCTACACATTTTGCACATGCACAAACGTGCTCATTCAATTGGTACAAAATTTAATTTATTCGGGATACAGTTATTGAAAGTAGTTATTGAAAGTACAGTTATTAAAGTACTGTTACTGAAAGACTTACAGTTATGGAGATGAAGAATATGAACGAACTTTCAGCTTCTTAATTCTGGTTAAAATATGCCAAACAAACATTAGTTGAAATTCTGTTAAGAGAAGTTTTATACCAAGGACGTCAGTGCAGTGCAACTATGAGACTACTTGTCAATGTGTTCGACCAACACATTTCCCAGCACACGCTCTAGTTCAGAGTTGGAACATGAAAAAGTTACCCCCACAGTCTTTAAATTCTTTATGTAAACTCTTGTACAATCAAATCATCATTATCACAATCAAGTTAGCAACTCACCTTCACACTTTAGTGGTAGTTGTGTCCTTGGAACTTGTCCTGTGGGTGAATAAGTCCCTTAGACGTTGGCGCAGTCAGTTTGTCTTTAAAAAATGGCGGCGCGATGTGCTGCTTGTGTCACGTGATCTTGCAACGGCTTTCACAAACAATGTGCATAACAAAACAAAGGTGTTCTCATTGGACAACTCATCATTAATTTCCCGATTTTTAAGTCAGAAGCTTAAAGTAACATTACAGAATTGTTTTTTGCTAACAAAACAGTTGCTGGCAGTGTAAGCACTTTATATAATCCACCATATACATAAACTGACAAACCTGTAGAAGTTTGAGATCGATCGGCCATCTGGGTCACGAGAAAATAGTGCAAAACTGATTACAAATTTGCATGTGTTATACAATGCATGAATAAAACGCTCATGAGCGATAAACTCCAATCGGAAATTAGTTTGATTTATTTCTCATCAAATATGGCATTTCAGACAGAAATATTTATAGGGATGTTTTCTACTATCATCATCATTAGACCGTTTAAGTTTTATGTAAATCTGTGATCAAAAGTATATTTTACAATTACCAATTCTGTAATGTTCCTTTAAAATCTCGTTTCTGAACTTAATTTTTTTTTTTAAATTGTCACAGTCACTCTTGCTCGTCCATTAGTAAAACTGAGTTCAGGGTGGGATTTGAACCTGGTACCTCCAAATGGGTCAACACCTGCCCGCCTCCCCAAAGGATGTCTGTGCCCCCCCCCCCCCGCCCCAAGGTATCCCCTATTTGAAATGGGCTTCTGAGATTTGGACAAATTCAACAAACTGCAGTTTACCCCCTCAACAAAATGGTTCACCCCCTTGTGCCCCCCCACCAAAAATATATTACTGTAGTTTTGAAGCTGCCTCCACCACTTTAGCCTCTGTCCCTTTTGACCTCACAAGAGCATTTTCTAAAAGTTTCTCTCTGACTAGACTGAGGCTTGGGTTTTTTGGTGCTGATCCGAGGGCCGGTGGCTTGTTTGAGGCTGGGGCTGAGGGCTGAGCTTGTAGTACAATTTAAACTGCAAGGCTTACTCCTTGCTGTGTTTGCTCAACTAACATGAAAAGTCAAAGATCAAAAAGAAAGGCCAACCCCTTGTAATTTTGCCTTAAATTGCATGAAATGTCAGAAGGTTGTCTAACTCATTGTCACTTTGGCTAAAAGTGTAAAGTAGAGTCAGGAGGATGAACATCAAGGTTAACCCTTTGCTATTTTCATGTAATTTGAGCCAAAAATGCAATGGCTAAGTTGCTAATTCACACTTCATCTCAATTTTGTTACAGTGCAGCAGCTGTGCAGTGGCTAAATGTCACTGTATTTGTCAACATTGACTAAATGTAAATTGGTTGAACTTAATTGAGTTCAGTGGATGGCTAGCAACCTTACCCTTGGCATTTTGGGCTTAAATATAGCACCCTAAGTTACAGCACCCTCTATTTCAGATGGTGTTTGACTCAGACTGCTGTTTTTTATTGTGTGTTTTTTTTGTGTGTTAAGTAAAACATGTACATTCCTCCCTTGAATATCAAGACATCAAGGTTTTTAAATGGTTTTAAATTTGGAATTCAAGATCCCGGGAAACACGGGACAGATGCAAAAATGAATGGCTTCTTTGTTTACATTTGTATCTCAACAAAAGATATCTAAAAAAATCTGTGTTTTTGTTTGTAACTTGATAATTTTTGTCATAAAAAAAACTTTTGTACGTAAAGCTATGAGAAACTAATCATAACATCAAATTATTTGGTTTTACACTTACACTGTATACTAAGTGCTTTCTGAATCTTGCCCCGAAAATTCACAACAGTGCCATGGAATTGGGGTCTGTTCAGTCAACATGTAATCAACAGTGTGGTATTTGGAGGCTTGATTGAACCAATGAATCCACTTGACCCGATTCATCATCACAGTTAAAGGCCCTGTACACTATTGGTAAGATCGAAAAACACAATGTTCACAGATTCACACCTAACTTACACGATTTAAAGTAAGTAATGGTAGAAAGGGTTCCTTAAAGTATTTCTGGCTAAAATGCTATCGTTTCTGAGAAACGAGTAAAACAATAGTAATTATCGCGCGCAATAATTTGAAAAAACAGAAAACACATAAGATCTCTTTTCACTATTTTCTCGTGACCTCGATGACCAATTGAGCTCAAACTTTCACAGGTTTGTTTGTTCATGCATATGTTTAATCACACAAAATGTGGACACTGTTTTTGAGCTGTTACCAAAAGTGTACAATACCTTTAAATAATCTTGGTAGCACCATCTTTGGGAGTCAATGTTGCCCCTGTGTTACACAGTGTACTGCGCATTTTAGGCACTTTTAAGTGCAATTTGATAACTCCGTGCGTGGATAACTACCATCGGGCAAGGGGGTTACGCAAAGTCAGCCTTGATCAAGGCTAGTCAACGCATAGATATTTTGAGACTGGGGCTATACGCAAACAAATAAACAAAGAAGATATTTTGTGATTAGTCATTTAAATTTTCTGTTAAAGGCACATTACAGAATTGGTAAGGAAAAAAACTTGTAAAATATACTTTTTGATCACAGATTTACATAAAACTTACACGGTCTAATGATGATGATAGTAGAAAACATCCCTTGAAATATTTCTGTCTGAAATTCCATATTTGATGAGAAATGAATAAACTAATTTTCCGATTGGAGTTTATCGCTCAGTGAGCGTTTTATTCATTTGTTGAATCTATATGATTTCATGCAAATGTGTAATCGGTTTTTCACTATTTTCTCGTGACCCAGATGGCCGATCGATCTCAAACTTCTACAGGTTTGTCAGTTTATGTATATGATGGATTACATAAAGTGCTTACACTGCCAGCAACTGTTTTGTTAGCAAAAACCAATTCTGTAATGTTCCTTTAAGATGAATTTTCTATGAATCAAGAAATTGTTTCTTCAGTTTTAACGTTTTGAAATCCAATAATAGTTCTCAGGCCTAAAAAAGAAGCTTGTATTGGCGTAACCTGACCAACCCTTAAACTACACGCAGACCCTAAACTTTTTAATAATTTTAATCTCCAAACATACATGTAGGTTTTTGCCTCACTGATGTGACTGACATGAAGTTATGTAACTCATGTAACTCTCACATGATGATGACAACCTTACAGTGAGGTACATGAAGAAAGTAACCAATATATACAGACATCCTAAGTGCATTTAAAGGCAAAGTACACGTTTGGTAATTTGAGCCTACTTTTTTGAGACATCACCAAAAAACCGGAGCAAATATTTCCACGCAGGAAGAATATTCCCCATAGGAATACACAGTCTGAGAAGCGTTTCTGTCAGATTCAAATTTTGGGGAATAATAAGTGATATATTTTCCATAACCGTAGTACTTCATAGTTAAAAGTTTCTCAAAATTCATTATACTACCCAAAGGTGCTGTACTTCTTACCAAGTAAGTTTTTAGTGCCACTAATTTTCAGAGTCATTACCAAACATGTACTGTGCCTTTTTAGTAGTCACTTCCTGTCGGTGATGTTGTCTCAGTAGTTCCACATCCAACTAGCTGTGCAGCGAGCAGCACAAGAATCAGATATTACTTCATAAATGCCCATTCACCAGAAACATAACTACATGTATTGGATTGAACCTTTGGGTGCATGGAAACTACAATTTCTTACAGAATTTTTTTCCTTTCTTTTGTGAATACTTAAATTGACTTTCCTAACATTTAGTTTATGTCAGTTGCTTAAATATTACAAAAAAGAACCTTCTAAAAGTGCCCAATCTGAGACAATTTTTCCTTTAAAAGAGGGTGTGCTTCAATTGCTGGTTGACATTTTAATAGGTGGGAGTACACACAAATAAATGAACAGAAAATTATGTAGACTTGAGAGTGTTTTTCCTGTTTTAAATGACACTTCTGTGTGTGTCTTTATTTAACTTTAGGGGAATGGGGTCGGTGGATGATGGGGTATGGCTTTTATTACCTCCCAAACAACCAAGTGGGACCGATAATCAAATGAACACATGGTTGCACTTTACTCATTCTTGCTCAGCGTTACTGTTTTGTGTGTATCTGTAACACCTCTTACCCATTATGGACAGGGGATGGGGGAGGGGTGGGGAGAGGGTGTAGGTGGGGGGGATGATGGATAAATGGGGATGTGAGGAAAATAACCAAATGAACACATGCCTGTACTTAACTCATAAATGCTACTGTTGTGTGCATCCACATGCACACCATCTTCCCATATGGGAAGGGAAGGGTGGGGGTGGGGGAGGTATTATATGTCTGTGATGGCTTCCCAATACAAATAGTGCCCTCTATTTTTTCTTTTCTTTTTGGAAATAAGAATGCTACAATTTCAAGGGATTTAAAAAGTCAAAATTTGAAACAATTCCGATTGAAACACCTTTATAAAACTAGGCCCAGATCCTCCTAGCAAACAGTGATCATTGTTTACATGAATACACAAGGTTTTTTATTCCAGCTCATAACTTTTTTTTAAAGCAAAAATTGGCTGAACAAAAATTTTCAAAAAAATCAAGGCACTTATTATGACGAGGTGAGGGTAAACATGGCAAACAAGGTTTGTGGCTCGATAGTAAGTTTCTACATTATTTGACAAAATACAAACATAGCTGCTTGACCCGTTAAAACCTGTACACGTGACACTTTTAACAAAATTTTGAGCACAAAATTAAATTGTAAACAATTTCAAATTAATCTTGTTGACCTTTTATGTAACATGCAAAACAAAAATACAAAAAAGTAGTTTGATGATTTTAGATTTTATTTTGTACAATACACTTCGTCCAATGAAAGCAGGAAGTATGATTATTTTAGAGTTTTGAGTGAGTTGGGTGGGTGGTACTGGGGGGAAGGGTGCCCCATAATAAAAAATACATCTAAACCTTTAATACCCTTTAAAAAAAAAGTATTACCACGGTTTACCATGGGAATACCAAGAACAAGTACCTTAGAAATACCACCATAACCATGGTAACACCATGGACTACTTAGCAAATACATTCTACTTTTTCGATAAGGGTATCTTTGTCATGTCAGTGTGTGCAATTATCATAATAAGGATTACAGATTCAAACAATACCAAATTTGGGCCAGAGTTGTTGAAAGTTCAACTCTAGCTGCAAAGTTTTAATATCACCTGGGCTCTAATTCAAAGAGCTGCTTAAAAGCACAAAATCTTGCTTAACGATTTTTTTGCTAGGTAAACATTTGCAGGAAACCAGTCCTAGACGGTCCACGCTGAATGGTATTTTGGCTGGTTACCTTATTCCAGTAAGCCAAACTGTTTTTGTGCTTGGCTACTTCTTGTGCTTAAGCAGCTCTAAGAACAGGCCCTGTTGCTCACATACAGTGGGAAACGAGTGAGTATTATTTTACAGTTTCACTCTATATTTTGCCCATTCATAGCTCTGCTTAAGCAGGAACTATTGCTTAGTATATTTAAAAAGTAAAAAATTTGCAAGAAACCAGTAATAGATGGTACATGTGACATGTTATTTTGGCTGGTAACAATATTCTGGTAAGCACAATTTTGATGTGCTAAGCTACTTTTTGTTTGAGTAGCTGCTTAGGCACACAACAAAATTATGCTTATCAGAATAAGGTTATTACCCAAAATAACATGACACATGGTACAATCTGTGACTGGTATCCTGCTTAGTTTTGCTCAGCAAAAAGTTGTTCAGCACAATTTTCTACCTAAGCAGCTCTATGAAATTGGGTCCTGGGCCCAATTTCATAGAGCTGCTTAAGCAGAAAATATTGCTTAACAATTTTTGCTAAGCAGAAATGAGCAGGATACCAGTCACAAATTGTACATAAGACATGGTATTTTGGCTGGTAACCTTATTCTGCTAAGCATAATTTTGTTGTGCTTAGCTACTTTTTGTGCATAAGCAGCTCTATGAAATTGGGCCCAGGTCACTTGAAGGGGCAACCTTTCATGTGTATAATAAACAATGATTCGATTTAATACCTTAATAGCTAGGCTATTTGTATAAACATAGTTACTTCTACTCCCAATTCACTGTAGAAATACAAGTTATTATACCCTGAGCTTCTCATCGTGAAAGCAACGAAGACATACACAACATGTAGAGACTGATTATCTTGGAAGTTCATAAATAAAGAAACCGGTTTGCGAAGAGGCCATGACATGAGGCATTTATGGAACCACTGTTTGGGGTCAGTACTTCCTGACTGCCCCATCAAAACATCCAAGAAAAAAAAATCAACCACCGGCCCTCTTCACAAACCACAACCTCTCTTCAAAGATGGTCTCTGCAGAAAAAAAGACTCTATTTAAAAATGGCGTGGTGTAAAAAGTAACATCTACAAACAACAGTGACAATCAAAAATATACAATGCAGAACTAAAACATAAAAAATATAACTTAAACAAAATGGAACTGGATTGCACAATTTTTTAAGTTAAATGATAAAACTGAATATATGTATAATCTATGAGGACCATTTCCAAAATTAGCCACATATTTGCATGTCTGGTACGTAGCCTCGTTCAGTCACAAGTGAATGCTCAATTGGAATTCCTCAGACTACATCCAGTGTTGCTATGTCACATGGTTAGGGGAAAGCTCTTGCACAGTTTATAAAGGACAGCAAGTTCCCATACACAATTTCAAATGAAATAGTGGCACAGAGGAAACCAGTCTTTGCTTATCTGGAGGCTGCTATGTTTGGGGGATCAGGTTAGCTCAGTGGTTTCTTTCCCTGCCTTTCACCTCTTTGGATCGCGGTTCGAATCGGAGCCTTGCATATGGATTGGGTTTTCAGTCCCTACTTTATTGCGTGGGCTTTCCCCATTGGAGTTTTCCTCCCACATCTAAAACTGAACGTTTCTTCATCGTTTCCTATTCACCCTCTTATTGGCGATAATTGTCCTGTTGGATGTGTAATGAAATACAAATTTTAAAAGCTTACCCCAAACCAAGTGATGTTGTCACCAGTATTTTTAGTCTGAGGAATTCAAAACTTAGCATTTAATAGTGCCCAGGGAAGTCACTGAACCAGATATTTAAACCTAACGGCTTTTATAATTCAAAGCTCGGATCTTGCTTCCTACAAGTATTGTACAGCATTGATGAAGTTGGAAAATATTGCGGTAGTCTTATAGTTTACTACGTAAAATCAGGTCAATACACAGTGCAGGAATCCGAGTCAACATGTGAAAGTACACACAGAGAAGTGATGAGAAAACTTGCCATTCTGCAGATTTTTGTTTGAGTTTCCAATAAGGAAATGTAAAATCACATTCTGCAGATTTTTGTGTGAGTTTCATTCTACAGACTTTTGTTTGAGTTTCCAGTAAGGAAATGTAAACTCAACATTCTGCAGATTTTTGTGTGAGCTTCCAATAAGGAAATGTAAAATCGCATTCTGCAGTTTTTTGTGTGAGTTTCATTCTGCAGATTTTTGTTTGAATTTCATTCTGCAGATTTTTGTTTGAGTTTCCAATAAGGAAATGCTGTTTGCAGCATCTCAATGCAACAGAGGGATTAGCAACATGTTCAAGAGCCAACGGCATAAAACATGCAATAAAA
The DNA here is from genome assembly GCA_032158295.1 of Pycnopodia helianthoides. NCBI lineage: Eukaryota > Metazoa > Echinodermata > Asteroidea > Forcipulatida > Asteriidae > Pycnopodia > Pycnopodia helianthoides. The sequence continues at coordinate 19,064,216 of CM063247.1, read as the reverse complement.
CATGCAAGCAGAAAATTTCTGCTTACAGAGTTTCCATTTGCAGAACTCTATTCCATAACAACTGCTAACCATAAGCTAAATAAACAGTCAGATAACTTAAGCAGCTCCATGGAATTGGGCCCAGGTGATTGACACAACAGTGCATCGTATCCATTGTGAATGCATGCGCCGTCAATTCTTCTTGAACGTTTATGCAAAACACGTCTGCTCACATTTTTTTCTCTGCTACAGAAAGCACAAAGATTTGCTTACCAGTAAACAGCTGGTCCCAGGTCTGCCTTAGCTCTCAGTGCATTGTGACAATCCCTACAAATCAACCCATGAAATTTCAGCTTGAAAAGCGTTTATTCCCCCCCCCCCTCCCCCAACCGTTTCAATCTTATGTAGGTACACTTATTATAAATCATGAATGATCTCCAACATTCAGAAAAGATTTTGATCATAATTCTTGAGAAACAGTATTTCAGACAACTTTTTTATGTGAATATATTCAATAAATAATTCAACTAGTTTTAAGTTTAGCTTTTTGTCAATCCTGTGCTGTTCTACTCTTTGACTATTCAAGTATAAAAAATTCCAATAAAAATATGCCCTAAAGAATGACAATTGAGTCATTACTCGAACTAAAATTTCAGAAAGAAAAACAAACTCAGCCTCAGAAAAAAAATCATGAATAAATGACAGCAAACCAACAGACAAACTAACTAACAAACAAACAAACAATCTCACAAACAAACAAATCTTTCTATAACTTAGGTCAGTAAGTAACATACATGTAACTCAGTTGCTTGAAAAATCGCCAATCAATCCAACATGAACTGCATGTTAGAAAATCAAATCGTTGGAAAGAAACCCTTCGAAAATTGACACATCATAAAAAAATAGAAAAATCATATATAAATTTGATTTGATTTTAACTGTATACACTTGGCAGGTTTGTTTTAGATTCTATCGAAATGACGAGAAATTGTGCATGCTTATGCTTGCAAGGTTTAAAAAAGAAAAATCACAAACATTTTGGAAATTTACAGTGGAGTACAGATCAATAACAAATACTGTGGGTTTTTTTATACAAAAAAAGGTTTGATCATTTGCTTAAAGGGAGAAAAATTCATGCAAGGAACATACAACTGGTTTTCATATATTGACGTTATCGTGTCAGATTTCAAAATGGAAGACTTTTTTGAATAGAAACATTTACTTTAACTGTAAAATCAGACACTGTCAACTTGTTCTCTTGACGTTCAGAACTAGGAAACTCCTCCAGTGTTTTGATCTTTGCTCAGTTGACAGGAAATTGCGTGGGCATTTGAAGAAAACCCTACATTTCTCTGGCAAGATTCTCGATAGATGTGGCTAGGTACAGCTTTAGGACCAACAGAGTATTATTTGTAATCAATAGGCTCTACCTTGTGGAAAGGCGATTACAAATTGGTCAAACCCAACTATAACTTTTAGCCTACGACATCAATGATTTCTTGTCAGGAACATTTTTATGTACATTTGAGTTGAATGCGTCAACTAACTTCAACACCAACGCCCATAAAAAAAAAACTAAATGAAAAAACAAAACAAAAACACAACAGAGGAAAATCAACACACAACAACGACTACAGTCTAGCAAACCGAGACACGAGAAAAACAAGAAACACAAAACATCTTGTTCTTTCAAAATATAAAAATCCATAAATAAAGAAATCTTTCAATCACTCGTTTCATTTGCATTGATGCGACTGTTTTGTCATTTCAAACCGACTCTGCTAGAAAAATAACAAGGTAACATTTTGGACTATGCATGGACTGCACAATATATAGTGAACACTTTTGCTTAAAACTTAATAGAATAAAAAAAACAACCACCATCCCATGTGTAATCAAAGCTAGAAACTCCATGAAACTAACGGTGTTTAACAACATCCAAAGCAACGCGACAATTAGCTTACATCCCCTCTGACTTCTTGCCTATAGGTGACCTCAATCCTCCAATATCCTCCTCTCCTATGCCACTCCACACCAAATTGTTTCGACTTGGATGAGATTGGAACACCTGAGCCAGTGCTAGGCAATTTTTCTTTTGGCCTGCAGCCCTCCTTTCTTCAACACCCTTCATTTTGACAAAGAGGACACAGAAGGATTTGGGAGGGTTATTTGGGCCTTCAGCCCTCAGTCCTTCTGAATCATCATTTTTCGGCAGAGGATATGGAAGGATTTGGGAGGGTTAGTGTTCAGGGGAAGGATCCCCCAGTATCGAATTCCTATTGGAGGTTAGGGTATTCAAGGGGAAGGATACCCCCAGTATCTTCCCTATTGACCTTGGGCTTTGATGCCACTAGGCTATACCACACCCTACCACAGATGGAACAAGAAGGATGCTCATTGGCCAATCCTATGTGCTGCACTTACATAGCTGTGAGTATCCAGTGTTTCATCATCATTACCTCTAAGAGGTAGGATGACATCATTGCTCAAAGAGGCTGTGTTGTCACAAATCAAAGCAGGCCTGTGGCTGTACATGGAACTATTAACTCTCACCAAGTTACAGCACAGGCGCGCGCACTCTCCATAGATATGGTACAGAGGGAGGGCGAGCCCGTGCAGTAACTGGGTGAGAGTTAATAATTCCATGTACAGCCACAGGCCTGCTTTGATCATGACAAAACAGCCTCTTTAAGATCTGTGAAGGTGATGTCACCGTCACAACTCTTGTTGCAATTGGTCAGTTGGTTGCCTATAGTAACCCTACTAAGGGAGCGCCTAAAAGTCTGAACAATAGGAATGTTTTATTTGGATCGGTCATCTGTCGTAAATGGACCGATCCGATTGACCACTGGAGCATTCCATTGGAACATTCAACATTGCTAACGTGTATTATCTCTCGAATAGCAATGTTCATGTAGTTCAGAACAACGTGGCATTCCGGTAGAATGTTCTGGCGATCCACAGGACTGTGGCTAGAACATGCCGACCCTTTGAGACGCTCTCAACAGCAGGCCTTCATATGAACAATCAAGATTCTTGGTGGTGAAAAGCAAGAGGTAAAAAAGATACACCCAAGGAATTGCATTATCTGTTCATACATGTGTAATCTTAATGGCAAAGCACCTAGAGATAATCTAATCCCAAATTACTGTTAAACACATTTTTTGGTCAAGCATCCTAGAAATTGTCCCAAACAGTAAGCCACTTAGTAATGTTTCTTACCAGCAATCTGAATACTGAACACTATCAACGAATGGGAAACATCCACAGTTTTGATCGGCTATTAGTGAACTACAAATATCTTGTCTGATGACATCATCACTTGAGCCTGGTTCGGTGATATTCGGCTTATAGGTGTACTCAAAACAATTATGGATGCATCTTAGTGTCAAATATGTGGATCTCTCATCTTGAGGCGACCGTACTAGACGAGTTGTTTGGGGTGCTGTTAATTCGCAGGTGGCCCTCTTCAATAGCCTGTGGGTCTGGGAAGAAACTTGTACAAGGGCATGCTGTTTAAGATGACTCTGGCTGCATCTTCCCGTCCAAGATCTTTGAGTTTCATCACCAGGGTGCCGATGGTGCTCCCGGGGTCACTGCCCCACTCTTGAAGTGTCCTCTCCGTGGGGCTGTCAGACTCCTCGGGCCCACACCGGTTATTCAACGGATCCAAAACGGGTACGCGATCCATCATGCCAAGGGCGAGTGCCATCAGGCACCAGTCTTTCCCCATGGGGTCAGGGGGGTCAAGGAGCATGCTCAGCTGCCGCCGGGTCAGCTCGGGGAGGTCAGCGATGTGCAGGTCAATGCCAGGGATGGTGTTGGCCTCGATGGAGTCGCTGCCGAAGCAGAAGAGGTCTCGTGAAGGACTCCAGCTCTTCCGTGATCTCGTTCTGGACAGTTCGCTCTTTACTAATCTGCGCCTGAAAGATGTGCTTGGGCTCGTAGGTCATGAGGAAGCGATCATGGTTCTTGAGTTGGGTGGGGCTCAACACGTCCTGGTTGAGCAGCAACCCCGGATAGGATTCCTCCACGACATTCTTCACTAAGTGTACCAGATCCTCCATGAACACAAAGCAGCCCTGCCGCGTGTCGCTGATCCCCCTGACCCTGACCTCGATCCCCTGCCCTCGTTGGTCAGCACCAGTAAGGCTTCCATGCTTCCGCTCACACACTTGGCTCCGTCTTTCCACAACACTAAGTCCGTGTCCAGATCCTCCACATCCTGCTGAAAGTTCCTCCGTAACGACAGCTGGAGTCGAGCAAACAGTCCAATCGGCAAGACACTCGTGCAATCCGCAATCTGTAGGCGGACTCCTCCGTACACATTTAGATTGCCGTTCTCATCCTCCTTCTCCCAGATCCCCAGCGGCGTATTACTCTTAATCAAGGATGGGAACTCGCACACCGTTCCCTGGGTGCAGATGTCCATTGCCTCGAGCAGCTGCACAATATCCACACAGTCCGTTTCCGGGAAGACAGATTGAATGTAATGGACGCTATATTGGCCGTAGGGCTGGTCTGTGGTGTCAGGTGACAGGAGTTGACCAATGATGTTTGAGCAGAGCCATCGAGGCTCGATCAAGATGATCTCCTGAAGGAGTTCACTCATGAAGCACTGAACCTGGTGAAACAAAGCAAAAACACTCAAGTAGGATTTGTTGCAACATTTGCAAGTTTAAAAAAATACAATCTTTGAAAAAACAGTAGTAGCAATTGAGTAGGCTTTGCAAAGAATCAACAGTGTTAGAATTCAAAGTTAGAAACTATGTTCTCAGATTACAAGAACTTTGAACGCAGACCAGTGATAAAAGCCAACTCTAGTAATACCAGAAAGAGGGAAGGATATTTAAAATGGGAGCAAGGGACTAATACCACTGTGTCAAGCTTGGGAACTTGGTCTTAATGCTACACAATGCTACACAAATATATATGCCAGCCTTGACAGTAAAACTTGCACAAATAATAAATGCATCCAATGAGTGCATTTCATGCATTAACTACAAACAGGTAAACCATAACCACACAAAAACCTTAAAAAATCAAACTGCATGTTTTGGTTAATTCCATTACAGCGTGTCATGGCCGATGGTCTAGTGCACCGGACTCAAGTTTCGGTGGTTAAGTCATCGGGGTGTGGGTTCGAATCCTGGTTATGACAGTTGTGTGCTTCAGCAAGTTGCTTTACTATAATTGCTTCTCTTCACCCAGGGGTATAAATGGGTACCTGCGAGGGTAGAGGTTGATATTGTGTTTGAAAAAGCCTTCAGAGCGCCACGGCAGTCCGGGCTGTATACTCCCCAGGGAGCTGAGAAAGACTACAGGATTGTTATCGACTCCGACAGTTTGGGTGTTGAGTTACCACATGGTGTTGGATTTTGTAAGAGTGAGGAAGGATCCTGGTAAATTGCTCAAGGGATCAGGCATACCACCACAATCAGAGTCCAACAGTTTGGGGTGTTGAGTTACCACATGGTGTTGGATTTTGTTAGAGTGTGAAGGATCTTTAATTACTCAGGGAGCTGGGTTAAACTGATCATGCTTTCACGGGTAAGGCATACCACCACATCAGAGTCCAACAGTTTGGGTGTTGAGTCACCACATGGTGTGGATTTTGTTAGAGTTAGGAAGGATCCTAAATAACCGAAGGAGTTAGGGTTGTTTAATCGCTGTACCAACACAAAAATGTACAACATTTTTCAAAGGACTTGAGCTAACCTCTCCCATGTAGTGAAGTTGTCTAACCACATCCTTAAGGTGGGGTTCACTAGCCAGCGGATTGATCTGGGTGTGAACCATGTCCTCAAACTGCTGCCACGTCAGCACGGGGAAGGATTGGCACTTCTCATTCTTACGCCATGCTGGCAAGATGGAAAGAACAGCCTCGCAGAGGACTGTCAGCGGGGGCTCTTGCTGCAAACAGAGAAAAAAACAAAATTCAAGAAGTTACATCACTGATTTAGCTGTATACTCCCCAGGGAGCTGAGATGGTTTAAGGAATGAAATGGCCCAGTGATCAGGGTACTAATGTTGGAAGCGCTTTGAGACATGGTGTATAAAGCGCTATATAAAAACCGAACATTATATTATTATTATCACTGAGGGGATTGTACAGTTAAATAACTACAGCATGTTGGTCATGTGACAAATAGTAACCAGGTATCGAGATGTTGACAGAATTTTTTTTAAGGAAGTGTCCATTATAGTAAACTCTGAAATGAGCCAATGTTGTTGTTTTTGAGGCAAAATCTGAAGAGCTCACTTGCAACTTAACAATATTTAGGGTAAATAACAAATAAAATGCTTTGCTTATTTTAATAATCTATATTAACTCATCAAAACCTGCTCCTGTTGACTCTCCAAAGAACAGTCTTTACATGTTGACATAAACCGCATATGACAAAACACAAGTCAATCTTTCAATCAAGAAGCATTTTATCAAATTTCTACATCGACTCTATTTAAAGGGCGTGTGCCATACTACCTTGCCACATGCCATTTTTAAAGTTTACAATTAGAAATAATCAATCAGCCACAATTATACCCGTTAATATCACAAGTATACATTTTTTAACTTTCAATTAAAATAATGCTCACAGAGAGCTTAAAACTAAATCTTCTCTTAGTGCTTTTTCAAATGTAGAAAGTGTTTCTCATTTTGATTCTTGTCCAGAAATAAATTGGAAAACAAATATGAAAATTGGGGTCACAACAGGTTTATTTGCAGCTGATTTATTATTTATTATTTAAAACTTGTACGTGGCATATTGACAATGTGGTATGGCACACTTCCTTTAAGTTCCAAACAAGGGATGAATTTAAAGCGTCAACGGATTGGAGACCAAAACAACCATGTAGCATGTCGTGGCCAAGTGGTCTAGTTCACCGGACCCAAGATGCTCTGGTGCTGTCAGCAGCACAGTGTGGGTTCGAATCCCGGTCATGACACTTGTGCCCTTGAGCAAGGCACTTAACCATAATTGCTTCGTAAAAAGTTGGGAAGGTAGTGCATTCTGCCCTACCAGCCAGGCTCCCAGTGGATGATACCCATGCCTACATCCTTGCGGACTGTGAAGGGGAGTAACCCTGTTTCAGCCCCAGGAGTAGGTGGCAACGTGCCTCTGGTGTCACTTGATTTGGGTCAACAGACCAAATCAGTTTAGTGGCCGTTCGGCCTTGTGAGTTAGACGATATCTCATAAAAAAATATAAAAAAATATATAAAAAATGCCGCACCTTCACCACTGCATTCCTGAGGTTAGACAGATGGGTTCGTAGAAGCTTCATATCTCTAGACTGGGAGTTATTAGCATCCACAACGAACAACATCTCACAGATGTCGAACAGTCGCCCGAAGCTCTTCTTGATCTGATACAGGACGATGTTCCCCTCGCCGCTGACGAGCTCTCCGGAGGGAAGCTTGGGGCAGGTACGGTAGTCTGCATGGGTCGCTACGAGGGCAACTTTCATCTGCTGGCTGTACTTGCCACAGTGACCTGACACAGGAGGGATAGGGCACAAAAAGAAAAGTAAATAAACATGCACTTGGGTGAGAACAGTTTTTACGAAAGAGTGCTGAATGTTTTTTATCAAGTACAGTTTCACTATTAAAGGGAGTTGGGGGTATTTTGGGTTGATGGAGATTTTAACCTTTGCACTGACGTCACACACTGCTACCAACCTTGTCCCCAGGGTGTGTCGAGCAGTATGAGGTTGACCGCTCTCTCACCCTGGTATTGGATCATTTGCATATCAAAAATGTTTGGATACGTATGCAAATTAGAATAGTCAGGCTGCTTTCGAAATTCACATCTTCGTCATAGTCTCTTGGTCCGGTACCAGATTTAATAGCCTGTTTGTACATTGGTTGCGGCTGGCTGTTTTGACAAAGGTTAACATTTGGTTTTGTCCAATCAGGGTCCAAGTAAGGAGTTTCCCTCCCAGGGTTTACTATTGTAAACATAGTTGGAAATAAAGTAAACCATAGGGACGAGGTTGCACTGCTACTGTCTGCCACGCTCGCCATTTTGAGAGTCAAATTGCAGGTACAAACTATGGTAAGTGTGTAAATGCTGCATCGCCTAAAATGCACACTGCACTGTATAACACACATTGGCTCCCACAATGGCGAAACCAAGATTATTGTGATGATGGCGTCAAGTGAATTGGGTCAACAGAAGACGGGGAAGATATCCGAGGACATCAGAGGATTTCGTCACTGATTTGTTCATTGTAATGATCATAACTTTGTAATAAAGTGAGAAAGTTTTTGACTGTTTAGTTTTGATTTCCCCTCAATAGGTTCCTAATTTTGAATGTAAATATTTTTTATTTTGTAAAACTTCTGTCGATTTCCTAATAATAATAATGATAATCATAAAAAGGTATCTACAGAGCCTTCCCCACACTGGGTATCAAAGCACTTTACATAAAAACAGTTAAAAAAAACAACAAAATGCTCAAAAAAGGAAAATGCTACAGGATGAGATTTGACCAAAGTGAAAGTTCCTGAAAATGGCTTCCAGGCCTGGGTTCCCCCTTATTCTAGATCCTAAACTTCCCAGATGTTACAATTCAGGAGGTCTGCAGACTCTGTGCATCAACGAAATACAAAACTACAGGTTCGGACACAATGTGGACTATTTCTTTCTCCGTTTGGTGTCCACTCTACTTCTTTCAAGAAAATACAAAGGCTCAAGGAGATTTTGAGAAAATCCTGAAATCAGGAAAAATCTTGAGAAATCACACGCCTGATACTATGCAAGGCACTGTACCAATAATGGCTGATTTTTACAACAAAAAATTATTACTTGTAACAATTTAAACAATCTTGACAGAAACTTTACCCTTTCCGTACAATAGGTCGGAAAAAAAAGAGCTACTCTTCAGGGTTAAATTTGAAAAACGGGTCGTGCTTGACGTTGTTACAACATACCGATGGGTTCGGACACCGGTAGTCTAGACTTGAGGTAGTTCATCCAGTAAGTGACCTGTGACAGCTGATCCTCGAAGGTGTCATCCAGTCTGAAGGTAATTAGATTAATGGCACCATCATCGTCCATGAAGTGACAGTAACTGGTGTGATACGACTCGGCACCGGGGAACTCCATGACTGTGTAATCACCCGCACCTTGTCAAGGGAAAACAGTCAGATCAATTCTGGTTAAAAAAGTGGTGTTTGTTTTTTTCCCTACTGGATTCAGAATGCATTGAGTAGATTGTGGTAGTTACAGCAGAACGCCGCTAAACAAGGCCCAATTTCAAAGAGCTGCTGAAGTACAAAATATTGCTTAACAATTGTCTGCTAAGCAGAAATGAGCAGGATACCAGTCACAAATTGTACACACGACATGGTAAGTTTGGCTGGTAACCTTATTCTAGTAAGCATAATTTTGTCGTGCTTAGCTACTTTTTGTGCTCAAGCAGCTCTGTGAAATTGGGCCCAGAACACCAAAGTATGAAAAGAAGGGCAAGCAAACTGTTATCTAAGGTTTTGAAACCTTTCCATGCACTGTTTGTAATTTGACCTGCAGCCAGAAGTAGGAACAGATAAACCTCAGTAATAATATAATTATGGGACTTTGGCCCTTTTCCAATCCACGGCTTCGGCTCCGGATTGGGCTTCAGGCCCAGTTTTCTTGTCTGAAGCCCTGACCGCAAAGCATGCGTAAGTTAAAATAATTGAGGGAGCCTAGCTAGCCTGAGCCGATTTTGTAGCCGAAGCCGTGAATTTGAAAAGGGCCATAGAGCTGTAATTCCTGTGCATTGGGTAATTCACATTGAGGGCCCAGTACACTTATCATGGAGGAGAAAGGGGGTTTGCCTCGATGCTTCTGGCAAATTGTGCCACAGCATCTTGTAACCCATACAAGGCATTACATAAATGAGTCTCATCATTCAAACACAGTCTTTCCTATCATAGAATAACAAGTGCTCTCAACCACCACAGAAAAAGATTCTTCTTGATCCATCAAACATACCTGATCTGAGACATCTCATTTTCTCTGGAGCACTGTACATAACTCTCTCTCTCTCTCTCTAGTCGACCGAGGTCGGAATCATGATGAGAATTTGCCATTCATGTCTATCCCTCATTAAGTAAGGAAGATCAGATCTGGGCCCAATTTCATGGCTCTGCTTACTGTCGAGTTCTACCCTTGCGATCACCATTCTTCACTTACAGGGCAAGCGCCAAATTTTCTGCACTAGCTGTGAAAGCGAAGAATGCCTAGTACTATATGCACACGCACACGCAGAAATTCCCTGCTAACCTGTGAAATACCCTTGGCGTAAGTGCAGAATTACCTGCTTCCCTAAGTGCCGATTCTTTGCCAATGGTAAAGCAGAGCCATGAAATTGGACCCTGTACAACTAAGAGACTTCCTGATCCTAACACACCTACCTGGTAAGTTAATCTGTGACACCTCAATCCCTCTGGTGCTGTTGTAATCCTGATCGGCACTACTCGTTGGGCCCTGTACAACTAAGAGACTTTCTGATCCTAAACACCTACCTGGTAAGTTAATCTGTGACACCTCAATCCCTCTGGTGCCATTGTAATCCTGATCGGCACTACTCGTCGACAACGACCTCCCCATCAGGTTCTCCTTACTCGCCATGTACTTCTTCGTTGCCGATCGACCAATCAGGCTCAGGTTAGACTTGGAGCGGCGGAACAGCCCCGCAAATAGCCGCATTTCAACGAGTCAATGAGGGTGCTCTTTCCCACTCCCTGGTGGCCAAAGATCTTGAGGCGGATTCTTGACAGGGGACCGGAGCTTGAGCTTAGCTGGTGGACGTAGACCTCTCTCATCTTCTCCTGTAGATGGACAATTGTTGAAAAAGATTCTTCAACTGAAAACGGAAACTCTGTGCAAAGTCATCTCCTGGTACTGAGACCAGTCAAATTGAGGCAAAGAGCTCAGAAAATTCTGTATTTTGTGTGTTTTTTGTTTTCATTTTATTAACATGTCCGCCATTGTGGGAGTCTTGGTGTAAGCAAACAAATTGGCTCTCAAAATGGCAGAAATGGTAGACCAGCATTGTGTGAAGGTGCCTTCTGAACCATGCAAAGGGTCAACATATGACTAAACTTCCTGTAATCTTTTAATCGAATGTATTCGTTGTGTCTTGGCGCTAATTGGTTTTGTGTTTACATCGGGGTTACTTTAAGCAAGATACAACATTGTGACACTTTCAAACTCCTGCATAATGCAAATGTTGTCTTAGGTGATACAGCTTTTTTCCACCGACATGGCGATTTGCAGATATTGAAAAAATTATCAGGCTTTTTCCCTATTATCATTTCTCTGATGAACTTACCCCTTGTAACTGTTTAAAGATGAGCACCACATCTTCATGGCCCTCTAGCGTGGCTATTTGTACTGCTGTTAGACCATCCTACCATAAAATATATGAAGCAATGCACACCACAATGTTAACTTGGGAAAATATCACAAACATGTCGTCCCTGACATAAATCATACAGCCTCGGTTACCAATGAAAACATTGTTTCTTCAGATATCAGGTTAATTTAATAATGAATAGATGCCCAGATAAAATTAACACACCTTTTCCCAAAAAGAGTGGACTGGATAAACGAAAATGCACTTTGGTAAGATTTTTGTGAATTAGTCATATCAATATTGAAGACTGATACTTACTGGTCAGCCGTTCAGTGCTTATCTTACTTTAAAGAGGGGCTCCAAGGTCAAATTGGTTTTTGTGATGCACTCATTTTCAAATAGATAGAGTCCTTATGAAAGTGAGGAAACAAATTGCAAGTTCCTAGCCTCACATTAAAATGATGTAAATTGATCATTGGAACAACAAAAGGGTCTGTACATTCCAAAGAGGAATTTTTGTGTCAGTCAAAAGGTCAAATTAAATGGCGCTTTGAATAAATATCATCAAAATTCAGGAATGAACTAAAACATTTCCTGCACAAAAATGTAAAAACACATATATTTGAAATGTGACATCAATGGATGTTTTTGGAAGTTGACAAAAATCGCATTGGAAGGTATAAAATACATTGGCACTTTACACCATTTTGAAGTGTAGTTAAAAGACTTGTAACTTTCTTTCTAATTTCACAAGGACTCTATCTATTGGAAAGTGAGTGCATCACAAAACTAAACTTGACCTTGGAGCTACTTCATTTCGAAAGAATCATAGCGAACAATTAACATGACAGCCCTTATCAATTAGTCTATGTGACATCAATCTGTATATAGGGAACAGTACCTTATTTCTGTGGTCCAGTTTGCATCCAGCAAGGCACAGGTACCTGACTATTTCTATGTGGCCATGTTTAGCAGCTATCTGAAGGGCTGTTGCTTCACCCTAAAACACAAAGTAGATGGATAAATATTCAATTAGTCACTTATTTATTTATCTATTTTGTCTTGTTTTACCAGAGTAGTCTCATCAGTTGTCAAAGAACTTGTCTCCCTGTGGCTACTTTTAGAAATTGCTCAGGTCCAAAATTACCATATTCATGAGACAAAGGCTTGTGTTATCTATACAAAGTTATTACAGTAAACTGAACACACAACAAACCATTGGTAGCAATAAAATAAGACCTGTATGCTTACCTTATTTATTGTGTCCACATTGCAACCAGCGCAATGCAATAACTCTAAGATATGAAGGGAACCATCCTTTGCTGCCACATGAAGTGACGTCTCACCAAACTGCACATGTTAAAAACAGACAAAGGACTTTATTGAAGGATGCTAAAACAATGAACATTTAAAATAAAATACAAAATGGTGAAAGTTTTACAAAAATTGAAACTATATTCTAACAGGCGTTAAATTTGCATCAGGAATAAAGAATATTGTTTTTGCGTTTTACCCATACACAGATGTGTGTTAAGCACATACTCAGTGCTTTGCCAAGTCCTGTGAAAAATATTAGAGCAGGTGTCTTCCCACCAAGCTCACTAGAAGCTATATGAATCCTAAGCATCAGGTACCGCACCGATTTTAATAGATGCTAAGTTTGCATCAGGGATAAAGGAACTATATTTATTAACCCTCTTACTGTCTGACTATTCAATACCATTCACTGTGGTTTTGAATGATAGATAAACTATGCCAGCCTGCAATATGATACCATGAAGGAATGCATGTACACAGTACACAGTTAGTTCTGTGCACAGTTGTGCCACCGTACACAACCTTGGCAGTCGAATGGTTTCAAATGGTTGGTCAACTCACTGGAAAATGTTGCCAAGAGTTTAAACAATTTTAGATTGTTATCTGTAAGTTCTTATCTCATTAAATAATATTTAAAAAATCCAAAGAGAAGAGACTGTCTAAGGATTAAGTTTTAAAAAAACCACCAATTTCTATTCTTGTTGTCTCGCTTGGAGACACACCATTTGGTATTGTGCAACAAGGTTCAGGGGTAAGAGTACAAAAAGTCTGAAGCATGGATCCAGATCTTAGGAGGTATGTTGAAATGATGGCACGTCCACCTTTTGACAACCCCTGGAGTTATAGATTCTAAAGAGCTTCTGGGAACAGTATCCTCAGCGCTACAGGAGTAGGTCAAAGAGCGGGACTCATTTCTATCTGGAGGAAATAGCAGCGTTTCTTGTTACCAGGCAGATATAACAGAAGCCTGAATTCAGATAAAAGTCTGGCAATTTCTCATTCCTGAAGGTTTTTCTGTCTTGTAATGGTTGTGCACAAACATCCACACATGTTTCCAGAATATGTGATGGGTGCGGGTATATTATGATGTCATATTTGCAGCAAGTTTTCCTCACATTGCACTGGGATCAAGCTGGTTACCTTCTTGTGGCGATCCAGCTACACATCTCACAAGGGGATGTGAAAACAGCAAACAGAACCTATCCCCGTTTCTACCAACCTAACTTTGCACCTGGAGAATTCCAATTACCAACAACAACGATCACATTACACTGGAGCAATGACATGCTGCAACAGTTAATAAATGAATTGCTATATGATATGCAACATTCTTTGCATTCACCTCAGCCTAAAACCCAGGCCGACGGCTCAGGACTACAAGGTCGAGATTGCAGTTTGTATGGATTTCATAAAACTAGTTTTGCATATTTTGGAGCTCCTGGTAAATGAGTTTATTGATCAAGAGTGCTCTCCAAAGTAGTTGTTTGGCATTCATTATCTAAAGGAGCTAGGCGAGCATTTATTTGTGGATTTTGATTGATTTTTATCATATTTATACGCATTTTTCATTAAATGCCCCTTTTGATCATTCAGGATATGAAATAGCAATTAAGGAGCTTAAAGCACTGAGCTGACAAGACCCAGTTTGACAGTTTACCTTATCTTGCATGTTGACATTGCAGTCATTTTCACACAGATACCGAACAATGTTATAGTGGTGTCTCCTGACGGCGTGGTGTAGAGCACTAAGACCTTGTTTGTCGCTGTTATTGAGGAAGGCTCCTGCCTTGACTAGAATCGAGACGATCTCTAAATGACCTCTGGCTGAGGCACAGATCAGAGGTGTCTCACCATCCTGTTACAGAACAAAGAGTTGTGAGTCAGGATTCACTTTTCTCTTGGCGTGTACCTTTTTTTAAGTGCAATTTAATTGTGTTGTTCTTTTTCAGGCCCTTGGATAAAAGCAGGAAAATAAACAATTTTAGGCTGACCTCATGTACATATGGTTTGGGCTTTTATGCTTTTACAGACTTTTCAGGCTATTTAATAACAATTTTTTTTCTGATTTTTCCAAGGGCCAAAAACCAGAAATCAGACTTAGGTAGAAGGAATATCATACCTGCTTTTTTCTGCGTTTCAAGATGTGCCTTGTGGAATTCACTTTGTTTAATGGCACTCGGAAAACTGCTTGTGTGCCATTGTCCTGTTTTTAAAATGTCCATTGTTCTTTTAATTCTTAAAATGCTTTAAAATCTCTTGCATTTTGTGAAATTTTCATATTTTTGGGTCATTTTAATGTTGTTTTTACCTGAGAAATCTATAAATGAATAAAACTTAAATGAAATGAAAGAGCAGATAATTCAATCAAAAGAGGAACCATAGATAATTTTGTCCTTAACTGGGGCTGTTGTGATGTGTCTTGGCCGAGCAGTTAAGAGCACTGGACTCAAGCTCCTGTGTTTTGTGTAATGCACGTAAACAAAAAAAAAACAGTCACACTTATCGCTAAGAGCATAGAGTAAGTCTATGCTAAGAGGAAGGGTTTGCCCTGGTGTTTCTGGCAGTGGCTGCTAAATGCACCGCAGCACCTTGTAAACCATTAGAAGGTGCAACATAAATGGGTCTCATACTTCAAAACATAGCTCTGCTTATCCCGTAGAAAAACAAACGGAGAACGCTTTAATACGCCCAAGGGCTGTGATAAAGTGCCATACAAGAACACCCAGTGATAGTTTAAAGCACTGCATACTCAAAAGCTTTTTTTTCTTTTTCTTTTTAGACCTTTGACAGAGATTTTCAGATAATGCCATTGGGTAAAACCCATTGTTTTCCCAAGTTATAAAAGCAGATGGCTGAGAGTTGACCACCAAGCTTGCCCTAATCTCTAAACAGCAGCAATTCACAATGATCAGAATAACCTGGCAACCTGGGTGGTCTAGTGGTTCACAAATTGCTCTAAAACTGAGAACATCAGAGTTTAATTCTACCCAAGCTGCCTGAAACAATTTCCAACAGAACTTGGCAAACAGTTATTTCTAGCCAAGTTGGTGAAGAGCAGAAATAATAATCAAAGTTCTGCAGAGATTTTGAACTAATAGACTGTGCAGTTCTCACGCGTATTCGAACATCGAGGCTCATTATCGTGCACGAAATTGTTTTCTTCTGCATTTAAGCAATGTATGAGGATACAAAGTGATCCTAAACATAGGTAGGAACTGTAAATAAATAAATAGTAAACTTGCGGGTACAACCATGTGTAAATCTCTTTTGTGAGAGTGGTGGCTCTGAAAAGAGCCGGTGTGGTCTCGACGTTTCGAACAGTATACTCTGCTCGTCTTCAGGAGAAACATGTTCGAATACGTGCGAGACCTGCATAGTCTTTTTACAGAAAGACACCAGCGAGGCTGCCTACCTTGTTTCTGAGGTCCAAGTTTGCTTGTGTGTTACACAGCGTCTGTACGATACTCATGTAGCCATGCCATGCCGAGATGTGTAAAGGCGTCTCCCCATCTTCATCATGGATATCTACGTTAATACCCAGACTACATAGGTACTGAGCTGCCTCTACCTGCCCATAGCGAGATGCAACGTGCAATGGAGTTTCTCTCGTCTGCAAGACAAACCAGGAAGAGAAATAAGATGCTTGTTAGAGACGGGGATCCAGAGAGTTGTTTTCAGAAGAAGCTGAGAGTCATTTCTCTGGGGGGATGGTTGGCAACTGATGCAGTGTGCCGTTATGGCATGTCGTGGCTGAGCATTTAAGAGAAACGGACTCAAGCTGTAGTGTTTCCGATCAGCAGAGTGTGGGTTCGAGTCCCGGTTGTGGCACTTGTGTCCTTGAGCAAGATACTTTACCCATAGTTGCCTTGTCCTTCGGATGGGACATTAAGCTGTAAGCCCTGTGTACTAGGATTCAGAACACTTATTGTGGAAGAGTAGGGGTTAACCCTGGTGTTTCTGGTTCACATAGCCAGCGCCCTTGTTTACAGGTTTCCTCAGGCTTGCAAGCTGAAGTGATTAAGTAAGAGGCTTCCTTGGTTTTGTTACAAGAAATATGATAATAACAAAAACAATATGACAATAATAAGAATGTAATGTCTGATTGTGATGCAAATTCTAGGAATTGCCTAGTACACTTATGTTTGTATCTTATCTCTCACAATCAAGCTATTTTGGCCGGGAGGACAAGTTCTAAATCAAAGTCTCCCGTCCAAAGGAAACTTGAAATGCAACGGTTGCGGTATACCCTGCCACCATGCAAAAAAAGTGAATTAAGTGGTTGGTCCCTCAGTAAACTTAAGATCAACACGGTCAGAAGCCAGAAGTACAGGGAAGTTAATTTATTAATATCCCAAAAGTTCAAATACCTGCGGTTTGTAATATCAAGCTGGCACATGGACTCAATCATACTGGGAAATATGAAATAGTTTTGACTTTGAGGAAATACAAAATTCAAAATGCAAAGTTTGCAAAACTGGCAATCTTCAAAGTCAACATCAGCTGCTATTGTGAACTCAGATTAAGCGTTTAGGTGATTCCCCTAAACAAGAATGACTAATGTAAACGTGACTGTTCAGCTTCCCAGACTAATTAACTGTTCATATGAAAATCCACCTCTATCCCTCGGGTAGCTTCCTGAATGTTTGTATTGTCCTTTGTTGATATTGATCAACTTGAACTGTTCAGTAAACCCTTAGAATATCCATCACCATAAGCCCACACATGTCTGATATTGCACTTTTTTTCAACTCAATTTTTTCAATAAAAATGTCTGAAGAAATAATGTGAACAGAAAGGTTTGTGGAAATGTAGATACCATGTTGAAACATGGGAACCATTGGAAAATGTTGATTCTGGGCAGGAGCTGTGTTTTGGGTGAAAAGAGGTACATGTAGGTCAAGTCTTGGGGTCGATTGGCCGCAGCTTTGGGCATTTTAGTACATGCTGTTGCAGCCGGTCGCTGCAGGACTTAACATGATTGAGACTTTATTGGTTGACTGCACGATTGAAATTGCTGATAGCAAAAGTCCTCATTGATAATGGATGGTTCCACCTGAATTATGTATAATGGCCATCAAAGGCGCCGAAAATGCAGCCCATTAGTCTAGTTCCCTTCACCATGGATACCATTCACCTCTTGGTCTTAAATGGCCCTGCCTAGGCGAGGGCTTGCTTTTAATAGAGGTGGTCTCAAAAAAACACCGTATGCCCATTCGGCAATCGCGTCCATGCCCCCTGCGCCCCTTCAAATGCACCAGTACAAATGTTCATTTACATTATAGATGATGTACTCAACTCTTGCTCACCCACAACTGATGATAAAAAAAACCTTCTCTTGAAGGTAATATACAGGATTGGTAAGGATAAAAAACATCAATGTTTAATTTTAGTCTGAAAGCTTACTGATTATGAAGTTCATACTAGAACCATTTTTTCTGTGAATTATTTCCCTCTGAAATGAAGTCATAGTAACAAATAAACTGTACCTGAAAACCTTTTAAAAATGCAACAGCTCACTTCGTTTTTTCACAACCAAAATTAAGGACGATGCGTTCACTTGCTGAATATTGTGCATGGTTTTCACTATT
Organism: Pycnopodia helianthoides; assembly: GCA_032158295.1. Classification (NCBI taxonomy): domain Eukaryota; kingdom Metazoa; phylum Echinodermata; class Asteroidea; order Forcipulatida; family Asteriidae; genus Pycnopodia; species Pycnopodia helianthoides. The sequence goes on along the minus strand of CM063247.1, from coordinate 19,045,987 downwards.
TTCTCCTGACTCATACAACGGATTCAGCCCAAGGTTTCCTGGGTTTGTAATTTCATGGTTGATCACACAAAACATGAACACTGTCTGCGACTATTTTGTCAGTTCTACCAATCCTGTGAAAGGTTCTTCCCATTACTAAGGAAGAAAAAAACTGCCTTGCCTTTCCAAGATCAAAGTACCACGCATGAGACCGAATTTTTATGCAGCACTCTCTCCTACTGTTACCCCATGAAGTAACTCACCCTGTTTTGATCATTCAGCGGACATCCTTTCTCCTTGAGATACTCTATCAAAGCGACCTGGCCCTGCCTGGCTGCCCAGTATATTGCATTATCCCCATGCTGCCAAGACACAAAATAACATCAAACATTAAGACTCAATTATATTATTCATCTCAGGAATCTAGATGGGATTGCATTAGTGGGGCAGTTGGGGAAATATTTGGGGGAAATGTGCCTTTGATGATACAAGCATGGAATTTGGCACACAGTCAGAGAGTGTCATGAGAAAGATATTTGAATACTATTTGGTTTTGCCCTTTCATTGATGTGTGACATCTATAAAAATGATATTTGGCTATAGGGCCATAGCATATTTGAATTTTGAAGAAAATAATATAAATTGAATATCAAGCAATTTTCTAAATTTTCAAAATGGCTGCCATTCTTTGTTAAACTACTTACAATTTTTTTCAAAGGACAAACCTGTGACCGCCCTACAGCAAAATATATTTCTCCTGGCGTACATTCCGACACAGTTTCTTACATGTGACATGGACATTTGGTGAAGTTGCTTAATTCGTGCTGTGTTATCTCCAGGGAAAATGTCTGGGAACACAATCGTTTGCTCGTTGGGCACGGGTCACACGGAAATTTGCAAACTTCAAGCAAGACCTTTTCCCAATTGGACTGAGCAGATTAAAAACCGTTTGGAGATGCACTGGCATTTTAGATAGTTCCCACTTGATCTCACACAGCATCAAGCCACCCATGCCTTCACGGGTGAATCAATCATTTCTTGATCGCACAGCTATGTGTTATGCATAAAGACAGCGTGCGGCACGCGCAAGTTTGATCAAATTCCTTGCATGATTGGTGCGCAGAAAAGTTAGAACGCCTGACGCAGCTCAAAGCCAAAACTCAAGTTGCCAGTCAAGATGGCGTCTACCGGGAACTGTCTATAGCCTCTAAGCAGTGTGGCCATTTTGAAACAGCACTTTTCCGGTGGAAATGTTCTCAGCTGCTGATTCCAGAGCCCTATCTTTGTTAAAACTGAAACGGAAATTGAAGCCGGAGGAACCCCCAGTTGTAAAATAGGTTGAGGAGCTACGCTTAATTTCATTTCAACACGGATATTGGGTCGTACAAGAGTCAAGCACGATATGTACTGAATCTTATTAGGATGGATTCTACAAGATGAGATTATCTGTTCCGGGGGGAGGGGGGGTGGTGGTGTTGAAGGGGTGGACGGTACATCTAGCTACATCGAGAGAGCACTCAAGCAGAATGATAATTTCTTGCTTCATTTCAGGTCTAAGTGGGAAGGAGATACCTACCATCTCCTCTGCCTCTGCCGAGGCACGCAACAAACTGATGATAACAAAGTCCCCTTAAACCCCAAAGCTTTTTATTTCTTCCCCCTTCTGTGTCTCTCTTCCTGCATCTAGCAGAAGGTGCTTAACCATTTAAGAGAGACTGCACACTCCCCCCACGTTAAAAGCCTTCCATTTGTTCAGACAAAACCTCTTCAAGAAGATACTCAAAAAATGTCATTATCTTTACACAGCACATGAAAGATTTCAGTTTTTGTTTGAGTGCTATCTTTTCATTTCGCAACCTTTTTCTTCCAGTCATCTTGATTAAGTTTGCGTAAATTCATTACTTCATGTGTTTGATTATTTATCTAGTAAGACTGTCTCTGAATTAGTGGCTGTGGATGTGGCTTAATCATCACGTGAACAAGCATCCTAGAAGCACGAGAGGCCCATTCGCTATATGCATCTGCCATGTGCGTGTAGAGCCTCGACTTCATGCTTTATTTGTATTGTATTTATGTATCTGTTTGTATGAAATTGTCACTACATTACCATGCCAATACATAGTTATATATACTGCTGTCCCCAATTCGTAGCTCTACACGCAAATGGCCGACCGTGCAAGGAGCAAATAGCAACACCCTTAGCAACAGCCACAGCAGACAATGCAGACACAGCCAAAGTCCTACGACTTACGTTTTCATTACTCAGTTTCATTCAATTGTTTTCTTCCTTTTTCTGAAGGGGGGGGGGGGTTGAGTAGGGGAATATTTTCTTGACAAGGCTTTATGAGTATTTTTATGGACACATTGTTTGATTCAACAATTCCTGATTTCGAAAAAAATAATAAAATGCCTTGTGAGAAATACTTCCTCTTAGTAATTTATTTATTTTTTAAGCTTCACACAATCTAGTAATCTAGTTAAAATATTTATACTAATATTGTATGCACTTTTTATGGTTTATCCAAAACATTTAACTGTGTGTGTCAAAACAAGACAACCTGGAAGTGTTAAGCTATATGTAAAGTGGGATTTGAACCTTTGCATGGTGGGAGATACAATCTAAGGTTTGCGGTAACACCATGTACATGAGTAGGATTTGAAACTTTGCTCGGTGGAGATACAATCTAATAAGGTTTGCAATAACACCATGTACATGAGTAGGATTTGAAACTGCTCGGTGGAGATACAATCTAGTAAGGTTTGCAGTAACACCATGTACATGAGTAGGATTTGATACTGTGCTCGGTGAGAAACAATCTTGTAAGGTTCACGGTAAACATGTACATGAGTGGATTGAAACTTGCTGAGTGGGATACAATCTAGTAAGGTTTGCAGTAACCTGTACATGAGTAGGATTTGAAACTGTGCTCGGTGGAGATACAATCTAGTAAGGTTTGCGGTAACACCATGTACATGAGTAGGATTTGAAACTGTGCTCGGTGAGATACAATCTAGTAAGGTTTGCGTAACACATGTACATGAGTAGGATTTGAATGTGCTTGTGAATACAATCTAGTATTGGTTTGCAGTAACACATGTTTCTCTTATGAGCTGTGGTTATTCTGAAAATAAGAGAAGCGCCTTACTAGAAACTATATGTGTTTAGGCTAGCGGTCCACAAAGTTCAGGCCAGTGACAAATAAAAAATTTCAGGCACTTGACCCCAATCCATCTGCCAATCATCACTGACTTAACCCCCTCCTGCAGAGGCAATGTCATAAAAACAGGCTAAAGTTGGTCAAAAGTTGCCGCTGTTTGCGGTCGCTATGAACGTTTCGGTACAAGCTGCGAGCCTGGTCATTAAAAGGTTCAGCATGACTCTTGGCCTGACATTATTAACAGTAATAAAAAGGCCCCTGTATACAATTTGTGTGCAGCGTAATTGCAGAATCAGTGTTTATGACATCATCAGTGAAGCGATACATTTCATCATGTTCATAAACAACAGCGACTCAGTCTTTAAACTCTTGGCTTACAGAACAAACATCGCATGAAAACTGGCTCCAAACGCCAGGATACAATCGGGCACAGGTCAACACCGCGTCTGTTTCACGCAAACTGTATTCCCATAAGGCCCCTGCGGCAACTAACTACGTACAGCTGTTCAAAGACGTAGATTTGAACCCCCCCCCCTCCCCCCACGGCAAAGTAATTGTAATTGGACAGAATAAAGAGACAGCCCTGTGCTTACAGTTTTCTTTAGGAAAACTTGGAGAGGGATTTGAGAAAGGACAACATTTTAATCTGGCGGCAGCTTTATGACGGGGGAACAGTCCCTCAAAGAATGTTCCTTACACAATTAAATTACTTTGGAGCTCAAGGGCATCTGGGAGAAGAAAGGGACAACCTCCATCAAGGCGATGAGCCTTTTCTGACAAGTCGAGTACTGATTCTTCTAAGAAAAGAGACTTGCAACGAGGCGTGTTTTTAAAACAGAATGGACTGACACAGTAGAGACCTTGATGTGAACACGGTGAAGCTTCTGATCAGTGTAGAGTAATTGTTGCACACAAACCAGGGTCCTATTTAAACGGCTCTGCTTTACCGAAAGTGAAAAAATCCACTCTTACAATTTCAGAAATGTCTATGCTTTACCGTAAGTAAATTTCACGGGCTAGACAAAAGACATTTACTTACGAGTGAATGTGTGTACTTCACTTCACCAAAAATACTTTGCTTGCAACTAAGCGGAGAATGGTGACTGTAAGCACAGAGTTCCATGGTGAGTAGAGCAAATTCTGTTTGTGTATCTGAAGGACCCAGATAGCACTGGGTGTAGACCAATTCATTCTAATTCAATTTCATGTTCTACCCGTGTTTTCAGCCATTACAGGGAGGCACGTACGTGTTAGGCAGAGGCTTTAACTCGTGTCACGCTGTTGTTTTGTATAGTTGCACCAACATAATTGGCCAGAGATTCCCACGGTACGTCACAAAAATTAATGCTAGGTGTATTTTGGTTCCAGTGATGGCGGGAACACACTGGACCCAATGGCTGTGACAAAACTAGAATAAAATTTAAGGGGGGGGGGCACCATTTTTTCTAAGGGGGCGGATCTTGCCACTTGAACCCGTATTTTCAATTTGTATTTATCTTAAACGAGCCCCTGATCAGCAACCTTGCTGTGCCATTTACTATTTTACATTGTCTGAGTGTTCATAGAAAAACAGTTTTAAAAACATTGAAATTAAAACATTAAACCTTTGGGGTGGGCAAGGACATCACTTGGTAGCCCCCCCCCCCCCCCCCGGGTTATGCCACCGCCCAATGGATGTGTCTATCGATTCATCAAGTCTTGTCTGTTTTCCCCAGTACTTTCTACAGAATTGCAAACTGTGAGGAGCACGTTTTCACAAGACGGCGTGTACTGTAGGTGTGTGCATAAATCTTAATGCATCATTATGCTGTGTGTTCACTCACACAAGACGGACAAAAGCACCTGCCCTCAGCAATGTGAAAGTAACGCAACCCGACTCGTCAACATTTTAGCATAAAAGACGCTGGTGAAGTAATTGTAATATTCACACGGCAACCTTCGGTTTAAAACGTTCACAAATCAACTTGACTGTTTAAGGCTGGGAAGAAAAAACAGTCTGGCCCCTTTTTGTAAATTGATCAAGAGCATTCGTGACTGTAAAAGCAGGCAGGGAATATGACAAAATGGTCAGCAACAAGAAGTTTGTTCAACTCAAGGCAATAATGAATAGACATTAGAAGACATGGTAAATTATTTAAGAATGAGAACAAGTACAAGTCTATTAACCTTTTTTTATCAATGAACTTTGGGAAAATGTAAATGAAGTAGGGACATTCCCTTAAGTGACCAGGGGCTAATTCCACAAAGAGTTCAATTGATCTTAACTGTGTATCAATCTTAATTTCTAAGCAAAGTGTGATGTCACAAAACAAATCACTACAGCAATATCAATAACTCATCTTACATGAATCTTAGCCCTTGGGAAAATTGAGCCGATCTTCAGACGAAAATATTGCTTATAAATTTTCTGCTAAGCAAAAATAAGCAGGATACCAGTCACAGATTGAACATGTGACATGGTATTTTGGCTGGTGCTCATTCTGGTAAGCATAATAATTTTTTGCTAAGCTACTTTTTGTGCATTTAAAAACAGCTTTATTGGCCCAGGATCCAATTTCATAAAGCCTGTAAGCACACAAACTTGCTAAGCACAGCAACAATCTTGCTCAGCAGAAACAGGCTGCTACTGCCAAAACTCCATGAAATTTACATTGTTGCGACTGGTGCCCCACTTATCTTTTGCTTAGAAACAAAGCTTGCTTAGTACTATTTTCTGCTAAACTGCTTTATGAAATTGGGCCTTAAACATTCAAATGAATAAAGTATTTTGGTAGAATGGGCTAGTCCCATTCAGGCAAAAAGGTAATTTATCTGACAATATTTTCAGCATTTCTGATGTCAGCCTACTTTCTGAATTTTCATTTCCTGGTTCTTTCCTTGATATTCTCACTGGAAATAGATGATACAAACGGTAAAAAAAACAGCTGTGTCTGGACGTGTGGGCCATGATTACACAGAAAAGCACCGTCCCAAAAGGGTTTGTGCTTCCTGTATACAGACAGTCTCTAATGCTCTTCAAATATTGAATACGTCTCCACATTTGAAAAAAAAGTAGAGAACTGTGAAGCCAGTTGTCAAAACAGTAATTGACAACGGCGGCAGGGTTATTGATATAAACTTTCAAGCAATTGCTGAAATTCACCCAGAAAACCCTCAGCTCAGAATACATTCAGGCGTATACAGTTTGTTAGAATCAAGCATTTTATTGCTCAAAGATTTTTTGGAAGATTAACAAATTTACTGTGAACATCTTATTTTCAAGACATGTATTATAGAAGCAAGAGCCAAGAATGGCGGTGATTGAAAGAGAACAGGTGATGGTGGCGACCCCAGTAATGCGAACCCATTACAATCGAGGCGGCCACGGACACGTAGTCCATGCCGAATGATAATAATGTATTGTGAGAGCAGCTATCAAGTAATAAACCACGAAGGAAACTGACTGGGTAAATTTTATGAGGGGTGAACAAACAAAAATATACTAAAACATGATTTTCACCTGCCACCTCCGAGTTTACTTGCCGGAGCTCTAGCAACTGAGACAACTAGCCCTATATGTTGGTGCTTTCCCTAGCTTGTCAATATCTTTTTTTCGTACAGGTGAATAGTGAAAAATTAACGAAAAACAGGTGCAAATGTGTTTGGCAAAACTTCACAAATTGTTACACTATTGGTCCTTTCTAATGAATTTCCGTGAGCAAGTGATCACTAGAAAGTTACCAGGCGCTTTAAGGAACATTACAGAATTGGTTTTGCTAACAAAACAGTTGCTGGAAGTGTAAGCACTTTATGTAATCCACCATGTACATAAACTGACAAACCTGTAGAAGTTTGAGATCGATCGGCCATAAGTGAAAAACCGATTACACATTTGCATGAAATCATATAGATTCAACAAATGAATAAAACGCTAACTGGGCGATAAACTCCAATCGGAAAATTAGTTTATTCATTTCTCATCAAATATGGCATTTCAGACAGAAATATTTCAAGGGATGTTTTCTACTATCATCATCATTAGACCGTGTAAGTTTTATGTAAATCTGTGATCAAAAAGTATATTTTACAAGTTTTTTTTCTTACCAATTCTGTAACGTTCCTTTAAGTGTGTGTTTGTTGCTCACATTTGAAGTGTAATTTCATTAAATGATTGCATCAGATTAAAAAAAAATTTACATTTTAGTTTTACCTTTTACCATTCATCCACTATGGTTTTGAATAATAGATAAACTATGCCAGCCTGCAATGTCATCCACTGTGGTTTTGCACGATACATACTATGACAGCCTGCATTATATACCATGCAGGGAATGCATCTACACAGTCAACCCTCCTACTGACTGACCATTTAATATCATCAACTGTTGCTTTATGAACGATAGATACTGCATTGTATATCATGTGGGGAATGCATCTACACAGTCAACCCTCCTACTGACTGACCATTTAATATCATCAACTGTTGCTTTATGAACGATAGATACTGCATTGTATATCATGTGGGGAATGCATCTACACAGTCAACCCTCCCACTGACTGCCCATTCAATATCATCAACTGTGGCTTTTTGAATGATAGATACTCTACCAGCCTGCAATATGATATCATGTAATGAATGCATCACACATGTACACAATTAGTTCTGTGCACAGTTGTGCCACCCTACACAACTCATGCAGTTGAATGGTTTTCAAATGGTCGGTCAACTCACTGGAAAAAGGTTACCAATAGAAGGAGGGCTCATAAGCCATTTGAGAGATAGATTTGCATATTGTTTGCTACAATGACTAGTTTTTGTATAGCAAACTCTAGATGAGCGAACCCTTGTATCATTGTACACATTCATTCGAAATTGTGTTTGGGTGTTCGCCACCTCTTATGTATGCAAAAGCTTGCCCCAAACCATGTGAGATAGCAATTGTCTCTATAGTCTGAGGAATTCAATTTAAGCGGTAACTTGTGACTAACGCTGAATCAGAACTGACGGCTAGATCTACGGCTACAACTGCTGCTAAGGGTGTTGCTAAGGACGTACTATACTTCAAACGCATGATGACACGGCGATCCAGCCATAGCCGTACCCGCCAATTCGGAAGTCAAAACCTGACATTATTTAAATCTAACTCGCAACTTGGGCCAAAATCACACAGTCTGTGTGAGCCCGCCCTAAAGCTTTATCCTGCTAGCGTTAGGGTGGAGGTTAGCAATCTACTGACCTTGTCTTTGATGTCTATGGTGGCTCCTTTAGTCAGCAGATACTCAACAATGTCTTTGTGACCCTGCCCTGACGCCATATGCAAAGCCGTCTCTCCGTGCTACATGAACAGTATCAAAAATAAGAGTTGACAAAAATCTAGAAATTATAGTTGTGTCGTGGCTGAGCAAACTAGCACTAGCTGTTTCTAATCAGCAGAGTGTGGGTTTGAGTCCCCGGTCTTGACACTTGTGTTCTTGAGTAAAAAGACACTTTCCATTATTACTTTGTCCTTCAGATGGGACATAAAGCCGTAGGTCCCATGTGTTGTGTAATGCAAGTAAAAGAACGCCAGAACACTTATCGTTAAGAGAAGGGGTTTGCCACAGTGTTTCTGGCATGGTTGGCTGCATTCAGTTTCCTCCACAGCACCTTGTAAACTGTTACAAGGCGCTACATGCATATATACATGTAACACAGGTCCCGTAGAAAAAATAAGGAGCACTTTGAGACACCCTCGATGTGATAAAGCGCTATCATGCGTAGCATTTACTTTAAGAAATGGTTGATGTTGCTGATGGCAAGGTAAGGCTTGGTTTCATTTCAAAAAGATGTTTCTTTTTTTTTTTTTTTTTTTTACTGAATACATAATTAGACACATACCTTGTTCTTCTGGTTAGGGTCAAAGGTCGTGAGATTCTCCACGAGCTCCTTAATTCCCTGAAGGTTTCCATCTTCGACTGCATGGAAGACTGCCATTAGAACAAACGACTCATCGTTGTCTTCGATCGCGTCAGAACTCTGCAGCAAAACAAGTAGAGAAGACGGCCCAAATGTTAGATGTATGCAAAGGGTTGCCTACAACTGTTCACGGACACCGATAATGAGTGTCTAAGTTTTGCTCATAATCTTACTCAAAACTCATACTCATAATCAGGGTACTCAAATGTACTCAAATCTGTTCCAAGTTTTTCCAACAATTTGAGGACGAGGCGGCCACAACTGTTCCTGGACACTGATAAAGAGTATCAGAGTTTTACTCACAACCTTACTCAAAAACTCACCTTCCTGATCGGGATACTCAAATGTACTCACATCTGTTCCAAATTTTCCAACAATTTGAGGATGAGGCTACAACAGTTCACAAACACTGATAATGAGAATCAGAGTTTTAATCCTAACCTCACACTCATACTCACACCCCGATCAGGAAAGCATACTCAAATCTGTTCCAGTTTTTCTGAGCAATTTCATCAAATTCTCATCTTTGATCTGCCTAAAGGCTCCATCACTAGCAAAGGGCACCCAAGCCTCTCAGAAGGAGGGGAGGAAGGGGACTAAATGTAAATGTTTGAACAGCAAATCATCATAAAGAGACGATGTTCCAATTAGGCAGCCAGTTCTAGAGTGGGTCAATTGTAACATTTGCGTCCATCTCTTCAGGGACAGTACCTCAGGACAGAAGCCTTAAACATTCCTGGCCTGCAGGTGAAGATGCGCACGCAGTATCAACCTTCCCGAAAGCAGTTCCGCTTGTTGAATTTAACCCACAGACTTATTCCACATGTAGCTCTTGTTTGTAATGAAACCGTTTTGGTAAAGGCTTTTGTGTGCAGCCGATCGACTTTATATACATTACAGTTTAGCTAGTGCTATCTATAGGATGTGATGAAATAGGCTGCTTGATTCATAATGTTAATGACACAGTCGTGTAATCAAGGAAGTATAAATAGCGAACCAAAACAGGAAAGGCCAGACGCTAAACTTGATATGGTTTTGTAATGTTACATCATCGAGAGTGCGATTACACTTTGACAACAACAAGTTACAGGTTGCACAGTAGGGCCTTCAAAACCAAACATAAACATCAAGTAAAAAGTGCTCTGAGGAACCTTGTTTTTAATACCGTGTGCTTCAGCCAAACTTGGATCCAGAATGCCCCCCCCCCCCATGTTTTGAAAAATCCTGGGGACCCTTCATAGATTCTCCAAACCACTATTTAAAAAGTTACATCATTTTGACGTAAATTACGATCCGACATCAATATACATACGCTTGATATCTTCAAATTATGGGATAAAAAAAAGTTATACAAAATCGACATTTCTTTTTTCTGGGAACTTTGATGTTTACATTTCACAAAGCCTGGGCAGGTGTTTCAACAGTGGCATTTATGTACATCCAAGGTCCAATTTCACTGAGCTACCTGGGGAAGAATGGGCGGCAACAACATGCAAGAAACAACTCAAAAGAAGATTATGCCCATCTAAAAATGACACAATAACATTAACAGATGACTGACACTCTTTTTTTTTAAACATTCAAGACTCAGTTTTCAGTACAAATTCAAAGAAAGCACATTATAGTATCGAAAAACAAAAGCATTATACCTCAGCTTGAAAGATCCACACTGTAATATGCAGCTGAGAATACTGAAGCCGCTACACTATAGACTAGTCTCCGGGTTAAAAAAACCACCGTACTAAAAAAAGGTCTCCGCATCCAAGCCCTTCATCAACACAAGGCTCGTCGTACAATCCCAACCCTTCATTGCCATCACCACACCATCCTCTCCTCTCTTGTCCACCCAGCAAACAAATAAAGAGGGAGTCAACATCCAACACGTCCTTGGCCCGCCCCCCTAGAAATCTAACAGGGAGTTTTGACACGATGAGTATACAGCGCTGGGACAAATTGCAAATACCCAGCCGTGGATCAAAAACACAACCGAGTGAAAAACAACAAGTGCTACCTATGAGTCTCTCTCGATCCCCCCCCCCCTCCCCAACCACCTTCAAGTAACACCACAGTGAATGCATACACCGGCTATTGATTTTCGTCCTGACTGCATGGCCACCTCATCAGTGTCCTACGCCTATTGATTTTTTTGGTTGGGGTTTTTGTCCTTGGGCTTCCCTTAAGAAGCGGGGCAAAGATTAACATCATCCCTGCCAGCAATTTACAGCATCCGACCATTATCGGCAAATTTTCTCCTGTATTGGGTCAAATTCAGAGGATGTGTGGAAGGGGTTTGAGAGGGCTGGGAGGGGGGGGGGGACACTGCTTGGTGCTAGAGACAAGTTGAAGGAGACAAACAGCTGCAATGTGTCATCAAGAGAGTGATGATAACATTTTGACAGACAGGGCTGCTCACCTTATAGAAACATACCCCAGGAATGCAACAGATATCACTTTCAAAAACCAGAAGGCAGCATTTAAGCATTTACCCTCATTGGGGGCAAAAAGAACATATTCTAACAGAACAATCAAGTTAAAGGAACATTACAGAATTGGTAAGAAAAAAACTTGTAAAAAATACTTTTTTATCACAGATTTACATAAAACTCACACAGTCTAATGATGATGACAGCAGAAAACATCCTTTGAAATATTTCTGTCTGAAATGCCATATTTGATGAGAAATGAATAAACTAATTTTCCGATAGGAGTTTATCGCTCAGTGAGCGTTTTTTTTACATTTGTTGAATCTAAATGATTTCATGCAAATGTGTAATCGGTTTTTCACTGTTTTCTCGTGACCCAGATGGCCGATCGATCTCAAACTTCTACAGGTTTGTCAGTTTATGTATATGGTGGATTACATAAAGTGCTTACACTGCCAGCAACTGTTTTGTTAGCAAAAACCAATTCTGTAATGTTCCTTTAATTCGAACCCTCAAACGGGGTACGTTGTCAGCACATACTGACATGCTGACCTATTTTAATATTTCCATTGTCTTAAAATACATCGTACACACTGGTCAGCTCATAGGCCATGAGATCCTAAGATGGACCATGCCACAGGTCCTAGAGGAGGTGTCAATCAACATGGGACAGTGATTTGGTTAGAAAGGGCAGGAAAAAACTCTGCCAGCATCTTCTGAGTACAAAATCGGTCTGTCAATTGTCAATGGTCGATGAACCAAACTATGAAAATTAATTAACTGAGCAAACAAATAAGCTTAAATATAATCAGCCAATACCCGGAGATGTGAGCAGCACACTTAGATAAATATCCACTCATGTTGACAAAGTTATCTAAGCTACACACAGCTCCCGCCAAGTGTCGTCCCCAGCCACGCAGGAGCTGTGCCCATTGGTTGAAAATTCCAAACCCCGCACATTATTGGCAAGCTAATAATGGGTAGCGTTTCCAGGCAGGAACCCTCTTTGTTTACCATAGGGCATCAATGCTTATTACCGGTTGGACAGGTGGCCCCCCGTGCCTGTGGCGAATAATGTGTTTTTGTTTTATCATCCAAGTGGTAGAACGAATCATCCAGCAGCGAACATCTTCCCCGCGCAAAGATGACGACACTTAGGTTATAAAACATTTATCTCCAAAGTACAAGCGTGTGGACTGACAGGGAACACAAAATTCCCCTGAGTATAAAGCATACAATAAAATGTGATACCTAGACATGTAAACAACACACTTAGATAAATAAATTGTTGAAAAAATGCAGAACAAACTCTTTTAACATACAGAAAAAAACTTGTAACGCAATTACGCTTGTCCCTAACAGGTGCCTCGTTTGTGGGTTCCCCGATGGGGGTATAACAGCCCCCACTTGTTGCACCACACCGCAGTGCATCCATCACAATGAAACAAGGTTCACAAGCGGACAACCAGCATACCCCCAAACGGGGTAGTATACCTGTCCCTCTGAGCCTCATCTTTCCGCTGCAGTAATTGACATGCATGCACAGTCCGATGACACCATTACAGGTAACCATGGCAATGCAGCTACTAACTTAGTGATAGCACGGTGATAGCCTAGATGTGGGCCTATCACGGCGGCTAGTGATGCATATCTAAATTGTCTCTGAGGAGGCAAGGTTGGCAGTGCAGAGAGAGGCTTTCATCAAGCTATAGGACTTCGCTCTGTCCTTGAAAAAAAAAAAAAAAGCTTCATTTCCGCATGATGTGTTAAAAGTTATTAAAAGCAAACTTATCTGCAGTATGCATGTTTCATACTGTTGTATACTTCACTTATTGAACTTTTGCACAACCCGAAAGCACCTCGCATAATGTGCGTCCACCATCTCCACCATTTTGGGAGTCGATTTCTCTGTGTACATTTTGACTCCCGTGTGAGTGCGCTGTGCTTTGGGCAAGGGGTCAATACTGCACTGCTGATTAAAGAAATAACCTTCCTAATAATCTTAAATACATTGTGCCGATCTGTGGCCCTTTTCGAAACCACGACTTTCCATTTGGGCACCGGCTTAGGCTCTGTCTGCCTGTTTGAAGCCCTGTACCAAAAGCACATGTTTTTAAAATGACAGACAAAGCCTAAGCCCAAGCCTAACCCTCTGGTTTCGACAAGGGTTGATGGCTCATTCGGACACATTATTTAGTTGGTTAAATCACGCCGTATCACTAATTATTACCAGCACGTTACACTATCCACTATCGATCACTTGACGTCTTGGGCCAAGACTAACCACACCACTGAGCAGAAAACAATGCTCTAAAACGGAGAAAGTCTCTTCACTTTCCTAAAGAAGAAATCCTAATTGAATTACAAGGTTGGCTCTATTTGTACATATGTACATGTAGATAACACACAAAATCTTTACCAATCAAGTGACGCTCCGTTGAAGCATCGTTCATTCTCTGCCGCCAAAATGTCAGTCTCAACAAATGGAAAACAAGTCACAATTCTCTGCAAGTATTCTACTCAGATTCCCGAGTATTAGATTGCACTGCTATTTCCGACAGAGCACCCAGATGCTTAGACTGCTCATAGAGCACTGTGCTTAAAGGGAACTTTACAGAATTGGTCAGAAAAAAACTTGTAAAATATACTTTTTGATCACAGATTTACATAAAACTTACATGGTCTAATGATAATGATAGTAGAAAACAACCCTTGATATATTTCTGTCTGAAATGCCATATTTGATGAGAAATGAATAAACTGATTTTCCAATTAGAGTTTATCGCTCAGTGAGCGTTTTATTCATTTTGTTGAATCTATATGATCTCTTGCAAATGTGTAATCGGTTTTTCACTATTTTCTCGTGATCCAGATGGCTGACCGATCTCAAACTTCAACAGGTTTGTCAGTTTATGTATATGGTGGATTACATAAAGTGCTTACACTGCCAGCAACTGTTTTGTTAGCAAAAACCAATTCTGTAATGTTCCTTTAAAGAAACAAGGCTCACATTAGTGTTTGTGCAGTGGACTGCTGTCGTCAGTAAAGACAACAATTTTAAGATGTTAACTTTCATGAACGATTCCATGTCGAACAAAGAAAAATTAACTAGAGAGGAACCTGAACGGGACTTGAACCTGCGACCTCCGGATTAACGTGCCGGTGCTCTGCAAACTGAGCTACATGTTGTATCTAGCCCTAATGTTGGCGGTCTCCCTATTTTGTCATTTTGTTCCAGGGTACCAGTCAGAAGCCATTCAACCTCTCACTACCGTATAACCAGCTGCACTCCTGGGAAGCGGCAGCAGAGGGATTACCTTACGGGGATGCGATATTTGATTGTGTTTTTTTTATAACTTGCATTCACATCCAGAATGGCTTTTTAATTGTCATAGCTTTTTACTCCCCTTCTTGTCCTGCCTTTCCCTTTGATCACCCTTAATGTCCCTTTCTCCATTTTTTGACAAGTGTATTCAGTCTAGTGCCTTTTGAAGTCTATTTCCTTAATTGCTTTGTATTGTTTTAGTTTGTTGTTGTTATTTTCTAATGAATGTTTAATTGATTCAATGTAAATTTAGACGCACTTCAATATTCTGAATGTTTTGAAATAATAAATTAACCATTTTATTTATCTATCTATCTTTTTTATTTCAAATACCAAGTAATAAACCACAAGGGAAATTTTAAATTATTTTGGGTTGAACAAAGAAAAAATGTCCATAGTTTTATGATTAAACCTGGGAAATAAATAAACATAGATGATTTGGTTGTGAGAAAGGCAAGCTAACTGGTCTTCTTGGTTAGTGAGAAGAAAGACAATTGTGGGCAGAAATTGAGAATGAGATGTTGCACATTTTGACTGGTTATCTGCTTCACCGTTAGCGAATCCCTAATTGGTTGACACTATTTGATCCATGGTCCAAGCAAAAGTAAACACAGCTCAGTGTTTTGACACTAGAAGTTCGTTAGCAATTTAGTAGTCTTCAAATTTTTTAAAGAAAAGTTACACCCTTGTACAAAGATGTGATTTGCCCAATGTGAAAATTCCTGAAAATGGCTGGGGGTGGGGGGGGGGGGGCTGGATTGCCCGTTATTCTAGACCCAGAACCTCCCAGATGTTACAATTCAGGTTTACAGACTCTGTACATCATCAGAAATACAAAACTACAGGTTTTGGACACAATGTGGGATTGGTGATTGCACTACTCCTTTCAAGAAAATTTGAAGGCTAAAGGAGGTTTTGAAAAAAAATGCTGAGAAGTCACACGCCAGCTTGTAACATGCAGTTTGAATTAAATAAATGGGCATTTTTTTCCCAAGAAGCATGCAAGAAGAATCACGTTAACTCAAACCATCTACATGTAGCCTAATCAACAACAAAAACATTTTTTTTACATTAACTTTGAGTAGAAAGGTTTTGATTGTTTATTTTTACAAATTCTTCTCTAGATTTCACTGCATGCACAAATGGCAAGACTAGATCAAAAAAATCCAAATATCAAAATGATTAACTTTGAATAATCACGTATGATAAAAAAAACAAACACATATTTTGTTTTCAAAGTCGATGGTTCCAAATCCAAAGACAGCAAAAAAAGAGGAAGATCTAGCCGATCATCGTCTGGTAATTCAGTCTGATGTGCTTTCAAACGTTTCAGTCTATTTGAGATTGAACAATTTCCGTTCAGTGGGGGGAAGCATGCAAAGAATCAACATACACGTTTTCACTTCTTCCTTGTGCACAAACATGACAGCAAATTACATTCAGCGAACACCACTGGTGCTGTATCTTACCTGTAATCTCATTGAACAGCTCTTAACCACATAACTAGGATCATGCAGAGTGCACTTTTGCGACAGAATGTCTAAACCCTGCTCCTGGTATGGGTACATGAACTAATGTAGCCTTTAGTCAAGGCATTTGTGGCACCCTGAATTGTATATATATACACCACGAGCCAAACAGACCAGCATAACAGGCTAGAGTCGAGCATGCACCATGCAGAGTGCGCCTTGAGTCAAGACTAGAAGTGATGTAGCCGAGTTAAGACGAGGATGCAACATTCCTGAGAGCCAAGACCTCATGGTGAGAGAGGCTCATGAATTCTTTACTCGGATATTTCTTAAAAGGTCGTTACTCTGAGAGATCGGAGTTAATTTCAACAAGATGGTGCACCGAGAAGAATCCTGTTTACTCAAAAATCAAACAAACATGTTTTTCTTTGAGTAGAAATCCAACATTTTGATTTAAAAGAATGCGTGATAATTTGTCACTCAAATTAACAATTGTAAAAAAATAAATGATTTTAACCATAAAAAGAACTCATTTTTTATGTGTTCGGACCGAAGCATGCAAAGAAATCACGTTAACTCAAACCATCTACATGTAGCCTAATCAACAACAAAAACATTTTTTTTACATTAACTTTGAGTAGAAAGGTTTTGATTGTTTATTTTTACAAATTCTTCTCTAGATTTCACTGCATGCCCAAATGGCAAGACTAGATCAAAAAAATCCAAATATCAAAATGATTAACTTTGAATAATCACGTATGATAAAAAAAACAAACACATATTTTGTTTTCAAAGTCGATGGTTCCAAATCCAAAGACAGCAAAAAAAGAGGAAGATCTAGCCGATTCATCGTCTGGTAATTCAGTCTGATGTGCTTTCAAACGTTTCAGTCTATTTGAGATTGAACAGTTTCCGTTCAGTGGGGGGAAGACGAGGGAGAGTGATTAAAACTCTATTCACTCTGACATTTATAGAGCAATACCCAAGCCCTGATTAATCAAACTTGAAAAAACAAATGGGCAGATTCTCAAAGCACTGATAGCACAAGCAGGCTCTACTCTCCGCAATTTGGGGTCTGCTGTTTTAACAATCATAAATAACTTATACAGAGTAGGTATCCGGAAATGTTGACACTGCATGAACATTATTACCCCAGTCACTGGGCCAATTATTTCATTCCTTAAACCATCTCAGCTCCCTGGGGAGTATACAGCCTGCGCTGCCAAATATGTAGCACACCAAGCTAAATCAATCAAAGAAACCATTTCTGTCCTCTCATGTACCCATTTACTCCTGGGTGAAGAGAAGCAAATCTAATTAAGTGTCTTGCTTAAGGACACAAGTGTCATGACCGGGATTCGAACCCCATATCTGCCCTCACAGGTACCCATTTACTCCTTGGTGAAGAGAAGCATTTCTAGTTAAGTGTCTTGCTTAAGGACACAAGCGCTATAAAACAGGATTTGAACCCCATCTCTGTCCTCACAGGTACCCATTTAGTCCTGGGTGACGATAAGCAAGTCTACTTAAGTGTCATGCTCAAGGAAACAAGTGGCACGACCGGGATTCGAACCCACACCCAGATGACTTGGGAATCAAAATGCAAGTTAAGATAATGGTGTGCATCTGACAGTGCGCACACTGTACAAAATGCCAACTGCGTAATAACACAATAGGAATTTGGATTTTACATGGGTTACAACATCAGATGAACTGGGTCAATACATGTACTTAAAAGGATAGTAAATGTAGTAACGCGAGTCACTTTTAACCTGTGGAAAATGTGTGGAGGCATGTGCTGACATCGTAATGCGGATCCGTTGAGACCAAAGAGGTGTGGAGGCATGTGCTGACATCGTAATGCGGATCCGTTGAGACCAAAGAGGTGCCACAAATGAAATAAAACCAAACAGCATGGATGAAAAAGTGCAAGTGATATTACTGTAAACCCTTAGTGCTGTGGGGGATAAATTATCATAACACGAGAGATGCCGCAAAAGTACATGGGTGTATTATTTATGATGGTTAATGCCTAATCGTAAATATTAACGCGACAATGAACAAAATCAATAAAAACTACCATCTTCATACTATATTTCTGGTAATAAAACCAAGGATGCCTCATAAGTGAACTTAAAGGAACATTACAGAATTGGTTTTTGCTAACAAAACAGTTGCTGGCAGTGTAAGCACTTTATGTAATCCACCATATACATAAACTGACAAACCTGTAGAAGTTTGAGATCGATCGGCCATCTGGGTCACGAGAAAATAGTGAAAAACCGATTACACATTTGCATGAAATCATATAGGTTCAACACATGAATAAAACGCTCACTGAGCGATAAACTCCAATCGGAAAATTAGTTTATTCATTTCTCATCAAATATGGCATTTCAGACATAATAGTTTAAGGGATGTTTTCTACTATCATCATCATTAGACCATGTAGGTTTTATGTAAATCGGTGATCAAAAGTATATTTTACAATTACCAATTCTGTAATGTTCCTTTAATCACTGTAGCTCGTGAGCCTGAGGAAACCTGTAAACAAGGGTGCTTGCTATGTGAACTAGAAACACCAGAGTTAACCCTTGGTTAACGAGCACTACCAATCCTAGTACACAGGACCTACAGCTAAATGTCCGATCCGAAGGACAAAGCAATTATGGTCAAGAACAAGAACACAAGTGCCACGACCGGGACTCGAACCCACACTCTGCTCAAAAACACCAGAGCCTGAGTCTGGTGCTCTAAACTGCTCGGCCATGACACGTTATGAATTGTTCATTGAAGATTTCAATACATCATAGATGATAACATGCAAAATAGATGCAGGCACTATAAAACGAAAGACAATTTCCATTAAAACCTCGCCACACACGTACGTGGATGTTGACGGCGGTGCAAAGTAAACAACAGCAATCTTCATAAAAAGCTTTCAAAAATATTCAGGGGATCTAAGAAAATACATAAAAGATTACAAGCCCAGCGCCTACTCTAAAACAAAAGCCACATCCATAAAACTTCTGAACTTAAAGGAGCTTTAAACGTACAATATTTGTACAATATTTGCATCGTGAATAAGTGTGGCATTATCATAAATGTTAAAAGTGAAGTGATCAACAAAACAAGAAACAGAAAGCGCAATCGAAAGAACCCATCAGATGTTTATCGGATGGCAAAGTGCATAAAGGGGACCATAAACTACTTTAAAGGAACATTACAGAATTGGTTTTTGCTAACAAAACAGTTGCTGGCAGTGTAAGCACTTTATGTAATCCACCATATACATAAACTGACAAACCTGTAGAAGTTTGAGATCGATCGGCCTTCTGGGTCACGAGAAAATAGTGAAAAACCGATTACACATTTGCATGAAATCATATAGATTCAACAAATGAATAAAACGCTCACTGAGCAATAAACTCCAATCGGAAAATTAGATTATTCATTTCTCATCAAATATGGCATTTCAGACAGAAATATTTAAAAGGGATGTTTTTTACTATCATCATCATTAGACCGTGTAAGTTTTATGTAAATCTGTGATCAAAAAGTATATTTTACAAACAAAATTCTTACCAATTCTGTAATGTTCCTTTAAACATCTTAAATCGCAGAGCCATTTGCCATTAAAGTTGCATGGCCCGGTGTTTATTTTTTAAATATTTTTTTCTCTGAACAAATTTAGACAGATGATGCAGTCTCAAAACAAATAAACATACACAAACTTTTGCATATACATGTATGCCACAGGCATGTCACATGCAAAATTGTTTGTACTTGGTGATATGGTGTGACTTATTGTCCAGATTCCGACAATTCATTTTCAGTTTTTCATTAACTAGCAATAATAATTGCTGTTTTTTCTTCTTTGAACAATGCCTCAAATGAAAGCTTGTAAATTTCTCAAATCTAAAAAAAAAAAAAAATGCTATTTAAAATTTAAATCTTTGGGTCAAATCGACCGACCCCAAAATCAGACCTAGCATCTTTAAAACATAAAAACTACGGGTAGTACAACTGCCATTATCATAAACCTGTCTGGAACTTAAACATATTCCGGCCACAACAACAGTCTCCCATTTCTATAGACCTTTGTTTTTGCGACATCACCAGCAGCGAGTCTTTGCCAGCCACTCTGGCCCTTGCTGCAAAAGGACACAACAGTTTATCATTTTATACAGCGACGCTATCAAATGACGCATGAGATCATTGGAAAATCAATTGCGCTAACCAAGACAAAAAATACTGACATTCTCAATTTAAAAATACTGCTTATCGGAGCAGATCTGCGCCAACTCCCGCTATATATTTTATCAAACTCGAGGCCGACCATACAAACTGGTGATCTACGTTTGTAAATGAAAGAAAATTCTATAAAACCACTGGTCAACATTTTTAAGGGAATAACAATAAAATAGGTTGCATCGTTGAGGAGAAAAAAGGTTTATACAGTGTTAAAAATGCATCACACATGATTAGTATGCAGCAAGGCACTTCTGTAAAACTCAAACCTAAACGTGGCCAGAAAGAAGCAGAGGGGTTATTAGCATTGATTGCTCAGTGGAGATCTTGTCATTTTAGCAACACACCTCATTTCCAACCCCCCTCCCCCCCAAATGCCATCGGTTTCATCTTCCCATGAAAATGGATTTGTATTCTGGGATTGATTGGAAAGGGAAGAGGCGGGTCGGGTTACAATGCAAGGGTGCAGAGGAAAAACTTCCTGAAACCAATCGTTGTGGATGCGTTGATAAACTAGAGAGAGAGAGATGCATGCTGAGAAAGCCATTCCCCAGTGGAGGCGCTGGGGGGCCGTAAAGCTAATATCACGTGTGCATCAAATGAGTGGGGAAGCAGCTCCGTTGATGTTCCGCCAAATAAACGCATAATTTCGTCAAGCAGACCTATGTCATGCGGGGCAGTCATTTTGTTTTTTCCTTTCCTGCCGAATCAATCAAAACCAAACGGACCCCGGATAGGGCAAAACACAAAACGGAGTCTGGGCACATCATCCATGATTACAACGAAGTGAACTCAAACTGCAGAGCCAGGTGTTTCCCCAGTCATCCGCAACTGTCAAGTGTACACAAAGTAGACACGATGGGTCAGCTCTGCTCATTTCCCCTTGTATTCCGATCTTAGCTTGTCTTGGCAGTTTCCCCCAAGGAGAAACATAGCCCATCAATTGCGGATTCCCACAGGCCCCCCGTCTTTCCATGCAGTAATGACTATTTTGTGCTGTCCCGGGAGTATGGTGAGCCATTATGTGCACAGGGTATTATATCATTTTTTTGTTAAATCATCCGGAGATTATCTCCAGGAGTCTTGTCGAGAACAAACTGATCATGAGATAATTCATCAGCCCGGGAGAGTTTGACTAGTATGGAACTCCTCACATTGGCCTGCGGGCAACGGCAAGAGTGCGTAGGTCCTGTCAGGTTATGTTTGGGTCTGGAGGGGGCCAATGATTTTTTTTTTTTTGGGGGGGGGGTTATGATGAGATAACGTGTTGTCAACCGACACAGTTAATCTCAGAGTTATACCTTTGGCATACCGTCAACTCTCGTTATAAACAAGATCGCCGAGAATTGGCCACATCTTTTATAATGGGAACCTTGTTATGAGAGGACAGCAAAACAAAAGGAAATGCAAAAACAGAAATGACATTCGAGACTTCAGAATTTGCTCTTTACGAGCTGAACCTCTTTTTTTAACAGGGCTCTTGATAACGAGGGTTGACTGGAGTGGGTGTAGTGAATGCATCACTGTTTGATACACAGATCAAATCCAAACATAATATTATATATTGTAATGAAAGCAAGGGACTCCTAATAGCACTGTAACCCATCGGTATGAAGATACTTGTGTAGAGAAATGAAGAAATATCAGTTTTAGATGTGGAAGGAAAACCTCAAATACAGAAAAACCCAAACAATCAGGTAGGGAATGACAACCTAATCCACATGCAAGGCTCCAGTCCCGGAATCGTACCAGGGTCCATCGAAGTGAAAGGCAGGGAAGAAACCACTGAATGCTTAGGTCAAACTTTGGTTCCAGAATGCCTCCAAGTTTTGAAAAAAAAATGCATTCATGTATATCTGCAAAAATTCCAAATTGCAAAGATTTTATTTAATGCAAATATCTAATTCATTATCTGAAGAACACGATCCTACCTTAAAATCACCATCTTTGAGCAGCATGACTCCAACTTTTGACTACTACGCTGACCTCCCTCCAAAAAAAAAATGCAGCTTAAAAATTGTAATATTCCTCGGCAGAACACAAGAAAAGAATATCCCATCAAACACAGAGTGGAGATGATTGGGAGCCCGTCGACAAAAGAGTCTCTCACTCAGTGGAGGGTTACACAGCAATGACCAGGCTAACATTCCACTGCTTAGCCTCAGATGAGCACCTCACATCATCCAGACAAGATCCCGGGATGTTTCTGACCTCAGCAGCGGCAGTAGCAGAGAGAGAGACAGAGAGAGCGAACCCTGAAGAGCTCCACACCGTGACCAATCAGATGCAACGAGCCGACGACGTAGCCCGACTCACGACGACGAGGTGATGAAAAATCGCCCGGACGCTAATCAGGCACTATTCACGCTTTATCGCTCCAGGTAGCAACAAAGACCTCAAATGTACATATGCTGAACTTTGCATATTTTATTCCTCATCAAACCAAATTGCCCATTGTGAGACGTAATTATAATACGCACCATAATCATCTGTGCAGAGCAACCAAGCAAAGTGGCATTGTTTCAAATATTAATCAAGCTTGCAATAATTAAGAAGTGAAAAGAGAAAAAAAACTCAAGATAAAAGAAAGAAACTTAAATTGTGCTGGAAGGATTTTTCTGCGTTAAGTGTTCACATCAAAAACATGAAAGTGCATCAGCTTGGTTGCTAACCACTTTGCATACAATGTAGAAAATCAATTAGTATTTGTAAGGAGCTTTATCAATTATTGAAACAAATATAACGTTAAATTTAACACAAAATGTTTTAAAAGGGTTTTTATCTTCATTGTTTCTAATAAAATTATAGACATTTGTCACACTGCAGCCATCTTGATCAGATTCCCTGTATACCTAATGACACTGATAGTTCAAACTCTCCATTTAGAAAAAGGCACCGGACTATTTTCCCACACGGCCTCAGTTTGGATTCATTGGTTTGAATGGAAGAGAAAATGGCTGCACCCATAGATAAAAGTCTAACAATGGCTCAAGTTCTCATCTCAACAGCACTCTAAAGCTCAATACACTCCACAAAAATGTCTGTGTCCATACACTGTGACATAATAATAATAATAATAATAATAATAATAATAATAATAATAATAATACAAGCATTTATAAAGCGCATTTTTTTAATAATTCAAGAGAGGAAACAAAGTAATTGAACAGGAACCTTAAGATGAAATTAGTAACAGCATAGCATTTATATTTACAGCTATAGGTGGATTGCAATAACGTCATAAACTTCCCACAATCCTATCTGAATCTTTTTGAATTCGCCAGTTTCCATGATGACATTATGAAAAACTAAAGGTTAAAAATCATCAAAGATGGTGAACGTTAGCCAATTAGAGAGGACTGTGTGAAATGTGATGTCATGTGTAAATCAGTATTCAAGGAACTCTATAGTGTTAATCTTATGCTCTTCTCGTCGATGATCTCAGGTAGAATATTTCAACAACAACAAATACTAATAATAATAATTGTAATAATATTGAAATTATCCATTTTATGAACCCCTGTTATTGTTATAATTAATGATATTTCATTAACTCACGGAAGCTAATTCATCATCGCATGGAGGCAAACATTATCCATCACTATTACAAATTGTTAGCATTGTCATTTCTCCTCTTTGTTGGTGGGTACGGTATTCATTTTATATTCCTCATTACCTCAACATTCAATTTTGCCTTGTAAATTGATTTACAATCATTATCATTTCAATTTTTTTTAAAAGAATTTCACTTGCAGGAATTTTGATTTCTAATATTATTTGTTACGTCGAAATTGGAAGGAAACTTGATTAAATTCTACTATTTTTTTCAAAACTTTAATATCTGTACATGTATGTATGTACTCGGTAAAGATTCATCCGATGTATTTATTGCATCATGGATAAAGAATAGTTATTTGGTTTTACCTTTACACCGATGTGTGTTAAGCACTGTAGGTGCTTTCTTGGGTACTGTAGAAAAGAATTTACAGGTGTACTGCTCAGGTGGGATTCGAACCGCGACGACAGGCAGTAAGTAAGAGTTGTGATAAAAAAGGCCAAAGTGACAGTTTTTCAAAAGAGGCGAGTCAAAAATATTGCGTTTAAAGTTAGGGTCATAGATTGGGTTTTGTCAACGTAATGCTAATTTATAAGCCAAAATATCAATAAAGATACAATAAAAGTCACCTGTGAAATTTTCAGCTGAGTATACAGTGTCTACTTGTTGAGAAAACAGCAAAAAAAATGTCACAGTATTTTCATCGAGAACGTTTATTCCATCCACGCTTAGCGAGGTGACAGCAAGTATCCAAACCGCATCTCTGGCTGCAGCATTCGCGAATGAACACCATGATGGTTTGAATTTTCAGCCAACCCTAAGAAATTTGAGAAACGATTCATGCATACATCGTTTCTCAGAATCAAATGTTTTGGGGTGTAAGAAATTATCCAAACCATATTACTTCAAAGGGAATCCTTTCTCAAAATAATTTATACTATCAACAGCTGCAGTGTTGCAAGTTTTTTATGGTAATTAATTTTTGGAGTATTTACCAATCTATGATCCCACCTTGAAAGGGGGCACGTTACCTTCAGATTGGGCACTTTGGGCCAAAGAAAACATTTGTTATGAAACGGATATGGTTGGAAAGATGTTTTAAAAGTAGAAAAGTCCCTCAAACTTGTATGGTTTTCCTTTTACCTAGTGAACTAACATAATCCTCGGTTATGTAGAACCAAATTTTTGACTCAACAAATTAGCAGACAGTGTTAGTTCACGAGGTAAAAGAAAAAACACACAAGTTGGACGGATATTTGTGTGAATCATTATAGTCTAGTAGAATAAGTAGCAAGACAAGTTCTCTAGAGAACAAAATCAACACAGCAAAGTAGATAATTATACACATGGTGTTACCGCAAACCGAATATACATTGATACCTCACCATGCAATGCCTCAAAAACCATATACATTATATTCTACTTTAAAAAACATCTCCTAAACCCTATTCATTTCACAACAAACGCTTTTCTAGGCCAAAGCGCCAAATCAGAAGGCAAACATGTTCCTTTAACCACAAAAAAAAACTTTCTGCATTCACACAAAGGTAAAAAAAAACTTTTTGAGAATCTCTGGAGAATTGTCATGGGTGGATCTTTGGCTGTGTTGAACTGCTGCAAGAACAAGCTTTAATAACCTGATGACCCTATTCATTTCATAACAAATGCTTTTCTAGGCCAAGCGCCCAATCCAAAGGCTAACGTGTCCCTTTAACCACAAAAAAACTTTCTGCATTCGCAGAAAGGTAAAAAACCTTTTTGAGTATCTCTGGAGAATTGTCATGGGTGGATCTTCGGCTGTGTGAACTGCTGCAAGAACAAGCTTTTAATGACCTGATGATGATGTACATCTACAGTCCGGTCCCGTAAATGGACTGCCTCGCAGCACAGGATGCAATCAAACAAACGCTACACACACACACACAGAGCCTGTAACCCGTCCACGTCGTTAATGAATGATAATAAAAGACAAGACAGGAAGCTTCTTCTTCTTCTTCTTTTCTTGTCCCTGAACACCTCCCGCAGATTGCGAGACGTTTTACACTGAGGATTGTATTCTTAGGTGGTTAATAGGTATTCACATCGGCATAGGGGACATTACACTGCATAATGTCCGTGTGCGTGATGTGGACACATTTTTTAATATCGCTGGGGATTTATCATAATTGTTCGGAGTAAATCTACTGTGGCGTGTAATTTGTGTGGTGTAGAGTAACTGCAGTTTCCCTTCATTATGGAACAACAATATATCATTTGTCAATTCTGTTTAGAATAACCTATGAGATGAAATATAATAATAGTAATGATAATAATAAAGCATTCTTGTAAAGGGCATTTCAATTTTTTTCAAAACTATTCTTCTTTTTTTCTATTAACTACTTTTTAGTACCTTTTTAACATTTTTGTAAGAACACATCCAATATGATGATTTGTGTTTGTTTTTAATAAAATATCAAATATCAAATATCAATTTCCACCAGTGGCAAGGCCCCTCCCCCCCCCCACACTGCGCTGTAGAGGCGTAATGAATATAAACAAGTCTTAAACGACATATTCAGGGCTAAAAATTTGGGTAAAATTCCACTGAACCACACAACTTTTACCGGACCAGAATTTAGTTTATAAGACCAGAATCTAAATGAGAAAAAACTTTCTACAAAGTTTAACATGTCAACTGTTTTCATTTGAACTTTCACTGAGAGAAGATTTTATCTCA
The DNA here is from genome assembly GCA_032158295.1 of Pycnopodia helianthoides. Lineage (NCBI taxonomy): Eukaryota > Metazoa > Echinodermata > Asteroidea > Forcipulatida > Asteriidae > Pycnopodia > Pycnopodia helianthoides. The sequence goes on along the minus strand of CM063247.1, from coordinate 19,019,175 downwards.
TTTGTCTGATGGGTAAATACACTTTGATACTCATCCAAATTGAAAGGTTTTACGAGACTCAATCTGAAAGTCAACATTCGAACATCATTTCTTTAAGTTAAAGCTAGAACACAGTGACGTAGTTCTATTTATTATTCAATTAAACAACACAAGACAGCCGGACTTGTTCAGTCTTGAGTTTACTGGCCCAATGCTAAAATCACTGGCCTCGGGCCTGAGGTCAAGTGTACAATTTGAGCCCTGATGATATTTACAATAACAACGCGTGACAAAATTTAGAAAGACGATGTGAGCAAACTGGCAGGAGAATTGTTTCAAAAACACATTATGCTAAGCAGATGGGTTTGAAGTGAACTCCTGAGGCCCAATTCATGGAGCTGCTTAAACAAAAAAAAAGGTTGCTCAGAAATTTTTCGCCAAGCAGAAAAGAGCAGGATACCAGTCACAAATTGTATTTATGACATGGTAGTTTGGCTGGTAACCATATTCTGGTAAGCATAGTTTGGTTGTGCTTGGCTACTTTTTGCGCTTAACCTGCTCTATGAAATCGGGCCCTGAACAGATCTAGTGAGTTGGCATTCCTAACATGTGTTGGAAGCCGGTTCCAGAGTTCGGGAGCTGTGTATGCGAATGATTTCTGGCCGTGTGTAAACTGTGTTCACGGTTCTCAAGTAGTTCTTAAAATCTTTGGACTAACCATCTCAATGAATTATATTTATCCAAGTATAAGGAATTTACTTTTACTGACATGAACTGTCGTACATGCCTTACAGCATCAGGGCTCCATTTCACAAAGCACTCCGATTCATCTTCAGATGAGTTGTCAGTATCACTTTAGTGATCTGGATTGTGACATCACACTTTGCTTAGCAGTTAAGATTGATTTACAGTTAAGGTAAATGACAGCTCTATGTGAAAACAAGCCCTGTACAAACATAACAACATAATGTGATGATTTTCCTTCTTTTCCATTAAACTCACTTTGGTAAAGCACCGGCACATTATTCAGGAGGTCGCAAGTTCAAGTCCCGCTCTAGTAAATTTTGCTATGTTCAACCCCAAATTTAATACATTTTCTTTACAATTTTTTTCTTAAATTTGATTCCTGTGCTAAAGATAGCATTAATATTACTTCTATGTTCTTGTTTTTTTTTTTAATTTGATATTTGCTTTTTAACCTACTTGTATTCTTCATTGCGATTCTACTTTACACTCTCATTCAAGCCCTCAAATTTTATCTCTTGTGTGTCCCATAAACTTGGTGCAAACCAACAGAAGTGCGGGTACACAGTAACATGAAATTCTGTTACACACAAATTGGACAGGTTTTTTCCTCCACTACTTTTTACGTTGAGGCATAGACACATTAACCCACAGCTCAGCCTGTCAGACTTGCCACTGTGTTTAGTGAAACGTCTTCTTGAGCCGACCATCTGTTCGAGAGTCTTGTGATTAGAAGTGATGCACAAGGCCAGTTCTGCAGCTATGTGCCAAGGTGATCCCTACCTATCAACTCAAGCGTGCTGCTTGCTCTCCCTGCATTATTACCGATCACCAAAGATTCTATCCTTCACACTAACGGGCAAAAGGTTCTTCCTCTTTTTTTTCTTCTAAAAATCTTATTAAAGGAACATTACAGAATTGGTAAGAAAAAAACTTGTAAAATATACTTTTTGATCACAGATTTACATAAAACTTACACGGTCTAATGATGATGATAGTAGAAAACATCCCTTGAAATATTTCTCTCTGAAATGCCATATTTGATGAGAAATGAATAAACTGATTTTCCGATTGGAGTTTATCGCTCAGTGAGCATTTTATTCATTTGTTGAAGCTATATGATTTCATGCAAATGTGTAATCGGTTTTTCACTGTTTTCTCGTGACCCAGATGGCCGATCGATCTCAAACTTCTACAGGTTTGTCAGTTTATGTATATGGTGGATTACATAAAGTGCTTACACTGCCAGCAACTGTTTTGTTAGCAAAAACCAATTCTGTAATGTTCCTTTAACATTTACTTTCAAGTGTAATTGTGAGAATCCTTGCATAGACCCCTTTTACTGACATCCAAGCCATTACTGTCTGCCCATGGTCTGCCATTTTGAGAGTCAAATTGCATGAGAAGATATGGGGCCCAACTTCATAGAGCTGCTTAAGTAGAAAATATTGCTTAAAAATGTTCTGCTATTTTAAAGGATATCAGCAGGATACCAGTCACAAATTGTACATGTGACATGATATTTTGGCCGGTAACCTTATTCTGGTCAGCATAATTTTGTTGTGCTTGGCTACTTCAGCTCTATGAAATTGGGCCATGGTGAGAATCTAACCGCACACGCGTCCCTCTTGAATGCGTATTTGCACAGCAGCATGCCGGAAATCTGTCTCCAAAAAAAATGGTGCAATCAAGGTTTATCGTGGACGATGGCGTCCGGTGAATCGGGTCAACAGAGTCTATTCATCAGACGTCATTATGTCAAAACATTGAACGAAATAATAAATATCAAGTAATAAACCACAAGGGAAACTGACTGGGTAAATTTCAAATTTTTCTTTGTTCAACCCCATACTATTTGAAATTTACCCAGTCAGTTTCCCTTGTGGTTTATTACTTGACATTTAAATTAAAAAAGTCGCATCCCCTCAAGGTGATCCCGTGGCTGCTGCTTCCCAGGTTGTATCGTTAACTTGGGTGTGATCCCTGGCTACACGGCAGTTAACGGTTGTATGGCTTCTGACTGGCACCCCCGAACAAAGATATTGACAAAATAGGGAGACCGCCAATATAGGGCTAGATAGCTCAGTTGGTAGAGCGCCGGTACGTTAATCCGGAGGTCGTTGGTTCAAATCCCGCTCTAGTCAATTTTTCTTTGAAATAATAAATAATAATAATAATAACAGGCATTTATAGAGCACTCTTACACTGGGTCCTGCAGCGCTTTACGCATTAAGCGAAGCAAATAAGCGAAGCAAATAAACAAAGGCATAAATAATGGGAAAGACAGCTGGTCCTTAGCAATCAGCCACTGGATAGGGAAAGTCTTCCAATGTTTCTTGAAAATTACAAGTGACTTTGCAGAGCAATTTGGATGAGGGAGACAGTTCCAAACGCGCAGGGCATGTGCGTTAAAGGCACGATCACCAGCAGAGGAATGTACCTTCGGAACTAGGCATAACAATCAAAACAGATAAAATGAGGCATTTTATTAAATCTGTGGCTGAAAAACATGTCCCTGTATATTAAATATTCTCTTTAAAAAAAAATAATAATAAAATTCCATCTGTGTTATATTTGATTTATGGCAAATGAAAATTAGAACGAAAAATCAAAAGCAAAGTGCATCGATGTTTTTTTTGGAGGAATGAATGCATTCCGATCCACTAGTCTCCAATACACATCATCTAACAAACTTGTGAGGATTTCATCAATTTGGGCCAGTCATTGCTTTAGAGGCAACATGGTTCGTGTTTTGATAGAGATTTGGTGCACGTTCCCCGTAGGCTTGTTTTGATTTGGCGAACTCCAAATAAAGAAATCAAGCGATGGGGACAAATGTTCTTGCCTTCACAATCACAAATCAGCGGAAGACAAAGATGAAGAATAAATATGGAATAAATGGATTGTCCATCGTCAGATCTCGTTGTTGTTCTCCACTTCAGACAGCAAATCAGTTTTTGTTTGTTCAACCCAAAATTATTTAAACAAATTCCAATCTTCCCTAGTGGTTTACTACTTGATAGCAAATCATTTACCGAGAATATTGGGATGATTTATTTATTTATTCATTTATTTATTTATCTATTTATTTGTTTATTTATTTATTTATTTATTTATTTATTTATTTATTTATTTATTTATTTATTTATTTATCTAGTTATTTATTTATTTATTGGAAAATATACCAGGCAACAATCAAAATACATCAAAATACAGAGAAAACACGGAAAAAGGTAAACCAGAAAACACCAGTATCTTCTGTAAATGAGACATACATGAACAAAATGCACCAATGAAACAGATACAAGCCTGAGGGATTGCTTCAAAAGCTTAGAACTTATCAAGAGGCTTTCCTACAGTACCCAGTCAGTCGAGAGGGGGAAAAAAACAGCAAAAAAACACAAACAAATTGAAGACAAACACTGAATATCAAATAAAGATTTGGCGATCCATTAACATTAATCACACCCTTCATTGATGACTTCTAATGCAGCCCTAAGTTGAACTAAAAAAACTGTAATAGTTCAAAAGACCACACGGGGAGACTGTCAATATTATTGCTAGATAGCTCAGTTGGTAGAGTGCTGGCACTTTAATCTGGAGGTCGCAGGTTCATGTCAATTTTTCTTTGTTCAACCCAACCAGATTAAAAAAGACAGTTTCAGGGAACTTCACATGCGAGCGAATCTGTGAAATAAAGAATGCTTAAAGGCATCCGTTCTGGCAAATTGAAGATTAAAAACACACTTTCATTTTCATGGCTATTAATAGACAGGTAGTTAAAAACTTGTATGTCATAACAACCACACAGACACAGGCACAAATCAGAGCTGGCAACATTTGCAACTTGCAATCAGGGAGATTTTGTACACCAACCAGGGAGATAATTAGAAATTTTACACTCAACATAATAGGGACAAGGTTTCCGTAATCAGGGAGATTTTCAAATCTGTTCATCAGAACATGGAAAGATTGGTTTATTTTCAGGGAACTTTCTACAGAATCAGTGAGAGTTGGCAGCTCTGCACTAGCAAGGGAAAGAAACCACAGTCTCAAATGCAGTGAAGGAATGCAACGCTAAAAGAAGCGAGACAAAATAAATTAGAAACTCACCCCCCCCCCCAAAAAAAAATTTTCCAATTTACAGACAGCACTTGGCAAAATAAATAGCAGCGTGATTCATCGGAGAGAACCACCTGTCAGTGACAATCGCAATCACTTCTAGGTATTATGTTTCTCCAGTATTTGACATTTAACTTAAGTGAAATGTTCTAAACGAACTCAGATTAAGCTCTTCTTCATAGGTCCTCCATTTTGTTTTCACAAAGAGCTAGGATTGATCTTGGGCTGTGTTTCAATATTAATTGCTCACAATAATAATGATATAATAGTTATTATTATTTATTGTAAGCATGACAGTTCTTTTCAGAACTAAGTAGTCTCCCAAATTCTGATATCTACGTGGCAGTAGAATAAATAGCAAGACAAGTTCTCAAAGAACAAATCTACACAGCTAAGTAAATGTATACACATGGTGTTACCGCAAACTGAATATACAATAATCATCATCATCATTGGTTTTTATATAGCGCTTTATCAACAGGCGTCTGAAGGCACTCATTAAGACAGATATGCTAAGTTTTTTGGAATTAGGAGACCCATTTACATAGCATATTGTAAGAGTTTACAAGGTGATGCAGTGCGATCTGCAGCCAGCCACGCCAGAAACACCCCTTCTCTTAGCAATAAGTGTACTGGCCGGGTTCTTTTACGTGCAATACACAACACAAAAGACCAACGGCTTTACGTCCCCCCTCCGAAGGACGAAGCAATAATGGTAAAGTGTCTCGCTCAAGGACACAAGTGTCAGGACCGGGACTTGAACCACCTCAGGACAAACACCAGAGTCCAGTGCAGCAGACCGCTCGGCCACGACATGTCACGCGCTACGCAAAGTGTGATGTCACAATAAAAATCGCTCTCGGCAATATTGACAACAATCACTCTTTAGATGAATCTGGGTGTTTGGTGAAATCAAGCTCTGACTTTCAGAGAGTACATGTACATATCTTTACTTACCCCCAGGGCCCAATTTCATAGAGCTGCTTTTAGGCCCAACGTTAGAAAGAGCACAAAACAATTCTACTTATCAGATGAAAGGTACATGCCAAAATATCATGTCATAGTGTACCAATTACAACTGCTTCCTGCTTATTTTTCGCTAAGCAGGAAATTGTTGAGCACTAATTTCTGCTTAAAAATAAAGAAGCTTTCCCCAGTAAAAAAAGGGAAATCTGGTCTCTATTAATCAACCACTGGTTATAGCATTTAATTAATCACATAACGCGGTGGTAATAAAAAAAATAGATTCTGGCCTATAAAGAATTGATATGGAACAGACCGCCGTATTTTTACGATTCCACGAGCGCGAGTGTGATAACGAATTTATCTTCCAGCCTCATTAAGTCAATGAGGTTAGGTTATGTTTTTGTTTTTGGTTTTCCACGCGCAAAGTTTAGAATGTAATTTGTGCACTGACCGTATGCGGAGCGTGACGCATTGACACTAACAATACCAGAGTGCAATATAAAAACTGGGAATAGGTTATCGTCTGATATCAACTCCGGTTCGAGCATCTGATTGGAGGATTAGCGCGTACTGGAAGATAAAAACATATATATGTATGCCTTTATGTGACCTATTTTGTGTAAAAAATAACAACAAGATAGCTAAGTTGGTAGAGCGCCGGCACGTTAATCGGATGTCATTGGTTCAAATCCCGCTCTAGTCAACTCTTTTTTTTTAAACCCCAAATTATTTCAAACGTATCCGGTCAGTTTTCCTTGTGGTTTATTACTTGAAAAATAAACAACAAATTGTTCTTAAAAACTAATGCAGACAAGCATCACACAAAAATCAATTCTATCTCCACATCAAAATTATACATTTTGACAACTCTACAGGTTGAACGAACAATTTCACCTCAGTCCGTGAATCAAAATAAACAATTATGTTTACAGAAGCCTGATGAAAACGAGCCTCACATGGGCATAGGGAACACTGTTGTTTACATTTGAACTACAGTACAATTAATTAAAACCAGAGAAGGGTGTCAAATTAAATTAAAAAGTACATTGAGTACCTGTGAGGTTGCTCCATCTCGTCTTGGGAATTGCGGCCGGAGTGATCGTCTAGAGTTTCATAATCATACACTGGCCTGGGACCTCCTCCATGAAGGGTGGGTCAAGCCAATTTTCTTTTTGCAAACTGAACTTTAATTATTAGATCTTTTCACTTTCAGTGGATAATTTTAAAGGGGGGTAACAGAGCCCATGGCCCCACTGACATCTGAAATGCAAGGCTAACATCTCTGTCAGGTTAAGGAGAATGGACGAGAAAGTGTAGATTTGTGGATAGACTGTACAAGCCGAATGTAATGGTATCAATAAAATTGATTCTCGGTAGTAAGTACAGATTTGTCTTACTAAAGTGCTTTTTTTAACTGGAAAACGTTCCTGTAAATTGAAAGATAACATGATTTGCAGCTGTGTTTTGATGTACATTATGTTTCCAGTTGAACAGTTCACTTTAGTTTGGAACGAATCTATTGTTGAGTGTAGATTCAGAACGTACAGTTGAGTGTAGATTCATAAAAATGAATCCACACTTTTATCAATAAAGTGACGTCACAGAAAAAGTTTAACTACAAATCTTGTGTTAAAACAATAGACCAAAATGACTCCTGCCGTATGAGCAGCAACTGGCCAAAGGAATGGACACCACATCAGCAACAGGGCAAGTTTTCCGCCTTTACCACTACCACCATTTTCTTGAATCAACAGCAGTTCATTTCCCACGAGATATGCCGAGTTGTGCAGGTTGACATAGCGAGAAAAAACCTGCACTACAAAGTCCCACAGCTACAGACTGGACTATCCATTATTCACAACCCCACCAAAAAATCCATACGATGAATAATTCACCTGACTCCCAAGAACTCACCATTTGTGCGTCCGTTTCAGGTTGTGCCATTTCAATTTTTTTGTCAAATGCAACTTCTCACCGAAGAAACGACAACAGAAAAAGACCTGGAGTGATGTCCCGGAGACAATTCCTCGAAAGAGGTCCGTCAGAAACGAGCCGAGCGGATCGGCATCAGTCCTTTTGGTCAAACTTCCCGTGAATTAATGCCTGACGGACGCCGAGCAAGAAGCACCCGAGTGCATGTTTATCTGGTATGGTGAGAGCCGCGGGGTGCGTGCACCTTTTTCTCTCGTCGTCGCTAACCGGTCAAATGTAATAATTGTGACCCGTGGCGGGTAATAACCACGTGGCAAACACAGCAATTAAATCTGCCGATGCATGCGTACAGCAGGTAAAAATCACATCATATGCCACTATGGTGCTTAAGGATACTTCATTTAACATGTAGCCTCTTGTGAAATGCTTAAAGGAGAAAACAAGCCCCCCCCCCCCCCCCCCCCGGCATATACAGTCCTGTCCTCCAGTGTAGATATGGGTATCACTTCGTGAGTACAGATTATGTGTCTATCATTCAAGCAAAGATTTATATCTTTGACAATGTTATTTGGATTTTCTCAAACAATAAAATATGTTTGTTCCATCGGGGCATCTTTAACTTTGGGAATTTGTCCTAAATTTGTTTAAGATGGCGCTGTCCTTCTTAGTAGGTCATAGGGACACATTCCCAGATAGTGTTGATCTATTATATGGCAGTATGCCAGGTGCATACTGAAGAAGGTCAAGCTTGCACTGGCATATTGGACAGTCAGTTACTGTTTTAGCATAATGACTCAAATTCTCAGGAAACTAGAATAACGTATTTCTCAATTTCATTGAGCTGCTTCAGCAGCAAATATAGCTTAACACGCTTCTGTTAAAGCAGCACCTGTTTATGTGTGTTGTGTTGTCATTTTAGGGTGGGGGAGAAATAATTTGTAATAAAAATTGTCTTCTCTATAATTTTTGTTTTTTTAAGCTTAGGGAAAAAAGAGAATTTCTTTTGAAGACACTGTTGGTTCATAATGGTATCTGACCATGGCCCACTTTCATAGAGCTATTTGATGGTAAGCAAATTCTTGTGCTTACTTTAGCAGTAAAAAAATTGCTTAAGCGCAAGCGTATTTCAAGAAAAGCAGGCAACCAGCTCGCACGTTCACAATAGATTTGTATTTTTACATCAGTCGTTTTTTTTTTACAGTAAGCACGAAAGAATAAGCATGCCTTTTTACCATGCTTAGGGTTAGCAGCGCTATGAAATGGAAATCGCACAGTAAGCACAAAGTTTGCCATTAAGCAGCTTTAGTACAAGGATGAAAACAAATGGCTTGCAGGCCTGGGTTCCCCGTTCTTCTAGACCAAGAACCTACCAGATTGTTACAATTCAGGAGGTTTACAGACTCTGCGCATCACAAGAAATACAAAACTACAGGTTTGGACACAATGTGGACTATTTCTCTCTCCGTTTGGTGTCTGCTCTACCTCTTTCAAGAAAATGAAACGGTCAAAATGAGGTTTTGAAAAAATCCTGAAATCAGGAAAAATCCTCAGAAATCACAAACCAGTTATTGTAATAGGGCCATAGGTATGCTTGGAAAAGCAGAGGTATTCGTGCCCATGGGCAACTGATAGGGTCTCTAAAGAACTCTTAATATCTATTCTAACCATCACCTCTTGCTACATGTAGTTCTGTATTGTGGTTGGCTGAAACACGGTCACATGGGGTTAACTAATATAGGCTAGTGCATGAGATTTGCGCCTCCGTGAACTAGATGCGCGTCAAGACATCGCGCGAGCCTAATTTGCGGGAAATAGTTCTCGAAGCGGGCAATAGACTTAAACATTTTGACTGGTTACAGCAGCACCCCCCCCCCCCCCCTTCAGGCCTGGAGTGACCAGAAGGGGGACCTATCGGCCTCGGGAAATAGGTTCCCCTTCTGGTCACTCACAGTCCCTCAGAGGAATAGATGTGCTCTAGTGACCTCATTGCCAGTCCATATGTGTACACTACTCGTAGACAGTCCATGACTAATGTTATGTCCAAAAAACATTACAAACAACATTATAAACAACATATGCACCCTGGGTCTTTCAACAGATTTTATTGACCAAGAGAGAGAGAGAAATCTAAAATGAAAGTTTGAACTCACCGAGTCGCCCTCTAGTCCCCCATACAGAGTTGGCTCTTTTTGACACTGAAATATTTGTGGCTAATTCACAAGTCAGTCCTGAATGCCGCCTCATTAGCGTTGTGTACTGTGCACATTCCAACAGAAATCACATTGCCAAGCATGTCCATATTTTCCACTCACAGACTTGAAGGAGTTGACATAAAATACATCAAGGGCACCTCAACTATCACTTTCAAATTCCACTCTTGAATGTTCAAACTACATGTGTGTTTGATACCAAAATAGCAACATGAATAAATAATACACATACATGAACGACAGATCAATATTTCTGGTTTTCCCATGCACCGATGTGTATACAGGCATACCACTCAAGTGGGATTCGAACCCATGACCCCTGCATTCTAAAGGAGGTATCTTAATGGGAGTGTATACCTTTGGTAATTACTCCGAAAAATAATGACCATCAAAAATTACTCGGTAAGAAGTACTGCAGCTGTTGATAATGTATAACATTTTGAAAACAATTCCCTTCTAAGGAATGTGGTTTTTAGAGATAGGGATTCAACAAATTTCAATCTCTCAGATTGTGTATTCCAATTACGGATTATTCTTCCTGCATGGACATAACCGCTCCAGATTTTTGGCGATATCTAAAAAAAATGCCACCTCATTTTGAAATGAAATTTTCACAGGTTAGGTTTGTTGTATACATCTACATTTATATAGAATTAATACAATCGAACGGTTCCAAAAATCCAAAGGTAGGCTTTGCCTTTAATCACAAGAACCCCTGAGCGTGCCCGGTGACGAGATGTACTTCAAACAACTAAAAAGATGTATGTAATAATTACTTCCGGGATAAAGAAGAATATTCTTGGTTTTACCATACAACAACATGTAATAAGTGCTTTCGCTAAGTCATGCAGACAAAATGATGACTAAAGTTTACCAACACAAAGTTACAGAATCTTCACATTCATATTTCTTCTATCCCTAGTGCACTACATTAAGTAGTTTGTCCTGAGGTTTATACTGTGGACTAGATACAGACATATTTGTAACTCGTCTTATCGCAGTCGAGGTCAAAGCGTGAAGATCTACGTCAGTTCAGCGAGAGTTAAGAACCCGTGAGATCAGAACTCAGATTGAGATGGTTAGAGATTGGGGACACCGGGATGATTGCAAGTCAGGCCGTCGTCGTCGAAGTAAAAAAAAAAGTACTCCCGATGGAACATCAAAACAAAGTCTGTGCTTTACAATAGAGTCATCATTCTGAACCGCCTTCAGGGGAGGGGAGGGGAGGGGAGGGGAGGGGAGGGGTGGGGGGGTCACGGCAGGATGCATCATCAGTTTATTTCGAGCAGGAGAGGCTGAGATCATGATTCAATTCAAGATTGTGTTGGCCGATGCGTGCGTTTGTTCAGATCTAGGTAGAAGCCTCACAATATGTGGGTACATGCTCTATGTGAAAGTGAACTGTGGAAATCCGCATCAAATATAAAATTCTCTTAAAAGATTATGAGCAGAGGTATGATTATGGGACAATGACAAATCCTGAACATCGGATAACAATATCCTCTTGGTCTAGAGATAAACCTCCCTGAAAAAATAGGATGTTATACTTCAGAGGTTTATATACTCTTTTCATAACCACAAATAGAAATCTACAGATTTGATCCTAACAAGAGCCGAGTATTTCGTCTCTGTGATGGCAACTTCACCTCTTTCAAAAATACATGAAGGCAAACGAACCAAGATCAATATCAAAATCCTGAAATCAGACCAAATCCAGACAAGTCACGGTCCTGTATGAGATATCATATTTACAGGTACATGTATACAGACAGTTCAAATTTGAATAGGCACATAACCACTTCAGAAAACTATTTTCCATAATAACCAAGCCTCGAGTTTGCTGTGGTGCCCTGTGCTGTTACTTTGGCCCCCTATGCAAAGTTCCAATACAAATTGACATTTTCCTCATAGAAGTGCCCCTTACCAGAGGAAAATTGCTTTCGCCGTTTCAAGAGTGAAGTTCAAGGCCTGAATAAGCATCTGTTTATTGTATTTTATTACCCTGGGCCAAATTTCATAAAGCTGTTAAGCAGAGAATACTGCTTAGCAATTTTTTTTTGCTGAGCAAGAAAATGAGTTGGGGAACCAGTGGCAACAATGTAAACTCTATGAAATTTTGGCTGGCAACCTGTTTCAGCTAAGCAAGATTTGTCTGTGCTGAGCAAGTTTTAATGCTTACGAGCTTTATGAAATTGGGCCCAGTGGAGAATGGTGTTAAGCATGTCAATCAGACAGTGCGACATCAAGCACTCCTACATGTACAACCCGATCTAGCGTGAATGACAACAGGTAAACACATGTAAAGTAGAGCAATCTGGACGTAATCACGCACAATATGTTACCAATGCATGGCCGAGGAATGTAATCTCGGCCCAATCTCATGGTCTACTTTGCAATATGCAGAAACATCCTCTCCGAAATCTCCCCCCCCCCCCCCTGCACGACTAAACCTACCCATGGGGGAATAAACACCAGAGCTCTATCTTGGGATGGCAGCCGATGAAATCATGTTAAATGGTCCAAGACAAATAAGTCAATACCGTCCTCAAACAAACGTGCTGAGGAGTGGCTGTAGAGCACGGCCATGTTGTGCTATGACGGATGGATGGCTTTAAGATCTTATCTCACCATCATATTCGACAAGAAGTTTGTCCACTATTTTCGTTCATTCAATATGGTACACTACAATTAATTGATTTAGGGGATGCCATTTACCTCAATCTTAATAACATTTTTGGTTTTACTGTACAATGTTTAAAAAGCACTGTATACTCGGTGCTTTCCCCGAGTCCTCCAAAAAAAGAGAACAGGCATACTACTCGGGTGGGATTCGAACCCATGACCCCCACATTCTCCAGCAGGTATCTTAACCACTAGATCACTGAGTGTGCCTGGTTACAACAGGCCAGTTGGAAACTAACAGTGGTTACATATAATAAATGAAATCCTTTTGTTTGCAGGGAGGGGGGGGGGGCCTCAAAAGTAGTACTCTGTACAACCTGAAAAATGTTGATAACTTTGGACGGTCCCTTAAAAACAAAAACTTTCACAATGTTTCCGAAACCATAAGAAAACAAATCCTTAAATTTTTGAGAAGAGTATAAAACAAGCAGTCAATCCCGAATAGGGTTGGGAAATTTAACGTTTAATTTAATTGGGTAACCCATTCCAAATTTCCCTTAACCTTCAACAAATCGACATAAAAATATGGAACCTTCCTTTTTGGGCCCCAAAACACTTAGCACCGCCCCGTACACTGATTTTGTGTCTGTCAAGAACCAGGTATAGTGTTCTACTATTAATCCGGAAAAGTCCATTGACATCTGCTTCTCCTTTACAGATTGCCTGACAATACACAACAGAGAGAATAGAGAGCCGGCACCGCTGATCACCGGTACCCTGCACTGCAGTTCCAATTCTCAATTTGGATTGAGATTGACAGAAATGGGTTAAACGGTATCCACAAGTTCCGCTTAACTGTTTAGGAATATAAACCCTAATCCAGACCCTTGATCTATTTCAATTGGTTCACAGGGGGGTTTTATGAAAGAAAATGCAAAAACTCATTTCAAAACTTGAACAAAACTTAAACTCACACCTTAATAAGCTAGAGATTTTTTTTCAAATATGGCATCCTTAAAGTTGTGAAAACATTATCAGGGATGAGGATTGCAGAATATGACAATTCCTGAAAAATGGCCTGGGTTTCCCCTGCAGGCCTGGGTTCCCCTTATTCTAGACCCAGAGCCTCCAAGATGTTACAATTCAGGAGGTTTACAGACTCTGTGCATCGCCAGAAATACAAAACTACAGGTTTGACAACAATGTGGACTATTTCTTTCTCCCTTTGGTGACTGCTTTACTTCTTTCTAGAAAATTTTGAAAAAACAAGGAGGTTAAGAAAATGTTCAAGAATTCAGGAAAAATCCTGAGAAATCACATGCCTGCGTGGTTCCATTTAAAAATACTGAAAATTGTTGTAAATCTACCGTCCAAGAAAATTTTCAGAGAACAGGCAAAATATAGTTTTAACTCAGTAAGGCATTATATCATCTGAATTTGGGAAGTAATAATTATGCACAAAAACACCAACTCAGGCCTGGAATTACATATAGAACCTGGAGACCATGGTGGCATCTGTCGCCCTGGTCTTGACCTTGGTACGCCCTTCAATGCCCTTTGCAAAAATGAAAATGGCCTTGCCCTTTTCAAAGATGAAAATCCTGGCCTGCTATCTGTAAACACACTCATCAGTCCACAGTAATACTTCAACGTCACCTCAAAGTCAAACTAAAATCATTTCAGAATGGATGAGTCTCCAGAAATAACCAAACCTAGCTGAGTTAATTCATGACAATGTAATCAACGAATGCACATAATTCCACCCTCAATAATAAAAGTGATGAACAAAATGCAGCAAAATTATCAATTATATTTCGCGGTGAACTCCAAGCATCTTTAACTTTACACCCAACGCTATTAACACATTTTCTGGGAAGCTGAAGTGTAATTCAATTTTCAAGCGGTAGTACACACTCCGTGCCCAAGAGTAATGTCAGAACACATAAGCAGAATAAAGTCAATTAAACCCTGGTCCGCTTATCACATTATCTACACACACAAAAAAAAAAGCCAACAAAGAATTACCTTCAAAATCTGCCAGCTCTCAGAGGCTTGCAGGCTCTCGGGTCAGTTTATGTAGCTGTGCAGAGCAGGCTCTGTGTGCAACGCTGTTTCAAGTTAATTGCCTGGCGTGTATTGTGCACAGCCATGAATGCTACAACACTGGGCTGACTATAACAGTTTGATATTGGACTTGAGAATGACCTATGTTTAGCTAAGATGCATGGGGGGGGGGGGGGTAGGAGAGAGATGGAAGCGGACATCTATGGAGAGCCAAATGAAGCATGATTGAAGGAAACACTTGCCATTAGCTGTGCTTAGAAATTGTGACCTGCATATTCTTACAACTGCTACGAACAGACGGCTCCAGTGAATGTGACCTCTGACCTGAAGATGTCTCTGTCAGCAGGACTTGATGACACAGTCTATTAGTCAGATAGGGATTCAAAGCTTCTGTAATCATCCCTCCTATTAGATTTAGACTTACTGCCGGAGCCGGGCCATGAAATAAAGACTTCTATCTCGAGGAGCGTTTCCTGGCACTCGTGTGTTGTTTTTTGTATTATGACTTGTTATTGATACTGACTGATCCATCCAGGATCGGAACTCCCTGGGGCACATTGATATACTCGGTAACCAGTTGAATTTAGGTTGTATCATGATCGGTATTTAACAAGCCAGGAAAGTTCGTCAAACTGGTGTTAAATGAGGCTTTTCCGTGGATCCTTACGGATGCACAATCACAGATAAAGTACACCTACAAGTGAAACATGTTTGATCATGAAGGAATTTTCTTCTGCCATAATGAGCTACAATTTTCTTTGGTTGTTGTGCATTCCTTATTCATAGAGAGTGGCAATTTTTTTTAAAATCGGGGCTTCCAGGTTTACTTCTTTCATTTGATTATGAACACTCTTCCTACTTTTTTGATTTCCTCTTTTTGTTTCCTTTCCCCCTTTTTTAGCCCTCACCTCGAGTGGCCCGTTTTACGGCCTTGTGATTGACAACTCCAAACAAACAATAAAAAACAGACGTTAAAAATGTTTGATCTCACATTTAAACATAAACGTATTGTGACTTTGCCATTGGGGCACCAAGCTTTCGATGTACAGCATTTTCGGGCTGCTTCCAAACATCTGGACATCTCCAAACCCCCAGCTAAAAACTTCCTCCATGAACAAGACATGAAACTGACATTTCCCCTGAATGCTCTACTCACCTCCAATCACTCACACACCAAGGAGTGGATTGCGTTAGTGTATGACAGCAGATTTTTTTCCGACTTGCTTGACACCTCAGATCTCCACTGATATCCATCAGTTCCTGTGATCCCGTCTGCCAATGCTTATTAATAGAACATGGTAGTCACTAAGAGTTAACAAGAGTGCAGTCCACAGAGCCAAGACTCGCTGACAGATTGATGCTTGATAACTTGATTACTGACTTGGCCGTTGGGATGGTAACGCATTGTAGTATCAATTTGCGAGGGGAGTCTGTCTGTAGGGGTTACTACCTCCACAGGGGTTACTACCTCCACAGGGGTTACTACCTCCACAGGGGTTACTACCTCCATAGGGGTAACTACCTCCAAAGGGGTTACTACCTCCACAGGGGTTACTACCTCCAAAGGGGTAACTACCTCCACAGGGGTAACTACCTCCACAGGGGGTACCACCTCCACAGGGAGTACCACCTCCACAGGGGTTACTACCTCCACAGGGGTTCCTACCTCCACAGGGGTTACTACCTCCACAGGGGTTCCTACCTCCACAGGGGTTCCTACCTCCACAGGGGTTACTTACCTCCACAGGGGTTACTACCTCCACAGGGGTTACTACCTCCACAGGGGTTACTACCTCCACAGGGGTTACTACCTCCATAGGGGGTACCACCTCCGCAGGGGTTACTACATGTACCTCCACAGGGGTTACTACCTCCACAGGGGTTACTACCTCACATTTGTTTATATCAACTCCAACAAAATCCAAGCAGCAACTGTAGGAATTTCGCCGAACAAAAAATGAAAACAGCAAAATTATTTATGCTTCCCAACTAGAAGAAGAACAATTGCTAAACAAAACAACAAACTGTACCCAACCATGAAGCTTTGACCTGACAAACAACACAGTCCTCGTAACGCAGGAGCAGTACTTCTTTTTCAAGAAAACAATTAACAGCTTTTCTTTAAAAACTATAATTAACTATACTTAAAAACCATGAACTAGATTAAACACTCATACACCAATGTGTGTAAAGCACGGTATACTCAGTGCTTTACCCAAGTCCTGTGAAAAACAGAAAAACAAAACAGGCAAACCACAGGCATAATACTAGGGTGGAATTTTGAACCCACAACCTTTGCCATTCCAGAGCAAATGTCATACCACTAGAACACCGCGATCATCCGGTAGCTAGGGCAGTTTAAAACCTTTACTCTAGCGGCAGGTACCGCAACGATTGTAATAGATGTCAAATTTGCATTAGGGATAAAGAATATTGTTTGTGTTTCACCCACACACCGATGTGTGTAGAGCACATGCTGATCTTTTCCTCACCGGAAAGAACTTCTTCAAGATATCCATAGTATCTCAGATGTCCACACTTTCAAACCTACTCTCAAGACTCAACTTTTCAATATAGCATTCTATAATTTGTAGTTTTTGTTGTTTTTATTGTTGATAACTTGCTGTTGTGATTGCTTTCTTCTCACCGCATATTGTTAATTGATGTTCAGAGTCTGCTTTTCCCTGCGCTTTGAACATCAATTTAGATTGATTTGGCAGATTACAAATGCCTATTATTTATTATGCTCAGTACCGTTGCGAGTCTTGTAAAAATAAATCCACTGGCATATCGATTCAAAAAAAAAGGTCGTTTGCGCATATATCGAGTTAGGACTAGTGTGTTTATTTCTGCGAATAGGTGACTTAATAGGTCATATTATTTTTAGTATTTCCCTACTTCTACTTAGGGAAAAATGCACTGCCAGTAAAGTTGTTGAACGTGAGAAATACCAGATGGCATTTTATTTTTTCAGTTTATCAAGATGATTGTTATTTCAAGGTATGACACATGACTGGTGATGAAAACAACAAAAATGAACAATTTTAATCTAAAACCTTACTTTTTGTAAACTGAAATAATGTCACCAGTAGCTGTCCTGAGAATGTGTAATGTGCAAAAAGATTTCCTATTTGTAATTGCATCAAGGACTATTTATAAATTGAGAATTCAAAACCACCAGCGTCGTTGTGTACACAGGGAATCTCACAAAGACGGCTGCAGTGTAAATAAAAGGCCTTTTTCAAACTATCAACGTCTGATCCGCGATGAAATCTACACAGTCGACTCGGTGAAATTTCCAACACAGTTCAAATCCACTCTGCTTTCAAACTAGCTCTGCAAAAAATCAGCTTGTGGGATACAAGCTTGTGGGGTACAAGCTTGTGGGATACAAGCTTGTGGGATACACGTTTAGCAATCCGTGTGTTGTGTGATCGATTCACACTGCCAGAATCCTACACGGATCAAAGCGACAAACTCCCATACTACAGTGTGCGGGTGGCGTCACGCACACTCAACACGGATCCAAAAAAATGAACCCAGGAGTGTTCACACTACGGCTTTCAACACGTGTTGAAATTTTCGACACGGATCAAAGCTCTCAACCCACCTGCCGAGCAGGGTTTTTGACGCGATACTCAACCACTGCGAAGGGTTGGTTTTGACACGGATCGAGCGCTCAACACGAGTCAATGCCGTTTTGAAATGTTGTAGTGTGAACAGGTCAGTTCGGATTACACGGATCCGACCCGTGTCCAACATGCAGTGGGTAAAAAGACCTGTAGATTTATATCCTCTATGGATAGCTCCAATATCTAAATATAGGACTGTAAGCAGGAAGCATGTAATCCTCTCAACTGCAATCTCAGGAAGATAACAACGTCTTATAAACCGCACAGATTTCTTCATATATGTTATCAATGTCAAATCCCTCTATTTTTTTCTTTTTTTAGAGGAAGCATTCAGTTTTAAGCTTCACTCAAGATAATTCCAAACATTTCCTTGCAATTAATATCCTTCCCTTTCGGGTCAAATTTAGTTGCCTGAGCTATTTTGTCCTTAAAAAATGGGAAGCGCATTTAAAACGGTTCCTCTGTTATTTTAAACTTTCTTGTAGAAAACAGGATCCCTACATAAATGAAACCAAAGGGAAGAGTCATCGCACATTGGTTGGACTTTAAAGGGTGCGCTCAACATTGAAAATATGTACACATCACTTATAGATAGGGTCATAGACTGGTAAATACTCCAAAAATGAATGATCATTAAAACTTAC
Source organism: Pycnopodia helianthoides (assembly GCA_032158295.1). Classification (NCBI taxonomy): domain Eukaryota; kingdom Metazoa; phylum Echinodermata; class Asteroidea; order Forcipulatida; family Asteriidae; genus Pycnopodia; species Pycnopodia helianthoides. Next base: position 19,000,260 of record CM063247.1, on the reverse strand, counting down.
TTGGTGAGAAGCACTGCAGCTGTTCATAGTATAAAATGTATTTAGAAAGGATTCCCTTTGAAGTAATATGGTTTACATAATTTTTCACCCCCAACAAATCTTAATCTGATTAACTGTTTTTCAATTTCAGTTTTCCGAGGGTTGGTGTCCGTTCGCAAATGCTGCGGCCCGAGATGCGTTGGTACCCGCAGTCACCTCGCTACATGGATTCTAAATTCCTGTGAAAATACTGTGACAGTTTTTTGCTGTTTTCTCCGCAAGTGTAGACACTGAAATCAGCTGTAACTTTTACTTTTTTGTTTCACTATTTTCTTGTGACTCCAATGACCGATTGAGCTTAAACTTTCACAGGTTTGTTGTTTCATGTGAATGATGGGTCACATAAAGCGTGGACACTGGTCTTTGTCAATTACAATGTCTGCGTGCTTTCAGTTAAAACTGAGGGTGTTTTGTGTTTTTCCAGAAATAATCTGTCTAGACAAAAGTTCTACTCCACGACAACAAAACCTTTCTCCGTTATTGTATTTCGTACTAAGAAGGAAATATTTACAGGCTGACTTATTTTTAGCATCAGCCCAGCTACTTTAAATAGTACGTCTGAAATAATTCTGTAACCAGTGGTAACCTCGATCAAGGTATGGTTTGGATTGTCAACTTCATCCCCAGAGGGATTTCACACAGTCTGGGCCCTGAGGAAATGAAAGACATTATGGGGACAAAGTTGGAATATTATAGCAACACAATCTATAATCTACTTGGTTAGAAGTTTGACCAAGTTTAAAGTGTGTATCTTTGGCTGTGGTAATAAGCATCAATTGAAGTATTCTAGCTGTAGCCATGGCCTAAGCCTAGAGCAGTACATGGGGGGAAAAATCCAAAGTGGTGGCTACAGTAGCAGCTCTGACCAGATTGCTGAAAAGGCATATTTCGCAATGTTGCTGCTGTAGCCAAGAGCCGTAGCCAAGAGCCGTAGCCAAGAGCCGTAGCCAAGAGCCGTAGCCAAGAGCCGTAGCCAAGAGCCGTAGCCAAGGGCCGTAGCCAAGGGCCGTAGCCAAGAGCCGTAGCCAAGAGCCGTAGCAGACCTAGCAAGAGCCGTAGCCAAGAGCCGTAGCCAAGGCCGTAGCCAAAGCCGTAGCCAAACCATACAAGCCGTAGCCAACAGCGCCAAGTAGCCAACAGCCATAGCCAACAGCCGTAGCCAAAGTCACTTTACTTACTTTCTTATGATTTAATGGGAACAACTGTTTAGGCTTCTGCCTTCAACGGCAGGGTGTACTTTTCAAAATTCTTCCACAAGTTAATGACTTTACAAACTTTACGTTAATGACTATACAAGCATCAAGCTCTTTCTTTATAATGTGGTCACTGTCTTGGCATTTACTAGTTTTCTGAGGTAGCCTATTCCATTGATTACCTCAGTCAAGAGAAGAATTCTTAACCAGGGCCTTAATATCGAATGTCCAGAGACCAACACGCAGCCATTGAAGAAAGAAAAAAAGCATAGTTGCATGTTGATTTGATTATAGTACAACTACACAACGGTCAGAGCGAGCTGCAAAGAGTAAGAACACATAACGACATTAATAACATGTGCCTAGAGCTAAACTTGGTTTATTTGATCAAGTTTAGTGTTCTGCAATGGATGACAAAAGGTACAATGCTTTATTAACATACAGGCAAATCAGTCCAGGGGAAGAAAAAAACATGCATGAATATCTTTTATGCAAAGAAAAGTAATTACAAACAAATAAAAAATAAAAATTACATTCGATTCTTAAAATAATGGTTCATGACGACGTTTTGATTTCATCAAAATACTTATCTCCCTTTAAATAAGGTACTAGATTACATCATTGCTACAAAATAGTTTCCTTGACTTGAAAGTACATATTATTCTCTAGTATCCAGTATCATTGGGTGTTATTCAATTTAAAGACAAATGTAATTGTGAAATATATTTTGAGGCGATGGTCAGCCGATCTTCGTTTGAACGTGTGAGTTTTTACACAACAAGATCTGACAGTTTAAAATCCTCACCATTTGCTCTCGTTTTTCTCGGCAGTCACGGACTGACAAATGTAAACATGTCATTGGAGCAATATTTTCATATTAAATCCTACCCCCAAAAAATCAGATCTTCTCAAAAAATACAGCAATTTACTGGAATTTCCCTTTAAGTGTATTTTTTTAAACCTAATTCATGAGATTTTTCCTTAAGTATTGGGCACTTCGAGTAGAAAATAAAATCACACTATGTAAGATTGTTTTGAGGGACACCATGGCTTGGTCAAGATTTCGGGCCGATTTCTCAAAGAGCTATGATTAATCTTAAACTGTGAATCAATCTTAATTGCTTAGCAAAGTGTGATGTCACAATACAAGTCACTATGGCAATACTAACAACTCATCTTAAGATGAATCTTAGGGCTTTGTGAAATCAAGCCCCGGGCAAAGAGGGCCATAGCCTCTGTATATAACCAGTTTGTCTTGAGCTTTATCCAAAGTACGCTATAAAACTGCAAGTTCAAATATCTCTTTGTTAATACTTAAATGTCCTGCATGAGCTTCTATAAAAGCTCAGTATCAACAGGAGGGGGGGGGGCATAAATACTTGGACCACAAGAGGGCGCTATTACAGCTTGCAAGATAATATGCTCTGACTTGAACTTGCACAAAAAATACATAATTTCTCCCTGCTATGATTCAAGAGGAACAGTTACCATAAGAAAGCTCTTTGTTAGAGATGAACATAATTTTTCCATTTCTTTCATTAGTCTGTGCTTCTTTAAAACTGTAGTTTTTTCTAGTGTGGGATAAAAAAAAATGTCCTCATCGGGTGAATGAGGCTTTAATCGGGATAAATTAATATCTACATTGGGATAGTTTGGTTGTCTTTGTCACTATGTCTTCTGGTAATCGCTGATATCCTCGCATCGTCACCGTTTTCAGGAAGAGCCACTTTTGTCAGAAGGTGTGAGGGAAATTTACGTATTATAGTGCTTTTGCAAATCTGCATGACACTTTTGCAAATCTGCAATACTAAAGTCAGGGTTTGCAGTTTAAGATCTCTCATATGATTCGGTAAAAAATTTAACTTCTCCATCGGCCAAATTGTTTCTATTAAACTATTGGCTAATTGGCATTAGTCATTAGTCAAATAAATGTGTCTTATTGTGAGATGACCTACTTCTAAGCTCAACTGAATAGCGTGTTTTTAAATAGGAAAGGGGCGCGCATGTCACGTGATCACGCGCACACGGACATACGTGGCTCTTCATGAAACCCGATCTTCTCTCTTCTGTTGCAGTGTACTACATGCATCTTCGGGGATGCCTGGCTCTTCCTGGAAATGATTGCAATTATTGAGATATAGGTCCTACCTGTATTAATCAATAAGTTGTCATTTAAGCATATGTGGCTCTTTGTGACTTTTGATCAGATAAAGATATCTCCTGATTAGGATAAGTTGACTTTTACAGTAACATTCAAGTTTTCTAATTTGGGACACACATTGTGTTTATCTCAATTGGACCAGCCAAGGTGATAGAAGTCTCCCCAGATTACGACCACTCGAGAGAAGAACTACGTATGCATGGCTGCTTGGGAACCGCGAAGTGCCCATTCAGACTAACAACTGTATAATTTCTCTTTCTCCTCATCATGCAAGCTGTCTACAGTGCAAGCATCATTACTGCTCCTCCAAGGAGCAGCCGATGCATCATCAGATTTGGTGGCGTCACCGTCCGTGGCATCCATGGAAGATGCAAGTCCCTTAACAGGAGGAGGAAGAGGAGGATAAAAGAAAGTGGAGGCGGAAAATAAATCGCATGCAAACTAAAAAAATATCTACTTGCTGTGTGCAGGCATCATCTACATGCAGAACTACGTGATAAGCCTGAGACTGATGTTATAATAAAATTAATATCACCCCCCCCCCTCCCACCCCGAGGCAATTTTTACTAGCGCCCACAGTTGATTCAACGAGAATCTATTGGAATCCTTCAGAGTATAATTGTCAAAGTTTTAAAAGTATACAATCATGCATGAAAATCGCAAGTATAATGAGACAGCTGAATCGTTATCTTTCAAGAAAGCGTCACCATAAAATGAAAATATATTTGATTTTTTTTTAAATTGTTATTTTAAATCTGATGGGAAAAATCTATCAAAGCCACAAGCATAATAAAGCCGGTTCATACTTCCTGCGAATGCGAATGCGAAGCGAATATTGACGTCACAACTCTGTTTTCGCTGCGAATAATTCGCAAGAGTTGAGCACAGCTCAACTGCTGCGAATCATTCGTTGCGAATTTGTGACGTCAATATTCGCTTCGCATTCGCATTCGCAGGAAGTATGAACGGGCTTAAGTCAGCTAAATCGTTATCTTTCAAGATATGAAATTTGTGAAAATACATAATTTTTTTTTTTTTTTTTGATTTTATTTCTGATGGGCAAAATTCATCCAAGTGTATCATTCTGTACATGGCGACTCTAATGGACACATTTCGTTTAAATTGAATACAGGAGGAGTTTGATGAATGGATTGTTTTGGGGAAACTATACATTTGACTAAGTGAATGTGCATTGTGATAGATGTACTTGGCGAGTGTTCAACAGGATGTCATGGCTTTATAGTCATTGCTGCTGACTAAAAGGTCTGAAACTAAGGATAAGGATTTCAGGAGAAAAATGTCATGTATGTTGAAAATGGCATTTCTGGACAACCCCCGGAGTTATAGAATTCAAGGAGCTTCTGTGAACAGTATCCTCAGCACTAGAGAAGTACACACAAGAGTATGATTTCTTTATACCAAAACTTTAGGATCAAAATTTGAGGAAGTATGCTGATATAATGTCATTTGTACCTTTCACATGTTTTAGTAACCCCTGGAGTTGTACATTCCAAGGAGCTTCTGGGGAACAGTATCCTCAGCGCTAGAAGATGTAGATCAAAGAGCAGGACTCATTTTTATCTGGAGATAATTGCAGCGTTTTTGTTTTCACCAGGCAGATACAGAAAAGTCTGAATTCAGATAAGAGTCTGTATAATTTCTCATCCATGAGGTTTGTGTCGTGATAGAACAGTGTACTTAACCCTTCAAGAGGTGTCACATCTGCCATGACCAGACATGTTCATTACGGGGGGCAAGCGGTGGAAAATGCATTAAGTTTTATTTATTCTATTTAAAACAAATTTTTGGAGATATTTAATTTGTTGAATACTTCATTTAAGCCTTTTTTCGGTCTCATATGGGGGCAGGGGAGGGAGCAATGGTTCTGCGCAGGGGTCAACCGATCTCCTAACCCCTTTCTCGTTACGCCTCTTCCCTTCAGTAATTCATAATTTCAAAATCATAGAGTTTTGTTCACTTTGAAAAAACACTTTTGCATAAAGTCTTTTCACCAGTTGAATTGTATTCTTAATTACCTTACAATTACTCGTAATTGTTTCCTAATTTCATAATAGTGTTTTTTAAAAGTGTATATAAACTGGGAACATTTGAAACGGTGAAACATTTCACAGGTTAGTTTTAAGAAAATTTATCAAAAACTATAGGACTTGAATGCGTGAGTTTTCAGAAAAGAAAAAAAAAAGAAAGACAAAAAAAGCAACAGTCATAACTTCCCTTTAAGTTTTTTCATTACAAAACGACAGCAGTGAGGAAACGTCAAGTGGGATCTGTCAGCCTAAAATGATATAATCAGCCAGTGACAGTTGCAAGCAGTGGCACGCCCTTCTTCAGACTTTTTTTTTATTTTCAAGAAATTGTACTAAGCCTCCTTGGGTAAGACTATGATTGGATTGACGGCAAATGAAAAGTTGGGATCTAAAGGGCAACTGCTCATAGTGTGTTCCATTTAAGGTAGGATCATCGTTTGATTTTTGTCAACATATTGCTCATTTATTGGCAAGAAAGAGACAATAAAAAAACACCTGTGAGAGTTTCCGTTGTATAAAGTGCCTACTTGTTTAGAAAACAGCAACAAAACTGTCACAGTATTTTTCACAAGAACGTTGGAATAAGTCCACGTTTTAGAAAGGTGACAGGCGGTACCAACTATATCTGTGGCCACACGATTCTCAAACAGACATCAACCCCTCATAAATCTGAGAAACGATTCATTTACGAATCATTTTTGGGGTGAAAAATTATCAAAATCATACAATTTCATAGGGAAATCTTTTTTGAAGAACGACAAATCCATCCAAGTTATAGCAAGGTGACAGCGGGTACCAACTGCATCTCTGGCTGTATTGAGGGCAGCATTCAAACGGACACCACATCAATTTCCAAAAGTCGCCAGCAGGTGATTTTTGGAGATTCAAATATGTCGACATACTTTTAGGAAATTCCTATTCAACAGGGGCGCTTCAAACAAAACAATTTGCAGAATGCATACTACCATTTCCATCTTTTAAACAAGTGGGCATTCGGATAGAAATTACACATTTTTTCTTTCGGGGTTAATACTAAAGTATGACCCTACCTTTAAACCTGAGTGCTTGACTCAAAGTGACATAATATTTAAAAGCATTAAATTATCAAAATTGTACAGGGCAAGTGAAAAAAGTTAACCAGTTGTATTTTGTTACTTTCACAAGCTTGAATGAGTTGCATCTAGTTTCAAGGTAGGCCACATACATCAACTCAACTTCATCTGCCTGTATGTTGCTTTCTTATATCAATGGCCAAATAAGTAACAATAATAATAACAACACGCAAATTTGACTCACACACGCCCTCACATGGTCAAAAATTCACTACAACCCTGTTGTTTTTTATTAACACACCATACAACAAAGCTGTGAAAATATCACAAAATAATTTTTATAGGGATCAAGTCTTTCGACATTTTCAAGATTTTCTGCCTGTTCCTGTGTACTGACTTGGATTTGGCGAAGCTGAAAACAACAATTTGAACAATGGGGGACTATTTCCATACATAGGGAAGTATTTCTGACTGTCTCAAATCCTTCTCAGAACATTGGTATTAAGCTTTTACCAAAAAGCAAGATTTGAGATTAAAAAATCACGCATCATGTGTTTGGAATACATTTCTGGAAGTCTTCTGACTACTAGTTGTCCCCAGAGCTGCCAACAATTTGCATCTTACAATCAGGGAGATTTTGTTCACCAATCAGGGAGATATTTAGAATGACATTCAACATAAATTGCGAGCGAAGTGGTACGTCACTTCCTGGCGAGGTCACAGGCACCTCCGTAACAATGGATCACGCAACTCCGCATAGCAACCGGATTCTACGACCGTTAGCATTACATGGCGCTGGATTTAGTACCGAACGGTAATTGCAGTTATTACTGATCGATAAGAGTTGTGTGTTTTGCTGGTGACTGTAGTCATACAAATGAAAGTCAAACTTGTAGTTTCTACAGGTTTCAAAATGAAAAAAACTACAAAACCACCTACGATCTTTGGGAAGATTTGTGCAGGTAAGCTTTCCGTTTATTCATGTAATTGTAAAGAGTAGAAAAGAAATAATCAGGGAGAGATTTTCCAATTTGTTCATCAGAACACGAAGAGATTAGACTATTTTCATGGAACTTTATGCTGAATCATGGAGAGTTGAAAGCTCTGCCTCATGTCTACCCTCAAATGGCCCCCTTCTCAAAGAGCCAAAGGTATCAGCAATCATGCCTTCAAATTCCCAAGACGTCGCCTGCAGTTACTGTCAAAATGAAGAGGGTCTTCATGTAAAACTCAGAGATTTGATCTTATAAATATGCTAGCACTTAGTAAATTAATATGATTAATATTTAACCACTGAAGAAGGTCAGGGGCTTCTTTTTAATCGGCACTCCGCTTTAAGGACGGGGGGGAGAACGGAGAGCTACTTATTCCCGAGCAAAATTCCACGACTGAGTTGAATCAAGGAGGCCCTTGTCAGCCTGGGTAAGTGTTTATGCTCTCACGTAATTGCCCTTTAGCTTGGCGCCTAGAATGCATTCATTGTGTGTGCCCAAGTAGTCTGAACACCGGTACATGTAACATGCAGACAGTGAGATGATAGTCTAAGCGACCACAGCTCGGTCATTATTAGGACGCTATCATGAAGCGGCCTTCTTGTTTTTCTAACATCATCAATCAAACCGAGGCTGCAGGGTAAAATTAGTCTGGCCCCCTTGCCATTATTCAAAAACAGTACCATACTTGAGAGCATATAAAGTGGATGCATGACAAACATGGCTGCATAATGCTCAAGTTAACACTGATAATTGTCTTTAATCCCAAGTGTCATGAATATATGAAATTTCCTTCTGGAACAGGTGCAGGTGCTAACTAGAGAGGTGAAACAGAACAGTGCCCTCTGTTGGTCAAAGACAGAGAACAGGATGGATCCATACCCTAGAATGTATCACTTGCAAGGTGGTACCCCTGAAGTGAACAAACTAAAAACTATGCACATGTTAATATAGACTGCTGACTATCAGTCCAAACCCTAACTCCCCAGGCCTTTTTGCCTGCAGTTGACCTCAATCCTTCATAATCCTCCTCTCCAATGTCATTTCAAACCAACATGGACTAAGATATGATTGGAAAGCCTGACCCAGTGACAGGCAATTGTTATTTGGGTCAACAGCCCTCAATCCTCCACTGTCCTCCACTCATACAGTATGTCACTTAGAAAGCATGACTCAGTGATAACCAATTGTTATTTGGGTCAACAGCCCTCAATCCTCCACTGTCCTCCACTCATACAGTATGTCACTTAGAAAAGCATGACTCAGTGATAACCAATTGTTATTTGGGCCAAAAGCCTTCAATCCTCCAATTTATGCAGAGGATTTTGGAGGATCCAGCAGGGTTCTTGTGGGTCAAAACATCACATAACAAAACAGTTACAATTTATAAGGCGCTATTCTATGAAGATCAAAGTGCACATAATTAGGGATTAACAGTGCGTTGAGCCGGTCTTCACTGCGTGGTAATGACCGGGCTGGTGGCTTGTTAATGGACCGAGCCGAAGGCGAGGTCCATTAACAGCGGCCAGCCACCAACCAAGGTCATTACCACGCAGTGAAGACCGGCTCAACGCACTGTTGTTCTCATTAATAAATACCTTATAACGAAAAATCTGTAAAAATCGTCAGAATTTGTGATTTTTCTTTCGCCGTAATTTTTAGAAATGTTCTACTCATGTTCAAGGGCCAATCCTTTGGCTGTTCAACTTTTGAGTGGTACCTAGTCTCTTACACATAATCAACTATTTATACATATTTTCAAGAACCAGACCATGACTTTGCATTATGTTGGCTTTATGCGCGTACCAGCTACCCTAAAATTGATACACTGTCTGCGCTTTCGCGCCTACGCGTGGAATGTTTCCGCACGCGGCACCATCTGTCAAATAAAAAAATAAATACGCACAAATAAATGAGTTGATTTGATACCGGTAGTTTGCCGCGCAACAAGCACATAGTGCATGGGCTTTTACACAACAATGTGCTTGTTTAGGGGCCATTTGTTCGTTAGTTCATTGAGCCGGTCTTTATATCACATGTTAATACACCCCCTCGTGACCAGTCTTCGACCAATCAGAGTGCATAAACTCTTTACGGCGTTTATTAATATAAATTAACAGGGATAGAGGTGAGTCTTTAAGAGTTTTACAAAAATAGAGATGAACTAAAACAGATTCCCTAATGACAAGAGGAAGATTGTTTGGACTCAATGGTCCGGCTACACTGAATGCTTTTTGACCCAGACCTTTGTTGGCACGAGGAACATTCAAGAGAATGATATCATCTTTACACCTGCCATGCCTATATCCCATACACATACATTTCCCTAGTCAAATTAAGAAGGTAGTGGTAGCACTTAAAGACTAACCAATTACATTAAAAAAAAACGCATGAGCTTTCGTAGCAACAACTACTTCATCAGATGCAATGAAGAGGACAAGCCAAGTACATGTATTTTATACAGGAAAGTAATGGGTGAATGAATCCAATAACAAAAGGTAGAGTCAGTGACCAGAGTCTAGAGAGCATCTACTCCTGGTAGTGGGATAAGAAACCACAGTCCCTATTAAGTCCTTGATCAATACAGTTCAGGTTCTTGATGATCTTTTAGTCAAATTAGTCGGTTTTAAAGCCGGTTATCTTCGTTAAACCACAACCTGAGGGGCTGGTTTCAGCACAGTCAACTACATCTATCCATCTAGATAGTTACAGATTGTCAAACGCATACCTATTAACTACAGTTCACACTTCCTAACCGTTAAACACGATCACTAAGCCGCTATACGGTCAAATAAAGGTTCCCTTAACCACAAATGCCAACAGCTGGCGTTTCTCACGGGCAGGATGTGGGGTTTTTACGGCTTGGCGCTCTGCCACATCAGTTGGTCTAAACATTTCGCTTGTTCTTGGCATTAATCCCAGAACATCAATTTATCATTCCATGACAGAGAGTCAAGCAGATACCCGAATGTAGAAACACATCCTCCAGTATAAATATCAGGGAAAATTACATGCAGCCGAACATGCAATAAGCATGCATTGATTATCAGTGAAAGAAAAACAAAGCAGAGCTGTCAATAATTGCGTCTTGCAGTCAGCGGGATTTTGTACGATAATCAGGGAGATATTTAGAATTACATTCAACCAGCTTTTTATAAATTTGAAACATTGTATCTTCTGTTTGTAAACCCCTTTTAAAGGGAGGGTATATTTTGGTAATTTCTCCAAAAAATTTAGACCATAAAAAACTTACTCGGTAAGAAGCACTGAAGCTGTTGATAAGGAAAACAAATTGAGAAACGATTCCCTTCAAAGGCATGTGGTTTTATAGAGGAGATTCAACAAATTTTAATCTGAGAAATGCTTCTGCATAAAACGTTTCTTAGATTGTGTATTCCAATTGGGGATTATTCTTCCTGCGTGGACATAACCGCTCCAGATTTTCGGTGATATCTCAAAAACGCTACCACCTTTTTTGAAATGAAATTTTTCACAGGTTAGTTTGATCGTATATATCAACATTTGTATAGGATTAAAACAAGCAAACGGTTAAAAAAAAACAAAGGTATACTTCGCCTTTGAAGTCATGTGTACCTTGTAATTCTTCTTTGTGATAACTTTGACTTTTGCTAGTTCTATTTCTATCATGGTAGTACCGTATTGGGTTATTTCTAGCTATGGAGGCCTTTCACTGTCGTACTCACAAGAGCACAGAGGAAGAGTCCTATATAGAGCTAGATTATTTCTTATATTTGGCTCGTCCGGATTTTCGGATTTTGATTGCCTTTGTTATACTGAGTGTTTTATTTTGTAAGCAAGTCATTTTTAGTGTAACCTTGTGATTCTACAGACCATGTTTGTGTTTTTAATCCAAAATAAGTTAAGAAATAAATAAATAATAGGAAAAAAAGTTTCCCATAATTAGGGAGATTGTCAAATCTGATCATCAGAACATGGAAAGATTGGTTTAATTTTTTAGGGGAACTTTCTGCAGAATTGGCAGAATTGGCAGCTCAGAAAAAAAGTATGTAGAGAATCTGACTTCCAAGTAAAAGAACGTTCTTCACCTAAAAGATACCCGTACTCTTATTAACTATGTACAAGGAATAAACACTCAGTATCTAGTGGTGTTTCTCTTGCCTTTCACCTCTTTGGATCTTGTTCAAATCCTCCCTTGCCAGAGCCTCGCATGTGGGTTGGTTTTTCAGTCCCTACTTGCTTCCGTCATTCTGGATCCCCCCCCCCCCACTCACAACTACATGTAGAACATATCTTTGTCTCCAAGGTACCTTTCCAGGATGGCGACAGTGCAAGGTACTTTCAAGAGTCCCTTGTTTCTCTTTATAACCAGAGAGAGAAAAAAAAAACATAATTCATCGGAGTCTATCCCAATGATAAAAAATCGACTGCTGTAAAAACCTTCTGTTGTTCAATTCAAGATCTGGATAACACATGCCGCAGAGAGAGACATCCAGATCATGCGTCTCATGCTTCAGGCCCAATCTCCAATGCATAGAAAAAAGGGAACCACTTACGTCTTCTTTATGCAGCGACGTGTTACTGTGCGGTGCGGGGCCGGCTACACGTTGCTCAATCTTACGTAGGATGTTGGGACTCTGGGCCACCCCGTGGGATTTCTTACTAAATAACTGAGTGAAACATGTACTTAAGTGTTTACATTGTGGCTATGCATACTCGATGGGGGAGGGAGGACGAAGTGGGCAGGAGAAATGGAGGCAGGAATAAGACAAGGAAAGCAACACACAGTTGTTAAAGGTGGGGTCATAGACTGGTAAACACTTCAAAAATTAATGACCATAACAACTTACTTGGTGAGAAGCACTGCAGCTGTTGATAGTGTAAACTATTTGGGAAACGAATTCCCTTTGAAACAATAATGGTTTGGATCATTTTTCACCTGAAAACATTTGAATCGGAGAAGCGATTCATCCATTCATCTCAGATTTATGAGAATTGGTGTCTGTTTGCGGTTGCTGCGGCCACAGATGCAGTTGGTACCCGCTGTCACCTCACTAAACCTGGATAGATTCCAACGTTCTTGTGAAAGTACTGTGACAGTTTTTTTAATGTTTTCTCAGCAAGTAACACTGTATTCAGCTGAAACTTTCACAATTGACTGTTATTGTATCTTTCTTTATTAGTTTGCCTATAAATGAGCATCAAGTTGACAAAAACCAATCATGACCCTACCTTTAAGACGCTGATGAAGTATCCAGAGGGTCAAGGGCAAAGACATAGTGGAACTAGGCCCAACATCAAGGCCCAGCGGGAAATTCTGCGCTTACAGAGCCCTGAAAAGCACTTTCATTCTAAGGACTGTAAGCGCAGAACTCCATGGTAAGCAGAGCCATGACATTAGGCCCAGAGGGGTAGAGGGGAAAGCCTATTAAGTGACATCATATTTTTAGAAAGCTGCCTCAAGAAAAGGACAGGTGACTCAGAAGGAGATGGGAAGACGAGATAAAGAAGGGCGCTTAATAAAAGGATGATGCACAGGGCAGACAGGTTATAGGGACATCATCCATAGGTGGAAGTCAGGCCTGGAATGTTATCTTTGAGAGGGCAAGGCCATTCTCATTTGGTAAAAAAAGGCACTTCCATTGGAATAGCTTAAAGTCTATGGGAAACTTTTGAAAAGGGTACCAAGGCCAAGACCAGGGCAGCATGGGTTATTGCCTTCACTGCCCCGTGTAACTCCAGGCATAGTTCCAAAACTCCAAAACTGCCCAAATAATTACACGTAATGTCACTGTACTTTCTTAGTTCTTATCCTTTCAAAAGCATTTCCAAGTCAGAAAGGGACAATTTATTTAGATCTTTACTCTTTCACACTCGGTAAAAAGCGGGTACAGAACTTTCTAATTGCTATTGTAAATCCCGACATCAACTGATGGTTGTTGTATTTATTATTGTCCTGATAAAAAAAAAACTCCTTAAATATACACAGGTCATGTTTAAGATGCATATTTTCCAATGTAAAAGGTGCAGTTGTACAAATGAAAGGGTCCATAATTAGACATAAATATCTTGATATCTAAATATGAATTTTTTTATTTGAGGATATAGGAGAGGCTAGAGCTGTTAACAGGTGCACCCGTTAGTGTCAACCGTGCCATGGTACTGTAAAAATATCCACCACAGAGTAGGGCGAGCTGACTGCTAATACTGCAATGTGATGATAACGCTGACGGACAACAGCTTCATTGTGTTAATTGATGGCATTCTTTAGACAGGAAAATCAATTCCACTTAAACTTGTCCGCAATCGTTCAACAGTTTGAACCACTTCCTGACTGTGTTTAAAAAGTCTTCACTGTGCCTCTGAGTGGTATTCTTTTTCTGAACTTTTCGGAACTTCCAAATTATTCAGTTTTTGGTTCCTTGGGAATATCGTTGTCACGATGAAACCCTGAAGAGTGCAGCTGTGAGGGTGAATACTATTTGAGATTCGAGTCTTTGCAAGGTGGGAATACAATCTCTCGCTAGAGTTGTGGGATCCTGCGGTTGAAGAACTCTACATTTCAATCAGTATGCTCTGACCCGTGTTCAGGTAAAAATTATGCACAACCACCACATGCAACTCACTTTGTGAGGTCATGTTCAAGGTGTGACCACAAGATTTACTATGTGTTACTGGGTGATTCAACCTATCACTGACACATGAAGGTGATCCTTGCATAAGCCTTTATCACAATGACACCATCTTAGTCATGAACCTACGTCCAAACAACAATCAAGTATACTGTTTCTCTCTATGCAAAATGGAGCCAGTCTAAATTCCTTTCCCCTATTTAGGCTGTTTTCGAAACCATGGCTTAAGCTTTGACTTCGGCTTGAGGTAGAAAAAGGGGCTAAGATGAAAACTGGTGAGGATGTATGAACAAACACATTATTGGGTTCGGCTGTAGACATCGAGATGGCTAAATTTATGTCTTGATCCCATCCTTGAACCTTGCTGCAAAAAAAACCTTCCAAGACCAGCAACTCTTAAAGCACAGGTGTTGCATTATGGTCGCATTGTAGAGGCAGTGTCGTTAACACAATGACTGAATGACAGTGAGAATGTTCCGGGGACAGACACATGGCTGAAAAGGAATGAAGTAGAATGTACAATGCACTCGTATTAAGGAAACATAACAGACTCTTCATTTCGATTGTACTCACCCCGTCCAAGTTGCCGGTGGTGCTGCGGATCTTGGCATTTCTGGAGAGACGATTGCATATTGAGACAACTTTCATGGATTGCTGAAAAACGGTCCACAAAGAAATGATCGGTCAAGGTCAATAGCCTCGAAAAGCAGGCCTGGAATGTCATCTTTGAGAGGGCAAGGCCATTTTTTATTTTGCAAAGGGCACTTCAATTGGAAAGTCTTTAACTATATGGGACATTTTGGAAGGGGCACCAAGGCCAAGACCGTGGGCTGGCTGGCTGGTGACATCAAGGGGTGTAGACACGTGTTTCTGTCTCACTTGAGTGTCACTATTAGGCAGTTGCTGTTCTTATGTGTGGGAACTTTATGCAATAATACAGGCCTGGACTTTAATCTTTGAGAGGGCAAGGCCATTCTTATTTTGCAAAGGGCACTTCCATTGGAAAATTAGTCTACGAAACTTACAAAGGCATCAAAGTTAGACAAAGTTAGACTACTTTTAAAGGGGCATCAGGGCCAAGACCAGGGCAACAGAGGCCACTCCGTCAGGCATTGATTGTACATGTGACCGTGACACAAATTTCACTTCACTTGTTTTCTTCTCTTTTAGTGTGTGTATTTTGGGGCTACCTTTGGGCAGCGTACAAATGGGCAGGCAGACAATGTGCAGAACTTTGTCCCTATTTTGTGAAACAGCTGAGTTCAGCAAAGAGCACTGAGATCCCCCATCCATTCTGAAGTCAATACTCAAGACTTGACCAGCCCATCCTTCTAGCAAGCTCAAGGCCTGTAAAACATGAAATATCAAATACCTTCCATCGTTTCTTGGCGTTGAATCTCCTTAGGTTCTCCGTGTTGAGATGTGAGCTGTCTCTTAGTTTGCGTTGTTTTACATTAGAAGGCTGCAAGATACAAACAAATAACACCAGAATTAACCAATGTGATTTGGGTATCTATTTGTTTTAATTATATCTTTCTGGTTATGAAACCAAGGGACCCTCAAAAGTATCTAGCACTGTGACCCGTAGGCCTGAAGATAGCTGTGACTATGAAGAAATGTCAGTTTTAGATGTGGGAGAAAAACTAATATATACATGTACAGGGAAAACCAACTTAGTCAGGTAGGGACTGAAAACCATATCCACTTGCATGGCTCCAGTCCAGGATTCAGACTGAGTTCAACAGAGGTGGCAGGCACGGAAGAAACCACTGCCCCAACCTGGATTAAAATTGTCTTCAATGATCCCACTACCGCACATCAATCTCAACTTCAAGCCAAAGGTTAACTTGGTTAAAGACACTGGACACCTTTGGTAATTGTCAAAGACCAGTCTTCTCACTTGGTGTACATGTATCTCAACATATGCACAAAATAACAAACCTGTGAAAATTGAACTCAATTGGTCGTCGAAGTTGCGAGATAATAATGGAAGAAAAAACACCCTTGTCAAATGAAGTTGTGTGCTTTCAGATGCTTGAATGCTTGATTTGGAGACCTCACGGTGAGGTCTCGAAATCAATTCAAACATGTTACTTCTTTCTCAAAAACTACGTTACTTCAGAGGGAGCCGTTTCTCACAATGTTTTATACTATCAACAGCTCTCCATTGCTCGTTACCAAGTAAGTTTTTATGCTAACAATTATTTTGAGTAATTACCAATAATTATACCTTTAAATAAATTTACAAAAATCTTCCTTAAAAATATTAGAGTTAGAAAATTGTCTCAATCCTGTTTTTATATTTATTGCCTGACTAAGAAAAAGAAGTAGTCTCCAACAAAAATTGACTGAAATATCCACTATTTGGTATTTTGAGCATGATATTTGGTTATGTTTTTATCTTTCCAGTGATGGGTATATTTCTAAAAATGTACATGAATTATACATACACACAATATGAGCATCTGGGCTGGATTTCACAAAGCAGAAAGATATATTCTCAAGATAAGTTGTCAGTATGACCATAATGCTGTTCATTGTGACATCACACTTTGCCTAGCAGTTAAGATCGATTGTCACTTAAGACCAATCTTAACTCCTTGTGAAAACGAGCCCTGAACTCAGAATTTGGGGGGCATTTAATGCGAGAGCACGTCTGTACAAGGCGCATCAACATCTAAATCCAGACTTAGCTTATGAGAGTGATGATCATGTGCTGCATACCAAGTACACTGATTGGCTAATCATTTATGAACAACAACGAGTCCATTACACAGTAACACAATTAAAGGAACATTACAGAATTGGTAAGAAAAAAACTTGTAAAATAACTTTTTGATCACAGATTTACATAAAACTTACATGGTCTAATGATGATGATAGTAGAAAACATTCCTTGAAATATTTCTGTCTGAAATGCCATATTGGATGAGAAATTAATAAACTAATTTTCCGATAGGAGTTTATCGCTCAGCGAGCGTTTTATTCACTTGTTGAATCTATATGATTTCATGCAAATGTGTAATCGGTTTTTCACTATTTTCTCGTGACCCAGATGGCCGATCGATCTCAAACTTCTACAGGTTTGTCAGTTTATGTATATGGTGGATTACATAAAGTGTTTACACTGCCAGCAACTGTTTTGTTAGCAAAAACCAATCCTGTAATGTTCCTTTAAAAGATAGAAACTCAATTTTGGGTGAACAAAGAAAAATTGACAAGAACGCGATGTGAACCTTCGACCTCTGGATTTACGTACCGGTGGTCTACCCACTGAGCTATTTAGCCCTATATTGGTGGTCTCCTACTTTAATCAATATCTTTGAGAAGAACCAGTGGGGGTCTTGATGTTTTTAAAAGTATACGCTGCCGTCGAAACCTCATCAGGGCCCAATTTCATGGCTCTGCTTACCGCGGAATTCTGCGCTTACGGAGCCCTTGTAGCACATAATTCTATGATATGTAAGCGCAGAAATGCGCAGTAAGCAGAGCCATGAAATTGGGCCCAGTTCTTCTCAGAACCAACACTTTTCCAAAAAGAGTTTCATTCATGGTTGTACCTGCAAGTTTCCTAACTAAAGGTTTTTTTCTTAAGACGCACACCATGCAAAGCTTCAAACACCACTAACTCAATATCTTTGTTCAAATTGAAACTTGAATGATTTATGAAAAACGGACATCGCGTAATCACTGGATACAAGAGATTTCAGAGCCAAGTAACGTCAGCAGGTGATTCTTTTTGTCAGTCCCATATCTTGATAGGATGATCCCAAACAAATGGATAGAGGAAATAGGCCCTAAAAAAAAAAACGGTTATTGTGACGTCAAGACACAAAGATTGGCATGATTGGTTTGTTTCAATTGCCCCGCATTGCTTGAGTCATTCGTCGAAAAAATGTATGACGTCAAACCGTGGCTCTAAATGTTTGTGTTTACATGTATGACATGGCCTTCAATAATAGAAACACTTGTTTTGGTCGTAACTTATCACATCAACCAGCAGTCAGAAGTTATGAAAATCTGAGGGTTAACTCATCAGCTCTGGGCCCAATTTCATAGAGCTGCTTAAGCAGAAAATGTTGCTTAACAATTGCCTGCTAAGCAGAAATGAGCAGGATACCAGTCACAAATTGTACATGAGGTATGGTGGTTTGGCTGGTAACCTTATTCTGGTAAGCATAGTTTTCTTGTGCTTAGCTACTTTTTGTGCTTAAGCAGCTCTATGAAATTGGGCCCAGATAAGGTCCTTTGTACAATTAGTATACATGCATGAATGTTTCATATACAAAACCACCAGCCGTCGATTTCACCAAACACTTCCTAACTTAGGATTAATCTTAGGACTTAGGACGAGTTAAGTTCCGTATCCATAGACGTTAGGACGCATTGAACCCATCCTAAGTTAGGACGAGTTAAACTCATCCTAACTCGAGATAGGATTAATCCTAGCGCTTCGTGAAATCGGCTGCTGGTTCTGGAGTCAGGCCACACAACGTGGACGGAGAAGATCAGTGCGAAAGACCCCAAGATGTCTATGCAGTTGATTGGTTGATTGATTCATTCATTGACTCATTGATTGATTGATTGTGTGTTTCATGTTTTAAAGGCACATTACATGTTTGGTAATGACTCTGAAAATTAATGGCAATAAAAACTGACTTGGTAAGAAGTACAGCAGCTTTGGGTAGTCTAATGAAGTCGAAAGTACTCAGTTATGGAAAATATATCACTTTTTATTCCCCAAAATTTGAATCTGAGAAGCGTTTCTGTCACAAACGCTTCTCAGACTGTATATTCCTATGGGGAATATTCTTCCTGTGTGGAAATAATTGCTCCGGTTTATCAGTGATATCTCAAAAACGCGACCACCTTTTGAAGTGAAATTTTCACAGGTTAGTTTTATTGTATGTACCTACATTTATATAGGATTAACACAATCAGTGGGCTCCAATTACCAAATGTATGCAGCACCTTTAAAGCTACTGTTAAATTAGCCTTTCCCATGAAATTATGCTAATTACAGGGATAAGATTTAATGAATTTTGAAACTACAGAAAAATGGCTTGTGGGCCTGGATACCTAGTTATTCTAAAACCAGAATCTCTTAGATGTTACAATTCAGGAGACTCTATACGTCTATACATGATCAGAAATGTAAATCTACAGGTTTAGAAACATGGTGGACTAGTTCCTTCTCCCTTTGGTGACTGCTTTGCTTCTTTCAAGACAATGTAAAAGGCTTAAGGTGTTTTGGAGAAAATCCTGAAACCAGGAACAAATCCTGAGAAGTCACCTGCCTGTAATTACATTCATGTATGCACACAGACACTACTGGTTGGCAAACGCCATAGAGTTGAAGAGTAAGAAGATGCAAACACGCGTCACACCACCATCAACCGCATGCAAAAAAAGCGCGATGTTCCCTCATTTTGTCAACCATTAGTGGTAATGCGCACCCACGATGTGCAATTTACATATTTCACTGACAAGATCTATTCATACGTCTTTCCCAACTCATTTTGGGGGCAAAAAGAAGTCAGTTTTTTTCTAAGGGAATAATTTAGTTTACGACTGCTAAAGTGATTTTTTGAAGCTTTGCATTGTGTGGGTAACAAGAAGTGACTATTTCTAGTTAAACATGCAGAATACTTTCATGTAGGAAATCTCATTTGAAAGGAGCATGGGCTCTAAGGATAGCTGTTGGTTTGTTAGCAACGCATTCAAACATCGTACTCTAAGTATTCTTCTGATTGTATGGTGGTTTTTTTGTGCATTTTTAACAGTTTTATTTATGGATTTTTTTATTCTTGGTCTTTTTAAAAATACATTTTTATGTGTTTTTTTCTGTTTATATTTGAAATCGTTCCTGTAGTGTTTTCTAATGGTACTTTTTTATTATACTAGACCCCTTGCATTGGCAGCCATTTCTGAGGTCAAACAGTGGAAATGTGCACACATGTACACACCACGCTCAACTCTCAGCCAATGATAGGTCTTTATTGACCTCATTTAGGGTCTCCTTTGAGCTTGCGACCTCATGTGCGAGGGGTCAATTCTTTCCTTAACATTTTTTGTGAAAAGTGCCTAAAGCCCGGCTCATAAAAGCAAAGCGAATTTTCTTGCGTCACAATTGGAAAAACAGCATGTACTGATTATTGCATCACCAAAATTTGGTTTGTATTCGCTTTTGGGTTAAGTATGACCGAGCTTTAGAGCTTCCTTTTTCATGAATTTTGGCGCTATAAAATACTGTATTGTTATATTATTGCAATCATTATTATTAGTACTCTGTGACTGCTTCTTTTGTCTTGTTTTCTCTGATTTATAGTTATTGTGAATTTAAGGCCCTTTTGAAAAAAATTCCAAATAAAAGCAGTCAAACTGCAGCTTCAAACTACATTGTTTCAGAATGCAATACAATGAGTTGATTCTGGTGAGGGCAGGTACAATGCTTTACAATGTATAGTGTGTTCATGATACTTGTAGGCCGTGTGGAACTTTAGACACATTCAAGTGTCCTTTAGTCTATTGCACCGTGGAGCACAGACGGACTGCATGACAAGTCAACTCCCCATTCCTAAGTTTACAAGATTAGGATTATGTATTTTGCTTCCATGAGGGGAGTCCACACATACACAGCCAGTGAATGGTTTATCAAAAATTCATTCCAAAAGTGTCGAGCTGACTACTTTAGATCACATTACTGTATACAATCATCACCAACATTTGGAATGACTTGGCATCAATCAAAGCAACCTCGGGGAGTTAAAGTGTGTGAAAATTACCATCGGTTAGCAGTCCAATGCCGTCCAAAGCCGTCCAATGCCGATGGAACTGCAGACAGCTAGTCTAGGGCTACTCTCTTATCATGAATGAGTTTTTTAAAGGGAGCAATCAATATTGTTGGTGCAAAAAGAAGGAAACTCACATTTGACAGGGAATTTTAACCTACTTACTTAACTAGTTTGAATCGTGTTTTTATAATGTAGTGAAGTGTAGCTCTTCCATCACAAATGGAGGATAGCAATCTCTTCAAAAATCACAAGAATTGTCTTATTTTGCTAATTTAAATACAAGTCACCAGAATCACCGTTGTCCACATGTAAGTCTATGTTAAACGGGTGTTTCGAATTTCACTAATATGAAAAAACAAAAATTTATTGACTAAGCTGCTAGTAGCTGATCTTGATGCTGGTTGATTATCCATGCAAGTGTTACGATCATTTGCCCAAAAGAAAAAAGAAGTAACGATTATTGTTTGAGGTGCCATGTTTTTTTGTCTTCAGATGAAGCTCCAGAGCTCAGTTGGGCGGGTGCAATAAAGCCGCCCATAGACAAACAGGTTTGCCACATGATGTTTAGACTTTAGACACTCCCATATCTCACAGGCAAAATATGAATTTGCAATGATTTTTTCCCTCATTTATGTTTAAAGATCAATATTTCAAAAACCATTAAAGGGACACATTCATGAAATGATTATGGTCGGAAAGATGTTTTAAGAGTAGAGTATGATTCACACAAACATCCCTCGAAATTGTGTGGTTTTCCTTTCACTTCCGTAATTTTGTTAAAGGAAAACCCACAATTTCGAGGGATATTTGTGCAAACAATCACATTAATTTCATAACAAATGCTTTTTATAGCACAAAGCAACCAATGTGCCCCTTTGATTGATTGTTCCCCAAATTGATTTGTTGAAATAAACCCAACAAGCAGTACCTGTCAAAGGTGGGTATCCTTCTTTCTGCACCATCCTGTAGTTGTCAATACATTATTAAACTAACTTGTGACAATTTCATCACAATGGGCCCTTTATGATGCGTCTTTAAAACATAAGGAGTGAAATGAATGTACTCTTCCACAAAACCAATGATGTACCAATTTCTTTATGATGTATCTTTAAGACTAAATGATTGGAATGAATGTACTCTTCCACAATCTAATGATGTGGCAATTTCTATATTGTGTATCTTTAAGACTAAATGATTGGAATGAATGTACTCTTCCACAATCTAATGATGTGGCAATTTCTATATTGTGTATCTTTAAGACAAAATGATTGGAATGAATGTACTCTTCCACAAACAAGGACAAACATATACCTTAATCCATACGTGGTCCAGGCAGTCATCCACTGTAGCTCTCTTACTGTCAGGGGAAATATTTAAAAAAAACAGGAGAAAGAGGAGACGATTACAATTAAGTCGAGATAATCCCAAGAGATTATTCATTAACACTGTTTCTATAATTAGGTCTCATCCCCTAATTCAATTAGTGATCCCATGGTAGAGGTTAGAGCATGTCATTCAGGAGGAGGGGGAGGGGTAAAGGGGGCTAGGGGAAGGGGAAAGGGGAAGGGGAAGGGGAGGGGGAAGAGGGACGGAAAAGAGATTGGGTAATAGGGAAGGGGAGGGGTAGGGAAAGGGCCCCAGGGTTAGTGGCAGTCCAAAGTTTTCAACATTTTCACCGTCATACAAAGAGTATGGCGGGAGGGGGTGGGAGATGGGTCGGAGACCATGTACGACTTTAAAGGTATTTTTACACTTTTGGTAACAGCTCAAAATCAGTGTCCACATTTTGTGTGATTAAACATATGCATGAACAAACAAACCTGTGAAAGTTGAGCTCAATTGGTCATCGAGGTCACGAGAAAATAGTGAAAAGAGATCTTATGTGTTTTCTGTTTTTTCAAATTATCGCGCGCGATAATTACTATTGTTTTACTTGTTTCTCAGAAAGATAGCATTTTAGGCAGAAATATTTCAAGGAACCCTTTCTACCATTACTTACTTTAAATCATGTAAGTTATGTGTGAATCTGTGAACATTGTGTTTTTCGATCTTACCAATAGTGTACAGGGCCTTTAAAAGGTGTGTAAAATGTTGATGTTTCAATAATGTGCATCAATTCTGAAAGAAAAATTGATAAGTACTACTCTGGGGAAGGGATAGGGGTCCTCAAATGTAGTACTTTCTGTACAATCTGGAAAATGTTGAAAACTTTGGGCGGTCCCTTAAAATAAAGTAATCTATTGCAGCTGCTCAGTCAAATCTACTGCCGTGTTTCCAGAAATTATGCATTGTTTGTTATGTTTTCCTAGTAACCACAACTGTTTTTGTAAAAAATGTTCAGGGAAAATCTCATGAGTTGTTTTATTTTTACACTGTTACAAAGCATTGATGTTTAGAAATATCAGAAACAGGCTACAAATATACAAACATCAAGAAACAGGATCCCAGTAAAACAATAATTATCTCACTTCAAATAATCTAATTCACAACGTAAAATAATGTTTAGAAAGTAAGTAAAAAATCTCTCGTCGTATGTACAAACCACATTTATAATATATGCCAACACGAGAAAAAAAGCAATTTCCTTTCCATGGTACGAAAGGGTCATGTGATTTGGTTTTGTAAGTATTTAAATGTCATTCACGCAGACGTTGATACGATCTGCCTCGTTAGGTTTGTTGGTTGCCGTTTCTTTCAATTAATATTCTACCTCACTGTGCATAGATTATTCCCTTTTGGTCTCACTGTATACTTAGATTAGAATACATTACTCTGAATTGAATTGAACGGTGCGTTTCTCAGAAGGCGAGAGTACAAAAGGTGTGGAATTTCGTGGAGGCTTAAAGGGAAGGTAGTTGATTGGTAATTACTCTAAAAACTAATATGAAGACAGCCTACTTGTTCATCTACAACTTGTTACAGTTCATCATGTACACATATATCTTTATACTGCTCTTCGCTTGGTTCATCCTCTATGGCAAAGGTAACTCATTTTGTAGATTTGCATTTTTAAATTCTTTTTTAAAGGGAAGGTACACGATTTGTAATCATTCTAAAAATTCATGGCAATAAAATCTTACTTGGTTAGAAGTAAAGCAACTTTTGATCGTGTAAAGCATTTTGAGAAATATTTCAATTCAAAATACTGTGGATGTGGAAAAAGATGTCAATTTTTATCCCCCAAAATTTGAATCTGAAGTACGTTTCTCAGATTGTGTATTCCTATTAGGGATTATTCTTCATGCGTGGACATGTTCGCTGCGGATTTTGGCGATATTACAAAAACGCGACCACCTTTTGAAATGAAATTTTCACAGGTTAGATTTATGGTATTTATATCTACATTTATATAGGATTAAAACAATCAAACGGTCCCAAAAACCAAAGGATTACTTTGCCTTTAACAGGCGCAAGGAAGGCCTGCTGCCTCAAGTTGTCCTTGCCTTGGCTGCTCTTAAACTATGTCTCCATAAACATTCTGATTATCTAAGGGAATTTCTTTTTGTTCACAGAAATAAAAAGCCTTTCCCGACAAGAATGAGAAGAAAAAAAACCAGACTGTCAGTGCTCATCACACACAAATGTTGAACAATCTCTTTCAATAGCGTCTGGGTTTGATTTAGTCACAGGCCCGGTGGGCGTATAAACACTAGTCAAGAATGCTGTCCCTCACGTAGCTGTAGCTTGGCGGGCTAGTCACAAATAAGTAACCTACATGCTCATGTATTAAGTGTGTGAAGTAATAATTATTTACAGAAAATTTCACACACATAAACAAACGGGCTCAGCCTTAACTTATTTGGGCTAGTTAAATGCACAGCTGGTGAACCCAGAGGGGCCTCAACATGCCTGACAGTACTCTTTGATAAAAGAAAATTGTATCTCAGGATAAGATTTGATGAATGTAACTGCTCTTGACAAAATTTAGCTATTTAGAAAACAGGAACAAGAGAGGTAAGGTACTTTAGGACCAGGGCCCAATTTATTTGCAGGAAATACTGGGTAACAAATTGATTTGCTAAGCAAAACTTGAGTGGGGCTCCAATCCCAATGAACACTTAATTCAATTTGGGCTGGTGACCTATTTCTGCTAAGCAATATTTTTCTGCGCTTAGCAAGATTTTATGCTAAACAGGCTTTATGAAATTTTGCCCTGGCTCTGGGCTGCCACAAGATCTGATTGTTTTGTCAAATTCAAAGACCTCTGTGTCTACTCACGACAATGTGTAATTGTATAACACATCTCTCAGTAGAATTGAGCTATTTAGAAAGCAGATGTACGAGGGAGGTATTTTAGGACAACAGCGGATGCTCTGTAAAAAGCGCCTCAGTCTAACTTTAAAGATAACTTAAGATCGGACATGGCAGGAAACAGCGGCAGGGTGAGTCACTGCCCAGCGAGCCAGACACGATACGCCAAAACGGAACTCCATCTCCAATCCTTAGTTCTCTCAGAACGGAACTAAGCCTTCAAATCCTTAGTTCTCTCAGAACTTGAGCTCTAAGAAAGGTGGAGGCCTTATCTCTTAACACTTAACGCTGCCCCCTTCATTCTTAATTTTCAAAATGAAAAAAATTGTTATTTTAAAGTCTTGGGCACATGCTAATCTCTTGTCAATAGTCTGAGGCTTACCACAAAAACACAAAGTGACCATGCAAATTTATAATGGGTCATGCAGGCCCTAGAAAGTTGGAGAGAAAAGTTTTAAAGATGCTAGGTCTCTTTTTTGGCCGACTTGACGTGAAAGTCAGATTAAAATTTTCAATTAATATTCTCATATAGATTTGAGGAAGTCATCAGCTTTCATTCAATGTATTACACGGAAAAATCCGCCACTGATAGGTGGTACTTAATTAAAAACTATAAAAAAAATTCGGATCGTGACAATGTCTCATGTCTATCGACAATGCGCAAACAATTTTACATGTAACATGTACTTTGTGCATTGTCGGCATCAAGCCTTGCTCAGGCGATTGAAAGCACACAATGCTATGTAACAAGGGTGTTTTTTTCTTTCATTATTTTGGTGCCACTCCGATGACCAATTGAGCCCAAATTTTCACAGGTTTGTTATTTTATGCCTTTGTTGAGATACACCAAGTGAGGATACTTAGTCTTTGACAACTACCAAAAGTATATCCTGCCTTTAAGCGCACAGTGACAATGCAAATTTTACATAGGTCAGGTCAAAAAAAGTTTAGAAAGAAAAGTTTTAAAATTTGACTCCAAACAAATTAAGAATATTAGATGGGGGTAAAACCTCAATAAACTATAATAATACATCAAAAAACATCAAGTTTTCTTATCATTTACACAAAAACATATTTACTATTTTCTGTTTAATTAATGACTAACTTTAAAAGCTTCAATTCCCAATTTGTCAGGAATTCCGTTTTATCCTCACTCCCGATTTTGACATAGATTCCAAATTTCCTACGGTGGTGTTATATATTAGCGTGTGACTAATAGTATCCACACCCTGTACACATCAATCTGTACTGACACACACAGTTAATTCATTACTGTTTTGTCTCACTTGGCTTTCACATACGAATAAAGGAACATTCAATTCCTGCAATCTGCTCTTCCGATTGTACTTAATGTTTCTAGAAAATGTTTGAGGTTTGAGTATTTACGGGCTGGAACCACCAACTGGCAAGTTATTTTCACACTTGGCCATTAACCCCACAAGGGAAAAAGTCCTACGGTGCAGTGCTTGTTTTTTTCAGACTGAGCAAATAAACAAAAACTTACTAAAAGTTCAGCAAGTATTTAAAGGAACATTACAGAATTGTTTTTGCTGACAAAACAGTTGCTGGCAGTGTAAGCACTTTATGTAATCCACCACATACATAAACTGACTAACCTGTAGAAGTTTGAGATTGATCGGCCATCTGGGTCACGAGAAAATAGTGAAAAACCGATTACACATTTGCATGAAATCATATAGATTCAACAAATGAATAAAATGCTCACTGAGCGATAAACTCCAATCGAAAAATTAGTTTATTTATTTCTCATCAAATATGGCATTTCAGACAGAAATATTTCAAGGGATGTTTTCTACTATCATCACCATAAGACTGTGCAAGTTTTATGTAAATCTGTGATCAAAAAGTATATTCTACAAGTTTTTTTCTTACCAATTCTGTAATGTTCCTTTAAAAACGCTAGACTTCTAAAACATATTTCTGGTCCAGTGACAATTCTGGGGATTGTCTTGAAAATGAGCCCCGTTTTCCATCGAATCATTATACCCATTCCTCTCACATGATTTGAACTTCTTCTAGCCATTGAGCAAGCTCGGTGGTCAAGCAGTAAGACATCTGCTCCAGAGAGGCAAAGGTCATTGGTTCGAATCCCACCCGAGTAAATATGCCAGTGGATTTTTTTTTTCACAGGACTTGGGGAATGTACTGAAATACAGTGTTTAACACACATCAGTGTATTGGCAAAACACAAATGATATAATTTATCCCCAATGCAAATTTAAATTGACCATCTATTAAAATGATTGATGTTGATCACAAGGACAATGGTGACAAAGATATTAGAGCTCCTTGCCTGGTGCATGTTTCCTTCCATCCTACAATCTAGGCTGTTAAGATGAATATCAATTCCTACCTTCAGCTCCCCTGAGTTATTTCCATCTTAAATATTTGTATCTTGCAGCCCCTTACCCAAAGTGGCCTTGAGCCTTGTTGGGGAGAACTTGCATTAAAAGAAATGAATCAAAAACAACACTTAGTCCATGACTAGAACGTGAAAGTATGCAACTGAATTCCTACTGACGAGTAATGAGTTGACCAGTGCAATTAACTAAATGCACGTGTTTGAGCATTAATTAATGATAAGTCCAGCGTTAGTAATTAACTTGTGGCTTGTCATGGCCGAGAGTCTAGCACATTGACCTCAAGTATTCTGATCATTTGATGTGTATACCAACCCTACGCACACACAAAGTTAAATCCATGTAAATCGAAGACTTCCTCTTTGATCTCCCCATTGTTTGGTTCCTGTGGGGTTTGAATACATAAGTGAAGCGATGGCGCCCTCACTCTGTCAAAGCTCAGGATCCCTTTTGTAGACACATTCATATACACACACACGTTTGTGAATCCTGTAAATCGAGACTGTCTCTTTGTTCTCCCATTGTTTGGACTTAGTTTTTTTTTTTTGCGATGTCCGCATTGGTTTTGTACACGAAAAGCGAAGCGAGGCGTCCTCGCTGTGTCAAAACACCCGGATCCCATTTCTTAAAGTCCTCGTTTTCAACGGGTAGAAACGCACACACAGCTCTGTGTTACATACACTCTGTGGACATTCCTTTGTTCTGTGCACCTATTCTTCAACACAGTAAAAAAAACACTGTGTGGACGTGTGTAAGTCCACATAGTGTTTCAAAACATGCCTTGTGTGGACCTCTTTTGTTCTCAGGTCCACACTTCGTATGTAGTGTGTAAACACCTGCAATCGGGGACCTCCTATTGTCCTTCTTTTATTTGTACTGTTACTTTTTGGCAACAGCTCCCAGTGGTTTTGTACACCCTTTCCAACTGAGGACCTTTACCCAACTGGGGACCCTATTGTCCTCTTTTGTTTCAGGTCCCTGGTTTGAATGTGTATACCTACCCACAAAAACACCTGAATACACTATGCAAGTCTCGCGCGTATTTGAACATTACAATTAAAGTGCGCAAGTTTGTTTCCTTCACACGTTAAAGCAATCCACGTGGGACCAGAGTGGTCCAAACAAAATTTCAAATACGTGTGATACTTGCACGGTCTATGACACTGAATGTCGTGATTGCTATAAATGAGTATGTGGCGTGTCGTGGCCGAACGGATAAGAGCACCGGACTCAAGCTCTGGTGTTTCTGTTCAGCAGAGTGTGGGTTCGAGTCCCAGTCGTGACACTTGTGTCCTTAAAGCAAGACACTTAACCATTATTGCTGCGTCCTTCGGATGGGACGTAAAGCCGTTGGTCCTGTGTGTTGTGTGATGCACGTAAAAGAACCCAGTGCACTTATCGAAAAGAGAAGGGGTTCGCCCCGGTGTTCCTGGTTTGATTGGCAGCATATTGCGCCACAGCACCTTGTAAACCATTACATTGTGCTATGTAAAGGAATAGGTCTCAAACTTCAAAAAGTAGCTCCACATATATACCTTGTAGGAAAATACGGACTGTTGAAGCGCCTTGAGCATCACTAAGTGACGGATATGAGCGCTATATAAGAAGCCACTATTATTATTAATATAATCCTTCCCCCAACTAATGCTAGTGTCCACATTGCAGTAACCTACCTTGAGTTTTTGCAGAGCAATCTTCGGATGAAATCTTTGGCTAGTTCACTGGTAGTAGGGAAGTACTCTTCATCGAAGTCATAATCCACTGCCGTCACATTCTCGTACGTCTCTTGCTGATCATCACCGAGGAACGGAGACGCCCCGCTCAACCTGAAGGGCGATATTTTGCGTCGGAGTTAGTTACAACAGACAATCCAATACCATTTCTTTTAGTCCAGGGTTCGGATTTCACACTGGACCGCAGGCCCGAGGCCAGTGATTTTAGTGCCGGGCCAGTAGCCTCAAGACCTGACAAGTCCGGTTGTCTTGTGTTTTTTTTCTCAACTGAATAGGAATGCCTCACACAGAGTTGTAATAAAACAAAATAAGTTCAAATGTTGACTAAGGGTCTGATAAATTCCTTTCGATTCTGTTGAGTAAAGTACACTTTATATGAAAGACAAATGAGACAAATCTTCTGTTACATGTCTTAGTGTTCATTCAAATCAAATCTGTTAAATGCATGCTAAACTGCGTCAACAAGGTTTTGTTCTCATTTTGAATCTGGTCTTGCAACAAAAAGTCTGGTCCAGTAAATATTTTGAGCTACAAGCCCTCTGGTCTTGTGGATGTTCCCCCTAAATTCAAGCCCTGTAGTCATGCAATGGTTTTGAGTAAAATTAATACTAACAACTGGAATTGTTTCAGGAGGGGAGGGGGTTCTTCCAAAAAAAACAAAAAAAAATCCAGGAAAATAGGATGATGCCTCCTGTGTGTGTGGAGTAAACACTAAACTTTCAGGGTGCTACATTTTTAGAGAAACAGACTCTACATCAATGTATATTCAGTGTGCGGAAACACCATGTGTATATATCCTGAGTCAATTAATAAACTTCCACAGAAAAAATCAACCAATGTGTAAATTGATGGTGAATAAATGCTTAAATACAGTAAAGAAATATGACTGACGTTACGGGGAAAAGATCGACAATAGTATTTAAAGTTGGACTGCAGTACTTACAGAATGTACGTGATGACACCTATGGCCCTGTAATGAGAATAAAACCGGAATAAAAACACATTAGATACAAGTACAATGTCAGCAGTAGTTTCTTGAGACTGCAAATAATTCCATACTTTGGAGACATAGTTGCAAGGACCCGGCACAATTTTATAGCGATACCATTTCATAAAGAAACTGTTTTTGTTTAGCATACAAGGGAAGTAAAGTGCAACACTCATTTTTATGGCAGAAGTTTAAAGTTGTAAAGTTGCTACAAGAACAAGTTATGTACCTCTGGAAACGTTTCCATTGAAAACTTAATCTAATTTTGGGTTTAACACAGAAAATTTACTGAAGCGGAATTTGAAAGAATGACCTCCGGACTAACGTGCCAGTGCTCAACCAACTGAGCTATCTAGCACGAATGTTGGCAATCTCCCTATTTTGTCAACATGTTTGTTCCGGGTTGCCAGTCAAAAGCCATAAAATTGATTACTGACTATACTAATTAAATTTTGCTTAAAAAAAAAAACGTTACTAGAACTGTGACCTTCATACACTGTTTTATGAAAATCATCAGCGCAAATTATGAACTTACTAGGCGCAGAAAGGTCGTGCTCCGCCAAGTTGCCATGTAAAACATGTCACCAGTAACTGGTCCCTGACAAGGGTTTGCATAACAGTAAATCCATTTGTCACCCAAACTTCTTGCTGAAAACCTTTAAAGGCAGTGGACACTATTGGTAATTACTCAAAATAATTATTAGCATAAAACCTCACTTGGTAACGAGTAATGGGGAGAGGTTGAAAGTATAAAACATTGTGAGAAATGGCTCCCTCTGAAGTGACATAGTTTTCTAGAAAGAAGTAATTTTCCACGAATTTGATTTCGAGACCTCAGAATTAGAATTTGAGGTCTTGAAATCAACCATCTGAAAGCACACAACTTCGTGTGACAAGGGTGTTTTTTCTTTCATAGTTATCTCGCAACTTGACGACCAATTGAGCTCAAGTTTTTACAGGTTTGTTATTTTATCCATATGTTGAGATACACCAAGTGAGAAGACTGGTCTTTGACAATTACCAATAGTGTCCAGTGTCTTTAAGAACCCAAGCCCTGAGCCCAATTTCCTAAAGCTGTTTACCCGTAAGCAAATATTTGAGCTTAGTATAGCAGACAAACATGTGTAAGCAAAAGTGTATTTCATAAACGATGTGCGTTCACAATGGATTTGCTTAATGTTTCGTAACTCATCAGGGCCCAATTTCATGGCTCTGCTTATTGCGGAATTCTGCGATTCGAAGCCCTTGTAGCACATAATCTATGATACGTAAGCGCAGAAATCCGCGGTAAGCAGAGCCATGACGTTGGGCCCTGCTCACAAGAAACCACCGACAAGCTGGTATAAATTTTGCTTTGCTTACAGTCAGCAGTGTTTATGACCAAAAAAATGTGCTAATGGCCGCTCCGCAAGCAGAAAGTGTTCGCTTACAGGCATTATGAAATTGGGCCATGGTCATCATGCATATAAAATTCCAACTGTCATCCATCAGTATCAATACATACATATAAAAATTCCCGGTTTTAAATTGGACAGTTTACATTTGAATTTGATTTTCCAAGCGCTCACTGCATAACCACATCTATAACCAGGCTGATTGATCGTGCCACTGCAGGCCCCACCAGCAAGGCTTGCACAAAAATTCCTTGAATACTTCAAACAATATGTTACTCAATATGCTACGTTTCAGCCAAAATTAAATGTTTACACAAAAAGATGTGCTTTACAAATGATAAAGGCCATGCAAGAAAGCCAGGTAAATTCCTCTCAGAATATAAATGTAAATGACATGTCATATAAAATTGATGCACTCTGATGTTGCATCTTATTTGACTTATTTATATTTTTAACTGTCTTTTTTACAAGGTGCAATTTTTTTTAATATTTATTATTTTCATCTCTTCTGGCTGGCACAGATTTTTTTCTTTTTAACCACCCTCGAAGTTTACAATTTTATCAACCTTGCCCCCACTTTACTATTCATTTCGTCAAATTTATTTATACACTGCAATATCTTTTGAATGTTTTATATCATTTTCTATTTTTATATTACTGAACGATTGTATTCCTGCTGGGCAGCTTTGAAAAAACAGTGTTTCACTGAAAGATTCCCCCAAGATAAACAAGAAACAAATAATACTAAATAAAAAATACCTTCAGTAGATATGACTCTGGTTACGTCCATATCAAGTATATATGAAGTCTTCTTAAATTTTTGAAGGTCCATTCTAAATTCCAGTAGACTCCGAAATTGGCTGTAACATTCCAAATAGGAATAACAACCTAAGAAATGCAGACCAGCTTACTGTTTTTAAATGTAGAACCAGCAGATATAACAACAGCTGTATTCCTAAACTAACAAGTCTGCTTGTCCAAAAATGGTTAGCCTTTTTATCAGTGGCTTTCTGGTTTCTATCAAACTTACTGGCTGGCCCCGTTTTTAAGCTTATAAGTTTTTGAAGCATTTTCGTTCCTTTCTCACTGTACCTTTTTCACTGTATCTTGGTTTTGTGTTTGATTTTTTAATAGATTTCCTTGTGTAGTTTTGTGTATTTTCAAGATTGTAATGTTTTGATTCTTTGTATGCATCCGCAGTTCGGCATTTAAGCCGGCATGTTTGGCATTTAGGCCGGCATGTTTGCCATTTTGGTAAACCAATAATAATAAACCAATATTGATAATTATAATATAATACTGCAAGTCTTCACAGAGATATTTCAGACGGTATCTCTCGTACCTTTAATAAATGATAAATACTTGAGATAGAGTGTGAAAGCTTCTTCTTCAATGTACAGGTACATACATGTACATTGATATTAATGGCAGCCTAGGGCAAAACAAAAATGCTGACGTCTTTCTTGTTAGAGACTTCACTTGACATTCATACACGTTACAAAACAGACTTTCACATGTAAACAACCTTTTTTTCCTTTTATGACCATCGCAGCAGCTTTTATTGTTTTTTTTTTTTTTTTTTACAAAGTCCAGACTTTTTGTCATCATCTGAATGCAATTTTGTTTCAAATAATATCTCTGGTTGTACAGCAGTAGATAGCACAAAATGTGACCTAACACAAACCAGGGTAACTTTTAACCAAATTTGTATCTAGGTTTTATCTGTGTTTATCTGGCTATAAATGAACTGAGAGAGAGGTGTTAAAGAGGGACTCCCAAGGTCATATTGAGTTTTGTGATGTACTCATTTTCCAATAGATTGAGCCCTCATGAAAGCCTCTATCTAACCTCTCGTTAAAATTGGGCAAAATGTCATTTTATTTAGTGCTCTTTCGGAGCAGAATTTGAAACATGATGTAATTGCTGAAGAGGGACGCAACACAACAAGAAACAACTGAGGTAAGGACGCTGATGCTGGACCGGGATGCGTGGAAGACGACCATCAGAGTTTCCCGAGAAGGCGTTGGCTGAAGACAACCTCTCGCTCAACTACTATGTTATTGGACAGCAAAAACAAATGGGTCTCTACATTGCAAAGAGCAATTTCTGCGCCAGACATAAACTCAAATGCAATGCCATTTTGATTAAGAATCATCAGAATTCAGGAATGAACTGAAAGTTCTGTGTACAAAAATGTACAGATCACAATATTTGAAATGTGATGTCATCAAACATTTTGGGGTTTTTGACAAAAATTGCCTTTGAAGGGTATCAAACACAGTGGCATTTTACACAATTTTAACGTGAGGTTATAGAGACTTGTAATTTTTCCCCAATTTTCATAAGGACTCTATCTATTGGAAAATGAGTGGATCACAAAACTGAATTTGACCTTGAAGCCCCCTCTTTAACTATTCGAATTGATGACTGAAGCAAAATGTGCACAGTCCGCAAACTGACAAGAATGCAGTGCACGCACCAAATGCCAGACAATTCCGTCTACACAATCCAAATTGTGAATTCCGGGTACATGGAGGTCAAACACATAATGAACGATTCTTGATTAGTATACTCTTTATGGCAATTCCAAAACAGTGCAGCGGTAATATTGGCAAAAAATGAGCAAGGCGGCAACTGAACGTAGAGAGGTCGGCTGCCTCACATTTGGCAGGGAAATAATTTGGCCCTAACTTTCATGTTGTTTGTACTTTTTGCACTATAGTTTTAACATAACACCTACATTCATGTAGTATTACAGAAAAAATAGCAGAGTAAGTTTTAAATGTGGTGCTCATTGAGTATCTACAAATGTGAACACACTACATGATGGCTTATTTTTATTTCCACAGATGTGTACACTTTGTGCCTGCCAACCTTTGACCTGGTGGGCTCCATTTGGTGATTAATGCAGGTTCTTATTTTGTACTGAGTGGTAAAGACCAATGTAAAAAAAAACATAATGCAATCTGAATTTTATTGCCCTGTTTGGCCTGTCACACAGGGTATTTTTTTTTTCAAGGGCAATAGGTATTATTTTTCGGAACATTTTGGAGTTTCCGGAGTTATCAAATTCCTTTGAAAATTTTGTTGCCATGATGAAACCATGACTTGACAAATGAAAGACAACAAATTAAGGTTTTCATAATCAGCACAGGGGATATTTGTTGATCTTGTGTGAAAAATATGAGTATGCATTCACCGTAAATTGCAAACCTTGGCCGTACGCCACGGCCAAAAATCTGCCAAGGCAGCCTGTTCATTCTTGTATGCCACATATTTAACGAAGAACCAATGTCCAGAATCGGCATGATTTCCTGTACCTTATATTCTTCTTTGTATGGGTAAAATGAAGCATAAAACGGTAGAAGTATGCCTGTGCACACTACACAATCGAATGTCCAGGTGGGTATCTATGTCAACCGTCCGATTGACTGAAAAATTGAGGGCGCTTTGAAGTAACTCTGGTCGACCAAAACCGTCCAACGTAAACCAGTTTAGAAAATGTCGACACGTCATCCGATGTGGTTAAGTCAATTAAATTTGTTCTAGGTTTGTAAACCTTCGTAGTGTCCCAGCCGATTAAATCATCGTAACATTCTGACTGTATACAGGCAGGGCTGACTAAATCGGCCCTACTAATAGGGTTGGCTTAGTGGTTCCTTCCCTGCCTTTCACCTCTGTGGACCCCAATTCAGATCCTGAGACCGGAACCTTGCATCTAGATCAGGTTTTCAGTCCTGAGT
Source organism: Pycnopodia helianthoides (assembly GCA_032158295.1). Classification (NCBI taxonomy): domain Eukaryota; kingdom Metazoa; phylum Echinodermata; class Asteroidea; order Forcipulatida; family Asteriidae; genus Pycnopodia; species Pycnopodia helianthoides. The sequence goes on along the minus strand of CM063247.1, from coordinate 18,964,880 downwards.
GCGTGGGTTTCCCCAATGTGGGGTTTTCCTCCCACATCTAAAACTGACATTTCTTCATCGTTTCTCTCTAAATAGGTTTCTTCAGACCTACGGGTCACAGTGCATAGTCGCTTTTGAGGGTCCCTTGGTTTCATCATCAGAAAGATATAATAATAATAATAGTTAAGCGTTTGTACTGGTTACAACATAGCATAAAATTTACCTTTGTGAAAGTTTAAGTTGCAACCAAAATAAAGTTTAGGAAGTCAGCTTTGAAGGTGTGTAAACCCTGACTTCAGTCATACTCATAGCTTCTACAATTTTTATTTGCGTTTTTCTTGAAAAAGTGGTAATTTACAGCTCAAAATGCATGACATTTAGAGAATTCAAATTTTAGCAAAAGTAGAATACAGTAGAAGGCGTATAACGAACACGGCACAGGGTGCATGAAATTCGTTTGGTATAGCGGTCATTCGGTACAGCCCTGAACGGTCGAAGCCAAATCCAAGATCGCGTCGGCAAGCGAAGAGCGGGGAAGTGCGCCCTCTTTTGATTTCCCTCTATTGAGCACTGTTTTTCTAGTAATACATACATGTGCATGGATTTAGGGGTTGCAAGAGGAATACAAAATAATAATTAAAAAAAGGTTAATAAAAACTTAATATTGTGTTTCATCATTTTTAAATATATTTGGTACGATTTGAGTTTATTAAGGAACGTAACTTATAATGTTGACATTCTTTCACTGATCCAAACATCCATTATTTTGATAACCACAACAAACAAACAGAATCAAGTGTAATGTCAACACATTCTTCTCATCTCCTTCAGCCTCTCTATTCAATTATAATCCACCAGTGTTTTCCACCTCATTGCACAAGGACAAAGCTAACCGACAACGACGACGTATCATCCTCAGAGCCATCATCAGTCAAGAAGTGGGTGGGTGCTACGTCGTCCGTTTTTTAATTGGATTTTTTTTCATCTCAGTGTAACAAACAGTCTCTCAGGAAAGGGCCGTCCCAGATCCCAGCCATCTCACTTCTCAGCGCTCGCTGATAAAGAAAATTTCATGTGGTTTGTAATCGTGGGTTTTTGGATTGACTGTTAATGGGAGTGAGCGTACTTCGAGGTGTTGACAAATGTTTCAATAATTCTTCCGACGTCGAGCCTCGACAATCAGGCGAGGGCCTCTCCGCGACGGTTTAGGTTTCGCAATAGATAACACAAACACCACTTTATCACGATCCATTCTCGGGAGCACACTTTTTAAATTTTTAATAAGTGGACGTGACGGGGAATTTCTTAGATGTGGCCTCTCCAATCCGAAATGAGTTGTGTTTGTGAATTAATGATGGATTCTGGCGGCGGGAAACTAACAGCCGTCTGGTGGGCAAGAAATAGACCTTTAACATACGGTGGGCATTGTCGTTGGATTCCCTACATGCTACTAAGATCTTTGCATAGTTAAGCTAGAAGTGGCCGGACTATTTCACCAGCTACCTCGGTTTTATTTGTACTGTGGGAGAAGGGAACAAAATAACAAGTATTTAAACCCTCAAATCCCTGGTGTAGATTGTAGATAACCACAAGCCTGCCCCCTATCTGTTGTCATCTCTCTATGCCCTCACTAATTTATATCCACCATATGGTATGAACTCAACACTCGAACTGTTTGACAAGTCGCCCCATGCTAAGCAGGATCATTTTGGTCAGCTGTTTAATATTTAATGGCAGTTATAGTTTAATCTGAGATAAAAGAGCCGTTATTTAAAAAATCCGTCCATGTACACTTAAAGGTAGGGTCATATGGGTTTTGGTTAACGTATTGCTTATCTACAGGCAAAATTTAACAAAGATACAATAAAAGTCATATGTGAAAGTTTCAGCTGAATACAGTGTGCACTTGCTGAGAAATCAGCAAAAAACTGTCACCGGATTTTCACAAGAACGTTGAATTCATCCACGTTAAGCGAGGTGACAGCGGTACCAACCGCATCTCTGGCCGCAGCATTCGCAAACGGACACCACCCCTCAGAAATCTCCGAAGCTATTCATGCACGAATCGTTTCTCAGATTCAAATGTTTTCGGGTGAGAAATTATCCAAACCATATTACTTTGAAGGGAATCCATTCTCAGACTAGTTTATTCTATCAACAGCTGCAGTGCTTCTCACCAAAACATTTTTTTATGGTCATTCATTTTTTTGGAGTCTTTACCAAATTTATAACCCTTCCTTTAAAGGTATTGTACACTTTTGGTAACAGCTCAAAATCAGTGTCCACATTTTGTGTGATTAAACTTATGCATGAACAAACAAACCTGTGAAAGTTTGAGCTCAATTGGTCATCGAAGTCACGAGAAAATAGTGAAAAGAGATCTTATGTGTTTGAATCTGTTTTTTCAAATTATCGCGCGCGATAATTACTATTGTTTTACTCGTTTCTCAGAAACGATAGCATTTTAGGCAGAAATATTTTAAGGAACCCTTTCTACCATTACTTACTTTAAATCATGTGAGTTATGTGTGAATCTGTGAACATTGTGTTTTTCGATCTTACCAATAGTGTACAAGGCCTTTAAGGACAACCACAAGGATAGTGGACACTATAAAGCAGGTGGTGAACACTAACACACCTGATGTCACTTAACAAAACATTCGCTGTGCCTCTCCACTGCCCAGACTCGACTTCAGCGCCAAAAATAGGGAAAGAGGAAAACAACCGCCCTCGATTGGAAAATGCCACCGTTAATGTCAGGGGAGAAACGCAAATATAAGGTCTCACTTTGGGAGAGCTTTTTAGAGGGTTCTCCGTGGGATGACTAACACCTAGTCTGACACGCTTGATCTGGTTAAAGGGCAACGCACTGCAAACTAGGCGACTTAGGGGCCATTCAGAATAGTCAATGTTAAAAAAAATGATTTGTTTTCAAAATTGTTTTGACCCTCCCAATAAAGTAATACCTCAAATGATGCAGATATTTGCGATCAAAGGTCTCCAACATCAGCAGTTTTCAATGGCTTTTCCCACCCTCCCACAATTTCGAAAAAAGATTTAATTTTTTTAATATTGTTTTTTCTGAATGGCCCCTTATTGTAATAATAATAACACAACATTTGTAAAGTGCTGTCTATCTATGTCCGAACATGTTCCGAGGCACTGCAACAAAGGAAATGCAAAAAAAGCTTACATGACACTTTTATCTAAGTATACAGGTGTCATTAAAAGTACATTAAAGAGAGATTTGCTCACTAACGAAAAAACAAGTGGATAAACACAATATAAAGACTCAGCCATAAACTGTTCAGAACAAATGTAGTTAAAGCATGCTTTTGAAAATGTCTAGAGATTCTGTAGCTCGGGTGTTTATTGGTAAGGAGTTCCGAAAGATTGGGAGCGAAGACTGAAAAGGCACGATCGCCAAAGGATGTGGTTGTTTTAGGGACAGTTATAAGAAGTTTGTTTGTAGATCAAAGTTTGTGACTTGGAGTACAAGGTGAGAGAAGCTCCTTGAGATGCAGTGGTGCCTACGCCCCCCTAAAAGAGGAAAAAACCCATGATTCTTCTTTGAGCTTCCTACCCCTTACGAAATATTTTATTTTGCTTTCAGTTTAATTACCAGGATATCCTTTTCAGTGTTCTCCAGTTTTTCTCCGTGAACAAAGTTGTTCGGTGTTTTTCCCTAAACTGGGGGATTTGGAATAAAATACTGCAGTTCACCCGGAACATGGGATGTGGTGAACCCAAGGGAATGATTTAATTTGTCTGTGTTAACGGCATAAGATTTTGTTTGTTGTGAGGCTGGTGAATGTTTTTCACAGTCATGTCAGCCATTTTAAGGTTCCAAACTGCCCAGCCGCTGAGTTGTGGAGTGTGAGTTTTGTTAGCCAACCATTTTATTTGATTTTTTTTTGTTTTGGAAAATGCCATTTTTATTGTGAGTCACCCTATTGGAATGAATGTACACATACTTTTCCAAAAGCCCAATGATGAAACATTCCTCGTAAAGCATTGAACTTGAGCGTGCCAGAGCCCCATTATCGGCACGATAAGACCAAGACCAAGGTTTTCAAAGCCGATACCTGAACTAACTCAGTCGGAACTGCAGACAGATACACTGTTTCCTCAGTGGTTTAGCTGCAAATGAGGCGTACAAAGCCCAGATGGGCCGATTGGACTGAGATGTGCAGTGGAGTGGCAGCTGATCGCTGCTATGATTGGATGCATGCACCCTCATCCCGTTGGGGCATCTGCCTGGATCGTGTTTTCTCAGAAGATACATCTTGGATTACGCAAACAGATTGTTGAAACATACGAGCACATTACTCACTGGCTTACTCATCAATAGTTTCGCCGTCACTTTTCCAATGTTGAAAATACTACCACCCCCCCCCCCCCGTCACCCATCACATTCAAACATTATTTTGGCTGGTAATACATTTTTGCTTAGCAAAACTTTTCTGTGCTCAGCACATTTGTGTTCTTGACAGCCTTATGATTAATTCAATGGATAGCTCATCTTAAAATGAATCTTAGCGCATCTCCTTCAAGACTCAAACTCAAACTTCATGTCGTAAAGATACTTCAGTTTTATCTTGTGATTCACAACTTGAGCATCCATTTTTGTACTTCAGCTATGATTTGGTCAAAACCTGGGGAAATGACAGATTTTTTCACCAGAGACCGACTTTTTAAAACCAACTTGGTAAAAGTTTATGTTATTGTCAAAAAAAAGTTACCATCTGAAATGATATTGAAAGTCGTCCTCAGATAAAATATTTTGACATCCCCAGACTAAACATTAATATTTTTTTCTCCCTCAAAATCGAAGATGTAATTTGATGAAATTAAACAGATTGGCTGTATGGTGTCTTTTAGGAAACTACAATAATTGGAATGAATGTACATTGTATACACAATTATGTACCAAGGATCATTCAACCTAGGTATTGGCTCCTTGCACTGTCGTCACAAGCACTACCGCGTCCCCCCATGGTCTGCCATGTTGGGAGTCAAAACGAGGATATCGTGCACATCTACTGCAGGTGCGTCGCTTAAAATGCGCACTGTACAGTAACGCACAGGGAATCTAACTCACAAAATAGCGCAACCAAAATTGATGACGTTAGGTGAATCCGGTCAATAGCTCTATTCTTTGACTGGTTCCCAACCTGCAACAACAATAATGACTACTGATTCTCATTTACCGAAAAAGGGGTCAGACTACTTCGCCTCTCACTTTCGCACATTAATTTGAATGGTAGAAGAGAAGAAAAAAAACGGATGCACCATAATAACGACAAATTGTGATTACAAGAAACTATTTTTTTTTTAATTCTGAAGGTTTCCATGCATAGGATTCTCGACACCAGGAACTGAAGTTATTAATTGATTGATTTTCATTGCACATGTAAGAATGATGCGTCAACGTCTTCAAGAACGTATTAACAACTGGCCGATGACTAATAATCACCACTGAAGCTTCTGAGAAAAAAAAGTTGGGCAGCCCCGTCAAGCGAAACCTTGCAGCTCCTCTCTACACTCTACGACCCGCAGAGCTTACTGGAGTGGAAGATATTTTAATTGGTTGGATAGAGACAGGGACACCTGTACTACCGTAGGGAGACACGGTAGCTGTTTAATTTATTACAGTCAGATCGTGACTGGCTCTCGCTGGGATTTTTGCCAAACGGTGAGGGGGGTTCCCGGATATAAAAATTGCCAAAAGGTCATCAAAAGTGCTCGGGCTGGAGTTTTTGTTCATTATTTTTTCCGTTGATGTATACGCTTGATTGTTGATGCTGATTTTGTAGGCAATCTGCTTTATTTATGCAATGGAATGTGTCAGTTTTGGACTTCAAAGTACTTTTACATCATGTCACTGGGGGGGGGGGGGGAAAGAAACAGGGAGGCATGTAGCAGAGTAAAGACTTTTCTTTTTTTCTGGGGGGGGATGAACATACCTATTCATGTGCAGTAGGCAAATCTTTTAAACTACCTTCAAGACCAGGGTTGGCAGAAAAGTAATCCACCTCCTCTCCACCAACAATTGATTGACAATTTTGAAACAAATTAAGCCATTGAAAAAATAATTTCCAATTGTGGGCAAATTTAAACAGCGCTCATAAAAATATTATAAATATATTTGCATTATTTGGTTTTTACCCTAACACCAATGTATGTAAAGCACTATATACTCGGTACTTTCCCGAAAAAAAAATTCACAGGCATGTTACTCGGGTGAGATTCGAACCCACGACCTTTGCCATTAAAAAGTAGATATCATCTATATTTGCAATTAAATTGTGTTTACTTACAAAAAATATCCAGGCAAAATCTTCTTCTCTCTGAAATTATACATTTGACTGCACTTGTTAATTACAGCTTCTGTAATCTTACTCCTGATATGGAGAACCTTAAACGCGGGAATACATAGTAATGATTCAAGTGTTACTGTTATTAATCTATAAAAATCAACGCCCACAGACAGAAATCTAACTTGTTGGAGGAGCTTCTCGAGTAAACTTTGCAGGTTTATTTTTTGCCGCCGTCTACAAACCGCAAGGTTTTAGAGAATCCTCAGTGGAGGGGCCGAGGTCTAGTAATGCACTCAGACACAATTAAGATGAAAAGCTCCATGTGATAACCTTCGCCCATGACTCAGCTGCAGTGTTCATCCATGTCATAATAACCACCGCGTAATCAACTCAATCTACAAGGGTCCACCCTCTTTTTTTAAGTCCCAAGAAAGATGTCAGAAATTTCTGGCTATGGCCACCACAAGGAGACTTAAAGGCAATTTGGTTTTGGTTTTTGAAACCGTTTGATTGTATTAATCCTGTATAAATGTAGATATATACAATAAAACTAACGTGTGAAAATTTCATTTCAAAAGGTGGTAGCGTTTTTGAGATATCGCCAAAAAACTGGAGCGGTTATTGTCAACGCAGGAAGAATATTCCATTCTTGGAATACACAATCTGAGAAACGCTTCATGCAGCAACGTTTCTCAGAATGAAATGTTTTTGAATCCCTCTCTCTAAAACCACATTCAGCTGAAGGGAATTGCTTCTCAAAATGTTATACATTATCAACAGCTGCAGTGCTTCTTACCAAGCAAGTTTTTATGGCCATTAATTTTTGGAGTATTTACCGAAGGTACACCCTCCCTTTTAGGGCGTAGGTTCACTTTTGGATACTTTTCTGCATCAAATCCGAAAATGAACGTCCAACTTTCCTCATATCACTTTAATAAAAATAGCCCGTATTTTCATCCATGAGCAACAAAGCCTGTCTCAGACTTCACGCAAACGCAAACCAAATTTATTAGAGACAGGGGTTTCGCCCCGGTGTTTCTGGCATGGTTGACTGCAGATTGCTCGGTCTGGTCTAACCTTGTAACCCCGCCTCACAAGATGCTATATATAAAATGGGTCTCATAATTCAAAAACCTAGCATACCTGTCTTAAACATAATAATAAGCGTTTTGAGACGCCTATAGATAAAGTGTTATATAAGAATTGATTATTATTGGTTGTTAAGAATCAGTTATATTGATCATTAGTATACACACTTTTCCTACTGTGGCGCAAGAAAAATTTGTCCTTTTGTTTTTGCAATTTGAACCGAGCTTAGAGCAACCAGTGCTTATGCACAAAGCGATATTATCTTCATCTATTTCATTTCATTTCATTTATTAATTCTGGTTGTGAAGCCAAGGACTCTCAGAAAGCGAACTTAATCACTATATTAGCCAAGAACCCCGTGGAGAGAAGACAATAAAGGATGTCTCAGTTTTAGGTGTGGGAGGAAAAACCCCAGAGAAATATTCCAGGGAAAACCCACGCAATCAGGCAGGGACTGAAAAAACCCAACACAATGTAGTGCCCCGGTGTGATTTGAACCGGGGGTCCCCAGAGGTGGACGGCAAGGCAAGATACCACTATGCCAACCTGACTAGCATACCTTCAAGCACCATGTTCTTTTTTTCCTCAAATAAAATTGTGAAAAACCTTGTTTCATCGACTCTGAGTTGGCAGATTAGATCGAACTACACCTCTGGAGCATAAAAAAAATTGCAGGGCATTCATTTCCTGTGATATATCTTATACCGGCGTGTCACGTTGTGAACGATTTGACAATCTACTACGAGTGTATTATTATAATATCCCCCGATCACGTAGTGGTAGATCAGAGGGCAGCCTAATGCAGGAAGTCATCTTTAGTTTATCATCGGACACCAACTTCCTCAATTCACGTTTAATTCATTCTCAGATCACTCAGAATACCTGTATCTATCATGCATCCCATACAATTTTTCAGACTCGTAATTCCGCACTTGACTATAGGCTAGAATAACAGGCCAGAATTGACTTAAGAAAACAGAATGATTGACTTGACTACTACTAATAATGGACATCATCATATCCAAGTTTTATGGATTCGTTTACCGTAAACGAAAGAACAACACTTTACAGAACCTGAAAATATGTGCTTAAATATTCCGCCGGTTAACAAGGGTGCTTTGCTTGTGTGCGTGCATCCTTCACATTCCTAAGCTTTCTTGGCTTACACAGCTATAGCGCAGACAAGCGGAAAATGGTGACCGCAAGCGCAGAATTCTGCAGTAAGCAGAGCCATGAAACTGGGCTCACTTCTCTCTCTCTCTCTCTCTCTTAGCTTTCTTGGCTTACACAGCTATAAGCACAGACATTCGGCGCTTATCCTGTAAGCGGAGAATGGTGATAGTAAGCGCAGAATTCCGCAGTAAGCAGAGCCATGAAACTTGACCCACTTCTCTCTATCTCTCTCTCTCTTAGCTTTCTCTGCTTACACAGCTATAAGCACAGACATTCTGCACTTATCCTGTAAGCGCAGAATGGTGATATAGTAAGCGCAGAATTCCGCAGTAAGCAGAGCCATGAAACTTGGCCCACTTCTCTCTATCTCTCTCTCTCTTAACTTTCTTGGCTTACACAGCTATAAGTTCAGACATTTGGCGCTTATCCTGTAAGCGGAGAATGGTGATAGTAAGCGCAGAATTCCGCAGTAAGCAGAGCCATGAAACTTGACCCACTTCTCTCTATCTCTCTCTCTCTTAGCTTTCTTTGCTTACACAGCTATAAGCACAGACATTCTGCGCTTATCCTGTAAGCGCAGAATGGTGATATAGTAAGCGCAGAATTCCGCAGTAAGCAGAGCCATGAAACTTGGCCCACTTCTCTCTATCTCTCTCTCTCTCTTAACTTTCTTGGCTTACACAGCTATAAGCACAGACATTTGGCGCTTATCCTGTAAGCGGAGAATGGTGATAGTAAGCGCAGAATTCCACAGTAAGCAGAGCCATGAAACTTGGCTCACATCTCTCTATCTCTCTCTCTTAGCTTTTAAGATGATCAGCTGAATCTATTTGTGAATAACTCGATACCAGTACCGATCGTTCTGAGAAATATTTCCATGAGAGACACTAACATGTAGAAAAAAACAACCTGTCCCTGACATGAGTTTGTCTATTGATTGGGTTTTCAAGTAACTACCACAGTTACATGTACGTAATTTGATCAAATCTTCACACGTTGTGTTCAGTTACACTGTACACAACAGAGTCGTATTGTTTGTGTTCTAAATAACACTCAAAAACACCAGACAGTTTATACATTTCGATTGGTCGAGAGGAGATCACATGGCCATGGTTTTCAACATACACGTGTTGGCATGCAAGCTTATGCTGGCACTTTATTAACACGTAACGCAATCAAACGCATCAATACATACCAGTACTCAATGCAAAAAATATTAGAACGCGCGCATACGCACAACTGTTGAGCGTCACATGCAATTTCACCCTTCACGAAACGGAGCCAGAGGATGTGACAGGAATTGAAAATATATAGAACAGAAGATGTTTACAGATTTTTCTTCATTATTATGCTTCATTCCCATTTATGAATGGGAATAAAAGAGTAGTGTCTTTACCAACGTCCATTTTAAACCCTGCAAGGTCATGGTCAGTAAGAATTATTATTGGGGTTTTTTGGTTGAAATTTTTCTTATTACTTGAACCTGCGACCTCCGGATTAACACGCCGGCACTCTACAAACTGGGCAATCTAGCCCTATGGCCCTTTTCGAATCCACGGCTTCGGCTCCGGATTGGGCTTCAGGCCCAGTTTTCTTGTCTGAAGCCCTGACCGCAAAGCATGCATAAGTTAAAATAATAGCCTGAGCTGATTTTTGAGCCAAAGCCGTGAATTTGAAAAGGGCCTATGTTGGCAGTCTCCCTATTACATGTATGTCAACTGTTTTGCTTGGGGGTGTCAGTCAGAATCCATTCAACATGTAACTGACGTACAGCCAAGGATCACACCCTCATTTACAATACAACCCAGGAAACGGCAGCAGAGGGATCACCTTAAGTGGATGCAACTTTTTTATTTTAAACATCAAGGAATTATTTACTTACCACATATCAGTGGCCAGGGTTAGATTCTCATAATTAATAACTTCAGGAGCTGTGAGGATAAAAACACAAAGAACTCTTGTCACTTTTAAATCCAACAATTTCTGACTTCAAATGCTTTCAAATACATTTAAAATTGTGCTTAAAGACACTGGACACCTTTGGTAATTGTCAAAGACCAGTCTTCTCACTTGGTGTATCTCAACATATGTACAAAATAACAAACCTGTGAAAATTTGAACTCAATTGGTCGTTCGAAGTTGCGAGATAATAATGGAAGAAAAAACACCCTTGTCCATGTTGTCACACGAAGTTGTGTGCTTTCAGATGCTTGCTTTCGATTTCGAGACCTCACGCGTGAGGTCTCAAAATCAATTCAAATATCTTACTGAGAAATTACTTCTTTCTCAAAAACTACATTACTTCAGAGGCAGCCGTTTCTCACAATGTTTTATACTATCAACAGCTCTCCATTGCTCATTACCAAGTAAGTTTTTATGCTAACAATTATTTTGAGTAATTGCCAATAGTGTCCAGTGCCTTTAAAGCACGCAGACAACTTTGGCAATTGTCAGACCTGGGGTCGATTTCACAAAACTCTTCCTAACTTAGGACTATAGTCCTAGTCAATGCTAAGAGATAGGACTAGTCCTAAGTACTGGTCCTAACTTAGGACTAGTCCTATCTCTTAGCATTGCCTAGGACTAGTCCTAAGTTAGGAAGAGTTTTGTGAAATCGGCCCCAGTATCCTCACTTTATGTGACCCCAAAACAAACCTGTGGAAGTTTCAGCTCAATTAGTCATCGGCACCACAAGAAAATCTTACCAAAGATATTTCCATTTAGCAATTGTGGGCAAACCAGTAGGAAACTATTTACAGGGTTAACTTGAAGGCAATGGAGGCAGTGGCCCGAGTTAAATTCTACAGGTCTGTACAAAACATTAAGCTTCCATAAACACTTCAACAATTAAAGGTATTATACAGGATTGGTATGGATAAAAAACATAATTGTTTAATTTTAGTCTGAAAACTTACTGACTATGAAGCTCATACTAAAATAATTTTTTTCTGTGAGATATTTCTCTCTGAAATGAAGTCCTATTTGAGAAAACTGTATCTGAAAACCTTTTTTAAACAAAATCCACAGCTGATTTCGGTTGTTACCACCAAAATTAAGGACAGTGTGTTTACATGTTGAAAATTGTGCATGGTTTTTCATTATTTTGTTCTGACTCACACAGCGGGTTAAGCCCAACTTTTCACAGGTTTGTTATTTCATGTATACGGTTGATCACACAAACCATGAACACTGTCTGCGACTATTCTGTCAGCTCTACCAATCCTGTATAAAAGCAAAACAAATGCAGAAACCAAATAATGTCGTGTCTGCGGCTACAGCTGTTTCTAAGGGTGTTGCTATGGGCATCAATGCTTCAACCCATGTTCAAGTGATGATCAAGCCACAGCTGCAGCCGCTAAATCAGACATGGCTTAATACAGCTTTCTCTGTCTCACTGAGTGTCATGCGTTTATATCAAAATTGTCCAGAAATCATATCAATCATACCGACGAACTCTGGAGTTCCGATCATCTCCCTGATCTCTTTACCGTTGAGAAGCTTCCTTGACAGGCCGAAATCAATCAGCTTCACTTCGTGACTGTTCCTGTTCAGTAGCATGATGTTTTCGGCTGTAGGACGAAGAGAGAGGAGAGAAGAGAGGAGAGAGAGAGAGAGAGAGAGAGAGAGAGAGAGAGAGAGAGAGAGAGAGAGAGAGAGAGAGAGAGAGAGAGAGAAGAGAAGAGAGAGAGAGGAGAGAGAGAGAGAGAGAGAGAGAGAGAGAGAGAGAGAGAAGAGAGAAGAGAGAGAGAAGAGAGAGGAAAAGAAGAGAGAGAGATGGGGCAACAATGTTTAGCTTCGTTCGGATGGATGGGTTGGAAACGTCTGAATGACAACAGGCTCCTTGCTAGTAAAACGGTTCATTATTTATCTTCATATCGGCAACATCCACTCGGTAGCAAGCAATGATACACAGGTTAAAATAAAATAAAAATACTAATAAAAGTGGCTTCTTATATAGCGCTCAAATCCGTCACTCAGTGGCGCTCATGGCGCTCAAACATTATTACCCCAGTCACTGGGTGCATTTATTTCATTCTTTAATCATCTCACACAGCCTGTGCTATCACATATGTAGCGCACCAAGCTAGTCCAACCACAAGAATCATCTTTGCCCTCACAGATACCCATTACCCCTGGTTGAAAAGAAGCAATTATAGTTTAAGTGTCTAGCTCGAGGGCACAAGTGTCAGTACCGGATTTGAACCCACCCCTGATAAATTGGGCACCAGAACTTGAGTCCGATGCACTAAACCGCTCGGCCACAGCACGCATTGAGAATTGAGATTTGATTTTGAAAAAAGTTTATGTTGGGATATAGCACATATAAGTACATTACCATGACATAAATAACAACAATTTGTAACACAAAATTTGTTGTGCGCATTTCACCATGAACATGTTCAAATGCACATTACAATAAAGGTACAATCATTACACAAAAAATCAGCACAGAAAATTTAAGGGAAAGGAACCCCATTGAAGAACAAATTATGGATTTAAAATCTGCTGTATCTGGTTGCATGCAGTGGAGATCACCTGTGCACGATTTGAGTTACATGTACATAATGCGTATATGCAGGTCACAACCTGTTACAATTAGCCTATGTACATGACCATGGACACGTATAACACAACACTAAGCAAATGGCAATGAATAAATGTCAGTCATGCATATAACGTGCAGATTTGTCATTAAGTGGCTTGTGAACTCATGTGTTCCTCAGTTATAGACTGTGCAAGTCCCTCGTGTATCGAAAAACAGGACAAACGACTCAAATGAACACTATATTTTCTGATGAAATTTTATTTCCCCTTTGAATTTTTAAAATGCCATTTGCCAATCATGCCTGAATTTATGCGACAATTACATAAGTTTAATGATAACAAGAATGTCACTTGGGCAAATAAGTCACTGTCACTTCTGTAAATAACCAGAAACAGACTTAAAATCTTGTTCTCAGTTTGTTTGTTTTTGGTTTGTTAAATTTATTTTACTTATATTTCATGGCTTAATTCTACTAACCAAAAATATGATTTAATTTTCAAAGCCATAAACTCAATAAACTAAAGTGGTTCAAGAAACAGAATCCCGCACACGTAAAACTCAAAATGGTTGGGACCAACTTGGTAGCGGAAGTCCAAATACAAATCAAGCCTATAGAAAGTCTTCTCTTTCTGTACGTAGGAGAGTTAAGACAATTTAATGCCCAGTAAAGGAGATACATGTATGGAACACAAATGATGTACCATTTTAGACTTTAAAAGATAAAGTCATAAAGCAAATACATCCCTCAAGTCAACCCCTCCCCCCCCAGCCCCAAAGGTGAAATTAGATCACCTAATTAGTAGACAACTGAGACAAACTGAGACAAAAGAGATGCTATTGTAATTCTTGGAATATTAATCAGGACTTCCTTGTGCTCATCATCATGAGGTCAGGTGAATGAGGACATTGCTGGTCATGCTAAGATGGGTGCCATGGGGTGAAGGAAGCCTCCAGATGCGAGTTCACGGATGACGGAAGGGGGGGGTGAGACCTTCTTTTCTTGAGTCACCCTTTATCTTTGAAACCAACCGCTCTTTTTTTTACAGTTATATCTTGTCTGATAGTTAGGGTTTTCTATAAATGCTGTATCATCACTACAGACACTGTAATAACAACATGAAAATATATCATAATGCCAAGAATTTTCCAAAAACTTTTACTCAGGAAAAAATATAGATCAGTTTGGTTTTCCTCTGGAAGATTTTATCAGTTTAGAAAAACAATCAGTTTCAATATGAAAGCTCACTGATTATAAGTTCATAGCAAGGTAACAATCAGAGCAAGGTACCAATCATAGCAAGGTACCAATCATAGCAAGGTACCAATCATAGCAAGGTACCAATCATAGCAAGGTACCAATCATAGCAAGGTACCAATCATAGCAAGGTACCAATCATAGCAAGGTTACCAATCTAAACAAGGTATATACTTTTGGTTAATGTCAAGACTAGTTTCCTCACTTAGTGTATCCAACAATGCATAAAAAAAACCTGTGAAAATTTGGTCTCATTGGTCATCAAAGTTGCAAGAAAATAATGAAAGAAAAAACACACTTTTTGCATAGAATTGTTGCTTCAATGCTGAGAAAGCTTCTGCCTAAGCATGAAGCCTTTCTCAGATTCAAATGTTTGGGTGAAAAATTATTTCTTTCTCTAAAACTATATTACTTCAAAGGGGGTCATTTCTAACAATGTTTGATAATATCAACAGCTCTCCAGTGCTCTTTACAAAAAAGTTTTTATGGTCATTAACTAGTGGAGTAATTAACAAAAGTATACCCTGCCTTTAAGTCTTTCAAGGTTTAAAAACACGTACATAAATAGCATACTTGTGAGGAACAACTACAGTGGTCATTGAAATTCCAGTTTACATCAAATTTTGTTTATTTTTAGGCGTGTTTACATTCCTGGTTGTCAACATGTGTTTACCTTCCATTTATTCTTTATAATTTAGAACCTGGTATTGATTTTTTCCAAAGAGATTTCCAGGTCACTCAGCTGTTACAGTGTCGTGATGTTGCATTCTATATCAAGCTGTTTTAAAATGCTAAGTTCTGGGAAATTGTGCAAATACGTTTATGCTTATAAAGTGACAGGGTGTATTTAATAACAATAATATATAATAACAATATGGGACCTAATCATCCGTACTCGCAGCTTAGAAGCTGAATTGCGAAGGACGCGGCTGTAACCTGTTCTAGCCCCAGGGCGTGTATAGGCACATTTGGCAGTCAGCCACATCAACCCATATATGACCACGGAGCACAGCTAGAGATTGAAAGTGTTTGATTTTCCAGAGAGAGGTAAAACGGAGGGCCTGCCCTGGAGAAAAAAAAACCTCATAGCACAGGAGAGAACCAACCGCACTCACATATGGCCTCAGCCAGGAATCGAACCAGAGCCACAGTGGTGAGAGGCGAGCGCTCTACTCACTAGCCACCCATAACAAACAGGCATTTAGAGTCTGAAGTAAAACAAAATATCCCCAAAGACTTCTGACCAGATTGAAAAATGTGGGTTGATTTAGGCAAACCAAACAAACAATGACAAAAATAAGATCCCATTTTTCAACGACAAATCCAGTCTTCACTGGAATTCAGTTTTAACTTCTGTTTTAAATTAAGTGTTAATTAATTTCTCTGAATCAAAAATTGAATCTCTGGCACAAAAAGTTGCCAATGCATCAACACTGCACACTGTGATTCACATTCAAATATCAACAAAAAGGTTTTGTCTGTTAAGATAAGGTACATGACCGAATGATTGGAGGGCAAAATTGTGGATACTCTGATAACTTCAATCTCCCTATAATAATAAATAATAATACGCAGTTCTTATATAGCTCTTTATCACGTCCGATGGGCGTCTCAAAGTGCTCAATATTTTTCCTGCAAGGTATAATGTGGAGCTATGTTTTGAAGTATTAGACCTGTTCCTTTACATAGCACCAAGTAATGGTTTACAAGGTGCTGTGGCGCAATATGCTGCCAATCAAACCATGAACACCGGGGAGAACCCCTTCTCTTAGCGATAAGTGTAACTGGGTTCTTTTACGTGCATTACAAAACCACACGGGACCTACGGCTTTACGTCCCATCCGAAGGACGAAGCAATAATGGTTAAGTGTCTTGTCTAAGGACACAAGTGTCACGACCGGGACTCGAACCCACACTCTGCCGATCAGAAACATCAGAGCTTGAGTCCGGTGTTCTTATCCGCTCGGCCACGACACGCCACGAGTACCTAACAAGTACTGGTTTTGTAAAAAATATTTTTTCAAGTCCCGGTATTTTTTTAAAAAGTGAAATCATTTCCCAGTTGCAATTACAAGAGAGAGTACCCCACTCTTTGATTTCCCCCGGGAAACTTCTATCAATTCAATTCAAACTCACATTTATTTCCATACTTAATGGACATTTTCCAAACGATACATAATCCAAAACATGAATTACAAATTGATTTAAAGAAGTATCCATAAATGCAGAAAATAAATAAGTATGGAGGAATCTTCTAGAAGCCGGGGCTTGTGGTGAGTTGCCTGATGGAAAGACAAACAGAACAGACAGACAGACAGACAGCTTGAACAAAGACAGAAATGATAAAAAAAGCATATGCGTAATCTTCGGTGTATAAGCCGCCCAG
Organism: Pycnopodia helianthoides; assembly: GCA_032158295.1. Classification (NCBI taxonomy): domain Eukaryota; kingdom Metazoa; phylum Echinodermata; class Asteroidea; order Forcipulatida; family Asteriidae; genus Pycnopodia; species Pycnopodia helianthoides. The sequence goes on along the minus strand of CM063247.1, from coordinate 18,948,132 downwards.
TGTATAACCGCAATGCACAGAAATTGTCAAACAAGATTCAGGAGTCGGTGTATAAGCCGCCCGGGCGTATAAGCCGCAGCGATGTGGTCACCGCTGCGGCATATATGCCGGGTGGTCCTTTGTGGTGATGTACACAAGTCACATCGGCACATCAGTGCGAGTTGCGTTGCATTGAAGTAAAAATGAATTGAAGTTAACACCATTGATCGTTATTGAAATCGTTAATTAGAATGATCTGCAAGAACAAGGTGTTTTTTCATCTAAATATTTTACAAAAATCTTTCTTAAAAAAGAGTACATTGGTTTTTGTTCTCAATATTAATACTTCAGCGTATAAGCCGCCCGGCATATAGCTGTAGAAATTTGCCTTAAGCCAACAAAACCACACTTATATGCGAAGATAGTATTGAAAAAAGAGACCTAAAAACAACACACTGATTTATCTGGGATATACATGCGTGTTAATAAACAACGAGGCAAGCTTAGAGGTTCAGTGTGTTGAAACAACTGCACTATCAAAGAAAAAAAAGGTTCATTACTCATTTACTACAAAATTAATGTTTGATGCTGGAAGTTTCAAGCTTGTGATGTGGCTTTTCAATACTTCCAAAGCTAAACAAGTTCATTTGTCTCTATTAAAGCATGCGGACACACCATTGGTAAGTGTCAAAGACCAGCATCTGCACTTTGTGTGAGCCAACATGCTTCATAAAGCAACAAATCCTGTGGAACTTTAAGCTCAATTGGTGATTGCTGTCCAAGAAAAAAAATAATGAAAACCCCTTTTTCACTGTTCTAAACATCTGGTTTTTAACACTCAAGATCAAAACTGATAGTTTTACTTATTTCAGGCGAAACTGTTCGAAGGGAAGTTTTTCACCCTGACCATCTTTATACCATGTGAGTTATTTGCAAACTGTGAATATTTACATGTACAATCTTACCAACATTGTATTGCTGAGATTACATGCGATCTGGGCCCAATTTCATAGAGCTGCTTTAAAATCAGAAACTATTGCCAAACAATTTCCTGCTTAGCAGAAATGAGCAGGATACCAGTCACAAATGGTACATACGACACGGTATTTTGGTTGGTAACCTTGTTCTGGTACATAACTTTGTTGTCTTAGCTTATTTTTGCGCTTAAGCAGCTCTATGAAATTGGGCCCAGGGTCTAATTTCATGGCGATGCTTGCAACGGCTTTCTGCGCTTACTGCCGGGGACCATTTTGACCGTGAATCTGGGCCCTCTATGGATGACAACTTTTCTTGGGAATTCTTTTCGATGGGATTTAGCAGTAAATTGTGCGAGTCCGCAGTGTAGTTCGTACATATTGACCCCCTGCACCAACCTCACACGCGGCGCCTGTGCCACGCTCACCATTTTGGTAGTCAACAAGTACGCGTGTAAATGCCACGTCGCCTAATATTTGCACTTAACTGTATAGCACGCAGGACATAGACTCCCAAAATGGCGCAACCAAGATTGTTTGAGATGATGACATCAGGCTGAAATGGGTCAATACATTCATGTGTGTAACTTGCTGGCCTTACAAGCCACTAGCTTTATGTGGTGTGAATCGATCACTGGGATAATGCTTGGTTACTCCCTTCACATAATATGAATAATAATGTGAACTCGCTGGGCACTCCATGCCTAAGAACTCCATGCAGCAATGACAGCCAAATGGTTACACAGGTTATTACCCATTCACAACGACAATCTCTACCCTCGCAGGTACATTGTATATGGACTACTTCGCAAATGCATTTTAAGCATGCATTGGCCGTAAAATGAGGTGCATGCTGGTCTAGATAACTACAAAAAGTGTCATTATCTAGTGGTCTAAATAATTTTGCAATATTAGACCAGAATGTACCTTAGTTTACGGCAAATATGCATGTAAAATGTAGCGAGATTGTCCATGTACCCATTTACTCCTTGGTGAGGAGAAGCAATTAAAGTTAAGTGTTTTTGCTCAAGAACGCAAGTGCATATTCGGCACTCAAACCCAGACTCCTTGTCACCAAAACTTGAGCTTCCTTGACTGGCTACAATAACATCAAGAATAACAAACCTGGCATTCAGACAAATTTTTGGTGCCCAGATACTTTTGAAATTTCTCCGTATCAACGGCAAAATGTCACCATATCCAATCACAAACATCAAAGTGAAAGCAAAGAATTAAGTGTTGATTGCAATTATGGTTAGCGTGATCACCTTAAGATCGAGATGGCAGACGTTTCTATCGTGCATGTGCTTCAGCCCTTCCAGGATCTGTTTGGTAAACTTGGCAGCCACTTCCTCGCTGACATGATCTTTCTCTGCCAAGTAGTGGAATAGCTCCCCACCTGTTACCCTGCGGGGGGAAACAACCAAATATTGAAAGTCATCAGAATGAGCCATGTCAACCTGTCAGCATTTTGAAAGTACAGATTCCTTCCTACATTTAACATCACCTAATCCCTGGAATAACACAAATTTTCAGATTCAAGTTCCTGCCGTATCCCTGAACGAATCCATTATTCACAGCAGACACAAAATCAACATTTGCTTTTTACAGACCATGTTTTCCAGTAAAATCATTGAATGCCATTAGACTTGTGCCCAGTTTCGTAAAAAAGCTGGTAAACATTCAAACAAGATTGCTCAACAATGTAATCTTGTTGAGCAGAAACTGCGCACAAGCCCAAATGCCTTTTTGCTTACACATCAAAATTGTTGCAACTGATGTCAACTTCACATTTTGCTTATATTAGCAACTAATTATTGAGCAAAGGTTTCTGTTCTTTAGAGCTTTATATAAATTGCTCAAGACATTCTGATTGTCAAGATTCTGTTTCACATTCCAGTGAAAATAACTAAACAAGTACTTCAGTTTTTACCATTACACCTATGTGTGATTGAAGCACAGTATTGACCCCTTGTAGATGCAGCACGCACCTCTGCAGAATGCGCGTCAACAATTTCCACCATTTACATCTACTTTACTTTCATATATTTCATGACTAAATGTTATCTTTCCCAACAATTATAATACAATTTGTATAGCCATAAACCAAAGTATTTTGAAAGAGAATCACACACACGTAAAACTCAATATAGTTGAGACCAACTTGGTCCCAGAAGTTGGCATACGCATGAGACTTGCACAGTCCATTCTAAAGCAGATGTTTTACATGTAATGTACATGTACAACACTGAGCAGTTTGAATCCTGCCATCGATTTCACCAAACTCTTCCTAACTTAGGATAATCTTAGGACTTAGGACTTAAGTTCCGTATCCATAGAGTTAGGACACATTGCACCCATCCTAAGTTAGGACGAGTTACTCCTCCTAACTCGAGATAGGATTAATCCTAGTGTTTCGTGAAATCGGCTGCTGGTTAAAACCAAAACACTATTCTTTATCCCAAATGCAACTGCATACATCTACATTGTTTTAAAAAAAAAATTAGCAATAACAAGAAATGTCAATCTTTCTTTTACTTTTCTAAATGGTGGATGGTTGTCTACCCAGAACAACATCCATGGCCTCCATGAAATTCCTGGTATATCTTGTATAATATGTAAGTTTGTTCCATGGAAATTGAAACTGAGTCGCCAGTCACTTCCTTGTGTTTAAAAGCTGAGACACAGCAAGGATACCTCGAGATAAACATGTACATGTTTAAATCAATACTTTACAACCTCAATGACAAACTCACTATCGAATTAACTTTTATCACACACATGTGTGGACTTAATCTCATATCTAGGGATTAGGTTGTCAGGCTTAGCATTAACACCATGGCTTGAAGAGTGTGCTCCACAGAAACCTTGAAGACACGTCAGTACTGAGACACGTCATCCGCCCACCCAGTCTGCAAATTTAAGGAGGAGGGGGTGTTAAATCCCCCACAAGATAAGGTGCAATTTTTAGTTTTACAATAGAGGTAGCCCACCCTGTCTGCAAATTTAAGGAGGAGGGGGTGTTAAATCCCCCACAAGATAAGGTGCAATTTTTAGTTTTAAAATAGAGGTAGTTTTTACTCCGCGTCGCCCACGGTCTGAACATCATTCAGACAACACTTTAAGATGTCATTTTGCCCCGGAATAAATTCATGCAGCGGTTGACACATCCAAATGGCAAGCTCGTAAAAAGTGACTGCAAACACACCATGGGTTTGGTATACCCACTGGATTGCTGGCCTCGAGCTAGACATTGTAATGTCAGGCCTGTATCAACCAATGATCGAACAACTTCAGCAGTCTAGCGTTTTTTTGTTTTTTGTTCAGATGTTAAACAGTTGAGGAGATTACTTCACAAATAATATTCAACATCCATCACAATTTTAAATAACCGACGATGCGGGACAAATGATTTCCCCTGGCCATGTCACACAAAAAGACTGTCTGTCAGACCATCATTTTTAAGGAGTGCAATTCCGAAGAGTGCCATATAAAAAAAACAGCACCCTTAAAATTTAAAATTGCTTTTCTTTTTTGCAATTTGGGAGAGAAACATAATTTTATTCACAGCAGGAAATGAACTACTGATGTGGCATTTATTTGCTTTGATCATGCAACAATAACAATCCAGGGCTTTCCCTTTTTTCCCAACTAGCCAGTAGATTTGATTTCTAAATGGTCCCCAGATTTTTGACTGAGCCGTCACATTTCATAAAAATGTTATCAAAAAGTTCATACCAATCATTGATAGATCAATTCAATGAATTATGCAAAGTCAAAATAACTGCATCGATAGCCATACTGTAATATGTTAAGACAGTTATTTTATATTGTATGTTTGCTGATGGCATAACTTGGTGTTTTTTTATTAATCCAATCCAATCCTACATGTATAACATTACAATGAATATTCATGGGTACTTAGTGTCATATAACCTTAAAGGTAAGGTCATAGATTGGTAAATACTCCATAAAAATGACTAACCACAAAAACATACTTGGTGAGAAGCACTGCACCTGTTAGACAGTATGAGCTATTTTGAGACAGGAATTCCCTTTGAAGTAATATAGTTTGGATACGTTTTTTACTCAAAAACCGTTTTTTACTCAAAAACATTTGAATCTTAAGAATGATTCATGTATGAATCGTTTTAAAGATTTTTGAGGGTTGGTGTCCGTTAGCGAATGCTGCGGCCAGAGATGCGGTTGGTACCCGCTGTCCCCTCCGCTAAGCAGGGATGGATTTAATGTTCTTGTGAAAAAACTGTGAACATTTTTTGCTGAAACATTTTCTCAGCAAGTAGACACTGTATTCAGCTGAAAATTTCACATGTGACTTTTATTGTTTCTTTATAAAGTTGCCTATAAATCAGCATTACGCTGACAAGAAAACGATCCTACCTTTAAATTAAACATCACAAACAGTCAGTTTTTTTTTAATAAAATTATGTTTTAGTTTCCCTGTGTGAAGTTTGGTTCTGAGGAGTGCCAAAAGCTCTCCTCAATAACTTAACTCCTTCAGTGCCAAGGTCGTACATGTATGATCTACTTTATGTATTCAAAAAGTGTGCCTCAAAAAAGCTGGGCTATTTAGGTTCAAAACGCAAAAAATTGCCGGCACTGTAAGAGTTAGGTAGAGCAGTTTTTAGCTGTATTCCTGTAAAATGAAGGACTGACATCAAGTCCAAAGAATTCAAAATTATGCATTCTAAAGAAAATCCAGGCCCAAGCCTCGAATTTCACCACGGCACCACAACAGCCCTTAAAACCTTAAATACAAATTTTCCTCATTGGGTGCCCTTCATTTTGGGAAATTGCCGTGCCCTTTTGAGCACAAAGTTCAAGACTTGCAGGCCAATTGCCTCAGTGCCCCTGGTCATTGCCCTGCCTCGATGCCCCTGGTCATTGCCCTGCCTTGATGCCCCTGGTCATTGCCTTGTCTCGATGCCCCTGGTCATTGCCTTGCCTCAATGCCCCTGGTCACTGCCTTGCCTGGATCCCCCTGGTCATTGCCTTGCCTCAATGCCCCTGGTCATTGCCTTGCCTCAATGCCCCTGGTCATTGCCTTGCCTCAATGCCCTGGTCATTGCCTTGCCCCGATGCCCCTGGTCATTGCCTTGCCCTGATGCCCCTGGTCATTGCCTTGCCTGGATGCCCCTGGTCATTGCCTTGCCTCGATGTTCTACATGTATTATATCTAGTGAATATACCCTATACACTGAAGAAAAAGTAATTGCTTCAAATGAAGCAGATATTAGACCAATGTTCTCCCAGCTCAGGAAATTTCAATGGCTTTTCCTGGCTGACGAAAACTTTCAAACAATGATTATCCTGAATAGCCCCTCTACCAAATTTGCAAAAATTATTTCGCGAAACAGAGCAACCCATATTTACCTTAGGGTATTAAACTTCTTCCATTTCTATAAAACAAGTTACTCAGTATTCGAACATTGTGTGGTTCTGATATTCACTAAAACAGCAAAATTCACTGAGATAAGCCTGAGCCCCTTGGGGTCCATATTCCCTGCTGAAATGTATCCCCGTCATTTAAGGATCATTCAGTTGGAAATTACCCCCAGATATGCCATATGAAATTGCATACAGAATGACTCATGTATCATAATATTTCAGTCGTTTGCAAAGTACAGAGTACATGTACTTAAAGGTAGGGTCATAGATTGGTTTTTGTCAACTTGATGCTCATTTATAGGCAAAATAATAAAGAAAGATACAATAACGGTCAATTGTGAAAGTTTCATCTGAATACAGTGTGTACTTGCTGAGAAAACAGCAACAAACTGTCACCTGTGTTTTCACAGGAACATTGAATCCATCCACGTTTAGTGGAAGGTGACAGCGGGTATCTGCATCTCTGGCCGCAGCATTCGCAAATGTAAAACGATTCATGCTTGAATCGTTTTTTTAATCAACCCCAAATTAACGTTCATGTACAATGTACACGTGTGTATGTCGTAGATCAAAGCCTCTAGTTTGCCTTGAACAGGCAATGGATCTGGAACTGTGTGGCCCAACTATCTCCATGCACGATGCAGGCCTTTCCCAGGGCCTCCAAATTTACACTGGACCTCTGGCTAGAGGCCAGTGATTTTAGGTCGGGCCAGTAAATTTATGACCGGACAAGTCCAGCAGTCTTGTGTTTTTGAATAATAATACCTGACTGCGTACATTATATAAACAAATTATGTTCAAATATTGACTTTGAGTCTGATAAATATCTTTCAACTCTGTTGAGTATTGAAGTATCACCCATCAGACAAATGAGGTCTTCTGAAAGGAACATTATAGAATTGGTAAGAGAAAAACTTGTAAAATGTACTTTTTGATCACAGATTTACATACAACTTACACAGTCTAATGATGATGATAGTAGAAAACACCCCTTGAAATATTTCTGTCTGAAATGCCATATTTGATGAGAAATGAGTAAACTAATTTTCCGTTTGGAGTTTATAGCTCAGTGAGCGTTTTATTCATTTCTTGAATCTATATGATTTCATGCAAATATGTAAAATCGGTTTTTCACTATTTTCTCATGACCCAGATGGCCGATCGATCTCAAACTTCTACAGGTTTGTCAGTTTATGTATATGGTGGATTACATAAAGTGCTTACACTGCCGGCAACTGTTTTGTTAGCAAAACCAATTCTGTAATGTTCCTTTAAGTGCTTGTTCAATTAAAAACAGTACAAATATGAGACTCAGTTTTATTTTTTGTCTTGTAATAAAATTTTCTGGTCCATTAAAATTTTGTAGTGACAAGCCCTGTGGTCTTGTGGGTTTTTTCCCCCCAAATTCGAGCCCTGTTTCCTATCGGCATTAACACACATTTAGGTAATATTAAATGTACATCTAAGTTATTGTTGAAGCACTAGATGGATCTAGTGCGTCACGCCACAACATCTTGAGAGTCTCATGACAACAAAAATAAATAAATCACCCAATATTTTCCAATTTCCTAAATATTAAACTGGCTGCAAACAACGAGTACTTTCCAGACCTATTTCCCCAGCACAGCACATAATATTGCCAACAGGTCTAATTTATACCGGGTGTATTTATGAAAATAATATCCATTAGCCTGGAGTAAACAAGCCCAGACAAAGCGGAGCACAAAGAGCCAGCTGGGCAGGGAGTATCAGCTTGCAACTCATCTCCCTCGGCACACGGAGTAACTGGAGATGGCAATGTGCCTTGAATAATGTCACTGTTCAGGTGGTGTGGACTTTTTTGCAGAATGAGTCAAGATACAGGAGAAGGCTACTGTTCGTCACAGTAGACCTCAGATTGTCTGGTCCTCATATATAATATGCACGAATGAGACTGAGAGAGGAGCAGCATCCCCTATAATGTACAAAAACTGTAGTTTTTTAACCACAGGGGTGTATGGGCGTCTTTGTGAAAGCCAGTTCTGAATCATGGACACTCAATCATGCAAGAATCGCGGGTCTCCAAAACGAGATAACAAATCAAAAAGACCTCTAGAGGTATTCCGTTATGAAATCAAATCTTCTTTTTAAAGTCTATTTATACAACATTCTTGAAAATAGAAATACCCACAGCAATTTGTTATAAATACAAATCACAATTTTTATATCATGCAAATAATTTGTTAAAAATAATTACCACTGAAACAAAATTCTAACTTGGGACGAGGATGCTTATTTTTTTTTAAACCCCATCTGCAAATCACGCCCTAATTTGTGCAACCATTACATAGGTTTAATGATAATATGAACATCAATTGGGCAAAATTCTTAATTCGTTACAAGTAAACCGGAAAGGAATGTCAAGCCTTATTCATAGATGAAGATAGCTGAATCAGTCTGATAGATAAAGAGCTTTCGTAGCAACAACTACTTCATCAGATGCAATGAAGAGGACAAACCCAAGTGCTTTTGTACAGTTTTAATATACACAAATCAAGAAGGTTACAATTGATTGGGTTTAATGAACAGGGTAAACGAAGCCTCTAAGTCATGGTAGTGGGCCAAGACATCTCCCCCCACCCCTACTCCTACCCCATTTGTCAGTTTACAGCAAATCTAGAAACCCTAGTTCCAACTTCTGGTTAAAACCCTGAGGCTCTGTGGTACATTACTATGCATTCACTGTACACTGCATGTACACATGTATCAGCCATTTACTCGCAGTTGTCAAGCACGGTCACTCGCAGTTGTCAAGCATGTTCATTTGCACAATTTCCTCGCCAATGCACATATAATTGCCAGTGAACACAATTTATTGTGAGTGACTGACTGCCACTGTTTTTTATTTTGCGTTAATGTACATTGTGTTCCGTCCTTGTAGGTTTTAACTGCCGACCCGAATTGTAAAGAAAAAAGTGCATTTCTTCAGATGTACACTTTGTGTACCGTGCTTGATGAACATACGTACACGTAGGCCTAACATTGGGACTGTAATGTAGCAAAATTTGTCAGCTCGTATTTTTTGTTGTTGTTCCGTCCTTTATTACCCCTTCATGCGTACTTTTTACCTTGAAGAGTGTTTTCATACGGACAGCCCCAAACTAAGCTCCCCATGTGGCTCTACACAGTGCAGTGTACACCCAGTAATTTACTATGTACTCTATTGTTCAGAAAGAAGAAAAAAAAAGTTGGGTTAATTATTGGTAACCTTTTAGAACAACCTTGGCTGGCTAAATAAAAAAACGACCTCCCCTCCCCTCGCTCATGTACTGTACGTTCCTGAATACAATCGCTAAAAAAAAAAAGGAACCAGCAAGCACAGCCATTCAACAACACCAATTCAAAAGAAGTTGTCAAGCGAAAAATGACACCTGAACCCTAAATCATGAACAGTATTGACTGTCCAAGGTCTTACAGTAGCCATCCCAGTGCAGAGGAACAAAAGCTAAAGTTTGAGCTCACTGACTAGTTATTCCAACCCTGTGCCTTCCTTGATGACACAACCTGTGTAACAAGTCATACTCTATATAGTGTGGCAGTCAGGTTGGCGTAGTGGTATCTTGCCTTGCCTTCCACCTCTGGGGACTCCCGGTTCAAATCACACTGGGGCACTACTTGGATTGGGTTTTTCAGTCCCTGCCTGATTTTGTGGGTTTTCCCTGGAATATTTCTCTGGGGTTTTCCTCCCACACATAAAACTGAAACATCCTTCATTGTCTTTTCTCTTAGTGATTAAAGGCCCTGTACACTATTGGTAAGATCGAAAAACACAATGTTCACAGATTCACACATAACTTACATGATTTAAAGTAAGTAATGGTAGAAAGGGTTCCTTAAAATATTTCTGCCAAAAATGCTATCGTTTCTGAGAAACGAGTAAAACAATAATAATTATCGCACGCGATAATTTGAAAAAACAGAAAACACATAAGATCTCTTTTCACTATTTTCTCGTGACCTCAATGACCAACTGAGCTCAAACTTTCACAGGTTTGTTTGTTCATGCATATGTTTAATCACACAAAATGTGGACACTGATTTTGAGCTGTTACCAAAAGTGTGCAATACCTTTAAGTTCGCTTTCTGAGAGACCTTAGCTTCACAACCAGAATTAATAAATGAAATGAAAATGAAATGTAAGATCCGATCACAAGTAGGAAAAAATACAAAAGTTGAGGCTAAGCTTGGGCGATATCGCTTTTTCTCAGCCACGATATATCGTCGAGAATATATCGCGATATTCGATATAATCGCGATTGTTTATTTATGACGTCAATCTACTACAAATCTCACGGTGTGAGTTGTGGCTATGATTGACCTATTATCTCTGTTGATATTCCAATCACGTATTCTTCGGGTTTTACTCTAAACCTATGGTATGAAAACCTGGGCCTATTACTTACACACATTTAATGTGTTAACTGCGCATGACAGACTGTTCTTTATGTGTGCATAGCTAATTAGATCACGCTACTCGCACGTCCGCAACACGCACGTGATAATGCACGTGATAACACCCGTCTGTGTGAGACCGCCTGACCGCTAAGGCTTTGATGTTGGTTTTTTTCCGAAGATTAAACCCCGTCGGATCGGATCTGTTTGGGAATCTTGCGGTTGCGGTCTGTGACTTGCAACTCTTTGTTGCAGCAAATCATCTCGACAAGGAGATTTATTGTTGCAATATCGTCTCGACAAGGAGATTTTTTGTTGCAAGATCGTCTCGGCTAGGAAATACATCGCGATACTTAACGATATCGCGATTTACCGATATCACGATTAAAAAAAACGTGACCCGATATCGTAATCGTTTCAGAACTAGTATCGCGATATTCGATAATATCGTGGTATCGCCCAAGCTTAGTTGAGGCACGGACTGGTTATTCCAATCTCGTGGCTTCTTTTACAGCACAACCAGTGTTACAAGTCATGCTCTAGTACATGTTATGTAAAAGATCCGGACACCAATAGGAAAAACATATAAGTTGAGGCACCGCATAGTGGAACATGGGTATGGTTTTGGATTACTGTATCACCATGCCAAACATCTTCTACTATCAAGTATCGTGTACACAGTTCTGATTAGAAACTTTCTGGCCAAGTTCTGAACTTATCAACTCTGCTCTTTGTATAAAGTATCTACTGCTGATAGTAGATAACAAATCGCAAGGTGTTAACTGCTAATTACCTTAATACTTCACAATTACCTGGGACTATCCATTCTGACTGGTCCAGAGGAGATCAAGTGGCCATGTTTAAATGAGCGATTTAAACACAGTGAGGAGTGTTTAAACATGGCCTAAGGAAACTGAGTCATTATCACTAATCAGATGATTTGCAAGGAGCGTGCAAATTTCACAGCATAATATAAGTTGGTAGGTGGCATATTGGGTCGCGGGAGTTTCAAACTTACGGCCAATGGTTTGAAACTTAAAGGAACATTACAGAATTGGTTTTTGCTAACAAAACAGTTGCTTGCAGTGTAAGCACTTTATGTAATCCACCATATACATAAACTGACAAACCTGTAGAAGTTTGAGATCGATCGGCTATCTGGGTCACGAGAAAAATAGTGAAAAACCTATTACACATTTGCATGAAATCATATAGATTCAACAAATGAATAAAACGCTCACTGAGCGATAAACTCCAATCGGAAAATTAGTTTATTCATTCCTCATCAATTGTGGCATTTCAGACAGAAATATTTCAAGGGATGTTTTCTACTACCATCATCATTAGACCGTGTAGGTTTTATGTAAATCTGTGATCAAAAAGTATATTCTACAAGTTTTTTTTCTTACCAATTCTGTAATGTTCCTTTAAGAGTGCAAGCTCTAAACCTGCGCAAGGGCTACTTTGTGCTCAACATGGATAGAAACTCAACGCAAATTCGAGGCAAGCTGGGGCTTAACTTTGAAAAGTTTTCAGATGTTTTTAGCGAAAAGGTACATGAGTGGGAATAAAAGAGTGGTGACTCAGTCTTAAATGGCGATGAAAACCTTGCAAATCTTGAAAATCTTGGCCGTGTGATGAAAGACCGAGCCACCAAACGGTTTTAATTGGCCATTCATAAATACCTCGGAGAGTTTATCCATTTTGATTGGTGGAGAGCGTGTCATGTGGCCGTGTTTAAACAGATGATAATGCACAGCTAGAAGTGTTTAAACCGCGTCCATACCCTTTTATTCCCTTATTTAAGACCTCGTCGCCTACTCTTTTATTCCCTTATTCAATATAACTTTTTACATTGGTGTAAACATGGTAAATGTAACGAGAAGGAGGAAATGGTGAAGTGCAATAAATCTCTGTACGATATTTCACTTTTTTGTTTTACAAAAAGAGTGATCTTGTACATTCCAGGGTCTTTCTGTCAGGCAAGATACTGCACTGGTCATATGGGAACTTATACATTTAGTGTCATATTTTCCACATAAATTGAAGAGTTACAAAAGCAACAACTGAACAAGTTTTGAGATGTGGCCCATTTTTTGCTTCATATCAAAAGTTAATACAAGATTTAATGTTTTCTTCCATTCAGATTTAGTACAAATCGTGCTTACAGGAAGTCTGGGCTATGCGGTTCCTTTTTGTAAACATGTGAATCACTGGTTAGATGGTCTATACAAGGAAATCCACTGAAAAAAATGCATGCCTGTTTACCATGTTTACTAATGCTTGATCCGTCACATTGTTATTAGGCTGTTTTTGCATTCAGTTTTTGGCTTTCCCTCATTATTGTCAAGCTTTCTAAATTCCCAAGCACTACAATTACACATTCACTGGGGCTGTAAACAAGTGCACTCGCTATCTGAAAGCTTCAATTTGTGAGAGCAAAAATCCATTTCGAGCTTCAAACATCAAAACATCACTTAAAGGCAGGGTATACTTTTGGTAATTTCTCCACAAGTTAATGACCATAAAACTTACTTGGTAAAAGAGCACTGGATAGCTGTTGATATATAAAAACATCGTTAGAAATGACCCCCTTTGAAGTACTGTAGGCCCTACAGGTAGTTTTAGAGAAAGAGGTAATTTTCCAAAATTTGAATCTGAGAAAGACTTCACGCAGGAAGTCTTTCTCAGGCATCTAAACGCAAACAATTGTATGCAACAAGGGTGTTTTTTCTTCCATTATTTTCTTGCAACTCCGATAACATATTGAGCCCAAATTTTCACAGGTTTGTTATTTTGTGCAAATGTTGGATACACAAGTGAGGACACTGGGTCTTTGACAATTACAAAAGTATACTCTGCCTTTAAAAATCAATTTGGTCACAAGCAATGACTCACCAGGCATAATTTTGTAGTTAAGCTCTTTTTGCTTAGCATGATTTTTTTTTTGGGGGGGGGGAGGTTGAACAAAGACAAATTGACTAAAACAAAGATATTGGCAAATAGGGAGATCGCCAACATAGGGCTACATTAGCTCAGTTGGTAGAGCGTTGGCAAGCTAATCTGGAGGTCGTTGATTCAAATCCCGCTCTAGTCTTTTTTTTCTGTTCTACCCCACATTTTTTTAAACTTACCCAGTGGTACATGTAAATTAACCCTTGTGGTTTGTTACACTACGTACATGATTTTTTTTCCGCTAAGCAAATATGTGTGAAGCACGATGACTTTTTGGTCACAGATGGGATATGAAAAAATTGCCTGAAATGTCAATGTTTCCCCTGGCCTAATGAACTGAGTGAGGAGGTAAAAAAGTTCAACTTGATGGTTGAAGCAACACTTATGCAGTCTGCAAACTGACAAGAATGACATCGCCCACACAAATTACACATTGGTTCTACATTAACCATCCAAAACACGAGTTCTTCACTTCGTGATCCACAAACTAGAGGTCTAGGGAAAAAGCTCACGACACAAAATCAATATTTGTATATTTGTATTTCCTTGGTGGCAAATCTTCACCATGAGGTGGTGAAACTGGCAACAAAAAAATGGGTGAGGTGGTCACTGACAGTAGCATGGTTTGCCACTTCATGTATGGAATGGGCAGGAAAAGCACTGACAGTACATGTATGTAAATTTGTGCATGCATCCGGATGCTACCGGTACGTAATGTTGGACAGTGTTATGTAAGTTAATTGCTCAAATTGAGTACACGTAAGACCATTACATCCATGAAACATTCAGTAATTATGTTCAGTGTGATTAGCTGGCATAGTAGTACTACATGCAGTGAAGACGTAGTCACCTCCCCAACTATAACAACATGTAGGATCCATTTATAACACCTAATAAGTAGATCTTTGTCATTTAATTGGAGGATTGTTGATCACGCGGCATTCATTAGTCAAACCATTCCATGGCCTACGTCATACACCATGCATTTTTATAACTAATCACCGTGCTTTTTCGTCCCATCCTTTTTTTTACTATTGCACGCTAGACTGCACCGGAGGCTTGCACGTGTTATACTCAGCAGTACAAAACGCCCTCATAATGGATGCAAGTACGCAATCACGTTCATTTTGTTGATCTACTCCGAATCCCTTTGATTGTTATATAAAACAAACTATGAGTGTTTTGCAACAGAGAAAATATTTTCATTTCTTAAAATATGGAATGTTCTATTCAACTTACCTTTGCCTTGTTGAATGGAACATTCCATTTCAATCTTTCAATAAAAATTCCTTATTTGTATTTAATACATAATGTTTCCCTTTAAAATATGACACCTTATTTTTTAATTGTTGTGATGAATTTGTGAAAATTGTTTTAAGTTGAGATGAAAGCAATCTGAAAAGCTGAACAACCTCTACAGGCTCTTCCTGTAGTTGGAGTGTTATCAAAATCAGTCCATCATGCAAAAAAATTGATTTGAATCACGAACACATTTGTCTTCATATATTTAAAACAGGGGAGGGGGAACGTTCGACCAATTCTACCGCTCCTTCGTTGGCTTTAAACCCCCGTCCCGAAACATTGCCCCCAACCCCATTCCCTACAAATACAGTGATTGGTGAAATATTTACAGTCCATACGTGAGACCTTCATTGTTAACAGCTACTTGAAACAAAATCTGGCACTCAGCTTGACACACACAAAAATAACCAGCAACAATCTCTGGTAGACCTTGTGTTATCAACCATACAACTGCAGTTTTTCAAAGAAAAGAGGAATGGACCAGGCACAGGGAGACTTTGTACTGTTTTTCAGTTTTCAACGGCAAGGATGAGAAACCAAAAAAGGAGGAAATCAGCTCATCAGCTGCACGCCTGTGTTATTTAACATTTTCCTATGTGATTATTGTATCGAAGAATGAACAGTATTTTGGTTATTGCCCAACAACAATGTGTGATCAAAATACTATTATGTACAAAGCAACAAAAATCTACCAGGGCCCATTTCATAGAGCTGCTTAAGCACAAAAATTAGCTAAGCACGACAAACTTATGCTTACCAGAACAAGGTTACCAGCCAAACTACCATGTCACATGTACAATTTGTGACTGATATCCCGCTCGTTTCTGCTTAGCAGACAATTGTTAAGCAATGTTTTCTGCTTAAGCAGCTCTCATGGCTCTGCTTACCGCGGAATTCTGCGCTTACAGCCCATAGAACAATGGCTTTACATGCCGCCGTAAGCCCATAATTCTGCGGTAAGCAGAGCCATAAAAATTAGACCCTGTAGGCTTACGTGGGTGGGATTTGAGCGTACGGACCCATGACATTTTTATTTGTTAACTTACAGTTCCAAGATGAGAATGACTTCGGTGGATGTTTCGTACACCTCATGCAAGCTGATGATTTGGCTGTGTGACAGCTCACTCAGTATCTCTATCTCACGGACGATGTCTTCCCTACGAGACCCCCGCCTACTAGAGGCATAGCGGCGTTTCTTCACAAACTTGCCGGCGAAGTCTCGTTCACTGCTGCGCTCTGTCACTCGCTTGACCTCTGAAAACTGACCACTGTAGGGAAAAATTAGAATCACACTTTTGTTACATTTTAATTAGTTCCAGTAACTCTTTTATTATTATTATTATCATTATTATTTATTCGGCAAAATATGCAACAATCATACATGAGAGAGAATGGATAGAAAAGGATAGGTAACAATGTTTAGTTTATAAATGTACAGACTGAAATTAATAAATGGATTTAAAAAGCAGAGTAAGGATGGAGAGAAGAGAATGGGTATGGGTTAAGAGCCAAAATTGAAAATCAAGTAACATATAATAAAGCAGCAACTGAACACCGCTAGTAATTAAAGGCAACATTAATCGTAAGGCAAGATAGAAACATGAAAAAACAAACAATTCATTCTGAGATGGCCAGGATTAATAAAGCGAACCTAATCACTGTGACTCAAGAGTGTATCAATCCAATTTTGTATGGTATTTTTAGATAAATGGTTTCCTGAAGATCATTTAATAATAAATAATTAAGCGTAGATTTAAAATGTGCCATGTCTGTCATAAATGACACTCCTGGTGCTGAAATTTGGTTGAGCTTGATGAGAATGATTTTACGAGACGAAGCAACCTTGAAACAAGGTGAGGTGCACATATTGCTGCCAGTCCGTGCCACAATCACCGGGCAAGCCCCTTCTCTTTAAGATACATGTAAGTGACTGGGTTCTTTTACGTGCATTACACGATGCGGAACCAACACTTTACATCCCATAATATAGAAGGATGAAGCAATAATGGTAAAGTGCCTAGCTTTTAAGGACACAAGCGTCATGACCAGGACTCGAACCCCCACTCTGCTGATCAGAAACACACAGAGCTTGAGTCTGATGTGCTTGACCAGTTGGCCACGACACACCACAAGAGTTATCAGATGACCCCAAAAGTTCATCCAATTGTTTTTCACCTGAACCAGCTTAAAGGCCCTGTACACTATTGGTAAGATCGAAAAACACAAATGTTCACAGATTCACAAATAACTTACATGATTTAAAGTAAGTAATAGTAGAAAGGGTTCCTTCAAATATTTCTGCCTAAAATGCTATCGTTTCTGAGAAATTAGTAAAACAATAGTTTTTATCAAGCGTGATAAAAACTCAATTTTTTCTCGTGACCTTGATGACCAATTGAGCTCAAACTTTCACAGGTTTGTTTGTTCATGCATATGTTGAATCACACAAAACATGAACACTATCTGCGACTATTTTGTTAGCTCTACCAATCCTGTATAATACCGTTAACTCTCCTACTGTCAGTGACTCTTGGCAACATTTTCCAGTGAGTTGACCAACCATTGAAACCATTCGACTGCCAGGTTGTGTACGGTGCTGTCAGTGACTCTTGCAACATTTTCCAGTGAGTTGACCACCATTTGAAACCATTCGACTGCCAAGGTTGTGTACGGTGGCACAACTGTGCACAGAACTAACTGTGTACTGTGTACATGCATTCCCTCATGGTATCAAATTTCAGGCTGGCATTGTTGATCTATCATTCAAAACCACTTGATTGGTATTGAATGGTCAGACAGCAAGAGGGTTAACCCTCCTACTGTCTGGCCATTCAATACCATCCACTGTGGTTTTAAAGGATAAATAAACTGTGTCACCCAGGAATGAATATGTGGTGGATGCATACTACACACTACACACAGTCAGGTCTGTTCACATGCCACCATACAAAACCTGTCCAGTTGAATGATTTCAAAGAGTTGGATAACTCACTGGATTAAGGTTACTTGTCAAGACTGAGGGTTTTAAAGAGATTTTTGCTAAATACGATGCATAAATTTAGCAAAAAATTATCTTAGTAGGCCTATACTACTGTAAATGTAGATTACTTCTTTCAAACTGACTGAATTATTTACATCTTAAAACAAAGTTCCTGGCCCGCTACCAATTTTCTCTTTATTTTAAAATTTATTTCAATAACCACTGCCAGTAGGGCACTTTGAAATTCAAACCCCTGAGGATCCTGCAGTTTTCCTGTCAATAATTTTAAGTTCATTGTCTGTTTTTTTTCTTCTTAAGATAAATTAAACCATTTGAGCAAACTTGAGGAGGGGTGAAAAAAACTGTGTTTTTTTCATTGAATTTTAATACTGCGTGGTGAATGTAATTATTAATTTATTTGTGAGGTTGAAAGAAAGCCACTTTGATTAATGGATGTTACAGTATAAATCGATTTTGGTTGGGGCTATACGGAATCTCGAGAGACCGGCCCAGTTCCATATATTCATAAAGTATAAGTCACAGACGTCATCACTCATTGTACACACACATGAGCACATGCAGGATATGTACTGTGTGTGAGTCATGAGCATACAATGTCTACATGTTGAGCCTGTATGCTTCAGTCGCTAACTCGCTGTGCTACCGGCTACCCATCAACCATGCGTCCAATAAGCTGGTGTCAATTAACATGCTAAAGATACATCCACTTGTGTATCATTAATGAAAGATTATCAGCTCTTCCTTGACATTCCCCCCCCCTATTTTTTCATTTTTAATAACAATTATAATAATTAACATCTAGATGATATAAGGAAAACTGTGAGGGTAGATCTGTTACAGAAGGCAACGCTTTTGGGAACAGTGAGGGATCCTGAGAAAGACCCTTGAGATCTAAGGCTACGGGAGGTAGCCCGACTCGAGGAGTAACCGGCACAAAGGAAAATGTGATGTGATCTTTCTTTTGCATGCTGTGATAAAACTAAATAAATAAATAAATAGATCATTAAACAAAATTAATAAATAAAAAAATTGCCATCCAGCATTAAAACTTTAAAACTAAGGAATTTGTCAAAATGTTTCACTGAATAGGCCTACTCATACACATCTTGGTTTACTTTTGTCCAAATTGGATAACGAGGCAACTTCAATTAGAATATTCTTAAAAACAATCGATTGTGTGGTTTTGGGGTTTTTTTTTTATGAGGGGTGGGGTAGTTTTTACTGTCATTTATATTTAATGAATTTATAATGATTTACAATCTGCAAAGTGTAAAGAGAGATGATCAGTTAGCAGCATTTGCATGGCAGCATTGTTTGCACACATGTTGTATGTTTACCAATGCTCACCAGGAAACCATCTTTGTTTGTAAATTAACAGAAATTGATTTATATAAATCTTTAAAAATAACACCTAATACCATCATAACTAAACTGTGAACATTTCAGCAATCTATGTATGAATTCGGGGCTCTCCTAGGATTTTTCAAAAACCGTAGGGCATTCTGGACCCAAATTTTTGAAGTTTGGCCAAAGCGCACTGAAATTAACACCTTTTAGCCTTCGAGAAAGACTCTGCTAGGGTCGAAACGTCAGGCCACTAACTCATTTTTTGAATTAAACATTAACAAGGTCCTGAGAATGTTGTCTGCTTGGGGGTTTCATCTTGATGATTTTTGAGAATTGATCTAAAATTCATTTCAAACAAAATATCTTTTTTTCTAAAGAGTTTTTTTGGGGGGGATAGACCGGCTGAGATTTGTGCGTATTGGTACGCATTTCGCATGTAACGGGCCCCGATACACTAGCTTGTGCATGGGGAGAACCCTGCACCAAGATTGCTAGGACTCTAGGAGAAGGAGGTTGACACAATGTCAAGACCTGTGTATGGTGCTTATTTCCTGATTGCTTACAATTTCTATCTGTATTTATCATAGATCAGTAGGCCTATCCTAAAAGCTTGCAAATTAATGTCCTCTAGCCAACACATTATGGATGACAAGGCCTATGTACTATTATAATGTCTAGTAAGACTATTGATTCAAGTGACTTACTGTTTATGTCTACAGGTAACCCATTGTCAACTACTAGCCTACTGGATGAGTGATGAATTTGATTTAAACATAAAAGAACCTTTTATCATTATGAAATTTGACTTGTCTGCTTGTGACACTGAAATACTGACCGTGTACAAAAAAATGTCTCCACAACAATCTAAATAACTAATACTATTGATTCAATTTGCCAAATCAAAATACGCACTCTATAAACATGAAAAAAATCCCCTGACGCGACAACATGTAAACAGTTATTTGGTGATAACTATATTTTAAAAAAGTCATCACCTAACTCTACAAGCTATTTTGAGGAAACTTTGACACTCCCAATATTGATTGGATGTGGTTGAACAGTATGATTATTAAAACCCATACAGCAAGGTCTAGTGTGAAAACCATCATGGGATGGGACAGCTGTGATTTACTCCTAGAACTATGAGGTTCGTTCCGCTATGGAGACAATATAGCAGAACGAACCTCGTTCCTGTACTTGTAGTGTAAGATAATCATAGCTCTTGGCCACCTCCACACGACCATCAAAAGGATTGAGGGTTACAACATCACATTCACAACTATGATTGTGAATGAATCACTCTGAGTCTGTGTGTGCTCTTCAATCAAGTATGAAGGAAACAATAACTTTTGATTTACTAAAAAGTAAAAACTGTTTTCCTTCAAAGTTCAAGTCAATCCAGTGAAAATATGTGAAAAATAACAACATGATTGTTGCCAATACAGTCAAACCACAACTTCAAAACTGTAGTGTTACCCAACTCTGAGTAGGAGATAAAGTCTTATTCCTTGTTCTGTGTAGGACTAGGACTACGTCCGAGTATGACAAGTTCGGACTGTGTATGGTTACGGAATAATACGGCGAGTACGGCACGGTAACCTACCTTCCAATGTCCTCTCCAATATCGTAAAAATCCTCCACAGACTCGGTCTTAAAAGTCAGCATTCTGGCTCGTAAACAAGGCACTTCAGGTCATAAAGCCAATACATTCCTAGCTAGTTTCCAAATGAAGACTTAAGGGACTCTTGTACATTTCGGACGGAGGTGTAGAGTTAACACACACAAACGTCACTTACAACAACTTTCGATTGCTCCCAGTTCGGCGTGTGTGAAAACATACAACTGATGTTGTGATGAAAAGTGATGATAAAGTAATGTGACCGATTTTTTTTTTTAAACGTGTAGTTTGTGTAAATCAGTTTAGTTGGGAATTGTTAACTAAATACTTCGGACAGCTACTTATGCTTCAAAGCCTTTGTAAAGTACTTAACAAGTAAACTGTTTCAAAATCAAGATGTTTTTTTATCAATGAAAAGAACACTTTATTCATTTGTTCAAACCCAACTACAAGTTAAATAAAACTTTAAAACGTAAGGGAAGTGGTAAAGTGCGCCCTCACTTGACGGTAGTCGTCTGATACCATTTTTTTATCTTTGGGAAAATCTCAAGCATAGCGATGAGCACATCCAATATTAAACTGTAAGTACAAACTATAACGTGCCAAAATCTCACGATTTTTGAAGATTTTGTCAATTCGTTAAAATATTGACTAGGCCTACCGTGGTACCTGTAGTTTATCTTTTACCCAGTGCACTTACACGCACAGTCTAGCCCCCCCCCCCCATTTTGAGAGTCAAAATGGAAATGAATAACAAAAATTCACATATTCTGCACGTGACGCTTGCAAATTGCAGACGTGGAACGCACATTCGCAACGCGCGTCACACGTGCAGAGTATGATAATTTTTGCCAAACGCGAGCGTGTGTTTAGAACTCAGAAGCAAGCACGCGTGCAATCGAGCACCTGTGTTCTCCAAAATTCGTGTCCGGTAATTATGACGTAACAAACACATACTTTCATAAACAAAACTTGAACCTCGCAACAAACAGACGCTTGACATCAAGTAAACAAAAGGGACCAAAACAGTATAAGTCACATAAAGTTATGTGTTTCGATTCTGATAGTCACGCTACAGGATTTTGCTCCGAAAGTATAATACATTAAACTGCGATTTGGTATTTTCAAAACGAAATACAACAGCCTTAGTTTTCAAACTTGGGCTAACAATGTTCCGATTCGGAAAGGGAGATACTGTCTGCTAGATTCAGGTAAGTTTTCGTTGAGAGAATTATTGCAATGAAGGCCTCCATACATCCCAATATCAAGTTGTCATGTTCATGGCCGTACGACTGACCTGACTTTCATGTTCGATGATTATTGTCATTATTGTTGTTCAGTTTCAAGGACCTATGTGAGCTTTATCTCTCTACAGTCTCACACTGGTCAAACATTTAGTTCACAATTCTGAGAATCAGTCCAAAATTATTTTCAAGTAGTTCAGCTGGCTAGTTGATTGCTTCCCGAGGCTCATCTACTCCATTCATAGATTGTTCATTATAAGGCCTACATTGATTGTGAAAATACAGTACAAGATAACTTAAAATGACAACGTTGAATTACAAATAACCCATGGAGCGAGGAGAAAGCTGACGGACTGGTTAAATGGCGAGCTAAATGGTCCCAATTAATCGATTAAATAATATGATATAATAGTATTAAATGTACACACAATAAAAACATTTAAACAGTTGCCTTAGTCACTGAAAAAAGGATAAAAATGCGATATTGTGGCACTTGTCTTATAGGTACAAATTTGTTTAATTATAATCTTTGATATTGCAGCAGTTGGGTCTGAAAACAACTTATATCACTCTGAAAACTTCCGGGTCAGAATTGACCTGATCCGGTTCCCGTGGGGACTGACCCATTTCTGGGTCAGTATAACCCGGAATCTCTGTCAAATATGACCCAAAATGGGTCAAGCTGGCGTAGAATCCGAGTTAAAATCCCATTGTGTAACCACTTTCCGAGTCAACCTGACCGGAAATGACACTTGGACCCGGAATCCGGATCAATTCTGACCCGGGATTTTTTGTACAGTATAGTTCATTACAATAGATCGTTCAATTCCCTGATTAGACTACAGAGGAGCCGCGAAAGAGCTTCTCATATCCAACCCCAAGAGCTCCACAGCAAACCGTGCTGGTCATCTGAGCTCCAAGATGTCCGTGAGGCAGATCTAGGTATGGACAGCCAAGAGGTTACCGGCTCATCCCGAGGGGTTAGAGGCCAGATCCGAAGGACCTCACCCAGTGGGGGTGATGCGATCACAAGCCCCTGATCGCTGCGGTGACGGGGTGAGCCGGCCTCGTCACCGTAGGCTTGGTGCATTTGCT
This sequence comes from Pycnopodia helianthoides, assembly GCA_032158295.1. Taxonomy (NCBI): domain Eukaryota; kingdom Metazoa; phylum Echinodermata; class Asteroidea; order Forcipulatida; family Asteriidae; genus Pycnopodia; species Pycnopodia helianthoides. Next base: position 18,924,777 of record CM063247.1, on the reverse strand, counting down.
GCAACATTACGAAGGTGGGTGGTAGGAAATGAGAAACATTAATTGAGCAACTAAACAAAATACCGTACAGGCACACTACAGGTACGATCGTAAAACACCGACTTAGTTTTCTCACAGATACTACACTTTTTTTTTTTTGGCGCAAAGATTTTCTTTCACCGAAATTTATTCTGCGGGTTTTCATATGGAAATGGTTGGTCGTCTAAGCTCACGCAGAAAATGCGTTGTTACATTATTTTTAGCGTGTTTTCGATTTGGGACTAATGATTGATATCCTCAAAAAGGTTTCAAATCCCACTTGGGATTGCCTGGGGCTACAATCCATGTGCAGCTCCAAAACTTTGCACAATGTTATGGCCTAATGTCAACAATAAGGTGTTCCAAACCACGGGCCAGCAAATAATATGCCAATCTTATTTCACATTAATTACAATCTGGTGCGACTTATTATTGTCCTTATTCAAGGTTAATGAGCGGATCCAAAGTGGCCCCACTTATAACCCATGAGCAACAAAACGCTCCTTCGTCAACCGTCATTTGTGACGGAAACCCCGCTGTCCAGCATGGGACAAGGAGGAGACAGTCCTGGGAAAACATCACAGCCGTCAGCGTCAGGCCGTTGATGGTAAACAGTCAGGTCGAACTGCAAGAAAATTCTCACTCAGGAGGTATGGACATAGTTTATGAAAGATTCAATGCAACATTTTGTAGTTGAACACTGTCTCTGGCGGTAAAATAAAAAGGAAAACTCGCATCAAGAAAATAGGGCGCTCTTGGCTAGAGGTCAAAAGAAGTTTGCTCATTTGGCCCATCCAGTGCGCCACGCGTATATCGTTTTACCTCTAAGATGGAGGCGTGATGACGTCAATGCATAAGGTCTGAATACACTTTGAAAAGTCCAGAATTAGAACTAACACAAAAAATAGTTCTGGGACTCTTCTCAGTGTAAACTCTCTTTGATCCATCACTTTTTAGGGTGACGCACCACCATTCTTAGCCGTTCAGTAAAGTTACGCCATCTGTTGTTGAAAAAAAAGTTTAACGAATCACCGAATAGAACATAACACCTCATTAAAAGTATGCAATAAACACAACTAAAATCGTATTCTTTTCAATCTTGAGATATTCTGTTTGCTCGTTAATTTCGTCAGAAATCGGCTTGGAATGGGAGTATTTTGGCGTGGTATTGGCGTTGTTCCACCGGACCAGGAAAATCCAGCCAGGAGGAGTGGCCAGACAAGCATTTACACGAGATGTCCCGATGAAGAAACGGTCAACTTCGAGTTGGGTGGCGAATGCAATGGTCAAAATGCAACGGCCGGTGGCGGTGATGATGTGGGTCTATCGTCCGCACTGGTGGACGGAAGCGGCACTTGCGACCATTCCGATGAGAAAAGAAGGTAATTTTTTTTCTCACGAATGAAAAAAACTACAATGTTGTAAAGTTTGTAAAATGATGTACAATGTTGTAAAGTTTGTAAAAAGAAAAGTGAAACGACTTTTTGATCAACAGAACAAAAGTATAATCATGATTGAGATGTTTTTCATCAAATTTCAGATCGTTGGAAACTAAGACAACGGAATTCAAACTCACGACAGACAGCGATCATCCAGTGGAAAATTACCTCACGGGGGCTACGAACGGTGCAGTGAAGAAGGAGCGTCGGAAGAAAAACAACAGAGGGCTCCCCACACGAAATGCAAACGGACCAACATCGAGTCTCAACGCTAAAATCACTCGTGAAAATGACGAACAAAAAGTATCTTGCGTGGTGGATATTGAGGCGAATGATGAGCACGATCTTGTACATGGTTCCTGCAAGCCGGGTGATGGAATGAAAATACAGCAGGGCCATAGACAAACCAATCTCGCATCCTCTTCGATGAATTATTCAGAAGAGAATACCATTTTAACAGAAGAGCAGCGGAACAAAACTGCTGTAAGTTCCTTAAAAAAAATAAAGAACGTTTTGGGTTGAGCAAAAATAATGACAAGAGCAGGATTTGAACCTGCGACCTCTGGATTAACGTGCCAGCACTCTACCAACTGGGCTATCTCGCCCTATATTGGGGGTCTCCCTATATTGTCAAGACCGTCAATATAATGGCTAGATGGCACAGATGGTAGAGCGCCGGCACGTAAATCCAGAGGTCACAGGTTCAGACCCTGCTCTTTTCAACCCAAAATTAATTAAAGTTTACCCAGTCAGTTTCCCTTGTGATGTATTACTTGGTATAAAAATCACACAATCTCAATAGACCGCTTCAAGCCTCATAACTCTCTTATAATTAACAAAACAAAACTTGACTCGGTCCCCAATATTATGAGACTTAAAGGTATTGTACACTTTTGGTAACAGCTCAAAATCAGTGTCTACATTTGGTGTGATTAAACATATGCATGAACAAACAAACCTGTGAAAGTTTGAGCTCAATTGGTCATCGAGGTTACGAGAAAATAGTGAAAAGAGATCTTATGTGTTTTCTGGGTTTTTTTTCAAATTATCGCGCGCGATAATTACTATTGTTTTACTCGTTTCTCAGAAACGATAGCATTTTAGGCAGAAATATTTTAAGGAACCCTTTCTACCATTACTTACTTTAAATCATGTTAGTTATGTGTGAATCTGTGAACATTGTGTTTTTCGATCTTAGCAATAGTGTACAGGGCCTTTAAGCACCTTTTTCTAATTTTAATTTAATATCCATCATAAACGGTATGATCGATCATGTTGGTGCATGAGTACATTATGCTCGTGAGTGAATTTGTAAGAAATCGTCTTGGAACCAGACCATCAACTTTGTCCTCTCTCAAACCTTCTCTACCTAAACTGTTTACCTTCAGTTGGACATAAAACCCATTGACTTAGCAAATGAGATCCGCGAGCTGTCACCAGATGCAAGATGGCTTCGTATTTTGACTATCACTTCACATCTGAAGAAGAGAATGGACCTTCTCATACTCCGGAAATTCAGTAGCCGAGTGTTTCCCTGTACAAGTGACGTGGGAAGGGTAAGTGTGTGATAACAATAATCAATTCACCTCAAGAGAGTCAGAATTTCCTAACTGAAACGTCCACATTCACATTATCCACGGACATTATAAGAGCAGGGCCCAATTTCATGGCTCTGCTTACCGCGGAATTCTGCGCTTATGGAGCCCTTGTAGAACATAATTCTATGATACGTAAGCGCAGAAATCCGCGGTAAGCAGAGCCATGAAATTGGGCCCTGGTGGTTTATATGAGCATCAAGCACTTTAAAGTTGCATGGCCCAACTTGTTCTGAGAAGTTTTTGTTAAAGATGATTTTTCTCTAAAAGAATTTTGACAGATGATGCTGTTTCAACACGAAAAACATACAAAATCTTTCTCATATTCTATGCCACGGACAATGGACAAAATACATTAAACATTCTCAATTGTTTGTACAGGGTTGAGATAATGTTGAAATTCTGAAAATAATTCATTTTTAGTTTTTTAAACCACCATCACTTAATACCATTGACTTATTTTTTTCGAGAAATACATTAACTGAAAGCTTATAACTCTCTCGAGTCTGTAAAAATAGCTATTTAAAAATTAAAGCTATTCGGGTACAGTCGACCAAAAATAGAACCTAAGCTAATTTACTTACTCGGTGGAATAAAATATAATATGTTGATGTACTCAAACAGAATCAAAATGTTATGCCGCAAAATCAAAATCAGGGAAATTTCCATATCGTCACATCCTGCCGTTTTGTGAAAAGCGAGACCTAGTTTGGTTCACGCACATTCTACCATGGTATCGCGTGGTTATGTCAATTATTTATGATGTTTTTCCAACAGGAAATTGAAGAAAATGCTGGAAAGGCTTATACACTGTTGGAAGAGGTACATAGATTGTCTACACGAGCCGACACAATGTAAGAGTTTAAATTAATCCCAACCGTGCATGGGATTGTGAATGCTAACAATCATAGTAAATATAATTATATGGACACATTGGCTATGCATCACGGCCTTTTCCAACCGTTGGATTTTCAAAAACGGTACTTTCAACACGAGGCTTCAAATTAACACACAAAGTCTTTGCAAAGGCATTTTTCGAAGCCACGTCTGGGCTTGGGCTCTGGCTTAGGCTTCGTCGGCAATTTAAACCAGGGTTTCGAAAAGGGACAAAGTCCACGTTAAAATCTGAATTCCGATTGAGACAGACTGAACTCTACGGCCATTACTGTCTCACAATAAGTCCCTGTAGCTCTGTAATGTTCCAGTTATTCTGTCCTTTTTCACAGAACCACTCAAGATAAAACCATCCAGCAAAAGTCAGTAGCAGGAGGGAAAAAAACTGAATAAACACCAAGATGTCAATCCTAAGATTTGCACAAAGAAACAGAGAACTGTGCTGGGTAAGAACATCAAAGCGACAGCACTGGGTTTTGTAAAAGACAAACTGAATGCAGGTCGAAAAAGACCCGCACAGAAGAAGAAAGCAAAACAGCGCATTTCTTCTAAAGCAAAGACGACAACCATCTGTCCAGCTTTAAACAAAAGGACATACAATAAGTCGAGTAACCAGACCCAAGGGTCTACTTCACAAGCGACACCTGTTGATGACAAGAACTTGGAGTTGGACCTGACGGCGTTGGGCCTTCCTATACTGACGGAGAATGACGTGGAGCACGTGCTGACGAAGAGAGGAACTCCACTCAAACTCGGCTCCGGTGATTACGGGGAGGTGTTCCTCATGAAGGCGCCATCAGATAACTCTTTCATGGCCGTGAAACGTCTGACTGACTTTGGGAGGCGTCATAACGCACCGGACAAACGAACCGCTGAAATGCTGCGGGAAATCGAAGCCATGGAAGCTGTCCGAGCCTGCAAGATCTTCCCAACATTCCTCGGTATCTTGGACAGCTTTACCTTCGCGCAGGAGTTTGTTGGAAATCAGCAGAAGTACACCTGTTTGAGCGCGTACAAACTGCTGTATAAAAGTCCCCGGGGACCGTTCCTGCTGCCCCTGGATTGGACGAGGATCTCCCGTGACATCACAACGGGACTTAAGGCCCTACACCGGGCAGGATGGACACACAATGACCTCCACATCGGAAACATCATGATATGGCGAGATCCCAAGAAACTGACAGCGACATGGGAAGCCAAGATCATCGATCTTGGGAAGGCATCACCCATCAGTGATCCGCCGCCCCTCAAGAACTTTAACAGGATGGAGAAAACGTACGCCTTCCAGCACTGCCCCCAGATGGCCCCTGAAATCATAGAGGGGAGGAGTCAATACAGTACGAAGACGGATGTGTACAGTCTTGGAGTAATCTTCAAAGACATTGCTAAGCAGAATCGACTATTATCTTGTTTTGATGGGATAGGGAAGAGCTGTATGGTAAAGGATGCAAACAAGAGGGCAGAGCTTACATCAGTCTTGAAGGAACTCAATCGGCTTTGCGGCAAGGTGGTCAATCGAAAACGCATCAATAGAGGCCAAAAAGTAATGCCACACTTTTAATGGGTTTTTACTTCTTGGTAGTGTACAGTAGTTACTAAAATGAACACAAATGAATGGCATAGATTATGTCCATGCAATCATGGAGACTTAGCAAGAAATGTGACTGTGCTCTTTCCAAACATCGGCTTGGGCTCCGTCTCCGGCTTCGTTTGATGTTGGAAACACCGTGCAAAATGCACATTGCTTAAAATTGGTGACGGAGCCGGAGCCGGAGCCCAAGCCGGAGCCGGAGCCCAAGCCGAAGTTTGGAAAAGGCACAAGAGCACCCTTCAAGTCATACCCCCTCCCTAAAAAAAAAAATACCCCCACAAAAAACAACAACCTTAAAACAATGAAGTTGATAAAAGTGTGACACCTATGGAAAGTCATGTCGAAAGTAAGAGCAAACTTATGTATTTACTTTCTAAGTGAAAGAACATACAATGAACGTTGTTTGTTTTTTCTCCTACCTTTTTGCCTTTTTTTTTTATTAGTTTAATAGATCTTTCTTTTGTTTACAAACACCGATCACCATTTTGTACAGGCGACCTTGAGTTTCACAAAATACTCAACTGGTTGGCACAAATCTTCCCTTCTTCATAAAACATTGAATACTATGAAGAATATGACTATGTGTACCTTTTGTTATGGGTATATATCACAATTGATTTATCAGTGATTTTTTTAAAATTTTATGGGCATTGTTAGAATTATTGTTTTTGTGATAAAGTGGTTTTTTTTTGCAGTGCAGGCCGTCCGTTATTTTGCCAGCTTCTGGATGGCAAAATTTGCGGCTATGACGTCAAAAAAGAAAGGTCTATACATTAGGGCGGGTCCGAATTAATTACACTAGCAGTGGCTATGGCTGGAACGCCCAAAAGTCATAGTCTTTAACGTTGCCGCAGCAGCCAATAGCCACAGCCGTAGCTGGTGTCGATTCAGATTCCGTCGCGGCATTACAAATCTTATATTGGCATATACCATGAGGCAAAGGTGGCCTGCCGCCCTATTTAAATGACATTCATCTTTTTATATTGTTACCCAATAACTATGATTAATATCTATATAGGGCTTCCAAGAGGTACAATAAATCAGTGTATTTAATATCTGTAGCGCAAGTACCCGGATGACAGATCAATATTGTTTTCGTATTGCTCTGTCATCCGGGAACTTCAACTGTCGATACAATATTGCTTGATTTAGGTAAGTTACACTTTGTTGTTTCGCTAGTCAGCCTGATATAGATAATAATAATAATAATATTGTATTGCTTTGTTTTCGTGTGGTACAAGAAAATATTGCTCTCACTATGACAATATTGGACTCGTCTTCGACTCGTCTAATATTGTCATAGCTCAAGCAATATATTCTTGTATCACACTCAAAGCCATCCAATATTATGTAAGTATTACTCGTAATAAATACAAATAGACCTGATTTCAATCAGTTAAACATAGCAATAAAACAGTTAAGAGGACAATGGTGGACTTGTTATTATAAAATCATTAAACTTAAGATTCACATTACCACAATGTCTGTATTATAGTAAACCTGAATAAAAATCCTCTTTTTGGTCTGATTAACAATAAATTAGGGAAACAATTTATCTTGTGCATCCATTAAAGGAACATTACAGAATTGGTTTTTGCACTTTATGTAATCCACCATATACATAAACTGACAAACCTGTAGAAGTTTGAGATCAATCGGCCATCTGGGTCACGAGAAAATAGTGAAAAACCGATTACACATTTTGCATGAAATCGTATAGATTCAACAAATGAATAAAACGCTCACTGAGCGATAAACTCCAATCGGCAAGTTAGTTTATTAATTTCTCATCAAATATGGCATTTCAGACAGAAATATTTCAAGGGATGTTTTCTACTATCATCATCATTAGACAGTGTAAGTTTTATGTAAATCTGTGATCAAAAAGTATATTTGTTCTTACCAATTCTGTAATGTTCCTTTAAGTACTATTAAGTATTTTGAGGATGTTAGAAAACAATATTCCTGACAGTCCGAAAGATTTTTTAAAACCAGAACCGGTTAATCTATTATAATAAATTTAACAATTTGTATCTAACCTTTTTCATTTTATACGAAAAGTAGCATGAGTTGCATATCTCGATTTCCGGCCAGAGATTCGTAAATAATTATCGAAGGAATTGTGAAAAAAATATTAGTTTGAAATGAATAGACATTAAAATGATTTTTTTGTAGTTAAAAGTTGCAAGAAGAACTGTTTTAAAAAGCATTTGGTTATGAAATAATTCGCTGAAAAAGCAGCGGTAACAAGATCGGGCTTTGCGTCTTTGAATTATGCAAATTTTTGTCTAAGTTGCTTTAGATTATGAAGTCGATGTAAATAAATTATCTTATTAGTTAAAAAGTCCTCTGTTAAAAAACGTCAAGAAAATAAGTAAACAATTAACGAGTTAAAAATAATTAATAAAACAAAAAACACAATATAATTAACGAGTGAAATCGGCAATTCTTTTCAGTTCATTTTGTCAATTATTACCATTATTTGTGAAAATGAAAGAAAAGTAAACAAATACAGAACAAGTATTTAAATTGAAGACAATCTAGCACTGATTAAAACAGTTTAAAAATGGATTAGGAGCTAACCAATATGGGGGCATTTTCAGAAGCCAAAAACAGTGACTTGTATTGACATGCCCGCTGACAAAAACAACCGCCACAATATTATTGGCATAACCATTGTTCCAAAACGAAGATTGTTTTCACGATGAATTGAATCCACACATACAAAAATCTTGCTGTGAATCAAATTCACATGCTCCAACTCCGATCCGGACAGTCCATTACAACCTCGGCCTCACCGTTCACTCCCACAATAAATGGGTAGCCAGGGATGGTACGAAGTGAACTCATCGACGGCACTCTGCCACTCATTCCACTCGCCGTGTCAATCTGGAAGTGTACGGGGGAGTTGGGCTCCCGAGCCCCGTGCCGTATCCCCTGGATTCCCTTCCCCCAACCCAGGGGGATCGCCCCTACGAATCGGTTACGTACATCCTCGTTGATGAAGATGTACAGCATTGGCTTGATCGCCGAGTACGCGTACGCGTAACACGCTACGGCGGTGTAGGAGTGGACGTCTTGACGGGTTACATACAGGGTGAAGATACCGGGGCGAAGGAATGAGACGATGTGATACGGCAGCCAGAGCAGGATTTGAGCGCAGCCCAGAGACGCGATGAGCAGAACCACCGCTCGCGTCTGCTTGCTCCGGGGCTGGCTCTCGTCGTTCGCAGGACGCCACAAGTTACCGTTGGACTTGTAGAAGATCCACAAGAGGCAGGACAGGGTTAGAAAGAGCGGAATGCAGAAACATACCAGAGTTGCGTACAACTGTATGCCGTGGGTAACACCAGGCATGTGCATTGTGCAGAATGATGCCCGATACACTGTTTGAGGATTTGTAGTAAAGATGTAAGCTGGAATTGTGAGTAGAACCGAAATGAAGCAAACGGCCAAGTTGGAAGCAACTGATGCCTTCAGGTCGCGACGGCGGGCGTATGAGTTGGGGAGAGCTATGACAAGACACTCATCAAGAGCGAGTAAGCTGACGGTGTACGCACCGACCGTCTCCGTGAGGTGGTTCACGGGGAGCAGCAGCCGGCAAGCTGCATCCCCGAAGGGCCAGTCCTCCAGGACGAACTCCACCGCGAAGAAGGGCCCGGTAACGACGAGGAGCACGAGATCCACAATAGCCAGGGTGGTCAGGGAGACGTCCAACACGCCGCACGACTTGTTCCGCTTTGCCCGGAGATTGACACAGAGTAGGCAGGCGTTGCCGATGACGCCAACGAGGAGCGCGAGTACCATGACACCCGGTGCGGCGTAGCGGAGCGGTTGCTCCCGGTGGAACAACAGCACTGGGATGGTGGGCAGCGGTGCGGACGTGTCATCATCATCCACTGAGGAGATGTTACTGGACATCTTGGCCCACTGATAAACAATGATAAGGTTCCTCTATAGTTTCTCTAGGGTGTTTATTCCAACACGCTGCCGCATATTATCAAAACAATGAAACGTCGTCGAAACTTCGACAAGCAATTCCAGATAAATCCAACTTGGTTGTTACCGAGTTTCAACATGAGAATGGGTACATCTTAGATCTTACACCCATGAGTGGAATAGGCAGATTGGTAAAGCACTACAGAGTAAAGCGCCTTACTCGACTTGTTCGTGTGGGTCAATCAACGATAATAACATTACACACACACTCGACTGAGTCACCAGCAAAACCAACTTTAAAATCAATATGGAAATCACAACATCGATCTATTATTTTAATCAAAGTGGCGCCGACTATATTTGTTAGTGGTATCATTCAATACAATCATCAAAACCATTATAGTGAGTTTACTATGAATGGTTAATTTCTCCCTATACACCTCTCTCCCACAGCACAACCATTCAAATAAAAATGTCCAAGTTGAAGTTTTGTTTTGCCATTTCCATCAGAATAAATCCAAACATGCTCAGTCCCATGGTTCGAATTACAAGAAAATCTACACCAGACCACGGGTCTTCCACCAAACAAGAATTGTTTTTACAAGACCTTAAATATCTCTGTTCATATTAATTTTACCCGCAGCCAGTTTTCCTTGTGGTTTGTTACTTTTATATATTTTGCTGAGCATTTAGGAGGTTCGGAATTGAAAATTCCTTTCTTTTCGAAAGTGTGTGTTTGAAAAAAACACAACATCGGGTACCGCAACAATTCAATAAAATCTTGTAAATTGTTCCGGTATCCATTGCTGCTATAACAAGATTTGAATTGGCCTCTCGTCACAGGGCAAGCTTGGTGGTCTTGAGGTTAAGACATCGACAATCCCTTAATTTTCGAACACGTTTTCTCGAAATTATCCCAGTTTTTCCTACATGTGTACACACTTGAGCTAATTCCACTTCACACCGCACCTTCTTCTTAAAGGAACATTACAGAATTGGTAAGAAAACAAATTGTAAAATATACTTTTGATCACAGATTTAGATAAAACTTACACGGTCTAATGATGATGATACTAGGAAACATCCCTTGAAATATTTCTGTCTGAAACGCCATATTCGATGAGAAATGAATAAACTAATTTTCCGATTGGAGTTTATCGCTCAGTGAGCGTTTTATTCATTTGTTGAAGCTATATGATTTCATGCAAATGTGTAATCGGTTTTTCACTATTTTCTCGTGACCCAGATGGCCGATCGATCTCAAACTTCTATAGGTTTGTCAGTTTATGTATATGGTGAATTACATAAAGTGCTTACACTGCCAGCAACTGTTTTGTTAGCAAAAACCAATTCTGTAATGTTCCTTTAACAAATTTGTTACCTTCTCATTGAGGTATTCTCCTACTATTATTCTATTACTACATGTTTATTGACCTGTGATCCAAGCTCTGGACATGCAGGAAATATGAACCACTGTCCACAGATGATAAATGACTTCACATTATTACAATCGATTATGAGTAGCTGTCTGAAGTGTAAAGTGCGGGCAGTATCGACCCACGCACCACCCGGGGATAGGTGTACATTGTACCTGGCGGGGCTATATACGGATCGACAGCAGTCAGGATTCCAGATTTTGATTTCCGGTATGCTGACTCATGTTTTACATCTGTGTCAATCAATGGTGTAGTTACAGGCTAATGGTACATATTGACCAGTTCTACCGTCCTGCCTCAACGTTACAATACCTCTCTCATAAAATTCATGCAAATAGCCGATGGTTTTGTGAAAAGAAATAGGGGGAAAATTAATGCTGTTTGAGAAAAACAATAAGTTCTTTACTTTCCAGACATGTAAGACTGCCTTCTTATGAACTATGAGCAAATTAAACCGAAGTATAGTTTTCCGGTCTTTTTTACCGACTGAATCAAAAATTAAATTGAGTAATGTGTTCGTTGTGTAAAGGACACAACCATGGATCCAAAGGGACATCGCACAATTGTTTACAAAAATATGTCCGTGTAATGTACGTTTTTTTGCCACAACTTGCAAATATTTACGGAAATATTTCAGTCAATATAATGTGCGATGTCCCTTTCAAGCCGCCATACAAAAAAAGATCTCTTTACCTCTAAAACTCTCCGTACTTTGTGTAAACAGATGGATTTTAAAGTAACAATCTATCTGCCAGGAAATACAATTAAGGGTATACCACTTATCTACCGTCCCATTAGAATTTTTCCAATGGTTGTAACTTTTTTTTTATAAGTACCCGAAACCACCGGAAAATGTTTCAACATGTGACCGAACATGCAGGCTTATACTGAAATAGCTTGAATTGATTAGTATATTACTGATTTTTAATTACTCCAAAATTTCAATATAAAAAAGGGAGGTCCATTTTTGATAAAAATTTGAGGGAGATTAAAAAACAAAAACTAACAAGAAACCATAAAGTGAACCGACTCACATTATATTGGGCATAAGCCTTTCCATTCACATTGGGCATAAGCCTTTCATTCACATGTAAAACACTTTTTGGGTGGTTTGGGGGTACTGGGGGAAAATACAACCATTGAAGAAACTGCTAACGTGACAGATGCGAAGTGGTATCCTTTATAGACCACGAAAGCTTTGTTTTACACAAAGAGTGACCTTTGACATTCCGGGGCATTTTCTGGCAGGCAAGATACTACAGTGGTCACATGGGAAACTTTACTTTTTTTCATAATTTCTACATAAATGTAATAGTTATAAAAGCAACAGCTCAACAAGTTTTGATATGTGCCCCTTTCTTTATTGTAAAGATGATACTATCAGACAGTCCAATCTCCATAAAATATCAGATTTAGGCCTGTTGTTTTCTTCCATTGGACTGTGTACAAATCGTGCCTACATGGTCACAAGTTACATAGTCTGTATTTCCCACATCTGCATTTCAAGAGGAGAAACACAGGTTCTTCATATCAGTGGTGTGGAGGTACAAAAGACTGTTTTTACTATACACACATCACTCCTAGTTTTTCAGAACAACATCCTCAAATAACCTAAGCAATTCTTCACAGTAGACTATGCGGTCTTACATTTCCGAATAAACAATTGCATATTTTATATTAAAGGTAATACTTCACTCTTATTTGTCATATTATTCTGAAGTTTCAACTGTAAACAGTATTGGCTCAACATCAACAGTCCAGCCGACGTCCAACAGTCCCAAACATTAAACTGCACTTGACTGAATAGAAGTAGTGCTAATAATGTCCATGCTTCTCCTTTCCCAAACATGACTTGAATCAATAGCTAAAGTCAAACCAATATCTACCCTCCCAAAACATTCATTGGAGCTTGGTCCAAATAGTGACACAAATGGCAAACCTTCCCTAGCACTTGGTGCTTGGTTCCGTAGAAATAGTACAAATCGTCAAGCTTTCCCTGCACCCCAGCATAGTGTTAGCCAGAGGGGGGTCTGGGTGTCTTTTGGACACCCTGTTTTATCTGTCGTTAACAAGTAAATGTATTGTACGTGAACAATTTGGACACCCAGTTTTAAAATTTTCAGAAAAAGTGGACACCCTATTACCAAATCCTGGCTAAAACCTTGCACCCCAGTGACCCTATGGCTTAAAGAGCTGCGTGAAAATGAGTTCACAACCAGAAACAGTTTGCCAGCCATGTGTTTCTCTTTAATAGTATTCATGTGAACGTCAACTTCATTTGTATGCCATCAGACTTACTTTTGCAAATGATTTATTGCATTTTCTGCTCTTTCTACGACAATTTCTTTGGATTGAATGTACAGACTGTCAATAGAGGCAGTCACCTGTGATTTTTATTTGTGACTGCAAAATGGGACAAACTCTTACAAATACTGCACACACTTTCAGAATAAAGCAGGCAGGACCAGTTCTTATCAGGTCCAAATAATACTCAGCGACGGTAGATGATTGGTGTTATCACAACCCAAAATTATATTGATATAATGCACAATTGCCTGAAATATCTTACTAAAACAAACTTGCATCTCTGCTACCTTGCATTTCTCATAACCATGAATCTTGTATCATGCAAACCTTGGCCTAAAACTTGGTGAATGCTATCGGGCGAGACAATCAGCGCATCCATGCAGAACCAAACTTGAAAAATGTTCCTCAAATGATTTAGATGTAGAAGTTTGTTTTTAGGTCAGGTTGAAAAACCTTCCCCAGATACCAACTACACTTTGTATTTGTTGCTTTCCATCTTGTAATACTGTGTAATACTGCGTGTTACTCATTGCTTCATATACATGTATTTTCAATTCCTTAAATAAGTACAAACTTATTCATTACATACAATAATAGTGTGTATCAGAACAACAAAGTTGTAACTCAATTTGATACAAATTCAGGACTCAACTGAGCAGCAAAGTCATAAACTCAGCTGAGCGACAAAGTCTGACTCAACTGTGAAATGAAGTAGTCACTCAAGTGTGACACAAAGTTGTAACTCAACTGTACGAGAAAGTCCTCTCTCAACTGTGCAACAAAGTTGTCACTCAAGCGTGACTTAAGTCGCAACTCAACTGTGCAACAAAATCCTGGCTGAGCTGTGCAACAAGTTGTAACTCAACTGTGCAAAAAGTTATAACTCAACTGTGCAAAAAGTTATAACTCAACTGTGCAAAAAGTTATAACTCAACTGTGCAAAAAGTTATAACTCAACTGTGCAAAAAGTTATAACTCAACTGTGCAAAAAGTTATAACTCAACTGTGCAAAAAGTTATAACTCAACTGTGCAACAAACTTGTAACTCAACAGAGGTTGCATAGGATTTTTAAACTCAGTTTTGCAGCAAGGTCATATCTTGGACACTTCCCCAAAAAGAAAAAGGTTTACGGAAAAATATGACCTTCTTTGCAGTCATGAAAAAGCTTTGAGCAAGTTGGACTCAAAAGGTGTAGATTTCACTCTATCAACCTGCACGTCCACAGGCAGTGCAACCCAAAACACTCATTAAACCCTTCCCTAATCAGCATGGGTCCCAACTGTTTATTGCAATGGCTTGTGATGTTGCCTCAATGATGGGATTGTCACAGTTTGTCAATTGCACAGTTGAGTTTACTGAAAAAGGGTTTTGGGTGCACGTAGTCCATCATCATTAAGAGTTGAACTTTGACATTGTATCAAAAAGGTTGTATCTTATTATACAAGATTATTGCTCTGATGCAATCAATGTACTGGCAGATTGGGCAGGCAGATAAGTGCACCTGTCCCATGCATTGGGTAAATACTGAAGCATAAAAACTTTTAAGTGGACAGAAACCGTTTTTTTAAGCCCAATTTTCTCAACTCTTGCAACTCTCTTTATGTAGGAAAAAGTCTTTATAGATGAATAAACTAGAATACCATTTTGTAGTAGTTTTGATGGGGACTCCTGGAGGGGAAATCACTTCACTGTGCCTTCACTTTCCTCTTGGGACCAAAACGTTTTTGCCGCAACTTCCACATGTGCTTCAACAAGACGGGCCCGACTGGAAGGAAATTATATAAAGATGAGTAAATAAGTATGAAAACTACTGTGAAGAGTCTGATTCACTTTAATGGGCCACAAAATTGGATTGTCTTGGGTAAGAGTCATTGCTGACAAAACGGTCTGAAACTAGGATTCCCGGTTTTAGAAGGTATGTTGAACTGATGGCATTTCCATTTTTGGTAACCCCTGGAGTTGCAGATTTCAAGGAGCTTCTGGAAACAGTGTCCTTGGCACTAGAGAAGTAGATCCAAGAGTAAGAATTTTTACATGTTTCTTGTTTAGATTGTTTTTATGCAAGTTCACCCCAAACGAGCAAGGCTAAAGGCCACTTTTGGTAAGAGGCAACAAGAAAACAAACTAATTTAAAATGAAAATAACTCAGAGGAGCTGAAGGTAGGAATTTATATTCCTCTTAAAACAGTTTAGATCGTAGGATAGAGGGAACATGGGAGTTCCAAAGAGATGCAGTATGTGGAGAAAAAGCTGTTGGAATGGTTCTTTGATCTACATCTCAGCAAAGCCATGGGAGAGACCAAGTATGGGAGAGACCAAGCAGATAACCTGTCTTTCACACTCAAGCTCCCTGATAGGCGGAACCAAGTCAGACACACTGGTGGCACATTTACCATGAAAATATCTGTAGAAAAGATAGCGGCTGGCTACCAACAGTGGGAAAGAGGTTGTAGCGTTGATCCCAACCCTTCACCAAGAAGGTTAACAATACGCTTCTGCACTCTATCTAATAAAGATAAATGACAGGCAGAAGCTCCGGCCCAAATGCGACAACAGTACTCTATTTTTTCCAACCTTGGTTGGCAAAAACTTAAGCTGTGACGTTGCAATAGAAAGGTCTTTTAACAAATGCGATCTTCAGCCTAAACTTCACACCCCACACAACAAAAATATAAATAAATACAAACTTTAAAAAAAACTTACGGAAGGGCTAAGAGAGCAAGATGGGTGTACAAGTAATAATCAAAACGGAACGCAATGTTGAAAGAATTCGGAAGGCTCAAGGAAAAAATGCCTCGTTCTTGGAAGAATGGGATTGCAAGATGGGTCACAATACCTGAAAAAAAAAGTTCACCAGAAAAGTAGTTTAGTGTCAAACATAAAAATATGAACAATTTTGGGATGAACGTAGAAAAATTGACTAGAGCTGAACTTGAACCTGTGACCTCCGGATTAACATACTGGTGCTCTTCTCAGTCAACTTCCCTTGAGGTTCATTACTTGATATATTTGTATGAATTGTACTTGATGGCAAGAGGGTAAAATACGATGATTTATAGTGAACCAAATTTTTTCAGTGGGTTTGTGAACAAAAGTTGTTTACATCGCCATGTTTCACAAAATAAAAACCCGCAAAATCCACAAGTTCCCTGTCAGGGCTCGAGTTTGACCCTAGACGGCAAGCCCAAGGCCAGTGATTTTAAGCATCGGGCCAGTAAACTCATAAACAGACAAGTCCGGCAGTCTGGCAATCTTGTGTTTGTGTTCAAATGTTGACTTTCAGTCTGATAAGTATAAGTCTGTTGAGTATTGAAGAATACTTTACCCATACTACAAACTATGAGGTCAATCTTCTCTTAGTGCTTTTTTTCAAATTCAAACAGTTCAACTGTTAAACTGTGTAGGCATTTCCTCTTCTCATTTCCTGATCTTGTACACAAAATTCTGGTCCAGTAAATATTTTGAGCTACAAGCCCTACGGTCTTGTATGTTTTTTCCCCCCAATTCAAACACTGCCTATTGAAACATGGCAAAGCAGCTAGGTGAATGCCTGTTTTGCCTGGGTTAAACCATTGACCCAGAAACCGCCACCCAACCACAGCCCAGTACAACTCCTATGGGTATTTACAGAGGAGTTTCAATGTTCACACCTACTGGGAAATGCAGTGTGAATGGTTGTTGTTTTATTTGTATAGTTCACAAAATTGTTTTCTGTGGTCCAGAGATCTCATATCTATCTGTTAGACCATGTATTGCTACAGGGGATTGTGTTCACACATGAAAACAACATTTTGCTGGCTGAAAAATTAAGTAGAATGGTGTGAGCCTGTGATTTTATTGTGTAAGCGAACAGCTGTGGTAAATCACTCTTTTACAAGTTTTAATAAATCAAATCTTAATCTACAATGAACATTGTTTACCCAACGTCCCAAAACCTAAATAGTCATTCTTAAAGTCCAGTTTGAAAATATGCCCAAAATGGCTTTCCCAGTGGCCGGTGGCATGAGTTGCCAAAACTTATGTAGAATTGCTTTTGTGCCCCCATAAGTACAACATTAATAACAACACCATAATTGATGTCACTCCAAAGACTTGAGCCAAAATAAACATAACAATTAACTTAAATATTCAAGTTTAAAATAACTCCTTCTTCTAAGCCATCCTCTTGTAGCAAATCAACATGTTTCTGATGCTCCTGTTCTTGTAGATCTCCAATCTCCGCCAGTTCTTTTCAGAAATTTCTCATCCCCAGTTTTTACATTGGACAGAAGACGATTCAAAACCACTGGACTTATACAAATGTGATGATAGAATAACTGAACTCAGGTCAGTGGTCTAGTGTCTGTGCATAACAAGCCTTGCTCTTCAGCTCATTGACAATGTCCATCGTTGAGTTTGACCTCTGTATGACCTTACCTTCTGACATCATTCCCAGAGGGTAGAGCGGCATCCACATTGTGTATCGCAGCCACGTAACGACCTCACTGTCATAATCCAAGATCGCGAATATATAATAAGGATACCTAGGTACAAATAAACACAGTGGAATAACTGAGATTATCCCTTTTCATGCTATGTGTTAAAAATCGAATGTCCCTGACAGGCCTTAAGTTTAAATAATAACAACAGTGGCTTCTACAGCGCTCAAATCTGTGACTCAGTGACACTCAAGCGTCTCCAACAAAATTATCCCTGGTCACTGGGCCATTTATTTCATTCCTCAAACAATCTCAGCCAAATTATCCCTGGTCACTGGGCCATTTCTTTTATTCCTCAAACATTCTCAGCTCCCTGGGGAGTATACAGCCAGTGCTGCCAAGTATGTAGCGCACTAAGCTAAATCAATCACAAGAAACATCTCTGCCTTAACGGGTACCCATTTACCCTGGGTGAAGAGAAGCAATTATAGTTAAGTGTCTTGCTCGAGGACAAAAGTGTCATGACTGGGATTCGAACCCGCAACCTGATGGCTTACCTAAACCGCTCGGCCAGTTCGTTTTTGGTCTTTCGCATATGTCATGTTCGACTTTGATTTCCGACCTTTACTGGGTGATAATGCTTGCGTACACAAATTTCTCATCACTGCACCCAGTGTCTTCATAAGGTGACAAATTAGGGGATGTGTTCTTACCTTACGACCTCAATAGCACTCCATATGAGAAACAGATAACACACTATGGGCTCTGAATGTAGCTCCTCAATCGGCAAAATAACCATGAACAACAGGAGGTTACGACCCATCACCTGTAAACAATTACACATCACATTGTTTTTTAACATCGACATCATCATCAGGGCCAATTTCATAGAGCCGCTTAAACACAAAAAGTAGCTGAGCACAACAAAGTTATGCTTACCAGAATAAGGTTACCAGCAAAACTACCTTGTCACATGAGCAATTTGTGACTGGTATCCTGTTCATTTCTGCTCAGCAGACAATTGTAAAGCAATATTTTCTGCTTAAGCAGCTCCATGAAATTTCACCCATACCTCTGACCCAAAACAGCCATTTGTCAGTGATGTTTGAAGCTTTGCATTGTGTGGCTCATAAAAACAACCATAGCAGTAAACTTGCGGGTACAAGAATGTATAAAACTCTTTTGGGAGAAGTGTTTGGCTCTAAGAAGAGCTAGTGTGGTCTTCACAGAAAGAATGCTGTACTGCTGAGGTTTAAGTAGGGCTGGAGAGATGCACTTTTGGGTGGGAAGAGTCGAAGCTGTACTTGACTGGTGATGTGTGGGAGTTTACTGCTGGCTGGAAGAGTTTTATACACGGTTCTACCCGAAAGTTGACTAACTATAGTTTTTCTTACAATTTGTCAAGCTTCTGCTGACTTACAAATTTCTAAACTTGGAGTGAGATTTGATTCTGGTACATTTTCTTCCTCTATATATAAAACAAAAAAAACATTGTAAAACACGAAGACTCTTGTGAAAATGAACAAAGTACACTTCTCAAAACTCGTCTCACCTCTTGGTTCCTCTCAAAACCACCACTTCTTTTAAGATGAGGTTATTACATGGTTGTCTCCCGTTAACTAGCAAACTATTTTATTCTTGTAAACCTAATGAACTATACGCCCTACATACACAGCCACACCCTACCTACCTGCATGATAGGAGCAGCCACGCCCGTTTTGACCAGCCCCGTCAGTGGGTGAACAATCTCCAGCAGTGCCAGTATCTGGCATATTCCTAGTGGGTAGAAAGCCCTCTCAAACGCAGCGTTCATATCATCTGATTTTAAGACAGAAGTTCATAGAATTGAATGAATCAAAGCAAAAAGCACTTCAAAAACCATCATACTCTGGACAAGATGCCTTTAAAGGCAAAGTATACATTTGGTTTTTGGGACCGTTTGATTGTTTTAATTCTATATAAATGGAGATATATACAATAAAACTAACCTGTGAAAATTTCATTTCAAAAGTTTGTCCCGTTTTGGAAATATCGCCAAAATCCGCAGCATAAATATGTCCACGCATAAAGAATAATCCCTAATAGGAATACACGATCTGAGAAAAGTTTCTGACAGAAACGTTTCTTAGATTCAATTTTGGGGGGATAAAAACTGACATATCCACATTATTTTGAATTAAAATATTTCTCAAAATGTGATTACAAATCGTGTACCTTCCCTTTAAAAAAGAATTTAAAAATGCAAATCTACAAAATGAGTTACCTTTGCCATAGAGGATGAACCAAGCGAAGAGCTGTATAAAGATATATGTGTACATGATGAACTGTAACAAGTTGTAGATGAACAAGTAGGCAGTCTTCATATCGGTATAGGCTGAGAAGGAAAAGAACCAAATTGTCATTTTGGGGTTCAGGGATTTTCCCAAGTTTTTATATGAGCAGTGTGGATCTGGAACAACATTTAAGAGGTACATCAATGTCAGGCCAAGAGTTACATCATTGAGAGGGCAACTCTGTTTACATTTTGCTAAAACACTTCCATTCATTAGTATTATTATAGTTATTATCATTATTACACATTTCTGGTAATGAAACCAAGGATGCCTCATAAGTGAAGTTAATCACTGTAGCTCACAAGCCTGATGAAACCTGTAAACAGGGGTGCTTGCTGTGGGAATCAGAAATACAGGGGTTAACCCCTATTACTATACCTCATACATATTCATGACCGAGAGTCGAATTCTCACTGGTCCATTCAACATCACGTGCCAGACGCTATATTTGCTGTTTACCAAGCGCGCACGCGAGTATTCACACACATGGTAAATGCGCATGACAAGTAGACTGTCGCCCGGACAGCCCGGGCGACAGTCTACTTGTCATGCGCTTTACGATCGTGGAACTGTTCACCGGGTGTTGTCCACATGCGCGAACATCGCTCTAGCGACATCCAACACATGAAAAACTTATCCTGGATGCAATTTATCATTTCACAGTCGTCATTTTCCCCTTGGTCCTAATATTGTACCGGTGACTGAATATGTATGAGGTATAGTAAAACAAATATAACATGGTTTATTTCGGTTGATCAGTCGATAATAGCTCCCTCGGTATTGGAAGTTGACAAAACTAGTTCCCTCGGCTTCGCCTTGGGAACTAGTTTGTCAACTTCCAATACCTCGGGGAGCTAATATCGACTGTTCACCCTCAAACCATGTTATATTTGTATACTCTACCACTTTAGACCTGCAGCTTAATGTCGCATCCAATGTCTCATCCAAAGAACAAAGTAAAGTATTGTACTCAAGGACACAAGTGCCACGACCGGGACTCGAACTCACACTCTGCTGATCAGAAACACCTGAGCTTGAGTACAGTGCTCTTAACCGCTCGGCCATGACACACCAGCAAAATCTTAAAGTGTATGGGAAACTTTTCAAGGAGCAACAAGGCCAAGACCGGGTCAACAGAGGCCAGGTAATTCCATTCCAGGCCTGCAATGTAACACAATTTTCTGAACAGTATTGTCGCTCCCTTGAAACTAACTAACAAACACCTACAGCCCTTAATGCATCAGCTTAAAACTAAATGAGCTTTTAAAAAGTAATTCTGTACATAGGTTTTATGTTTAAAATTGATCTCACCCCGAGACAAAAAAACCAACAACATCAAACTGATTGAGCATAAAAAAAAGCATCTTTGGACACCTCAGTGTTTACAGAAAGGAAAAGTTACGATCAACCTTCGATGTCTTTATAAGTACAAACCTTTGTCTTGAGCATCCAAAATTTGTCTCTCAAGCTCTTTCATCCTCTCTTGGTGGTCTACCTAAGACAAAGAATACAACCATGCATCTTAAATCTACGACTCTGTCATTCTACAACATCATCTCATGAAAACCGCTCAAGCAGGCTAACTTAGAACTTGAAGCTATGGTAATAGCCTGGGGATAATAATAATAATAGTACGCAGTTCTTATAACAACCGAGGGCATCTCAAAGCACTCATTATTTTTTCTACAATGTATGTGGATCTATGTTCGAAATATAAGACCCATTTATTTACATAGCGCAATGTAATGGTTTACGAGGTGCTGTGACACAGTCTGCAGCCAACCATAGCAGAAAACACCATGGCATACCCCTTCTCTTTAACGCTATGTGTACTGGGTTCTTTTATGTGCAATTACACACCACATGAGACCAACGGCTTTACGTCCCATCCAAAGGACGAAGCAATAATGGTTAAGTGTCTTGCTCAAGGACACAAGTTTCAAGATGGGGATTCGAACCCACCAGAGCTTGAGTCCAGTGCGCTATTGCAAAGTTTCATGATCCGCAGCGCCCTGAAATTTGACCCAGCTCAAACATTGCCTCCTGAACGATACACAAACCACACGATGTGGAGAGAAATTCATCCCAAGCCTCTCTGAAACTTACTCTTTTGAATCCAGCAGGATCACCTACATACCACAGTGAAACTACTTTTGACTCATGTATGTGACAAATTGTGAGAGAACTATAGTGAAGCCCAGTTTCATTATAGGCAGTGTGAATGGGTACAAAGTACATGAGAATTCTTATCACTGATCTAAAGCTACTTATAGGATCAATCTATCTAGAACACATAGATCAGATTGATTGGCTTTACACTGTGTAGAATAATAAGTTATTAATCACTATAAGGGGTACTCTCGCACAACGATTCTATCCATTCAATAGACAATCTAAACCCTAAACCCTAACCCCTTAGAGTTACATGAACTAGGAATCAACACCTACACTGTTGGACTCCAAATACCTGATCCCATGTAAAGCAAAATCAGTTTACTAATGCAGCCCTCAGTCCAGTCAGAATCAAACAAACTATACTTTTGGAGTTTGTTTAGTTTGGGGTACATCTTAGAGAGAGAGAGAGAGAGAGAGAGAGAGAGGAGAGAGAGAGAGAGAGAGGAGAGAGAGAGAGAGAGAGAGAGAGAGAGAGAGGAGAGCGAGAGAGAGGAGAGAGAAGAGAGAGAGAGAGAGAGAGAGAGAGAGAGGAGAGAGAGAGAGAGGAGAGAGAGAGAGAGAGAGAGAGAGAGAGAGAGAGGAGAGAGAGAGAGAGAGAGAGAAGAGGAGGAGAGAGAGAGAGAGGAAGGAGAGAGACACACACAAGGATGTGAGTGCATTTAAGTAAATGTGAGGAGAGACAAAAATGGGAGGAGTACATCTAAGTAAATGTCAGAAGAGACAAATATGTGAGGGGTAGATCTTAGTAAAGGTGAGAAGAGACAAAGATGGAGGGTACATCTTAGTAAAGATGAAGAGCGACAAAGATAGAGGGTACATCTTAGTAAAGGTGAGGAGCGACAAAGATTGGAGGAGAACATCTAAGTAAAAGTGAGAAGAGACAAAGATTGGAGGAATACATCTTTTTAGTAAAGACAAAGAGAGACAAAGATGGGAAGAGTATGTCTAAGTAAAAGTGAGAAGAGACAAAGATGGAAGGAACATATCTTAATAAAGGTGAAGAGAGACAAAGATGGGAGGAGAACTTCTAAGTAAATGTCAGAAGAGACAAATATGGGATGGGTACATCTTAGTAAAGGTGAGAAGAGACAAATAGGGAGGAACACATCTTAGTAAAGATGAAGAGAGAAAAAGATTGAGGGTACATCTTAGTAAAGGTGAGAAGAGACAAAGATGGGTGAACACATCTTGGTAAAGATGAAGAGGGACAAAGATGGGAGGAGTACATCTTTGTGAATAAGGAATGTTTAAAGGGCTGCAATGTGATGAAACTTAAAGATTTCCTTGTTAATGTGTACCTTTTGAACCTGTTCTTCGTCCTCCTCACTGTCATCCAACTTAAACTTGTCAAAGTCAAGACGCAGCCAAGCTGGTTTTTCTTTCTTGTAAGTAACTCTCGGCCAGAAGTCCGACATGTCTGCCTTAGCTAGACTGATCTCAACATTGCGGTCAAGAACCCGGTACGTGCTTTTCTGTTTATTTAAAAACAAAATTCACAACAATAATCCCGATGTTTCATACAAGTATTTATGTGTGTCTACTTTTATTGCATAGGTTTTAGGTTTAAGCTGACGACCATCTAGTGAAAAACAATATTTTGATGTCATGTAAACACATTGTGTAACTAGATAGTTTAAGATATCCACTATTGGCACTACATGTATATAGTAATAGCACTACCTAAGTATGGCACTATTTAATGGAGAGGGGTCCAGAGTAGGGCACTATTTAATGGAGGGAGGTCCAAGTCTTGGCATTATTTAATGGAGGGAGGTCCAGAGTATGGCACTATTTAATTGAGAGAGGTCCAGAGTAAGGCATATTTAATGGAGGGAGGTCCAGAGTATGGCACTATTTAATGGAGGGAGGTCCAGAGTAAGGCACTATTCAATGGAGGGAGGTCCAAAGTGTTGGCACTAGTTGAATGGAGGGAGGTCCAGAGTATGGCACTATTTAATGGAGAGAGGTCCAGAGTATGGCACTATTTAATGGAGGGAGGTCCAGAGTATGGCACTATTTAATGGAGGGAGGTCCAGAGTAGGCACTATTTAATGGAGGGAGGTCCAGAGTATGGCACTGTTTAACGAGGGAGGTCCAGAGTACGCACTATTTAACCGAGGGAGGTCCAGAGTATGGCACTATTTAATGGAGGGAGGTCCAGAGTACGGCACTATTTAATGGGGGAGGTCCAGAGTACAGCACTATTTAATGGGGCCAATTACATCAAGAACACCAAATCTCAAGCCAAGTCTCAAGGCAATTTCTAATTAATTCCAAAGTAATAAAATGACGGCCCTCCGATTCTTGGCCATAGGATCTCCAACCATCACCCATTAATAGTGCCATACTCTGGATCCCTCGATTAATATGTGCAGATACTCTGGACCCACCCTGTGCAGGACAACCACCCAAGTCCATAGTCACCAACATGAGCTTCACCAACCTGTCACAAGTCTTAGAACCGTGCATTAAATATTTACCTCCTGGTCAACAGCTCCATAAAAATCCAATGAGAACTTGTAGGAGTGTTGTCCGCCAGCTCCAACACCTTGAGCTAGAACACAATGGTATGTGTATCAAGGTCATCATAGTTAAAGGAACATTACATAATTGGTTTTTGCTAACAAAAAAATTGCTGGCAGTGTAAGCACTTTATGTAATCCACCATATACATAAACTGACAAACCTGTAGAAGTTTGAGATCGATCGGCCATCCGGGTCACGAGAAAATAGTGAAAAACTGATTACACATTTGCATGAAATCATATAGATTCAACAAATGAATAAAACGCTCACTGAGCGATAAACTCCAATTGGAAAATTAGTTTATTCATTTCTCATCAAATATGGCATTTCAGACAGAAATATTTCAAGGGATGTTTTCTACAATCATCATCAATAGACCGTGTAAGTTTTATGTAAATCTGTGATCAAAAAGAATATTATTTACAAGTTTTTTTCTTACCAATTCTGTAATTTTCCTTTAAGGGCAGTCCTTGATTTATATGGAATTTTTTATTGCATCTTTTCAGGGTTTTGATTGCATTACATCACTAAACTAAAGAACTGGAAAAGAACACACAATGTCACGTGTCCATTTTTCTCTGTCACATTCTTAAAATTTGTTATTATTATTCTTTTTTAGAGGGTGGGGGATGGGTAGAGGAGTTTGTGCAAAAGGAACCACACTCTTATTCCCTTCCAGCCTCAGTTTGGTTATGTGCATGTTTAAGGGAGAAAAACAAAATGGAGGCTCAACTTAGCACAGTACAATAGACCCTTTCACGGTAATGAGCGCCATGTTGAATCTGCCCCATGCGTCATGGTGCGTTGTTGAGTTTGAACGGGTATTTACATGATTTAAAACTTCACTTGCACTTCTCACGCTGTGCGTAAAGTGCGATTATCAAACTGCATAGTCCAGAATAAACAACGCAGACAGTGCATGGGGCATTCAACATGACGCATGTTACCGTGAAAGGGTCTAGTATTACTACTAACTGCTGTTCCATAATTTACCTTCAAATTGGAGACTCTCATCTGTAACATCTATTTTGTGGTTCTGTTACACGAATTCATAAAAAAAATACAATTAAATCAGTAATTTTACTTGACAACACATTTTCATTAACCTTTAAATGTAAATGTCATGATGTAAATACCCTGTCTTAGGGCCAATACACTCATTTGCTCGTGTTCTTTGCCACTATCTCACTCAAAAAAAGAGTTAAAGGCAAACCAAGAAGTTATTGTTTGAACCTTAAACTTTTTGAAAAATGCTGGTACGAAGTGCTTGTACTGTAAGTAGGCCTACTGTAAGATGTATTTAGGCTAGATATGATGTGCAGAAGATAATTATAATAATGCTAGTTACTGTTTAAGACAATTGTAATGCTCTCTTTGGTTAGTCCAGACTACAAGACGTTGGGTCTACGCACATCGGTAAAAAAAAATCAAATTCCCAGTCGGAGAGGTAGTACTAGTAGAATTCGAATTTATATACTTCATCAATCATGCAAACATTTGGATTTGCTTTACTTACAGTCACATCGCTAACTTCTACTTTTAGAGACACGGTCTTGCCTGTCTGGGCCCAGTACACCAGTGGATGCAATACTCCATCACCAGACATGTTTTGCAAAAACACGTTTTTCACTTATTTTTCAAAAGAAAAAGATAAATCAGAAACAACGGGCAGACAAACAACATTCATGTCATGCGGTTCGACGGGAACCACCTACATGAATGACCCTCAACTCTTGAGGGCGCACTACTGACTGTGCTTTTCGCATGACTAAGCATGTATAAAGTTTTTCTTTTCATAAATCTTTTACAATAATAGATAGCAATGCGGGGGTGTTTTGGACGGTACATACTTCAGGTGCAGTTTCCACTGACATTCAAGTTTGGCCTTCAAAGACATTCAGCTTCATATGTGCAGTCCAGAGTCATCAGAAATAAATGCAACTTCAACAACTGTCATCCACCACAGACAAGATCTCAGCAGCTGAAAGTTACGACCAAATCGGTGAGTTTCTGAGTGACGATTCTTTTAAAATGCCGAGTCACCCGGCCCATCTTCTAGTTCTACACTCTTCACTCTACAGTACTGTACTACTGCATTACTTACTACTTTGTACTAGTCCTACCTGTTCTTTGCTCTATGGTTACTAAATACAATTTAAAGACAACGAAGTGATAGCCAACTTTGTAAAGTGTCACTTCATTTCGGTTTGCCTTGTTTGTAAGTCGGTTATTATTTGGCTGACTTTTTAAAGTAAGTATTAATATTATCATATCACTATCAGTATCACTCAGGTATCATTTTTATTTCTCATAATCCTGCATGGAAGTAATACTTTTAATTATTAATATAAATGTTGTTGTTGTTGCAAAAAAAACCAATATTATAATGGCATCACATTTTTACTCTGGTAGTGGTAGAGTCTTTCTCTTCCTGCATGTCATGCTACTAGTGTTAGGCTTTGACATACCATTATACAATTTTTAAGAAAAAAAGGGGGAACAAATCATAAGTTTTATTTTCTTAGATCATTTTGGCTGATAAGCTAGCCCTTGTGTGGTAAGATGTCAGTGTCCGTTGCACTGCACTATTGTATGCAACGGAGGAGTTAATAAAGTATAGTTTTAAACAGCTAATTGGTTCTATTTTCTCTTAATTTTGTTGCTGTTGATATTCTGTCCTGTACAGGTTTTCATTTTTGTTTTTTTTCTTTTTAAAAGCTTAAGTTTTGGCAAGTTTTTCTGAAATGATAAGATGCAAATTTACATAACAAAGGCCAACAAAATGTCACTTTTCTATTTCCTGGCAATTCTGTCCAATATATTTATACATTTATCTACTTGTCTGAAATAGCCTGAATTTATGTTATTTTGGGGTTATTTCCGAGGCAGAAGAGTTTTCTTATTTAAAGGTATTGTACACTTTTGGTAACGGCTCAAAATCAGTGTCCACATTTTGTGTGATTAAACATATGCATGAACAAACAAACCTGTGAAAGTCTGAGCTCAATTGGTCATCGAGGTCACAAGAAAATAGTGAAAAGAGATCTTATGTGTTTCTGTTTTTTCAAATTATCGCGCGCGATAATTACTATTGTTTTACTCGTTTCTCAGAAACGATAGCATTTTAGGCAGAAATATTTTAAGGAACCCTTTCTACCATTACTTACTTTAAATCATGTAAGTTATGTGTGAATCTGTGAACATTGTGTTTTTCGATCTTACCAATAGTGTACAGGGCCTTTAAACTAAGGCAGGCAAACATAGCCCATAATCGCTGTTTTTTTTTTGTAATTGCGCCTAAATGATAATTCTAATCTAATGTCACTATCATTGTTTCTCTCTCTAACTAGCAAGTATCACTTAAAAACATGAGTACCTCATCAGCAAAGTCATCGTCAAAGTTTAACGACTGGCTCCCTGAGACTGAGGAAGTGTACTGTCGACTTAAATCGATGACCACAGAACAAGAAGGGTGGACAGAGTCCACCAACACTAACTCTGGAGTCAAACCAAAGCGGGAATTATTCCCACGAGTTGAGACAGACAATGGACCTGTCATTCATTATGCTTTATTTATACATGAACGAGAGATGAGGCTGTGTGGAGTTTGCCAGTTTGGACTCCAAGCTCAGGGACCCCCAGAGTAAGTTGGACAAATCAGGGACAAGAAGTATTGATGAGTGGTTCAATTCATTCCAGTCATTAGGCAGGGATGGAAGGGGAACAGAAATGGGTGGGGGACAGGGGAAGGGAAGGGGTGGGAATGGGACCTTGTGGACTCTACAAAAATACAGGCAGAAACTATCACTAGAAGTGCTGTGAGAACAAACTAGATGAGAGATTGTAACACCTAGGGTCCATTTTCAATTTGCTTTAGCAGAAAAGTATTGCTTAACAAATTTCTGCTGATCAAAAATGAGTAGGATACCACTCCAGTCAGTGATGGTATGTGACATGATACTTTGATTGGTAACCATAATCTTGTATGCATAATTTTGTTGTGCTTAGCTACTTTTTGTGCTTAAGCACCTCTATGAAATTGGGCCGTGGTCCTTGACCGAAGACCTGGGCCCAATTTCATGAGCTGCTTAAGCAGACAAAAGTGTTTTAAAAGATTCTGCCACAGCACAAAAAGCAGGCTACCAGTCACAATTGATACGTGTGACATGGTATTTTGGCTGGTAGGCATAACCCTATTCTGGTAAGCAAAACAATTGTTGTGTTTGGCTTCATTCTATGCTTAAGCAGCTCTACAAAAGTGGGCCCAGTGAATGATCATTTGCAGTTAAGAACATACATACTGTCAGCCCATTGTCTGCCATTTTGGGAGTTAAACTGAATGTAAAGCTATAGTGAGCGTGTACGCTGTGTGCATGTGGAAAACTGACAGGAAAACTGACTCCCAAAATGGCGCCACCAAGATTTATTGTGACCATGACGCCAGGTGAACTGGGTCAATAATTGTCTTGTCGATTCGTTGCAGTTATGTCCATGGAGGAGCAAGTGCTACGATGCATGATTCCGTTACTGGAGTGCTAACTCACGGAGCAATCAAGGAGAGATGTGTGACTGCCTCACTCAATGTGAACTTCAAGAAGTAATACGATAAAGAAGGTTTAATTAGTAGCTATGCGCTTTCATCATAGTAGCCTATCAATTCAGACAGCTCAGATTGTGCGTGTACACTATAGATAAACAGCCTCGTTGCTCTGAACCCTTGCCCCCCCCCCATCCCTTCTCCCAAAATGAGATCGAAACAATGCACATTGTAATGGTTGGATACATTAAATAACCCAACGAATTATGTCTTTGCCCCAGCTTGCCCCCCCCCCCCCACCATGATCAAATACATGGTGTAACAGAAACCTGTATCTTATTGTACTTCCACCAAACGAACACTTCAGATAATTTTAAGTTACAAGTTTCCTTTACTCTATCTTTTTTCAGCCCGACTCCGCTGAGCACTGCCATCTTAATAGAAGCATCCGTTGAGAAGGTTGACGACAAAAAGATTCACTTGAAAGCGTTTCTAAAGAGTGCGGATGGATCCAAAGTCTACTCTGAATCAACAGCGCTGTACGTCAGCATAGAAAGAAAACTACGAGAAATAGAAACAAGATCCAGTGGAAAGAAATAGTTTGAAAAAGAATTAGTTTGAGACGTAGCCTTATTTTTGTCAAACTGTTAGTTTTCCATTTTATGGCGCAGTGGAGTGTCTGTAAATCCTCGAAAATTTTAGAGTTTCTTATCTTGGCCAAAAAGAGACTGCCACACCTGCTCAGGTTTTTTAATCTTTTGTTCAATCACACCCCTGGTTTATAGTTGGTGAGGCTCTGAAAAGCGGAATAACTACCCAGTTGTTGCACAGTCGACTCTGGTTGTAACAAGATCACTTGGACTGGCCAAAAATACCTCTTTATAACAGGAATGTTGTTAAAAGAGGACGCCAAACAAAGAAACAAAAGTAGAAGTAAGATTCGGGACTTCAGCATTGTACTCTTTATAAGCAGAACCTCTTTTTATTAACAGTGCCCTTTATAAAGAGGGTAGACTGTATCTGTAATTAGTGTGACATGAGAAATTGGGACTCTGGCTGCTTCATGTTGTATAAGATCTGTACTTTGGTGGGGATGAACTCAAAAACTCAAAGAATTGGACTGCAGGAAACTAGAGATGGAAACTTGTAAAATGTAGTTAGAGGTATTGGAATATGCAACCTCGCTACCATGGGCAGTGCACCGTACCAATACCTATCGTCACTAACCCCTGGAAAATGATGCACTGAAAATCAAAGCTGATTGATTCAAGATTCGAAGAGTCCAAATATTTAGTGTCATGATTAAAAAACATGAAATTTGATTTACCTTTGTACAGTCAACTCTTGATATAACAAGATTGCTGGTACTGTCAAAAGAGGACAGCAAAACAAAGAAACACAAACCATAAATGAGATTCGGGACTTCAGAATTGTTCTCTTTATAAGCAGAACATCTTTTTAACAGTGCTCTTTATAATGAGGGTTGACTGCACAAGGAGAATTTATTAAAAGTGTAGGGTTAAAAAACAATAGACAACAAAACACTGTGAAGCCACCCTCAGACTACAAACTGGACACTGGTAACTAAAGCACAAAATATGTATGTAAAGCATTATGTAATCCTATCGGAGTTTGAACAGCTGAGTTGTGGTTTTAGGCTATATTAATATATTTATATTTAAAAAGATTATAACATTTTAAATTCAACTCAATGAACATATACTCCATATTGGAGATAGCAATTACACTTACAAGTTATTAAAGAGGACATTCAAGGTCAAATTGAATTTATTTTCCAGTAGATTGAACCCTCATGAAAGTTGAGGTAAAACTAGGAGTCTCCAACCTCGGGTTTTTTTAATTTTGTGAAATGCCATTTGTGACTCATTACTCTTTCAGAACGAAATCTGAAACATGACGTCATCTGACATGAAAAACAAATGAATCTGTGCATTCCATAGAGGAAGTTTTGCTCCAGTTAAAAGGTCAAATTCATTGTCGTTTTGATTGAAAATCGTCAAAATTTAGGAATGAAATCAAAATTCACTGCACAAAATCATACAAACCATATATTTGGAAATGTGACGTTATCAAACTTTTGGGGATTTTGACTTAAAGTGCACTTGAAGGGTATTAAATACAGTGGCATTTTAGATTGTTGTTTGTTTGTTTGTGGTTTGGTTGGTGTGTGTGTGTGTGTGTGTGTGTGTGTTATTGGGTGTTTTGTGGGGTATTTGTAAGTTGCTTTTCTACAGAAGTAAACATCTACATCAATTTCAATTGCAGTACGAAATAAAATTTAGTTATGGCCAACGAAAGGTAAAAATTGAGCATGATGCTTTTATGCTGACAGACAATGCCGATGTTATTAGTAAGAATAAAATACTGACGTCTAAAAGATAGGATTATTTGTAAGTCCTTTTCCGGAGACAGTTTCATTACTAGTATTTGATTTGTGTGGGGTTGGATAATGACTTTACAGTGATGATTTGCTTTTAACCGATTATTTACGAGTTCTTCTTGAAATGCCGAGTTTCACTAAATTGTGGATGTTATTTTAATAAAATTGAACACGCAGTCTTTCAATTTCAAAAATAACTTGTAAAGTATTTAAATCATATTTTTATTTCTTGTGAAATGTTGAGTTTCACTAAATTGTGAATGTTATTTTAATAAAACTAAACACAGGAAAAACAGTCTTTCGTTACACAATAATTTGTGAAGTATACAAATCAAATTTTTAATTCTTGTTTTAAGAAAACAGTTTTGGGTGACTGCTTTATATTATGACAAGACTATTTTCGATATTCCTCTTGATTTACAGTACAATTTGGAGTTTGGTATGATTAGAAAATCACATTAGGGGGGGTGAAAATCTCAGACGAATAAAGGAAATCCGATCAGGGCATGGATGTGGAAATCTCGGGACAGATAGGGTAGGTCAAAGGTTACAGTAAGTGTTTGCTATCCTTCCCGAAATTAGTAGTCCAGGCCGATTCAAGAGTAAGGTATTAAGTACGCCTTTTATTTGAAATGCTAATGCTATCACGAATGCAACACACAAAATGTAAAACACTGTAATACAAATGACAGTAGTTTAACTGAAGCATGCACAGATATTTGGAGCTATAAAATAGATCCCTTGTATGACGTCACAAGCCCAAAGGGCGCCTGCACTGTGGTCAATGAAGACCCACCATTGGCTGAGAGTTTTGGCTTTTCCATTGTTTGACCTGAGCGATGCGGCCGTGCAATACAACTGGGTCTCTATCCAGTTAGTGGATGAAGAGACTTGTCTCCGTCACAGATATAGAGGTCAAATTGAGGTCCCCTCTGTGTGTCATGACCAATCGGTCAAGTGCACCAGACTCAAGTGGCTACAAGTAATCGCGGTGTGGGGTTTGAATTCCAATCACGACACGTGTGTCCTGTGAGCAAGACAATTGCTCGTACGTCCTCACCTAAGAAGAGCAGGCTCGAGGTGGTTTTGACACTGATTTAGCTTGATAGCTACGTCAGGTTGCCAACAAAAGGCTGTACACGTACATGATGTATACTCCAGGGAGCTGAGATGGTTTATGGAATGGAATAAAGGACCAGGGTAACGTCATTTATGTGCCGCACGCGCGTCAATATTTGTGGATACTGGCTTTTATAATGTTTCCAATATGACTATGTTTTATTGATTTTTTAGCTAAATGTAAATAAGGACTGTGTGACAGGTTACGACTGAGAGCCATAACCCGTGAAATATGTCACATTGCGGAGCCATATACAATACACGCGCAGTGAACAAAACCCGCATTCCAAACAATATTTTCCACAACCATTTCATTCTCAGAGTAACATGTTTCCAAGGTGAGTAGGCTAAATGACATTTTTGGTTTCCTCGATATAAATTCAAACCCTTCCGTTGAATGCGCACAGTCGGTGGAAAAGCTTTAGACTGTACGATTTAACCTATAACCACCCCAGAGCCATCAGATTCCAACTGAATGTTTGTGTTTGTTGGAGTGAGGACCGCACTAGTAAACTGGTTATGCTTTTTAATTACATGGGGAAAGGCATAAACCTACCACCACGTAACCAGAGTCGAACAGTTTAGGTAAGTTGAGCTACCTCATGGTGTTAGATTTTGTTCAGAGCCTGGGTTGCATATTCGCCACCAGGCGGCCCAGGCCTCCCTCCATTAATTAACCATCAAACTGCATGCAGCAGCCCCATGACTGCCATGACCTTCCCACCTGAAAGCAAAATTAACTGTTACCCAGTGACACACACGATCAGTGGTGCGCTGATGTACACAAAGTCATCATAGCTGAAAGATTGTCGTCCATTACGTTTTCTACTATAATCAATCATAATGTGCACTCAACCATCCAAGTGTGTATATTAAAAATGTATACTAAATATTTTGCTACACGCTAGAGATCGAGGTATATAGGTATCACAGAATTTGCAGCAAATGTGCCTGAACAATTTATTACCAGAAAGTGACATCGGGTTATCAACAGCCTTTGAATCATGGGCAAAGTGACGGATTTGCTGATAAAACTTGACGGCGACGTGAACGTGTTCGCTCTTGGTGACACGATTAAAGGACAAGTTATTTTGGAGGTCTCGGACGAAAAAGACAGAGGACTTAACAAAGTGAAAGGTAGGCCCAACTCGGATGAATCTAGTACGCTAAATAGCCAATAAACACAACGTGCCTTCTTACTTTCAATTTAAAGAATTCAACAGTGCTACTCTTACCATTATTATCAAGCGAATTTTCTTTCTGTTTTGTTGATTAACGTGTTGTTTGTAATCAACATTTTACGCATAAACACGGCTGAAGCAACACATGTAGCAATGTTGTCTTCTAAGATGGTTTGGCATGATTCTCAGTTGTGATATTCTATATCTTTTTTAAAGATATGTGTTCTCGGAAATAAATACAGAACTGTGTGGTTAAAACGACTAGTACTATAGGCTACGTAGGTCTCTATATTAAACATCGCGTATACACCGACCTTGAACTCATATGTCGTTCCCACATAGCCATTATTTTTAGCACCCCATACAAAACCAAATTGAAGGTTTGATGGGGGAAAAAGCGCAGCCCCTCCTTTTTGGGTTTAATTTTAGTCGTCGTTACTGCTGTACAGACAACAATCTAGACAAAAATGGTCATGATCTGAATGGGTTTAATTCTGACCCCGTAACCCATCTATTATTACCAGAGTGGCTTACATGTTAGACTGGAATCACGTTCTTTGTGGGAGAGACTTTCGTGACACACCCGTGACCACAATATACATGTACATGTACATATCATGTACAGTGTAATGTACATACATGTACATTACTTAGAGCAGGCATACGTAATTTATGGTAAGGACATTATTCAAGGCAGGGTATACTTTTGGTAATTGTCAAAGACCAGTATCCTCACTTCGTGTATCCCAACATGCAACATTATGCATAACATAACAAACCATGTGAAAATTTGGGCTCAAACTGTTGAGGTCATCAAAGTTGCAAGAAAATAATGAAAGAAAAGACACCATTTTGCATAGAATTGTGTGCTTTCAAATGCCTGAGAAACGCTTCATGCCTGAAACCTTTCTCAGATTTGAATTTTGGGTGAACAATTACCTCTTTCTCTAAACCTACACTTACTTCGAAAGGGGTCGTTTCTAGCAATGTTTTATCATTTCAACAGGAGTCTCCAGTGCTCTTTATCAAGTAAGTTTTTATGGTCATTAACTTGTAAAGTAATAACCAAAAGTATATGTCTCGTAAGGTTGCGGTAATATATATATAGCGCTTTTCACACCAGACAGCGTATCAGAGCGCGCTCATTATTTTTTAGCAGAGCTATATTATGTTTAGAATTATAAGAGACCCGTTAAAGCGTACAACTCAGTGAACATTCACAAGCAGTAGCTCGTCTATAATTATTTGAGTCTTGTACTAGGTTGCAATGTTTGCCTATGCAACGTGAATTGGGTGGGTATTTTTTGTTTACGACAAAGGTATTTGAGGTGTACCGTCACGAGCAGACGAGTGACCCGAATCACCTGACGTCATCACCACGATCATCTTGGTTGTGCCATTTTGGAAGAATGATTACCCTATTGATGTACAGGGGGAAAAAAAGTTGCAGGTTTTAAAAATACTTTACTGAGGTTGTTTGCTGGTTCCTGTCTTGATCACTATATGTATGGTGTCGTGCACCCACAGCTGTGTTTTTTGTGTTTCAACTTGTAGGTATATGGGTGCAGTACAGAGGCGACGGCAAAGCCAAATGGAGCGAGGAGGCCAACGTCTCGGCGGGTGATGTTGATGTCAGTATTAAATTTAAAAACAAAGCCAAGGAGGATTATTTCGACTCAGTCGATGTCTTATTTGGAGCAGGTATAAAGCTCGTTCAACTCCAGATTTCCTTGTGAAACTGTAATCTAAAGATTGCCTGGCAGAGGAGAGGAGAACATGTCCCGTCAACCATGAACTTAAAGCTTAAAATAAAATAACTTATCATTTTTACCTTAGGCGTGGGGTACCAAATATATAGCTTAAGACGACAAGGGAGATGTGTACTGTAAATATTTGTTTCTTGAACATGTTTGTTTGTTGTTGTTGTTGTTGTTGGTTTGTTTGTTGTTGTTGTTGTTGTTGTTGTTGTTGTTGTTTTTATTGTTTCTTTGTTGTTGTTTGTGTCGTTGTCGTTGCTGTTGTTGTTGCTGCTGCTGCTGATGGTGTGTTGTTATTGTTGTTATTATTGCCGCTGATGTTGCTGTTGTTGTTGTTGTTGTTGTTGTTGTTGTTGTTGTTATTGTTTCTTTGTTGTTGTTTGTGTCGTTGTCGTTGCTGTTGTTGTTGCTGCTGCTGCTGATGGTGTGTTGTTATTGTTGTTATTATTGCCGCTGATGTTGCTGGTTGTTGTTGTTGTTGTTGTTGTTGTTGTTGTTGTTGTTAATGTTGTTGCTGTCGTTGTTGTCGCTGTTGCTGTTGCTGTTGCATGTTGCTGTTGTTGCTGTTGCTATTGTAGTTGTTGTTGTTGTTGTTGTTTTTTGTGGGGTTTCAAGCTCGTTTCTCCTTTGCATATAAAGTCAAAAATTTGGCTTGTTAAGCTAATTAATTATAGATTTCTGTCACAATTTCTTTAAATAAATTTAATTTGTTAATGAGGAATGTTCTACATCGTGTTAACTACTCTCTCCGTCCATCGCAGGAGAAGACGATCCTGTCATCAAGGATTTAGAAATCCCGCCAGGAACACACACCTATCCATTCGAGTATGTACTACCGTATGAGACTATGCCGGCCCCCTACGAAGGCCAATACGGGTACGTCATGTACACCGTAGAGGCCACAGTGTCACTTGAGAGAGCGATTGTCAACACGGATCACAAAACGGAGAAGCGATTCAGCATGATCGGGCCGGAGGTGGACTTGAATGTTTTACCCGGAATGAAGGTTTGTTATACAAACAATAAATGTTGACGGCCATTTTAGAAACCGCGGGTAAGCTTGGGTCCGGTTGTTCGACGGTCCTGTACCAAAAGTGTACGAGCCCAAGCCGAAGCATAGCTCTGGTCGTTGTTTTTGAAAACGGCCGGATGGGTGCAATAGACCTGTGTCACTCTGCAGCCATCTTGGTCGTATTATTCCCTGTATACACAGCGACACTGATGATAGTTTTAATTCTCAATAAAAAGGGGGTCAGACTGTTTTCCCTTTCAGCCTCATTTCGGTTACATTGGTTTGAATGGAAGAAAAAACAAGATGGCTGCACCTTAATACAAGTATACAGTGAGAATATTTCCACGAGTTTGAAGATTTCTTGGAAAGTTCCTTTTAAGTGACCAACTTAATGCCAATGTATGGCACCTCTTACGAATGTTTTGGTGGTACGCATGGAGAGCTAATTGCCACGAAATCGTGTAGCACGCGAATCTCGGCATTTGTATTCTTGCGCCCCTTCTTACGCGTTACCGGTACAAAAGCAAAATTCGTCTGACAGGGAATTTTAAAAGAACGCTTCGGATTATTCGAACACTTAAAGATAAATGGTATTTGCAATTTTTCCGTTAATCATGTCCGCCCAAAGTTCCCCACACCTTGTTTATAACGTAACACGAGTCGTTTCGCCCAGTACCTTATTCCCATATATTTCCAGTTTCTCGTTTCCTACAAAACTGAACATCGCAATCAAAGATTACCAAACAAAAACTTTATTCCGACTGAAAACTTGATACCGCAGCACTTTCTGTTTGTGTCATCCAGGTCCCAATAGAAAGAGAGGAGCAAGTGAACAGCTATTGTGGGTGTGGATCCACAGTTGAATTATCCATTTCTGCTAGGATGCCTAAGCAAGGATACGTGTCCGGTGAACCTATCTACATCGACGGCCAAATAGATAACAAGGATAAGGACGAACACATGGTCCTGAAAGCAAAACTCGTACAGGTTTGCGCAATTTTGTTGTCAAGTTGGCGTTGGCGTTGGTGTTGTGGCTGTTGATGTTGCTGTTGCTATTGGTGTCAGTGGTGTTGGTGTTGGTGTTGGTGTTGGTTTTGCAGCTGCTGCTGCTGTTGTTGCTGCCTGCTGTTGTTGTTGTTGCTGCTGCTGCCTGTTGTTGTTACTGCTATTGCTGTTGCTGTTGCTGTTGCTTTGCCGCTGCTGTTGTTGCTGTTGCTGTTGATGTTGTTGTTGTTTTTGTTGATGTTGTTGTTGTTGATGTTGTTGTTGTTGATGTTGTTGTTGTTGATGTTGTTGTTGTTGATGTTGTTGTTGTTGTTGTTGTTGTTGTTGTTGCTGCTGCTGCTGTTGCTGCTGTTGCTGCTGTTGTTGATGCTTTGCTGCTGCTGTTACTTTGCTGCTGTTGCTGTCGTTTTGTTGTTTTTGTTGATGTTGTTGTTGCTTTGCTGCTGCTGTTGTTGCTGCTGCTGTTGCTGTTGCTGTTGCACCTCACTATTCTCTTCGATCGCCATAAGGCTGCAGTGCAATTGCTCCAGTTTGCAATGTGTTTGGCCTCGCTTTGGCTTCATTCCAAGACATGTTTTCTTTCTTCACAGTAGGCCTACGTTGTTCCGGAGAGTTAATACGTACTCTCCCCCTGCCATCGCTGTCCTGCAGTGTCCGCTGTCTTCTATTCTTGAAGCAAGACCAATCCACTTCCCCTCTTCTAGCCTTCACTTCTATACGCTGGCTCTCGTTAATTCGGTTCTATGTTTAAACTTGCACTTAGGCACTTGACCACAGAGCACTGACACATATCAAGAAAAACATAACCATTTCAAAATGGTAGATCCCAACCCCGTGATACTCCTTGATATCCTGCAGTGTACCAATACACACGTTTTAGGAGGGGTGTCAATCAACAGGGGTCGTCAATTTGGTGAAAAAAAATGTCCATATGTCATGCACAAACTCCTATCTCTGAGGCACGCGGGCCACAGAGCATCGGCACAGCTTGGTGGTAAGGCATGTTGTGTCTGACCGCTCTAGGTTCAATGGGCTTTTGTGGGCATCCGGATTGCATACAGAAGATTGCATGTGCCATTATGGCTTCGTCACCTCAGGTTGTTTGTTTGAAGTGCCACACACACCTTGACCGTTTCCTGAACAGTTCCAAGTAATTCACTTTGAGTTAAAACAAAAAAAACTATTTTATGTTTTAGGAGGTGACATATCGTACCACAAGTGACACCAAAATTAAACAGTTCACGATGGCGAAAGCATCAGTCGATATCGAGTGCCCCAAAGGCAGAATGACAGAATACAAATTACCGCTGTTAATTCCCCCTCTGCCACCATCGGGTCTGCCCGGTTGTGATTTTATTAGTATCACGTATGAAGTTCAGGCAAGTGAGGACTTAAATATACTGTATGTGGTCTTAAAGGCACAGTACACGTTTGGTAATGACTCTGAAAATTAATGGCAATACAAACTTACTTGGTAAGAAGTACAGCAACCTTGGGTATATAGTATAATGAATTTTGAGAAACGTTTTACTTCGAGGTACTACGGTTATGGAAAATATATCACTTTTTATTCCCCAAAATTTGAGAAGCGTTTCAGAAACGCTTCTCAGACTGTGTATTCCTTTGGAGAATATTTTTCCTGCGTGGAAACATTCGCTCCGGTTTTTCGGTGATATCTCATAAACGCGACCACCTTTTGAATGAAATTTTCACAGGTTAGTTTTATTGTATGGGATTAACACAATCAGTAGGCTCCAATTACCAAACGTGTACTGTGCCTTTAAAAGCATAATAATTTTGTAATTTAACCATTCGTAACTGAAATTGGTAATGGGGGGAGATTAAAACAATTATATTTGCAACTATTGTAATCGTTTTTACATTTTGGAAATCATAAACTCTAACGACTAAGATAATTGAACGAACATTGATATTTTAATAACAAAATGGCATCACCCATATCTTCAATGAACTATAAGAAAACATCTACTATGAAACCAGCCTCTTCAACGAATCATTATAGGCATACTAAAACTGGCAAAATCTTACAGATTAATGTAACAGCCAACCCAAAATAACGTTCATTGAACACCAACGAATTATTAAATCCCAACTTGAT
Source organism: Pycnopodia helianthoides (assembly GCA_032158295.1). NCBI lineage: Eukaryota > Metazoa > Echinodermata > Asteroidea > Forcipulatida > Asteriidae > Pycnopodia > Pycnopodia helianthoides. The sequence goes on along the minus strand of CM063247.1, from coordinate 18,884,974 downwards.
TTCGTGATTAAACTCGGCGTATCCTAGCATTGCAGCTAGCGGTTTTTAACCAATATGGTGCTGTATTTACAATGGTTTGGGGCTAAAAACAAAAAAAAACAAAAAACTCCACCAACGATATTGAGGGGTTAATATTAAAACACTGACAGGTTTTTTTTCGCACCTTTTTCAAGAAGCACTTATTATCTAGCTTAGTTGATGAAGGTATCTTGATAAATACCCATCGCAAAACGCACCATCCCCAAGCAGACGACACTAGGCCAGATAGCGGTTCGGAAAAATGTAAACGTACACTTTTCACATAAAGGATTTGAAGACTTGTACAAAAGGAAAGATGAGTTTTGTCATTTACAGGTTGACTCTAAGGGCAAAAGCACTTACACAGAAATTTAATCTTTGCTGGACGAATTTTCTCCTCTCCAAGCAAAAACTCATACTATTTAGCGTTCCTTTCAACAGATTAGCAACAAGCGTTGCGACTTTGGGATGAAGTTTCCGGTAACGATCGGCACCGTGCCTCTTCGTAGTCGTAGCCCGAAGAAAAGCGACAAAGCTGAGGCTACGGAGAACCAAACAGAAGACGCAGGAGAAGGTAAGATCACTCGAAATTGTAAATTGTTACGAATTTTATTCTTCTTCACGAGTCAATTTAATTAATGCATGCAGTTTTGTGATGCAATCTTTTTCCCAGTAACTGGAGTCTTTATGAACGTGTGGGAAACTATGACAAGTTTAAATCTCACGTCAAAGCGGGTATTACATGCCGAATGTATTTTTCATCCTTCTAGTGCGAATTTGTCAACATCCAAAAACACATCAAACGACGTCACATTTCAAACACGAGTCTGAACATTTTTGTACGTTAAATTGTTTAAAAGTATTGATTCTTTTCCACTCTATATTCTAGAAGATGCTGTTGTTGTTGATGATGATGAAACTCCTGCGATGAGCTTTAAGGAGCCTGATATAAAAGCTCCTGCCTTTGACTGGAAGCCAAATTACCACCACCAGGCCGATTTTCTTCCTAGCTATCGGTATTTTCACTTTACGGTTGATCCACTTCCAGAGCCAAAAAACTGAAACGGTCTCCACATGAGACATTATACCTTATGCACAGACGTCATATGAGTAGGGCACCCTTGGCAAGAGGTCAAAAGAAGATATCCCATTAGCTGATACATAGCTGCGCGTTTTCCATTGTTTCGCCATACATGTAGTTTCACCTCTAAATGACGTCTTGGTGACGTCATTGCTTAAGGTCCATTGATCTCCACTATATGAGACTTTCAGGTACATTAGCTGGCTACAGACTTACCAGGTAATCCAGATGTTCTCATTATGTGCGTTTAGACTGAACTATGGCCGTTTTTCAACCAGAGAATACCTGGTTACGCCACTGGAAGAACTGTCCGTATACAATGTACAGGCATAATGTACTACATGTACTACTTGTAAAGTTTTTTATTATGCCTGTTCAGGTCACACAGCTATGTCTGTGAGCAAACTGAAGTATCGATCAATCACCTGAAATGCCTTTTTGAAAGTGAATTTGTAATGTTATAAAATAACATACTTCTTGAAAGCGAAATAGTTAGGTGTTGTTTAAAACAACTTGCTTCTTCACAATGATATTGTAGACTCTTTTTGAAATTTATTCTTCACGGTGGTAGGTCTTCTTTCGTGGTTGGCTGAGATTTTCCGCACATCTGCTTCACAAAATAGCTTAAAATTACGAACAAACAACACGATAAAATAGCTGGAGAATCGCTTAATGTTTTGTCAATACGGATTTGCACAATCTACAGATTACGCACAATACGCAGAGTGAGCTGCAGCGCAATGTACAGATTGTGCGTCCAGAATATTTGTTTCCTGGAATTTCCGGTCAAATCGGTGTCACGATGTACATTATTTTTTCAAGTTTTCTTGACATGTATAAAATAGTTCTCCTGAGGTTCTTTGGATGCTATGTCAATGACACGTTACGGTCTTAATGTTATGCCAAGTTTCGAGAAGATATTTGACGTTTGCAAATTTTACGTCTGGGTTTATTTTAGACAATCGATGCGGAGAAGGAAGATAAAAGGGGGGGGGGAGGTGGCAAGTAGAAAACCAGAACACGATAACAACTCTTCTACATAGGGAAATTATCTCAAAGAGTGCTGTTTAAATGTTGTCAGACAGTCAGAGGGTTGACATCACATTGCTGGCCAGTACCGCCTGTCGATGGTATAGAATGGTCAGGGCACAATTTCATAAGACTACTTCGCAAATAATCAGTGCGCATGCGTCAGCCGTGGAATGAGGCGCATGCTGGTCTAGCCAGTGACAAATTTTGTCGTTACCTAGGCCCTTTTCAAATTCACGGCTTCGGCTCCAAAATCGGCTCAGGCTAGCTAGGCTCCCTCAATTATTTTAACTTACACATGCTTTGCAGTCAGGGTTTCAGACAAGAAAACTGGGCCTGAAGCCCAATCCGGAGCCGAAGCCGTGGATTCGAAAAGGGCCCTAGACCAGCATGCACCTCATTCCACGGCTAACGCACGCGTACCGAGTTATTTGCGAAGTAGTCTATGGTACTGCTTTACAACGCTTACCGAACCCTGTAAAGTGTTTTGTGTGCGAGTCATACGCGCTGAATTCATGGCAAGTATAGAGCCATGAAATTGGGCCCATTTTTATATTGCTTTCAAAAAAGGTTGCACACACCACATGACAATTGCAGGCAGATTTAGGTTAATATCCATCATTCAAAACCGTTTACATGCATCCTAGTTTATATTAATAAGTTGAAGGAGCATCTTGGGTTTGGGGTGGGGCGGATTTCAGGGTACTTTTGTGTTATTCTCTTGAGGGTGGGGTGGTAATGGGTAAGTTAGTCTTGTTTAGGTCTCTGGGGCCGATTTCACAAAGAGCTAAGATTGATCTTGACTGTCCATCAGTCTTAATTGCAGGGACACACCGGCTTACTGTTTACCTAATTTAGTGATGTTGAATCACAGACAATAATTTTTCGATGGTTGTTGTACGAAAAAAAAATCATCAAAATGTCACGTAATTAACGAAAAATGTGAAAAAAACCAAAACCCGGTCAAAGGTCAGCGTATACGCTTTTCCAGCCGTTGCAACTGTCAAGTTTACGTGACATTGTTTTAAGTAGACTAGTGATCTGTTTATGTATTAATTATAACAATGGTGAGGCATAAGGATCCAGTCTTCATATCCAACAAGCACAAATTCACGTGTAATTAAAAAAACCGACATAAACACAGTCGATCCACACCGTGCAGCTATTCGTCGTCGTCCCGCCGCGTGTGTGTAGCGCAGGCATCATGTAACGTGACAATAGTTAGGGGATAATAGCTAGGGCTACAGACTAAAACCGTCGTAAAACAAAACGTAATTAATGGTCTGGCTCCCTACCCCTCCACACGCTCCGAGTTCATGCCTCCGTGGTTTGTCTCTCTGGCCCGGCGAGACACTGCACCGGCTATACGGGACATGCCCCCAAGGTTTACCCGCTAGCTCCCCACGCTGATGCGCCGTAAAACACGCTTCCGTGCACGGACTCTCTGAATGCGAATCTTACGTTCGATTTTTCATCATTATTTACAACTTGCATCCATAAACTGAATACATGTACATAGTCTTTTTCGCCAAATACTCATGAATAATTGTTTTTAAAAAAATAGTTGAATTTTGTTCAGTAATTTACTTCTATACGGCTGGAAGTAAAACTAATTCTGAAGATCACGTGACTTTTCGGAACCATATTTTGGTTCCGAAAAGTCACGTGACCTTCGTTTTTGAAAAATGCTCGAAAACGGCCAAATTTGATGGTTTCTTTTATGAACCAGTCTTCTCCATTTCAGGAAGACCTTTGGAATCATGTTTTAGTCTATTATGTAGCCCAAATAGCCCAACGAAGCCGGTGTGTACCTTTAATTGCTTAGCAAAGTGTGATGTCACTGTACAATTTTGACAACTCGTCTTCAGATGAATCTTAGTGCTTTGTGAAATCGAGCCCACTTCCTCGTAACTTGATTTCCTTGATGTTTACTTTTACGCCATGTTTATCAATTATATTACTTACTGTTTCGTGTTTATTATGGAAGTTATGGCAAACTAAATAAACGGTTTGGGGTTGAACAAAGAAAAATTGACTAGAGCGGGATTTGAACCAACGACGTCCGGATTAACGTACCGGCGCTCTACCAACTGAGCTATCTAGCCCTATGTTGGCGGTCTCCCTATTTTGTCAATATCTTTGTTCGGGGTGCCAGTCAGAAGCCATACAACGTACTGCCGTACGTTGCATGGCACAATGTAGGCTTGCATAGTTCGTCAAAACCGTAAATGGTCAGACATTACGAAAATTAACCTTTAAAATTCAATCAAAGCAGTTGGAAAAAATAAATACAAATTACAGTAGGTTAATTTGATAAAAATTTTTCTCTGTTCAACCCAAAATTATTAAAAATTTACCCAGTCAATTTCCCTTGTAGTTTCTTCTTTCAAAACGTGGTCTATTACTTGATAACAACCAAACACTTTTGCAAAAACAGATCACCCATAACCCCGAATACAAAATAATTCACAAAACACTACAACAAATTTGAGATTGAACAAAGATTAATCGACAAGCAAACAGGACTTGAACCCACGACCACAGGATTCACGCGCCGATGCTCTATCAACTGAGCTATCTAGCCCTATTGTTGGCGGTTGATAAATAATAACAAACACTATCAACAATGACAAAATCTAATAGATACTTGCTTGGTAGCTTTTAATTGAATGGCACACCGACCATCTTTCCGTGCCAAAGTGACCAGTTAGGTTCACTAGTATTTTGTTGAAAGTCTTTACAACATAAATAAATGTTTGTTTCTGCTTTATATCTTAAATAGACCTTTCTCATGCTGCCACCATCTTGGTCGTGTTCCTTTAATACCAATACCAGCAATGAATGATAACTTTCATGGTACAAAAAGAAACCAGACTGGTTTCTCCTGCCAGCCTCGGTTTGGTCACATTGGTTTGAATGGGAGAAAATAAAGATTGCCCCACCACAATAAAGGTCTATAAGTATCGTTTCATACAACCCATGATACAGCATGAAGCACTCTGACCAAATGTTAAAACATTTTTTGAAAACTTTTTGGGGAGAAAAATTGAACAAAAAGCAAAAAATATTTTTTTTATACATATAGTAAACACCTCCTTCTTTCCATAATTTGTTTAAATTTTAGATTCGATTTTCATAACTAGGTTCGGCAGTGGCCACTTTCTGAAAAGTTGGATACCACCACCATGTTTTATAAAGAATTGTTGTGACAAATGCTGCATCCAGTGGGATGTGACGACATCTGAACCAATCCAACTTCTACCATCTTCCTCTTCCAATCATAATTTTATTGAATGCTGATTTGAAGTCGCTTTTAGTATCAGTCATTTTATTTTCTAAGGATTCATTCAATTGAAACACGTTTTGAGGATAAGTTTATTGCTGAATGACCAATTGGCTGCAGCTACTTGAGAATTTATCAGAACACCTCAATAGATTTACATCATAACACAGTAAAACACATTTCTCAACTTGACACCTTATTAAATTACCGGAGTGTTCATTCCTATTCTGCCAACATTCTCGCTGAATAAATTGTTTGACCCAATACATTTCCCAAGATGCACTGGGTTATTATTGTTAACCGTTTCGCATTTACATCTCTTTGCCACACAGAATTTGATAAACACTACCCCTTTCTAGGAATCTTTAATCGCAACTCAACAATCGATGTTACCCCTTTTTTTTAAATTGAATATGATTAATTCAGGCTCAGGCTTAATTGTAATTTTAAAGAAACAAAAAAAAGAAAAGAAAGAAGTTACTTTGAAGATTTGTCTTTTTACAGGTGCTTTCTTAAAATGTGTGGGTATGACAGAATTAAATATTACAGGGAAAATACATTATTGGAAATGCTTGTTTTGTTTCTTCCATTTACAAATATTTTTCCTCGAAGCTAACCTGGGTCGAAATTGTCTTAAAAGCTTTCCGGTGTTTGGCAAAATATAGCTAATGGGTGTATATTTTGCAGCAAGGATAATTAAATTACTATTTTTGACAACCACATTTGAACTGAATAGGTGTCACTAAAGCAGGGTTTTTACATTTGATGTAACACTTTTACACTATGACAAGTATTACACAATGTGGTTTCATTGCTCCTGGTGGTTCTAGTCGCTTTACAGTTTGTCCAGGTACTTGTCCAGGGGTGGGATTCCCTCGCTCAAACCCTTGCGCTTGCGTGTTTGTGTGATGACTTCACCGGGCTTGGTTTTCTCGTCCTGGGGGTCGCCGGGCAGAATCTGCCAGTGATCAAACACGCACTGAGGGAAAGCTTGACCGCCAGTGTTGGAGCGGAGATCAGCGGTGAAACCTGCAACAGACAAGAAATCATTTACTTCTTACTCTTTCAATATGTGCTTCGATGCCCCACTAAATAAGTAAACAAAATGTTAACTGCAAATTTTTTAAGATTATCCAATTCAAACAAACTACAGTAACCATCACCAACCCAAACTGTAATTATAAATCAAGACTTTATAACTTTAATCTATGAATATAGACATTAATAACTATAATCTATGAATATAGACTTTATAACTTTAATCTATGAATATAGACTTTATAACTTTAATCTATGAATATAGACTTTCTAACTATAATCTATGAATATTTGTAACTTTTTTTGACAATCCAACCATTTCTAGCCTCAGTCAGACTGCAAACCCTAAACCCTCCTTAATCCTCTTCTTGAAGTTATCTGACTGTGGACTGCATGCCCAAATCTCAGTTGCTTATCACTGGGCCAGCCATACCAATATTATCCCATCCAAACATGTTGGTGTGAACTGACATGAGAGTGGAGAATAGTGGAGGATTGAGGTCACCTGTGGGCAAGTGGGCCTAGGGAGTAAAGGTTAGGCAAAGTCGGACAGAAACCTTGGTACTGTCAGTCTGACCATACTCAGTCAGCACATTTGAATATACTGCAAATTTTTAAGTAAAATTGATTAACAGTATAACATCACCGATTCTCCATCTGAAAACAACCTTGACAAAATTACAACAATAATTCATTTAGATTTTGTAAATTTCATAAAAGTGTACAAAAACATGTTACATTATAAATCACTTTGGGCACAATTTCCATAAAATTAAAGAAACAAATCAAAGCGAACAAACATGTAAATGCAGTCAAAATAAACCAAAAAGCAGTAACAAAATAACAGCTTTGTCAAGATAAACACTTAAGTTCTTCATGCTGACAAATGTTAATTGTTAGTTAATTTTTTTGTGCGATATTGGTCTCCTATAAATTTTGAACAAACTTGCATTTACAGGTTAATCAGTGCACATTTTATAGTTTAAGCTGGAATTTATTTTCTTCAATATCTTCAACACGATAATAGTACTCACCAAATGATTCATTGACGGGAAGATTTGCTCTAACCATGAACATGGGTGTTCCGGGAACCTTGTTCTCCTCAAAAACGTGACCACGTCTTCTGTTCAGTACACCATAAATGCCTCCAACGGCTCCTTCTGGGCACTAGATAAGATAAAATAATAACCCCATTAAGATTCATCCATGCAAATAAACACTCTCAACAGATGTAACTGTTGCGGTACCCTGGACTAACTGAACTTGCTTGTTGTCATCGCATACGCTTGGGCGTCTCGTGGTTAATACCATCTTGCGGTTAAGATATCTGCTGAAGAATGGCGGAGGTCATGGGTTAGAATCCCACCCGAGTAGTTTGCCTGTGGGTTTTTTTCCCCGCCGGATTCATGGAAAGCAATGAGTTTACAGAGATTGTCCCATGGCGGTGTAAGAGCCAACCCAAAATAGTACCAACAAAAACACCCTATCAATCTTCTAAAATTCTCTCCCACAGTAGCGACCGTCCAACCCTGTAGATGGATCTTGTAAAGAAATAGTTTGGCTTCACTTCAGAAAGAGCTTCTATGTATGATCAACTGGTTTTTTTTTTGAAAGAGTACATTAATTTCTATCCTCTAACTTCTTTCAACTAACACATCAATCAAGCAACCAGTAAGAATGTCTTTAAAGTTGGTGGCCGCATCTTTTGAATTTTATTTGCAATTGAACTTTTATTGAAATGGTTACATCACTGTTAAAACAGTCTTGTTACAATCAAAACCTCTGGGTTCATCTTCAATTATCTACACAGCCTTCAGTGTGGAGGCGACCCTGAAATACGAAAGATAAAGCCTACCTGAATCTCTACAAGGTAAACCGGTTCCAGAATGCGTGGCTTGGCAGTTAGCATACAAGCATAGAGAACACGACGAGTGGTTGGAATGATCTGCCCACCGCCACGATGGATAGCGTCAGTGTGTAGAGTCACATCGTAGATGTTGAAGCGAACACCTCTCAAGTTCTCCTCACACATCACTCCCTGAATATTGGTAAAAAAAAAGGAGTCAATTTTACTGTCTCACTATCAACACCTGTAACTGCTTTAAATCTGAAATGATTTTAACAACTATTCTTAAAGGAACATTACAGAATTGGTAAGAAAAAAACTTGTAAAATATACTTTTTGATCACAGATTTACATCAAACTTACACGGTCTAATGATGATAGCAGAAAACATCCCGTAAAATATTTCTGTCTGAAATGCCATATTTGATGAGAAATGAATAAACTAATTTTCCGATTGGAGTTTATCGCTCAGTGAGACTTTTATTCATTTGTTGAATCAATATGATTTCATGCAAATGTGTAATCGGTTTTTCACTATTTTCTCGTGACCCTGACGGCCGATCGATCTCAAACTTCCACAGGTTTGTCAGTTTATGTATATGGTGGATTACTTAAAGTGCTTACACTGCCAGCAACTGTTTTGTTAGCAAAAACCAATTCTGTAATGTTCCTTTAAACCTGTCACAAAACCTTGTTTTGAATTCACCACCCCATGTTAATAAAGTGTCTTGCCCAAGAACACAAGTGTCATGGCCGGGATTCGAACCCAATCTCCGATGACTCGGCCATCAGAACTTGAATTCGATGCTCTAGGCCAGAGATGCCAACATTGAATTCCTAAAAAGACGCCAACACTTGAGTTCAAGTCACGCATACAACTCACCGAGCCGTAAAAAAGAGGAAAATTATGACATTTATGATATAAACTAACATTTCCAGCACAAATCGTAATTGCTATGCCCAAATCGTGTATGTTGGCATCTCTGCTAGACCATACACCCACGACACACAGTTTTTATATCTTTATACTATTTCTTCAATAAAAACAACTCAAAATGAACAGTTTCAACGGTGGCAGGCAGCTTCCAATTAAGTATTCACATTACGTACTGACATCATCAGGCTTCCATCTTAAAGATAAAATGATGTTGAAATACCCACTCTGGAAGAGCAGCAAAGATGAAGGGCCGTTAACAGATTGCTCTCAATAAGAGGTGTCCTTGTCCGATGACACAATATGTAAAAGGTCTTTATAGACTGTAAGAGTCTTGCGAGTATTCAGTAATTAGAACCTGTTAAAGTGCAGGAGTTGGGTCCCTTCACGCGTTAAAGCAATGTGCCATAGTGGTCCCCCAAAAATCTCTGAATATTTGCGAGACTTGCATGGTCTATTCTGAAATTGGTCCAACAGAAAAAAATATTCTGAAATTGGTGAGAAAGAATGTTACCTCTTTGGTTGCCCACTGGAAGCCGGCCACCATACTATCCTTGATCTCGTTCAGGTACTGAACTCCCTTGGTGCAGTCCATCAAAAGGTTTGGCCCTTGGCCATCGGGTCCAAAGCACCAGATCTTTCTGGCCTCATTCACATCGTAGCTGTATTTATCAGCCAGGAAACGTGCTCTTCCTTTCACTTCCATCCGTGGGGTTATTTCATCCTACAGATAAAATATTGATAATAATAATAATAATAATAATAATAGTACGAAAAATTTATACAGCGCTTGTGACAAAAGTTTCAAAGCGCTGAACAAAATCAAGATGACTTCAAGAAAAATCAATATTACCAATGGAATTAACCTTATACTTAAATTACCAAGAAAAATAAAGTATTACTAAATTATGTTACTGAAAAAATTAACATTACTTAATTTAAATTCCTGGGAAAGTTAATATATTAATAATAATAGCAACAATATAACAAAGGACATAATGTAGGCATTGTAATTCAATCCACACTTATATCATAGTTATTGATGAAGTCAAGTGTTTTAACCAACACAGAAAAAAACCACTGTACGGCATCGAGTACACAAATTTGTTTGAATTGTAAGTACAGAGTGGGATTAGCGTGCTCAACTACAGACCCCATGCAGAAGCCGCTACTGTCTGCTCATTTATTCATTCTGATTGTGAAGCCAAGGACTCTCAGAAAGCGAACTTAATCCCTATACTAGCCAAGAACCCCGTGGAGAGAAGACAATGAAGGAAGTTTCAGTTTTAGATGTGGGAGGGAAACCCTAGGGAAATATTTCAGGGAAATCCACGCAGGGAGTGGGACAGGCAGGGACAATCCACGTAGTGCCCTGGTGTGATTTGAACTGAGGTCCCCAGAGGTGGACGAGCACGAGCAGAAATTCCCTGCCAACCTGAATAATACGCTTGATGTGAGCGCAGAATTCTCTGCTTCCCTAAGTGCTGATTCTTCGCCAACGGTAAAGCAGAGCCATGAAGTTGGACCCTGATCTTTCTCTTTCCAACCATTGTAAGCTTGGCCATGGAGGGTGAACAACCTTAGTGCTCTGGCTTGAGTTTTTTTTTAATATTTTTTTAGCCTTGGTTGAATTAAGTCGCCAATGGTAAGGAGAGGCTTATTGAATCAACTAATCACAACTGCAAAAGTGGGCTCAAAACGGGAAGAGTGCTTGTCATGGTTGAGAGTGCTCATCAATCTCATTTAAGGCAAAAGGCTTTACAACTAAATCTTCACATTCAAGTACAATTCCTGATGGAATATTATCTCACATTCTCAATGTCTTCTGCGAGTCCGTCCGGGAAATTAACAGCTCTCAGGAAGAGACGGTTGTGCTTGTTGGGAGATTTGGACAGGCACATTCTGTCTGATTCATCACTGACGGTTTCTCTGTATGAAACAACTGGATCAGATTTCTGGAAGAAACAAAAAATCAGTCATTAGACACACACAAAGTGAATCGCTTTAACTACAAAATGAAATAATTTTGAACTTCAGAACATAGCTGCTCGGAAAAGAAAAAAAAAAATTTTTCAGACACTTTTTAGTTTCACTAATAATACATCAAAGCTCACTTAATTCATTCATTTTGAACACACCTTGAGTGGGATACATGCATGATCCTCTTCAAGATCTTTGAGGCAAATCTCCAAGTGAAGTTCCCCAGCACCGGCCACGATGTGTTCTCCAGACTCCTCAATCAGACACTGTACCATAGGGTCGGACTTGGCGAGACGTTTCAAGCCTTCTACAAGCTTGGGCAAATCTGAGGGGTTCTTGGCCTCTACGGCTACACGCACAACGGGACTGACTGAGAACTTCATTGTCTGCAAGAAATTCAAGAGGTAAATGAAACGTCACTAACAAGGCGGCAGAATAGGTCAGGGTAAGCCTGTGCGTTTACGGTTGTCTTTGGTTTCTGGTTACGGTCCATTTCAGATACAAAATTTAGGGTTAAAAAAAATAATTTACACAACCATGCATGCGATCAAAAGCATTGCATCTTCATAACAGCATTTTGACTTAGCGCAACCTGGGCGAAACCACCCTGCCAAAAAAAAACATGTAAAACAACAACAACAAAAATAAGAGCATTACGTACACAATAAAGATTACACAATACTGATACATGGTAGTGTGCGGGTTCGCCTGGTGTTCATTTTCATATTGACATCCCATTAAACCCATGGATTCATGGCCCAAGGCTTATTGACAATTCCCATACCTTGATGTTATGAGCTTTCTCGTATGTTGAGATGGTTCCGGTCTTGACCAAGTATTGATCCACACCTACCAGACCGACGATGTTACCGCATGGAACATCCTCAATTGCTTCAATGTAACGTCCCATCATCAAAATGGTCCTGTGTCAAAGATAAATGATGGAATCATATCAACCAAGGACTACCCCCATCTTAATGCATGTTATCTTCACTGTTGCATTTCTTCAATAGGAATATCAACCCCCAATGATAGTGTAAGTGAGTGCGTAGATTCCTGTGATGTTACCAAAGGTTAATTAATGTTAAATGCAAACAACTACTTCAATCCAACCAAATCAATCGATGTGATCTATGTGTATGATCCCTACTGCCCTAATCCTGCAGAAGAATCCTTTTTGAAGGACTTAAGACAATAAGGATTTTTGAAAGTCAGTCACCGACTGTTTTGAATTATCTCAAGGTCAGCCTGAGGGCGGCTTTAGTTCAATCAAGGTCATGCCGTGTCCACACTACAGCCACAATCCCTACTAGTTAAGTATGCCATACCTCTGAACACTCTTGAGGTACAGGTCGTCCTTCTTTCCTGGTTGATAGTGGGGACCCATGATGCGAACCTTCTGGCCTGAGGCGACCTTACCAGCGAAGACACGTCCAAAGGCGTAGAAGCGACCTTTGTCTGTAGTTGGTACCATCTTTGACACGTACATCACCAATGGTCCGGAAGCATCACAGTTCTTGATAGCTACATTAGATCATAATAATAACAATAATAATTATAATTATAATACAAAAATAATAATAAAAATCCGACTCAAGGAGTAGCCAGCACACAGGAAATTGTGATCTTCCTCTTGCATGCTGTGATAAAATGAAATAATTATTAATTATATGTGCCAAATCAATCTAAATAAATGTTCAAGGTGAAAACAATTAGAAATCAAATAATCATATTGAAAACTTACTAATAAAAAACCCCCCATTAAAACAATAGGTGGTAAATAAACATGTACGAGCAAATCAATAAGCGAAACAGATAAACAAACAACAAAACCAATACTTTAAAAGCTACAGAATGCCGACTTAAAAAAAAACGGCCAGTCTTGAAAGATAAAAGCAATTAAACAATTAATAATGAAAAGTTATTCACAGCCATGTATGCATATTGTGTTTAAAAGTCAACCAGGCATTCCTTGCAGGTAAGCAAGAGCAGGGTTTCCTAACCGTCAATGAAAAAGGCATAACAGTATAGGTTTTGGGACACTAAGTGGCTTCCATATTTTCCAGCAGAAGATCCCTTTGCATAATGAAAATAGCCATGCCCCTACAAAGCCACAATTCCAGGTCTGAACTGGTTATGGCTAATGGCTGATAAATGGCTCCAACTCAAGCCTGATTTTCATTCAAGCCTTTGGCGAAGGGTTAGTCACGATTCACAATTTCAACTGAGTTGTTGATCATGGGGTAGGCACGCTCTCAACTTACCGAGTGCACAGGGGTCATCATGAGGTCCCTCGTACAACATTTCCATGCGGTACTTCTGGGAGGTAACGGGGGATGGAAGATGGATGGTTATCATCTGCAACATGGCATCACCAGCTGGCAGCCATTTGCGCATCACGTCCTTCAAGAGCGGCTTGCCTTCTTTGTCTTTCATTTCTGGTGTCATCTTGATTTCCAGTTTCTCAAGAAGTTTTGTGATCTTGTCCTTCTTGAAACCCATAATGGCATCAAACATCTTTGTACAAAGAAACATAAGCACGTTATAGGATGTTATGGTCAATACAGTTTTTCCTTAAAACACATAAACTGCACGAAGAATTTTCAGACCGTTTTGCTTCGCGTTTAAAACTTCTGGGCCCAATTCCACAATGCTGCTTACTACTGCCGAGCTCTACCCTTACCCTGCCCTGTAAAGCATGTAGTTTGGTGGGCTGCATCAACAGAATTCCATAGTGAGTTACACCATTTAACTGAGAACTGACAACATAAGGCCTGAAAAAAATATGTTCCATTTCCAGTTCAAGCCATTATAATATAGGGTCGGTAGGTCGGGAACTGTTTTTTCTGATTAGTTTGAAAACTATGTCAAAGTGCCCTACTTGCGTGATTCAATTATTTTTCTTTTATTGGTTTATTTTTTAAGCTTAAACATTTGTTTTTGCAAGCAGTCATGTCACTGGAAAAAGAACCTTTTTCTGGCCTAACCTTGAAATATGCATTGACAATCATTTAATAGTCAATCTTAGCAAAACATTAAAAAATACATCTCCCACTATGACCTCTCACCTTGAAGATTGGGTCCAAAACGAACTGGCAGAAGCCACGGGTATAGCCCTCACCACCTTCTTTGTTCCACTTCTTCTCCTTGGCATTGTAGAACTGGTCTCCCCATAGACGTTTCATCAGCTTGGCTGGTTCAATCTTGAATTTGGCTGCATAGATCTCAGCAAACTGCTTGAGGGTGAAAGCCCAGCCGTGCAAGCCGGAGCCGAATCCAACGGTACCTTTACAGGGGTCCACCTGAACATCAAAATCAACAAGTGGTCCAGCTGTTAACACCCGAGTTATGTATATGTATTCTACTTACAATAAGGGTTCTACAAATCACGAATGAGAGCCCTTGCTGACAAAAAGCTCTGAAAGTAGAGCCCTCATTTCAGTGACACCCCAGTTATTACAATGTATATAGCTCAAGGAACTTTAAGGGGAAAACAAAACTGACTGCTAGAGAAGTATAAAAGAGCATGGTTTCTTCATATGTGGAGAAAAAAACACCAAACATCTACAAAATACAATCACGCAGACATAATAAGGTTTGAATTCAGATAACAATGCGTAATGTCAGGCCATTAACTACTTTTTGCAATTTAGATAAGTCTGAAATTTCTCATTCCTGATAAATGACTGTACTGACTAATAAATGATAAGTGAGTAAGTGCTCGGCTAGATTCAGTTTCACAGAACAGTTTCATCAAGTAATAACCCACAAGGGATACTGACTGAAATTTGTTAAATAACAATGGGCTGAACAAAGAAAACTTGACTAGAGCGGGACTTGAGCCTATGACCTCCTGGTAACAGGCCGGCGCTCTACTGAGCAATCTAGCCCTACGATAGGGGTCTTCTTATTTTGTCAATATCTTTTTTCGGGGTTAATTTTTTGATTAGTTAGTTATGCACACATATAGAACAGTCTGTCATGCGCAGTTAACACATTAAATGTACGTGTAAGTAATAGGCCCAGGTTTTCATACCATAGGTTTAGAGTAAAACCCGAAGAATACTTGATTGGAACAACAGTACAGCTAACAAGTCATCCATAGCCAAAACTCACACCGTGAGAGTTGTAGAAGAATGACGTCATTAAAAATTAATCGCGATAATATCGAATATCGCGATATGTTCTCGACGATACATCGTGAAGCAAAAAAAGGGATATCGCCCAAGCTTAATTGTAAGTACCTGAATGTTTCCCATTGGGCCGTCTTCATCACCATACGTAGCAACAATCACGTTGATGCTTTCCACAATGCGCTGAAACGTTTGAAACAAGTCTTCCTGCTCAAGCTGAAGCTCAAGAAGAGCACGGTCCATCTTGTTCATGAAGAGCACTGGCCTAATCCTCTCGGCAATAGCTTGGCGAAGTACAGTCTCTGTCTGCACACACACACCTACAACCATCAAAAATTCAACTTATTACAACTACTTAATTTGAAGTCATCTAAACTTAAGTCCGCAACTTCTTAATAATAATAACAACACATGTAAAGCGCAACAAGTAGGCGAGACAATAAAAAACAATTTACAGAAAGAAAAAAACAACACATTTAAATTAAACGTTGCCGTTGTAGGCAACTGCCATGAAGTGGGCTTTGAGGGAAGTTTTGAAAGAGTTGAGGGATGCAATAGAGCGAATGATGTGAGGAAGGCTGTTCCAAAGACGAAAGGCAGCAGCATGGAAAGATCTCCCCAAGAGCGATAAAATCTTGGTTTAGTCAGGTGGGGTTATAAGGCCAAATGGGGTTATAAGGTCAAATGGGGTTATAAGACCTGATGAGTTGAGAAAAACATGACGGTGCAGTACCATGTATTGAGATTAACATTGTAAATGATTCTAAATTAACTATTTAATTATCAATGATGAAAAACACCAGGGTCTAAATTTCAGGCTTTCATTAATGGTCCATCTTTTGAAGAAACTGCCATATCCAGTTGGATTTTAAAGGGCTGGAGTGGTAAGGGTATAAAGAATGCAAGGGGTGGGTTGAAGCAGAAACATACATACCACTGACGCAGTCTACAACAACCAGTGCACCATCAGTGACACGTAGAGCTGCAGTAACCTCAGATGAGAAATCAACATGACCGGGTGAATCAATCAGGTTGATCAAGAAGCCATTCCCGTCCTTCTCTTGGGTAATGTACGTCATATCATTGTCTGACAGCTCATAGTACAAAGAGATGGCACTGCGGATGTATTCAAGACAAACAAGGTCGCTTAGCACAAAGAAGTCTTGCTCAACAGAAACAGAATACCGGCCAAGATACCATGTCATGTACTGTTTGTGACCAGTTCCCTGCAAATTCTTGCTCACCAGAAAAATTTGCTAATACTTTATTTTTCTGTTTAACAACTTTATGAAATTGGGCACCATTTAACTGTGACTGGAAAATGTGCTACCCAGAGGTATGGATCACCGATAGGTTCAACCAATGATGTTTTTTATCCTAACCAATCCTGTATAATACCTTTTCTTAATATAACCAATAGTTTATTTTATTATTATTATTTTTCTTTTACATTTTAAACATGTACCCAAATGGATATGTAACATTTTAGGGAAAAAACTTTTATGATGCAAAATTTCTTTATAAAATGATGCAGCTATTTTTAAATTTTTTTTGTTATCAATCATTAATCTTTTTTTGTGTGTGTGGTATGATCAGTTAACATTTATTAAGTTGTGTACTCACGTCGACTTGATGGTGATACACCTCTCCTGCTCATCTTTGCGAGTATCGGTGAAACGAGCCTCACCTGCTTTTTGACTGGCTATAATACCAGCTTTGCTGACCAGTGAATCGGTCAGTGTAGACTTGCCGTGATCAACGTGGGCAATTACGGACATGTTTCGTATATTGGCCTTTTTGTCCATAATGGCCCGAATCTGGTCTATTGTGAAGTTCACCTGAGAAAGTATAAAATAAAATTCTCTTTTATCAAGAAGTTAAAATATTAAATTTTTATAAATTTTTAACATGAACTCTACTAACTTAATTCCAAGGACACTGTACTGGTTGGTTATCTTCTCTGGGCGCGTTTGGTAGTCTGGAGTTTAGTTTATAATACACCTCTTGCTAGTTCTGTATTCTGGTTGGCTGAAACACGGTCATGTGATGGGGTTAACAATTAGGCTAGTGCATGAGATTTGCGGAACCATGAACTAGAAACGCATGATCGCACGCGCGTTATTTGCGGGAAATAGTTCCCGAAGCGGGCACACTTTGAAATTTTGACTGGTTACAGTGCCCTCAAGAGGTTTGCCAGGCTCATCTTAATATGAAACATGGCAGCGTCTGGATCGGATCACGGTAGTTTCTTTTCTTTTTTCATATTTTGGACCGAGTTGTGTTATAAAACACATGTGGACGGTCATGATTCTGTCACTAGAGCATGTCTATCCCCCCTCGGGCCTGTGAGTGATCAGAAAAGGAACTTTTAATCAGAAAAACCATTGATCAGGGTTGGATTGAATCGGTCTTCACATTTGTCAGACGGCAATTCCTTCGTCATCATTTCAATGGAATGGCATTCTATTCCGGCTGTATTTATGGCCTTTTTAACATTTGCGCATCCATCAGTCGATCACGTTCCCATCAGGAGAACACGAAGCCATACCAGGCGACTGCGCAAGTTTCTGTTCTGCGCAAATGATGGAGTGCTGAAATTCTGCACTACACTGATATGGACCAATCGCGCAAAAACCCTGCAAGTGCGATCAGTCGATCATGTCATACGTTCCGTACAGTGTAGAAATCATAAGAAATAAATAAATACATTCGGGTCTACTGTGGTTTTGACAACACTACGAAGTACTTGCTTAACCCCATTTTAGTTCATTTGGGCACGAGTCTGCAAGTGTTCTGGCTGCATGCTCTGCACGATTAAATGTTGCCTTGAATTTTTTTTAAAGAAAAGGTCAACAATTGGTGTTTTAGCCACCACTCCTCCTCAAGAGGAACATTAACAAAGGGGAATAAAGTCCAACATCCATTAACAAATCTTTATAAAAAAATACCTTAGGCTTTACGCTTAGAAAGGGCAATTGTTGGATACATGGACAATTTTGTCTGACAACGTTACTGTGTTTAGTGTTACCCTGTTCATTTCGACTTAAGAATATTTTATACAAATATTAATATGGTTGAATAAGCCTTCACCATAAGCCACCAATTTAACAAGTAACAGATATTGATAACAATATTACATGACCGATAACAAATACAAGCAAACATAGGCCTCCCAAAATACCATACCAATTAAAAGTTGCTTATTTAACAAAATTTTCAACAACAGTAACGAAACACACTCGGTGAACATGGTGAACGCAAACACAATACATCCATGCCGACAGGCCATAAACACAAGCAATTTTCCTTAAATGCCACCATCTCTAGTTGTTTTGTCAATTTCCAACTGCTATATATATTAAAATTTGGGACTTTTTGATAGTTCTCGACGGTCAATTAATCTAATGATTTTTAAAATCACATATGGAAACTCGGCGTAGATCGGATGATGTGCAATGTATCGAGATGGCCGGAAACCGGCGAAAATAGTCATCCATGCTCATCAAAAACCCATATTTTTTAGCAATACTTGTAAAGAAATATTCATCAAAATTCAGTAACCGTGTTCTTCCATCCCCATTGAAAAAAGATGTAGTAAGATTGAAGAAGGATGTGTACTCACCATCTTGGGATCTGGATTTTTACTCCTTCTTCACAGTCCAAGATGTGTCGCAGTGACGTTCTCGTTTCGAAAAGACCTATGTAGTCGTTTGCACATGTGTTGTGCAATTCATACATTATAATACACGTACATTCCCATATACATAGCGCTTGTGGACTTGACTGTACGTGTAAAACGTCCTTGAAAATAATGCTGTTTTAAATCCAGCGGGGGTAAAATTGACAGAACATTTAATACAACAGTTATAAAACTACAAAAAAAGTATATAAAAAATAGATCTATTTTTTAAAGCTGTAATGATATTTTTTTAAAGAACAGGGCTTCGCTTTCACAAGGAAGCGCAGTGCCGCCATAATTATATGACTGAACAAAATCCACCTCTTATCAAATTATCATGTACGTACACGATAGTTCATGTACGTACGATAAATTTAGGATCGTGTACGTACACGGTAATGCTGGACAAGTCCAGATTTATCGTGTCCGTACAAGATAGTTATCCATGTATATAAGAACTGGATTTTTTTCTTGCGGCGGGACTTTACGCTTCCGTACCTTCAACCTTAAAGGCAGTGGATACTTTTGATAATATGTTATTACTCAAATACATTACCATAAAAACCTACTTGGATTAAGGAGCACCTGAGAGCTGCTGGTAGTATAAAACATTGTGAGAAACGACACACTCTCTCTGAAGTAATGCAGTTTTTTTTAGAAAGAGGTAATTTCTCAATAAAATATTTGAATCTGAGAAAGGCTTCAGGCATGAAGCATTTCTCAGGCATCTGAGAGCAAACAATTTTATGCAACAAGGTGTTTTTTCCTTCATTATTTTCTTGCAACTTCGATGACCAATTGAGCCAAAATTTCCACAGGTTTGTTTTTTCATGTTGGAATACAACAAGTGGGGATACTAGTCTTTGACAATTACAAAAAAGTTACACTCAGTTTCAGTCTAACATAGACCCTATATTCATGTCACCCATTGAATTCAAAACATTCGGCCGGCAATGAGTTTTACTTGGCAAAATTAGTGGACTATGAGTGACAAGCAATTTCTGATAATGAAATAAATAAGTTACTAAACCCAAATAATAATGATAACAAATAAAGTTCCAAGTTCCCAGTCACTTTGTTTTAAGCGGTTTTGCCTCTTAAGTTGAAACAGTCATTAAATTTCACTTTAAGGCATGCGAAATTATATGGCATTATATTCAATATTTATTTTACTAAAATTTTTTCAATATCAGAAATAGTTTTAATCAGAAATAATGATTTGTTTTGTTACTCAGTCAGTTTCCCTTGTGGTTTCTTAAGTCTACTTGACAAAAAAAAACATTTTTCTTATAAGTTATACGTTAAAGGAACATTACAGAATTGGTAAGAAAAAAACTTGTAAAATATACTTTTTGATCACAGATTTACATCAAACTTACACGGTCTAATGATGATGATAGTAGAAAACATCCCTTGAAATATTTCTGTCTGAAATGCCATATTTTATGAGAAATGAATAAATTAATTTTCCGATTGGAGTTTATCGCTCAGTGAGCGTTTTATTCATTTTGTTGAATCTATATGATTTCATGCAAATATGTAATCGGTTTTTCACTATTTTCTCGTGACCCAGATGGCCGATCGATCTCAAACTTCTACAGGTTTGTCAGTTTATGTATATGGTGGATTACATAAAGTGCTTACACTGCAAGCAACTGTTTTAATAGCAAAAACCAATTCTGTAATGTTCCTTTAAGTAAGCGCGAAATAGAATAACGGGCGACGCGCCGAAATCGGCCGCTCATTTGCCCCAAAAGACCGAGGATAATAAATAAATTACGGTGTGTTTCAATTCATTCGAGACGAGTTTTCTTTCAGTGGTAAAATTGTGGGATCACCTTTATGATCTTCATGTCAGTTTATATTATGAGTGTTCACTTATTGCAGTTTGTCAATGCAATGTAGTCCGTATTAGGGTGGAGTGGGTCTCAACAGAGGGAGTGCCTCCAATTTTAACATCAAATTTCACAAATTAATGTTGACATCGCTAATTGATTTACTCGACGTCAAGTTAGAGCATAACAATTGTTGTTAGCACTGTGCTGCCCACCATAAAACACTGCAGATTTTTCTCAAAAAGCATGCTGTTCATTTATTTGTTTAATTGTTGTTATTATATTTTTAGTTAACTATTTTGTTTATTATTACATTTTGGTCTTTCTCTCGATTTATAAGCACCTGACAAAAAAAGGTACATAAAAACTCACTCCGGATTGAGAATGGCGAGTCTGTAAATTTGCGTGACGCATTCAGTCGCCTACGTGGACTGTGATGTCTGTCAAAATGGTATTGCGCAATTCACTTGAGTGGTGACTGGCTAAAATCGTATCTGGTACATGCATAGAGCAGCCTTGCTCTATTCAAAGCCCGTGCTCTATTCAAAGCCCGTGTACATACATGCAGAGTTCAAGGTTGTGCTTGTCCTGTGAAGGAATGATACTTAACTTTAAAAAAAACCACCGCTAAGTGACCGAAAACCAAAGAGGAAAGGGTCAAATAGTTTTTTTTTTAAATTAGGAGGTTATCATGAAGTAGTTCAAATAATTTCAATTGTGACAAGTTCGGTCGCAAAACAATTAATATTGTGTCGTCACTAAACTACCCCAATCGGGTGTCTTAACACCTTCTGTCACTTGAGGGCGGCAGATAGATAGACCGCGTGGAGTAAAATTTACTAAACACATTTCTTAAATTTGATATGATTGCAGACATGGATTCTTCAGTCTTTTCTGATGTGCTTCAGGAGTTCAAAAGCAAAACAAAGTCTCTGGAAAACTTCATCAGGTAAGCATTTTTTTATTTAATTACCATGAACATGGTAACTAATGTTATTACTATAAATAATAAATGGAATTAAAACTTTTTTTAAACAAAATTCCTTCCTCTGCTGATCCGAGACCTCCACTCCGTACTCCGAAATCCCTCCAGTCCACACCAAAATTACCATGACTGCAAATCGGCTGTCGGGAGGTTGGAGCTGAGGTGAGGGTTACGATTATCGCAACAGTACTAGTAGTAAACATATTACATAACCTAACGTTTATTTTATTCCACACTGCAGTGCCCAGCCAAGTTTAGAACCATCATTCAATCACTGCACCAAGAGACTGTTTGATTTAAGTCATCACTGTCAATATGTGCGGAAAGCAATTTCTTCCAATGTGCTGACAAAACTGACAACTGAGGGCTTAGATGGAGAACAGATATGGGGTCAGATCGAATTAACCAATGAACCCCTTCTGAAGTACGTAATTCATGACATTGCCAAGGCTCTTACAAATCAACATGAGGTCACTCTATTGAGAACTCAAAATCAGACTACGGAGGAGGAAGATATTGAGCAAGAGTACGATGGCAGCCAAGACCTCTTCCAGGACTCGGAAAAGGGTCAAGATTTGCAAGACTCGGATGTCTCTTCAGACGAGGACTCTGAGACAAACTTTGATATCGCTAAGTTGGAGACACAGTCCAAGAAGACGTCACAGAAATCAGGTTCTCAAACACAACGGAAAGGATTTCAGGGCAGGACTTCCGTGGTGGATGACACGTTCTTCAAACTGTCCGAGATGGAGACATTCCTGGTGATGGAGGATGCCAAAGAGGAGAGGCGGAGACGAAAGGAAGAGGCTGGAGATGTTGGGGATGAAGAGGAGGAGGACTCTGATGATGAGTCTGTTGATTTGTTTGAGGATCTTCCGTCTGATGATGATGATATGGAAGAGAGTGAAGATGATGAAGAGACTGAGGTAGGACAACAAAATAATAATAATAGGCATTTTTAACCCTCTTGCTGTCTGACCATTCAATACCATTCAAGTGGTTTTGAATGATAGATAAACTATGCCAGCCTGCAATATGATACCATGAGGGAATGCATGTACACAGTACACAGTTAGTTCTGTGCACAGTTGTGCCACTGTACACAACCTTGGCAGTCGAATGGTTTCAAATGGTTGGTCAACTCACTGGAAAATGTTGCCAAGAGTCACTGACAGTAGGAGGGATAAAGCACTTTTAAACACTGCATCAAAGCGCCTTACACTAGTACTATCCCTGTTCATTGGGCATTCCTGAAAACATCTCAACTTGTCTGAAGTATGCAGCACCGGCAGCCAACAGGTTGTTAATCAATAAATCATTCACATCAACAATCTCTACCCTCCCAGGTATCCATTTACTCCTGGGTGATGAGAAGCAATTATAGTCAAGTGCCTTGCCCAAGAACATGCGAGCATTGATCTCATCTAGGTCAAATTGAACTACTACACACAAAAGTCTTTGCTTAGCTTAAACCAGTCACCAATCACTGAGTTTGTAAATTTGTTGAGCAATGTTTTTGAAGAAAAGAAAAGATATAAATAAATTGCAGGAAAGTATGGCCTTGTCTTTCGATCCAAGCAGATTGTTTTTGTTTTCCAAAGGCATAAAAAGAAACCTAAATAAAAAGATTTGTACTTATAAACGCAGAAGTTAGTCATAGAAGTTCTGTTCAATGATAATGAAATACTGAATGTGTGATGCAACAGGGGAAGAGTGCCAGAGACTTGGTTTATGACGACTTCTTTGGATCAGGAGGAGATGCCAAGAAGCAGGGAAAACCTTCCAAGAAGAAGAGCGTGCATTTTGAGGAATCCGATTTTGAAGATGAACTGGATGAGGAAGAAGGAGATTTGCTGAAGTCTGAATGGAGGTCAGTATTGACGAGGGATGTGGGTAAAGGATAAATGATAATATACTACCAAGAACTGTCTTCTAAGACAAGAACTTTCTTCTAAGACAAGAACTGTCTTCTAAGACAAGAGCTGTCCTTCAAGACAAGAGCTGTCTTCCAAGGCAAGAACTGTCTTCTAAGACAAGAACTGTCTTCTAAGACAACTGTCTTCTAAGACAAGAACTGTCTTCTAAGACAAGAACTGTCTTCTAAGACAAGAACTGTCTTCTAAGACAAGAACTGTCTTCTAAGACAAGAACTGTCTTCTAAGACAAGAACTGTCTTCTAAGACAAGAACTGTCTTCTAAGACAAGAACTGTCTTGCTACTTGCCACTGTAAATGCCAGTGTAAATTCTGAGGACCAGTCAAAATTCTGTCCAAGTGGTCCTGCTGACTAGTTTATTGTGATTCTGCAATGACCTCATATCTTGCATGAAAATACTCCTTTCAAAGGTGTTGTATCTCGGCACACACTTTGTTTTGTGTGCACTTCCAGGCTTTTTTAGGCGAGATACAATGTTTTGACAATTTCAATCTCGTGAGTAGGGCAAGTGCTAATTTCAGGAGATACTGACACAAGAATTTGTTCACTAGAAATTTATCAATTTTTGCAGAGATGAGTCTGATGAGGAGGAGGACAAAGAAGATGAGGAGGATGAGGAGGAGGGTGACGATGACAGTGCAGGAGAAGATGCTAGTGACATTCTTGGAGGAAAACCCACAGAAGCCATGTCAACATTCGAGAAGAGACAAGAGAAGGTAGTTTCTTTGTTTAGTATTTCCCCAAAGATTGTTCCAACTGACTGGTAAATTGCTCACAAGACAACCAACCCATACCTCACAATGCCACATCAGTTGCATTTTGGTGTCATTTAATTTAACCCTCCTACTAGCAGTGTGTTTCTCGAGGCAACTAACCCATACCCCATTATGCCACAACAGTTGCATTTTGAGGCACACACACGCTTATGTAGATAGTAGAGCCATAGCCCAAGGTGCTTCAATGAGAGTGGTAAACTGGAGAAGCCACCAGCTGTGCTCAATTGCAATTGAATTTGGGCCACTGTTGGAAGAGATAAGGTTCCCAACTTTGGTCAATTTTTGTCATGGCAATCTGGCAGTGATCAACCATACATAATGACAAGAAAGTGTGTTACTTCTTTAGTTCTCTCCAACACCCCCCCCCCCTTTGCCCCACCCAGTCCACCCCAGTTAAAGGTAGGGTCTTAGATTGGTAAATACTCCAAAAATTTATAAACAGCAATTTCTTGGTGAGAAGTACTGCAGCTGTTGATAGTGTAAGCATGGATGGATTCAATGTTCTTTTGTAAATACCTTGACAGTTTTTAATGTTTTCTCAGCAAGTAGACACTGTATTCAGCTGAAACTTTCACACGTGACTTTTATTGTATCTTTCTTTATAATTTTGCCTATAAATCAGTATTTCATTGACAATAAACAATCTATAACCCTACCTATAATATTTGAGCCCAGTTTGTAATAACCAGTTTTATCCCAAAGTCACTTCTGTGATTATACAAATTGTTTGCTTTTGTTTCTTTGTGGACTGAAGCTGAGGCACAAGATACAGCAGCTTGAAGAGGCCAACATTGCAACCAAACCATGGCAGCTGTCTGGTGAGGTGCGCAGTGGTAAGCGGCCAGAGAACAGTCTGCTGGCCGAGTCACTGGACTTTGAAGTCACAAGTAAACCAGGTACAAGTTAAAATAATAGTTTGGGGTTGGAACAACCCCAATTTAAGTTGAATAATAGTAATAATTTGGGAGGCTAATCATCCTCACTCACAGCTGTGAAGCTGAATCGCGAAGGACGCGTCTACAATGTGGTCGAGCCTCAAGCATGCGCGAGCGCATTTGGCAGCCAGCCACATCGTCCTTTCGAGATATTGAAAAACACAAAAACATAACACAAATATTTTGTCTTTCTGGTAATAAAACCAAGGGACCCACAAAAGCGACTAGCACTGTGACCCATAGGCCTGAAGATATCCACACAATCAGGTAGGGACTGAAAACCCGATCCACATGCAAGGCTCCAGTCCGGGATTTGAACCTGGGTCCAAAGGTAAAAGGCAGGGAAGAAAACCACTGAGCCAACCTGAATTCCTGTACGCTTAATGAAAAAAAAAAAAAATATGAAGTCATCGTCTTGCTCTAACTCAACAGTTTACAGTGGCTTCTTTGCATAACATTGTTGTTGATTTGATTGTCCGTACAGCGCCTGTGATCACAGAGGAGACCACACAAGCCTTGGAGGACACAATCCGCCAACGCATCCTCGACCATGCCTGGGATGATGTAGAAAGGAAAGAGAGACGTGTGGAGGAGGCGTATGAGTTCAAGAAACGCATCACGCTTAACCAGGAGAAGAGCAAACTGAGTCTGGCGGAGATTTATGAGAAAGAGTACCTCAAGCACTCAGAGGTATGTTAGCTGCTTCGTGAGGTTTGGTGTTTGTAAGCAATCGTTTTTTTGTTGTACAGAAAGAGGTCTGCATAGCCTCGTAGAGAGTTATTTGTGAGGTTTGAGGTTTGCAGTCTGCCAAATGTTGCTGTACATGTAGATAGTTTCTAGCCTCAAATGGGTGATTTTAGGGTTGAGGTTTCTAAGTTGCCTATGTGTAATTGAACGAGAGGTCTTAATGTTAGTGGTCCTAACAAGGGTTATTGGAGGTTTGAGGTTATGTTTGATTGAACATGGAGGTCTTGAGGTTAGTGAGCCTCATGGAGACTTATTGGAGGTTTGCAGTCTGCCTATGTTAATGTACGAGTAAATATTTGGTAGCCTCGTACAGGACTATTGGAGGTTTGAGGTTTTGTAAGTTGCCTATGTGTTATTGAACATAGAGCTCCTGGGGTTTGCTCATCTCAGAGGGTTATGAGGTTGGAAGGCTGCAGTCTACCCATGTTTTTGTACATGCAGAGATTTACTAGTTATCATAGTTTTTAAGTTTTGGGCTGTGTCCGAATTTATCGTGGTGTGCTACATATTTGGCAGCGCTGAGATGGTTTAAGGAATTAAATAAATGGCCCAGTGACCAGGGGGTAATAATTTTGGAGTGCCATGAGCGTCACTGAATGACAGATTTGAGGGCTATATAAGAAGCCACTATTATTATTATTATTACATGACCTGTAAATGACCTGGTGTGATTTTGTTATTTTTCAGCAAGAGAAGGAAGAGGAAGAGAACCCCGCCCATGTTGAGATCAAGAAGATGATGGAGTCTCTCTTTCTGAAACTAGACGCTTTATCCAACTTCCACTTCATGCCAAAGCCAGTAAGTCAAATTGGACTTTGGAAACGTAGTTTCCAAATGCCCATTTAGTTATCACTCTTAAGAGACAATTTCTTTTCTGTAAAATCATCACCATACGCCAATGTAGGGTTTCATGGCCGAGAGGTCTAGTGCACCGAACGCAGGTTCTGGTGGTTTAGTCAGAGGAGTAACAGGCAGGGCGGTTGAAATTATGCACTTTTGAAAATTTTTATATATATGGCTTAATATACAATTTTAACCTATGATTAATTATTATCATGATAACCCTTTGATGATGTTCAGATTTTAGCGGAGGTGAAGATTGTTCCGAACGTTGCATCTATTTCAATGGAGGAGGTTGCCCCAATTACGGCCACAGATGCATCACTACTCGCTCCTGAAGAGATACAGGTAAGATGTCCGTGAGTGTCTCATTGGGTTCTTTTTAAGGATCTGTCGATAGACTAGGAAGTTTCTTTTATGTGTAGGGTCAGAATCAACTGCCACACCAACTGACAATGCCTGAAGCTTGTCTATACTTTCTTTACAAAAGTCACTCTCACGCAAATTTGTGTAAAGCTGTGTTTGGATTGGACTTTTTTGGGGGGGAGGGTGGGTAAACTAACCAAGAAAATGGGTAGCTTTGCCATTTTGAGTTCAGTGTGAACAGCCAAGGAAAATTTAACTCAGGTAACTTGACCCAGTCCAATGGATAGTTGATCCGGCCACCTTCTGTCTAAACTGAGCCCAAAAGAACCACATCAGGGTTCACTGCACTGCCGTGATCACGTGACACACACGGTTGGGAACTACAGCATGCATGTATAGGCGATGGTTCGCACTCATGTTGTTGTCGCGGTGGTATACAGAACTCAGAAATTGCATCCCTTTGCTTGCGTTGTTAGTCTTACTTTTATTTGGTGTGCGTCTCCGCAACCATCGTTTACAAGCTGGGTCATGTCTTTTGTCACATCCGGTTAAAGGTTTACTTGCATAGTGCCCCCATGTGTTTATATTTAGTCAGTTTCACCATTGTCTCGGGTAGATTGAAGCAGGTGAAGGGTAAAAATCGAAATAAATGTAACTACACTTTGCCATCTTTAATATCCGTGTGTAGGAAAAACCCAAGGTAGAGCTAAAGGGTGACTCTGAGAAGACGTCAACAGACAAGAATCAAGCTCTCCGCAAGAAGAAAAAGACTCAGAGGGAACGAGCGAGGGACCAGGAAAAGAAGCAGAGAGCAGTAGAGAAACTACGACCTGGTATGGGGAACAAGTACAGCATGAAGGGCGCCCTCAAGAAACTGGAACAAGACAGCAAAATGCCTTCCAGTAAAACCACTTTCATTAAGGTATTTTAAACATTTCTTTAATCAACACTAAGAATTTTCAGTCGTGGAAGTACTTGCACATCAACTGTATCCAACCGTATAGGGTGTCATGGCCGAGTGGTTTAGAGCATCGGATTCAAGTTCTGGTGGTCGAGTCGTCGGGGTGTGGGTTTGAATCCCGGTCGTGACACTTGTGTCCTTGAGCAAGATGCTTTACTATAATTGCTTCTCTTCACCCAGGGGTATAAATGGGTACCTGTGAGGGTAGAGGTTGATATTGTGAATGAAAAAGCCTTTGGAGCGCCACGGCAGCACAGGGCTGTATATTCCCCAGGGAGCTGAGAAAGATTACAGGAATGCTATTGGCCCAATGACCAGGGCACTAATGTAAAGCGCATTGATACGTTATTGTGAAATGCGCTATGTAAGAACTAGTTGCTAACCTCCCCTTTCTCAACTCTAAGTGTTATTGAGTGTGGTGGCCGAGTGGTCCGGTGCACCAGACTCAAGTTCTGGTGTTGTCAGAGTTTGACACTTGTAGTATCCTTGAGCAAAACAATTGATCATAATTGCTGCATCCTTTGAATGCGACGTCAAGTTGTAGTTGTTGTGTAATGCACGTGAAAAAGAGCCCGTCCAGTACACCTATTGCTAAGAGAAGGGTTTGCCTCAGTGTTTCTGGGGTGGCTGGCTGCAGATAGCACCGCACCACCTTGTTAAACCCTTACAAGGTGTGGTATGAATGAGTCGCATTATTCACACTTTGCATATCTGTTGTTTGAGATTCCCCGTAGATAAGCTCTATTTAACATCGGAGTATTATTATTCTGAAATATTTCTTGTGATGAGACCAGGGATGCCTCAAAATCGAAATCACTCACTGTTGCTCAGAAGCCTGAGGAAACCCGTAGACAAGGGTGCTTCTACGAACCAGAAACGCCAGAGGTGAACCCTCATTTTCGTGAATTCAAAGATGATGTTTTTATAATTCTGCTTGATCTCTCTCCAGAGCAAGAGTGGACAAGAGAAGACGCTGACCTCCTCCAAGTCTTTCTTTGGTCGTCTCCAAGATGAGGTCAGCTCTGAAGTCCAAGGAATCAAGAAGAAGAGAAAAACTCCACAGCAGACGCTCTCGAGCAAGAAACTCAAACTCTGATACAACCGGACATCACCAACAGACGCTACAACCAATCTTCAAATATTAGTGTCCTCTACACAAAGCAAATGACACACCATGGCTGTTGGGCATTTTGGATCTTTCCACTTCATTTTGAAAGGATTGCTTAGTAGTAGCAACCTTAAATTACGTCACTGCCATTGGAAAGAGCCAATCTTTCTCTTTCCAACCATTGTAAAGCTTGGTTATGGAGAGTGAACATGAACAAACTTGAGCTTAATCTAAAAGAAGAAAGGCGTTTATGCTCTGGCTTGAATCCTTTTTTGTGTGTGATCTTGTTCGACTAAAGTCACCTTATGGTAAGGAAGGGATTTACATACACAGCCTAATATGGTACAGACGCTGTTTGATAGTCTTGATTGGTGATGTTAGTTTTTGTAGTAGAGGGCGTAACAATGACTCGTTCAAAGGGACTGGGCAAGTCTATGAATCTTGTTCGTTTCGATCCAGATGTTTGTTTGATACAGCTATCTCTTCTCCAGTACACCGGGTTTCGGTTGCGGTATCGGCGATTACGTTAAGTCAACACATCAAACGTCCCCCAATCAAGAGTCAAGACTATTACAAGTATAAACAGCAAAATAATGACACATGTACAAGTACAGAAGATCTTAGGAAGAAGTTTAAATTTTATTGAGTCCTCAATTCTGCAGTTTGGAAGTACAGACCGTAATCATGGTTATGAAGGAGACCAAGTAAAAACTTTGAAAAGTCAAGTTTAAAATAAAAATGTTAAAACGATTTGAAAACGTGTAAAATATGGGGAGAGAAACAATCATGATTTTTCACATTGATATTAAAAACAAACGAATTTGATTCTCTGTGTTATGGTGATCGACTCTTTCTCTGTTCACAGAAGCTAAAGTCCCTGTCATAATGTATTGACAGTTTTGATATACATATACATGGTTTTGTTTGATAGATGTTCAATTTGCATCAAGGATAAAGAATATATTTGCATTTTACCCATTCAACGATTATGCACTGTATACCTTGTAATTTCCCCCCATTCCTGTGAGAAAAAAAAGGAATTCTTTATTCATGGTGCAAATTCCACATCGGCTAAAATAGCACTGCTACAGCTACATGTAGCCACCAGGCAAGCTCAGTGGTCTAGTGGTAAGACATCGGCTCTAGAATGGCAAAGGTTGTGGGTTCGACTCCCACCCGAGTGATTTGCCCAATCGAGGGGTTGGGGGAGGGGGGTTTGAGAATACAGTGCTTTTTAACTCACTTTAGTAAAACACAAACAACATGTTGGTCATATCAATGGCCATGCTCCCTCGCCTTGTGTTACAAAAGCATGTACCAAAGTCAAGGTTGCCCTGGTTATCTCAGATCAGCTCTGGCTGTTTTTTTGCAGGACTCGCAGTGCACTTACACGCCCCTATCCTGTCCACCATTTAAGGAATCAAAACGTATACATTATGAATTGAACCCGAAAATGGTAGACGCACGGAGATGCATTCCACATGGAATGCCACATTTTAATATTTATTCCACATTTCAATAACAAAACACAAATTATAAAAGCCTAAAATGAACAATTGATGGCCTGTGCAATTTGCTGATACACCAAAACAAATGTCATAAAGATCAAGTACATACGGGTGTGGGGGGGGGGGGGGCAGAGCGTTTTAAGCTTCATATCACAAATCAGAATACAAGCCTTTGATAACTTGTTCGAACAAGAGCATGTACTTGTTCTCCCCCCCCCCTAGAAAAAACAGGAAAGAGTGTACAACTGTTTTATGTGTTAAATTTTGAGGTCTAAAAAGGCTGCTATGCAGAACATTTTGTTAAAGTTTGCAGAAGCCTTTTTTTTCATCAGTTTCTTAAAGACAGAAGCGAATAGGAGAAGATTGAGTATGATTGACACCTGTTATCAAATGAACAAGTTTAAATATTGATTGATCAATTTTGATCCCCCCCCCATGATTTACAATTAATTTGAAATGCTGAGCATTCTGTACATAGCACCTTGTCATCGCATCATTACCAGTCCTCATTTTACAAAAATGAGAAAACAGAACCAGCTTTTGCAAACTGCTTACCAACCAAAAGGACCTACAATACAAATGCATCAAATTGTTAGCGGCCTCACGTTTCGACTCTAGCAGAGTCTTTCTCAAAGGCTAAAATGTCAACACATAAAGGTACACATACAAGTACACATACAAGTACACATACAAGTACACATACAAGTACACATACAAGTACACATACAAGTACACATACAAGTACACATACAAGTACACATACAAGTACACATACAAGTACACATACAAGTACACATACAAGTACACATACAAGTACACATACAGTACACATACAAGTACACATACAAGTACACATACAAGTACACATACAAGTACACATACAAGTACATATACAAGTACACATACAAGTACACATACTAGTACACATACAAGTACACATACAAGTACACATATGTAACAGAAGCAGTCAAGTAGAAAGAAGCGAAAATAGAGAGGCAGAATGCTGTCAGAAGAAGCAAAGGATGACCAATCAAAAAGGGGGGGGGAGGGGGGTGAGGGAAGGGGATATTTTAACCACAGTGTATTGTGGGGTCTTGTGTTTGCTCCACTAGGTTTGAAACCTGAAACCTGTAACCATTTTTGGCATTTTACAAAAGCATCATTCAAAATAGGAGTTGCGCTTCACGCACTAATGTCTTCGAGCCAATACTATCTGCTGAATGTTATTATAATTAAGAGTTATTATCCTTTATAGATTTCTTCCACCGAATTGCAATATGGAGTGAGCTGAGCTCAATACACAACTTCGCAAATACTTTTTGATCGCGCGATAGCATGAGGTGCATGCTGGTCTTTTCGAAACCAAGGTTTGGGGTTAGGCTTGGGCTTAGGCGCCGCCTGCCCGATTGACGCTCCGTACCAAAAGTGTACGGTTTCATCTTGGCTCTCATTGTGCTGTCTGCGCTCAAACCGAGGCTGGTTATTACTATTATGATTAATCTTATACTCATTATTATGATTTATTCGGCCAAGATTTCAACTAACATGCAAGAATACAATAAAGTAATATTTGTTACTGTTCCGTTACTAATGACGTAATGGAACAGTAACAGAAAGGCAAGAACAACTATTGGAGTCAGATGTCAAGACAAACTCATTCCAAAATGGCCAGGATTAATAAAAGTGAACCAAACCACTGTGACTCGAAAGCCTATTTAATCCAATCTTAAAATGAAAAAAAAATCCTACTTAAAAACAAAAATCGAAAAGTGATAACGCAATGTTTATTGTCAGGTGGCCCAAGCATTTCGGCCAGGATCGTCGTTAGGACAACAATGACATTTTGTTGATGAAGAGTCCAACTGGAATGGAGGTGCCGTAGTGATTGTCAACATGATTATTCCATAAGAAAAATAATGTCAATATACCCCTAGCAATATGCCCTGTATTAAATAATATGTGTCATGCCATGCAGCTTAAGCTGTAAATTACCTATTAAAAATTTACAAACAGTGACTGCAGTCAAAGCATACACAACTTCAATGATGACCTCCCCAACTTGATTTTGGTCACAATTCAAACTTTCGCAAAGATCATTTTCAGGTCACGTGGTGTCACAGTCCCAAAATGTCACCCCCCTCCGCCATCTTGGCGGTAAAACAACGATGAATGATGGAAAACTCACAGCAACATACGGCACAGCGGCAAGAGAACCAACGAGCAACCCCCTTTTGACCTCTGACGTGAGGGCACTCTACTGCAGTGACAACCAGAGCTGTGTATTTGAGAGAGTTGTGACATAGTGGGACCAGTTTTCTTTGGTCTCGTGTTTTGCGGACGCCAATCTCGGCCCAAAATGCAGCACAACCCAATATGCAGTCTGGTCTGACACCCTATTTATTTATTTATTTATTTTTTTTAAAATGCTGCTTTCCCAATTCCTATTTGTCTGTACAAATCAAGTTATATTTTTAATATTGTATTTAACATAATATACATGTACATATTCTTAATGTAATCTTGTAAACCAAATTCTCTTAGTCTGTGACTTTTCATTTGGTGATGTATTTTTTAAAATAAACCAATTTTGAATTGAAATTGAAAAAAATATGCGCATTTTTTGGGGACCGAAAATGGCTTCTAATCGCATGCTGTCGCAACTCTCTCAAGAAACGGCTCCAGTGACATCATGAACAAAAGGTCTAACAGGCCAATTTACTGATCAGCTCGTGACACTGCTAAGATGAACTCAATACATATCTATGGAATCCAAGTATTGCTTTGGGACAATATTCCTACAGATTAAATCTGAAAATAAAACTACTAATAATAATACTACTAATAAAACTCTGTGCAAGTACTGTGTGATATAATACAAAAAAATATTGACATATTTACAAACAAACCTTTACTCATGCACTCATCAGTAAACTGTGCAATCAAATATACAGACTGTTCATGCAAATTTATGCAAAGTTATGCAACGCCGTATGATTATGGAAATTGTTCAGTGTATAACTTTCAAGTGGCTGTCCCAACGTCACGATGGTGGGGTAGTGTTTAAATTGTGACAGGAATTGTGGCTGCTCTCTGTTACGACACACCTATGTTCCAACAAACCCATGTTCCGATACCTCCTTGTGATCTACACGCTAGGGGTTCGGGTTATGATTAAGGCTAGCGTTAGTGCCACAGCCCAGGTATAGCTAAAGGAACATTCCGTATAACTTTGGTTTATTCCTATTTTACATTTGCTCCCAACTTTGCATGTTCATTTCAAATCTTTTTGTTGAGGGTGTAAACGATTATGGTGTCAGAACACAGCGGCGTAACCACAGGCATGCTGTATCGTACATTATAACCTCTTAAATACCTTAAAAGGCTGGTCCGTTATTTGGTTTTTGTTTGAGTACATGTCAGTTTTATCTCAACCTGCTAGTTTTTGAATCATCCAAAAACTAAGGCTGTGACAGATTAAGCGGCTGCGGCTTGAACGCCACCTGAGCAAGCATTAAAGCATAGGAGACCCATAGCAACACCCTTAGCAATAGCCGCAGCTGTAGCCGCCAATTTCGACACGGCTTAACCTGGGAAAAAAATTTAATTAAAAATGGTGCTTGAAAAATGTACATTATCATAGTCATGTTATATGTTATAGCTTTTCTGCATGGTGTAGGGATTATTTCTATTGCCATGCCATACGCAATAGAAAATAGGATTAAATTTAAAGCAAGATTTTGTCTAAAATTACAGCTTTTCAGAGGGTGATAAGATCAGCATTTAATCCCGGCTGAACCTTATTACCAGCTGAAACCTTACTTTAAAACAAGTAAGATTCTGGCCTTTAAAAAAAAGCAATGTTTATAGCAATCTTAAAGATATTTTTATAGGCAGCAAACATTGCTAGAAACCTTTATTTGCTAAGCAAAAAAAGGAAATGCAGTGATGCACACTACACGATACTTGGGCAACTTAATTGTGTGCCTAATTAAAAGCTTCATGATGAAATTGGGTTCCAATCTAGGAGCAGTTTCCTAGCAGACGTTTTCCTGTATTTTTACAGAGTCCCTTAGCTGACGTCAAAGCTAAGAGTACACTAGCTAGCCCACTGTACTTACTAGCAGTAAAGTGTCAAAACAGTGCAATTCACTATCGCTTGTCATGGCTGAACGGTTTAGTGCATCGGACTCGATCTCTGGTGGCTAATCATCAGGAAGTGGGTTCGAATCCCGGCCATTACACTTGTGTCCTTGAGAAAAAGACACTT
Source organism: Pycnopodia helianthoides (assembly GCA_032158295.1). Taxonomy (NCBI): domain Eukaryota; kingdom Metazoa; phylum Echinodermata; class Asteroidea; order Forcipulatida; family Asteriidae; genus Pycnopodia; species Pycnopodia helianthoides. The sequence continues at coordinate 18,849,690 of CM063247.1, read as the reverse complement.
AATTGTAATTGCTTCTCTTCACCCAGGAGTAAATGGGTACCTGTGAGGGCAAAGATGATCCCTGTGATTGGATTAGCTTGGTGCACCACATACTTAGCAGCACAGGCTATACACTCCAAAGGGAGCTGAGATGGTTGAAGGAATGTAATAAATGCACCCAGTGACTGGGGTAATAATGTTGGAGTGCCATGAGCATCACTGAGTGACGGATTTGAGAGCTTTACAAGGAGCCACTATTATCATCAGTTTCATGATTGTGATCGTGCAAAACGTAGCACAAAATCTCCTACTTCACTAGGAAACATGACTGTGACAAATGCAGTTTTGGTTCTTATTGTAGTAAGCAGACACAAATTTGCTTACTGGAAATTGGGCCTCTGTCTTTCACAAAAAATTACAACACAAGCTTTACAAAAACAACTGATGCCCGCTGGGTAGTTTGATTGGCCTATAATACTACTTTACAAATTATGCTGATCTTCAACTCTTAAATCCAATATATTCACTTTTGTGTAGATCTATGGCCACAAGCTCAAAACAAAATGTACATAAATCATTGAAAAAATATATTTACAATCATTGGTAATCCGCTTTTAGTACTAGCAAGTGATATCAGTGTATTTGTAAACCGACCATGTATTTTGTGTATCGCAGACGTATGTGCAGATTTTGTTTGCTGTGCATCTTAGCGACCTGTGTTTTGATTTGGAGTAAAGTATAAAATAAATTATATTTTACCATAACAAAAACTGTACTTTTGAAAGTAAATCGAGGATAATTTATAAATGTTCACATATTCATGAACATTGTGTGCTTTTTCTTGTGAGACGATTATCAAAAGTGGCAACATTGGAGGCCTCGTTTGTGATTTGACAATGTTCTTTAGTTATGTATTTTTTTTTAATAAAGATTCTGAGTATTTTTCTCAACAACAAAAGGCGGAGGAGAAAAGGTTAATCCATTCTAATACAGGGGCAGCCCGGAGTGAATGGAATATTTCATTCCAATACAGGGGCAGCCCACAGTGAACGAGTATAATTTACTTTGATTGTAAATATTGAACATAAGTCTCTTGATGGAAATTAAATGCATATCTTTTCTTTTGAAAAACTTTGCGCGAAAAAAAACAAAATCATAACAAATTTGATTAAGGATAACTCCCCAGACAAAAACTTTTGTTTCTGGTTATAATTTGGAAGAACATATAAAGCTACAACATGCAGTTTTGTATCACGGTACCAATATGACTGTGCTTTAATGTAACAACAATGGCCCAATTTCCTAAAGCTCTTAAGCAGAAAAATTACTGCTTAGCAAGTTTCTTTGCTATGCAAAAAATGAGTGGGGTACCAGTCGCAACAATGTAAACTTGATGGAATTTCGACTGGTAACCTGAACAGGCTTTATGAAATTGGTCTTATGTCATTACTCACTGGAGACCCTTCTCAATGACATCACATTTTCTATAGCAACACAGGGAGTCTGCCATTTTGGATTACTGTGCACATGTACCATACATGTTCGTGCAGTTTGAGTGACGTGACTTGCATGGCGTGCGCGCGTAAGCACTCCAGCATGGGGATTGGTGTAGAGTGGTCAGAATGGCGTAGGGTGGTTGGGTTGGCGTTGTGTTATCTTTCCTCAACTTCCACCTCTAGGACCCAGGTTCGAATTCCGCCACGGGAACTATGTGGGCTGGGTTTTCAGTCCCTGCCTGATTGCATGGGTTATTCCCTGGAATAATTCACAAGGGTTTTTCCTCCCCCATCTAAAAACTGAAACTTCCTTCTTTGTCTTCACTCCATGGGGTTTTATGGCTAGTACAGTCATTAGAATCCAGAAATAACAATGAACAAAACTAAATAATAGATTAAAAATTGCTAAAATAATGACATCATCTGAGAAGGGTCTATATTGCATCCATCCTCACTGAACCCTGGATGCAAATACATCCAAGTATACACAGTAGTTTTACATTTCAATACCTATTACTTAAAACCATTATAAAGTGTATATTATACCCAATTTAAAATACCATCAAAATTCAACCTACACACATGCACACAAAAATGTGTATAATATTAAACTCGGACCGTTTACAACAATTTTGGTTTGACATCATGCCGTTATGTCAGTTATGACTCAGAAAAGGTCAAAATTTACACGGTTCAGAGCACAAAAGATTGCAGAGTGCATCTTTCAAATTGACGAGGGGTGGAGTTCGCTTTGTAAATAACAAGGCCCTCTCATGAACAGGCCAACTTGGTGCAGCCTGCAGAGCCTCCATGACATTCTGTAGCTGATATGTAAAAAGACATTCTGCAGAATAAGAGATTTCTGGGACACTCTGTGGAATCATATACAGCAGATGGTGTCGCTGACATTCTGTAGCCTTACAGACTTGCATGATACAATGCAGCTGATCACACATCTACGGCATTCTGCAGCCTGCCTCCGCAGCTGATGGTCTTGGTGTACTTTCTGCATGTTGCAAAGCAGCCAGCGATACATCATTGACATTCTGCAGCCTCACATATTATAAAAAACAATGTCGCCCAATACCCCAGTTACATTCCGCAGTCCTGTGTATGATACACTGCAGCTGGTAATAAGTCGCTGCATTCTGCAGCCTCACATACGATACAATGCAGATGATCATACGTTGCGGATTCTGCAGCCTCACATACTATACAATGCAGATGATCGTACATTGTGCATTCTGCATCCTCACAACGATGCAATGCAGATGATCATACATTGTGCATTCTGCAGCCTCACATACGATACAATGCAGATGATCATACATTGTGCATTCT